>CM048670.1:12395000-13595000 GCA_026401315.1 Dysphania ambrosioides | reverse complement strand
ATATCTAGTTATCGATCTTAAATTGAATTACCTAATTGGTCTTAATTTGTTTAAGCAATTAATGACTTCCAACCTCTAGGATTTAACTCACTTTCTTAGTTGAGTGAGAGCGGGGAGGGAACCAATTTTTATTTTTTTGATTGCTTAATGTGTGTGATTGATTTGGTTGTCTAAATTGTTTGATTGATTGGAATGTGAATGTGATTATGGAATGAGACTTTGCGTTAAGTAGTTGTACGTAAAAGTAGAACTTGAATCAGTTTAATATTACTCTAGGCGTAGAAGTACTATGGCAAGAAACGATGTTGCACTGGTCGAGGCCATCCGCGCTCTTGCTGAGCAATTGAACCAGAACCACGGGGAAATGCCTGACCCTCACGTAGAAATGTTTAAGAAACTAGCTCAGGTAAAACCACCTATTTTCAAAGGGGGAGCTGACCCTACCTTTTTAGAGAATTGGGAGCAAGAATTTGACAAAATATTCATTGCAATGAATTGCGCCGAGGAAATGAGGGTAGATCAAGCTGCCATGTATTTAAAGCATGAAGCAGACAAATGGTGGAGAGACAATGCTGCTAGGTTGAAGGCCCAACCTGACTTTGGGTTGGAAGCCTTTAAACTTTCCTTAAGAGAAAAGTTTTACCCTCCTTACCTGAGAAAGCAGAAAGCTTAGGAATTCATTAACCTCCAAATGGGTAGCATGACCATTGCAGACTACTACCACAAGTTCACCACTTAAGCTAGGTTTGCTCTTGAGGTAGTACCCAATGAAGAGCTGAAGGCCCAAAGGTTTGAGCAAGGGATAACTAGGCAACTCTAGAAGGATTTGGGAGAAAAAGTGTTCAAAATGCAAGATAAGGTCTATGAGAAAGCAGCTCACTTATATGGGTTGAATGTTCGGGATCCCACTTAAGGTAGCCATGCTGGAGATAAAAGAAAGGATTTTGGGCACCATGCCAACAACCATAATAACTCGAAGAGGCCTAAGAACTGGAATTTGGTTGAGAATAGAAACCGGGAGTTGAGTAACACTATAAGCCAAGGGAATGGAGATAGGAGGTACTATTGTAAGAGATGCAAAAGGAACCACCCTAGGAAGGACTATAAAGGAAATCTGGTGACATGTTGGTACTGCCACAAGAAGGGTCATAGGGAGTACGAGTGTTACTCAAAGAAGAAAGATGAAGGGAATGGTTCGGGCAATCATCAAAGGGTTAACTCCATGTTTGACCAAGGTGTGAGAAACAATAGGCTAGGTAATCAGAATGGGAAACCCTATAACAGTGGGAATGGAAATGGTAACAACTCCAACAATTCTGGCAATAACAACAGCAACAACAACAACTTTAACAACAACAACCATGCAGGTTAGAATAAAAGCAACAATCCCGGGCGCCTGTCTGTAATGGGCAGGAAAGAGGTGGAGAGATCCTCCGATGTAGACATTAGTACATTCTCTATTAACTCAATTGCTTTGAAAACCTTATTTGATTATGGTGCAACCTATTCCTTTATTTCTGCATCTATAGTGAACCAGTTAAATTTATCTGAGTCGAGTCCTGTTGAGTTATCTGTTTGCTTACCTACGGGTAAGGTAGTTCCTTGCACTAAACTCCATAAGAATTTATCTTTGAAGATTAAGGAAACTAATTTCCCTTATAACCTCATAGAATTTGACTTGGGAGACTTAGATGTAATACTTGGGATGGATTGGTTAAGTCTGTACAAGGCTAAGATAGATTGTGAAATGCAAAAAGTACACTTGAGGAGTCCTTTAGGAAAAACTGTGTCCTATAGACGATTTGGGAAACCTAAAGTGTATGGGTTGATTTCAACAATGGAAATGAAGAAGTTAACTGCCAAGGGATGCCCAATATACCTTTGTAATGTCTAGGATTTGAGTATGGAAGAATGCAGGAGAATAGAAGACATTCCTATAGTAAATGAGTTTTTAGATGTTTTCCTAGATGAAGTTTTGGGAATGCCACCTAGTAGAGAGTAAGTTCACCATAGACCTAATTCCGGGAGCTGCACCTATTTCTAAGGCATCTTACAGAATGTCACTAGCTGAATTAGCAGAGTTAAAGACCCAGTTGCAAGAGCTATTAAATAAGGGGGTTTATCAGACCTAGTGTATCACCCTGGGGAGAACCTTTGCTCTTTGTGAAAAAAGAAAGATGGAAGTATGAGGTTATGTATTGATTATCGAGAGCTAAATAATGTGATGATGAAGAATAAGTACCCATTACCAAGAATTGATGACCTATTTGACCAGTTGAAGGGGGCTAGCATATTCTCGAAAATTTATTTAATATCGGGGTACCACCAATTGAAAATCGCTGATAAGGACATCTCAAAGACTTCCTTTAGGACTCATTATGGGCACTATGAGTTTATAGTCATGCCATTTGGGTTAATCAATGCACCTGCTATCTTTATGGATCTAATGAATCGAGTATTTCACGAGTACCTAGACAAATTTGTAGTAGTATTCATTGATAATATTTTAGTGTATTCAAGGAATAAGGAGGATCGTGCCAAAGACCTGAGAACCATTTTGGAAACCCTTAGGAGAAATGAATTGTATGCAAAGTTTTCCAAATGTGAGTTTTGGTTAGAGCAAGTAGCATTCTTGGGGCATTACATTTTCAAGGAAGGTGTTTCGGTAGACCCTGCAAAGATTAAACCTGTTAGAGAATGGCCTACTCCAAAGAACGTGACTGACATTAGGAGTTTCTTGGGTCTGGCGGGGTATTATAAGAGATTTGTCAAAAGCTTTTCCAAAATAGCCCGACCTATGACCACCCTGATGAAAAAGGAGACTAAATTTGTGTGGAATGAAAGGTGCGGGTTGGCTTTTCAAACCCTCAAAGAGCGGTTGACTATCGCACCAGTGCTAACATTGCCTGACGAAAACGAAGGATTTGAGGTATATAGTGATGCCTCGAAGCATGGATTGGGATGTGTACTTTAGCTGAATAGGAAGGTTATTGCTTATGTGTCACGTCAATTGAAGCTGTATCAAGCTAATTATCCTACTCATGACTTAGAACTTACCGCGATTGTATTTGCTTTGAAAATTTGGAGACATTATTTTTATGGCGTCACTTGCAAGATTTTCACAGATCATAGAAGCCTCAAGTACATCTTCACCTAGAAAGACTTGAACATACGACAACGCCGGTGGTTAGAACTAATTAAAGACTATGATTTAGATATCCAATATCATGAAGGAAAGGCAAATGTGGTTGCAGATGCCCTTAGTAGAAAATAAAGTCATAGTATTAATGCCTTAGTGGTGGCTGATGAGTTGTGTGAAGAAATGAAAAAGTTGAGTCTTGAATTTATGAACCATGGGGAGTTAGAAAACCTCTTATTTGCTTTATCCCTAGAACCATCTATTTTTGAAGAAATTAAGGAAAAGCAAGATAAAGAAGAATCCTTAAAGAAAATTAGAGATAAGGTGATTACTGGGGTAAAAGCTGATTTTCAAGTTCATGAAGATGGTAGTTTGAGATTTAAAGGGAGATGGTGTGTGCCGTAAAGTTGTGAAGAGGTCAAAAGAAAGATCATGGATGAGAGCCATAATACTCCTTATTTAGTGCACCCTAGAGGCGATAAGTTATATAAAGACTTGAAGCAGATATATTGGTGGCCGAATATGAAAAGAGAGATAGCTGATTATGTGTCTAGGTGTCTGACGTGTCAGAAAGTGAAAATAGACCATAAAATACCCATGGGGAAAATGCAACCGTAGGAAATACCTGGATGGAAATGGGATTCAATTTTCATGGACTTTATGACTGGGTTGACAAGGACTAGGGCGGGAAATGATACAATTTGGGTGATTGTAGATAGACTCACCAAATCAACTGTATTCATAGCAGTTAAGGAGACTTGGAAGAAAAAGCAACTAGCGAAGGCATATGTGAAAAATGTAGTCCTTTTGCATAGAGTTCCTAAGGATATAGTGTCAGACAGAGATTCGAGGTTCTTATCTAAGTTTTGGCAGAAGGTACAAGATAACCTAGGGACTACCTTGAAAATGAGTACAGCCTTCCACTCAGCAACTGATGGGCATACAAAGAGGATGAATCAGACCATGGAGGATATGTTGAGAGCTTGTACAATAGATTTTCAGGGAACTTGGGAAGATCAATTGGATTTGATAGAATTCTCTTACAATAACAGTTATCATGCTAGAATCGGGATGGCACCGTTTGAAGCACTCTATGGAAGGAAATGTAGAAGCCCAATGTGTTGGAATGATATTGGAGAACGCATGACTTTGGGGACCGAATATATAGAAGACATGGTGAATAAAGTCAAAGTGATTCAGTCAAGAATCAAAATAGCACAGGATAGGCAAAAGAGCTATGCCGACTCAAAAAGAAGGGAAGATGAATTCAATGTATGTGAGAAAGTCTTTTTAAAAGTCTCGCCTACTAAAGGCTTAATGAGATGTGGTAAGAAAGGAAAGCTTAGTGCCAAATATGTGGGACCATATGAAATTCTGCAACGAGTAGGAAACTTCGCCTATAAGCTGGCCTTACCGATGGAGTTTGATAAAATGCACGATGTCTTTCATATCTCTCAGCTGAAGAAATACGTGCCAAGCAACACCCATGTTCTCCAACCGAAGGCTATTCAATTGGACGAGTCCTTAACCTATGAAGAAAGACCAGTCAAGATCTTGGATCATAAAGTGTGGAGTACCCGAAATAAAAACATACGAATGGTAAAAGTACTATGGTCTAATCACGAGTACGAAGAAGCTACCTGGGAAACATAAGATGTAATGAAACAGAAATATCCCGAGCTATTCGAGTAGGTGAGTTACGGGGTCGTAACTCTTTTCTTTTAAAAGGTAAAATGCGTATAATTTCGCGTTTTTGTTCTTATTTATTGTGTTTTACAATATTTTGGGTACAAATCAGTGGAATTCGTAAAATATATATGGTAATTATAAAAGATTTATAGCAATCTTTTAAAAATCCTTTAGTGTTGGGGCTAAGTTTCGGGGACGAAACTTCTTTTAAGAAGGGTAGATTGTAATCCCCCAAAATTCTACAATTATTTTTGTTATTATCTATTTATTTTTCTAAGTAACCCGCTAATCCTAAACTACCGAAATTCTATCCTACTCAAATTTTACACTACCCAAAACTCTATCTAAACCTAAGAATTTTACCTAAACCTAAACACGTTTTACCTAAACCTAAAACACATTTTACCTAAACCTAAACACTACAAAAAAAACCTACCCATATAAACCTACCAGTGGAACCCCCTCCCCCCCCCCCCCCCCCTCGCGCTGCCCCCCTACTCTGTGGTGCCCCAGCCGCCGCCGCCGGTGAGCACGCCCCCTCTTGTGGTCTTCTTCCTTCCTCTTCCTTCTAGAAATTATTTAATAAGAGGAATATTTTGATGAAATTTGAGGGTTGTATAATGGGAAGGAGGGGATATAATTGAATTGGTAGGCTAGAGATGTAGTAGGTTGGGCTCCTCTTCGTTCCCCATTGTGTTTAACTTGAGTTTTTTTTATGCCCTTGTATAATGTCAAAATATAAGTATCCTACATCATCGACCTAATGTGCTACTAATGCAATAGTTGTGTCCAATGTTTCATAATTATGAGTTGTACATGTTGTATACAACAAAGTTAGTTAAAATGGGTTTTATGGTTAATATTTAATGGCAATTCTTTTGTGTAGATTCATATACAATTTGAATGTATTATAATATCTTGTCTTCTGCAAGTTGTCCAATGGGATTAAATTTTGTAGATTTCAAAATGATTATGAAGAGTTTATGCCAAAGTTAGTGTGGTTGTTGTAAATTTGGTATTGTTAGTATATTAATTTAGGTTGTATTATTTGGTGTAGGAGAATAATTTGTAGAAGATCCTTAAAAATAGAGAAAGTGGATACCCGTGCATTTTACACCAGGTACGTACAAATTACGATGAACATTATTTTTAATTAGGAGCATGATTTAGGGTGAAACATAAACATAGTATCACGTTTAGGAAACCCTTTGGATGAGATTTTTTGGTTACCCATTTGAAAGATTTCATGTTCTTTATATTATGGGCATGTTTTGGTGTTATTTGTGAGAAACTGTGATTTATTAATTGGTATTAATTGTTAATTAATCCAAAGGGTTGTTTATTATTACTCCTTCATTATTAATAGTATTATTGGAGTAAAGGTGTATTTTTTTTATAAGTCTTAATGACGAGGTAGTTGACTTAGTACGATAGTTTTATAAGTTGAGTTTGAATTAAAAAGTTAAAATTTATAGTATAACAGAGATAGATTGAATGACTGTAATATTTGCATTTGTGTGCTGCGGTGATTGTGTTTATTGAGTTTATACAGTAAAAAACTTAAAGAGAAAGAGGATAAGCAATAAAACTCTAGGCTAGTACACGTCTAGAGTATTGACAATCAGGGGTTGGAGTTCACGGGGTATTATCCGTGGCTTTTGTTGGAGACCATGTGATCTACCAGTCTCTCTTTCATAAAGTTTTAAACTTAAAATTGAGGTTAGTTGTGATCTCATCTAGCTATGGTAATGGAGTCGCGCCTGTTTTCCATCTAGATTTTTATTTTGTGTTTTGATGCTCTCCGACAAGAGTGCATGGGTTAATTATTTATTTGATGTCCTAATCAAGACATGGGGGAGACAACCTAATCTATTGCTTAATCCCAATCATTAATCAATTTATCGTGTCAATTGAGTAAAATATTGCATGATACGTTCTTATATTTCTTATGGTTATTTTATTATCAGTTCTGAAGGTTTTAGAGCACTCAAGAGGGGGGGGGGGGGGGGGTGGTGAATTGAGTGTTAAATAGTCTTGGCCTATTTTTCTCACTTTTTCAATCTGTGGGAGGAACCAGTTGTGCTGGTTCCTATTAGCAGCGGAATGTATGTAGAGCAATAAAGGAAGATACACAATTTAACGAGGTTCAGCCAACTCAGGCCTACGTCCTCCTACTCTATGCTCTTTTATTAATCTACTCCGAAAAACAAAGAACACAGACACTCAACTGTTTCTCTACTCCGGGAACCAGTTCACCCCACACTCTTCTCCGAGTGTGCACTCGACTTACACTAGTAAGCCCTTTTGTGTTTGAACTCACAAACACTCTCCCAGCCTATCAACCCCTCTGTTAAAGGCTCTTTACAGAATCAAACTCTCCTTTGATCTTGCTTCTAAAAGATAATATGAGAGAAAGATATAATTTTTAATGGTGCTCGTGTATATGACTTAATGAAAGGTTTTTATGCTTAAGTGTGTATAATGCTCTCTAGAGATAAACTCAGTTTTCTTCACGTGAGAGACTTCTTCAATTAGGTTGATTAGATGAGTTTATATATATGATTACAAAAACCCTGGCTTTCCTAAAATCACATAATCTTTTGAGCTGTCACCTTATGTGAGTTTAGGAAAGTATTTATCTTATTTGACTTAATCATATAGATAGAATCAAATAAGGTAAATACTCCTAGTTTTTAGGTAACCAATATATTCTCATCTAATCTACCAGCTGCTCAATATTTTTTCCAAAATAATTCTTAGAAAATATTTTTACAAAATCTTTTCAAAGATACGCAGCTTGATATTCCATTCAATAAACCTGGTTCTCTAAACCTGGTTCCCTGAATTGAGTAAGTTATGAATTCTGTTCCAGCTTTGTACCAGAATACATAACATGACTTATCACACTTAAAACACTTATATTACCTACTCATATAAGTCATACTACGGAGCACATTACATGAAAAACTAGATTAATGGTAAAGTACAAATATTCTTCTTTTCATGTAAACTACAAGACTTGAATCTTCCTTGGATGCTTCATCTTGAGCAAAGTATCTTTCTTCGAATGTCTTCGAAAGGCTTCTATGCTCTAAGTCTTGGAATCAGCTTAACTACTGCACATATAACATGGTTAACATGCAATAGATAATATGTGACTGCTTTACAGCATAGCAGTCAAGGAGACAGTTCCAACTATTTGTGACCTGTTTCCTGTAACTGTTTGTCATCATTCAAAACATCAAAACTTAAGGAACTCAACAAGTTCAATTGTCGTACTTTGTAATTCGTATGTACTCAGCTTGCTGATTACGTGCCTTGTGTGTTTTTGGTCATGGCTTTTGCCTATAAATGACACTGTAATGATCCAATACTTACATTTGTATTATTGGGGAGCAGATTATTAACAGGTATCTAAACAAGCATTCATGCATGGGCAGGTTGGAGAGAAACGTTATTTTTTAATTTAGATTTCGGAATAAATTATGTTAGGTTTGATTTGGTTTTAAACTGTTGGATTTGAATTAGAGGTAAACGTTATTTGGTACACTACAGTAAGGGCCGTAGAGGTTCCAGTTTGTTACATCAGGAGTTGATTTACGTTTAATGTTATTTTATAAGTCTTTTGGTTTTCCGCTGCAAAACTCTGTTTTATAGCCTTAATGTTTGAACACGTGGCGGTAGCACACCGGTAGTTTCCTACAGGTTTTGTTTTCGAAAAATGGGAATTATCAGGGTGTTACAATTATTGTGTTTTAGTTTCTCATTTTTATCCACTAATCTTATTAATCAACATTATAATATATACTTGATCATCATCGTCATCAACTAATATTAATAATTTAATAAAAGCACAGTTAATTATTCTAATTTGTCAAATAAATTATAAATATGAAGTATAAATCATGTTTTTTTTGTCTAAGATAGCATATGTTTCCCTCTTTCTTGATTGTTTTCGAGGCATACTATTTTTTTTTCTATGGAGAAGAAGGTGGCTAAGCTCCCTACTTATTTCTGATTTAGTAACGTGTCGCATATTAAAAATGAGATTGAATAACTAAATGGGTGATATTATAAGAGCATAGCTTTATAAAACCCAACATTGAAAAAGGAAGGTTTTACTATAATTTTCAAGTGTCCCACATTGAAAGTTTTTTAGGTAATAGCATGAGGATGACTTTATAAAACCTCATTGAAACATGAGGTAATATTATAAAACTCGAGTGTCCCATATTAAAAAAAAAAAAAAAAAAAAAAGAAAAAGAAAAAGTGGTGATAGTATGAAAAACTGAGTATATAAGTGCTTATAATAATTTTCTAAACCTAAAGGGAGTCTTTACCATAAACTAAATGATCCACATGGAATAAAAATTAGGGATATTATGAGAGGATAACTTTATAGATCCACACATTTAAAAAGAGTAGCATTATAATAAATTCAAGTATCCCACATTCAAAAAATATTGAGAGATATTGTGAAGATAGTTTTATAAACCCCAACATTAAAAATGGAAGATTTATCATAAAACTTGAGTGTCACACATCAAAAAAAATTTGAGAGATAACATGAGGGAATAGCTTTATAAACCCCTACATTGAAAAAGATAATTTTATAAAAAAAACTTAAGTGTCAAAAGTGGGAAATAGTATGAGAGAATAACCTTATAAATCCCACATTGAACAAGGGAGTTTTCATCATTAAACTTAAATGTCCCACATTAAAAAAATTTAGAAATAGCATGAAAGAATGACTTTATTAAGCCTCAATTTTGAAAAAGGGAGGCAATATTTTAAACTTAAGTGTCTCACATTGAAAAAGTTTGGGAATAGTAATGAGAACATATCTATAAAAACCAACTTGAGTTCAACTTTTGGTTTATCGGATTATAATGAAGGTCCAACGGAGGTCTAATGGATCGGATCGAATTCGGAGGTCTAATGGATCAGATTGGGTCGAATTTGGACATAATGATTTCAGACTCGAATTTGGATCCAAAATGAAGATTCAAAAACAAGGTGGATCGGAGTTGGATTTTGGTAGGTCCGACCCATTGCCATTCCCACTTTCATGAAGCTCTTGGTCTTTGACATCACATCCATAGCATCACAATAAAGTGTTACTCTCCTCAAACTGAGCGGCCACATCAACTAGATCCCTATGCATGATGCTACAACCTCTGCAATCTCCACCTTTCAGCACACCAAAAGTTGTTTTCTAGCGAGTACCATGACAATCCCCTTATCATCATGAATGAGAGCCCCTAAACCCACACCCTGTGAAGCATAAAGAGTAGCATTTGTATTGATATTAAAGGTTGCATTTGGAGGTAATTGACAAAAAACCAATTTTCTTACTGATAAATAGAGAGACAATACACTCTTGTATTTCTATTGAAAAAACAAAACTACTCTTCTGTCACAAATTCGAAGGTGCACCCGGGTGCACCATACTCATGGTGCACCCGCTCCAAAAAAATGTACATCACGTACATGAAAAATATACATAGTATGCATATAAGTTATGTGGAATATACATCACGTACATGAAAAATGTACATCACATACATGGAAAATGTACATCACGTACACGAAAAATATACATCACATACATGGAAAATGTACATCACGTACATGAAAATGTACATCACGTACATGAAAAA
Source organism: Dysphania ambrosioides (assembly GCA_026401315.1). Taxonomy (NCBI): domain Eukaryota; kingdom Viridiplantae; phylum Streptophyta; class Magnoliopsida; order Caryophyllales; family Amaranthaceae; genus Dysphania; species Dysphania ambrosioides. The sequence goes on along the minus strand of CM048670.1, from coordinate 13,584,512 downwards.
TGTACATTACGTACATAAAAAATATACATAGTACACATGTGAGTTATGTGAAATGTACATAACTCGCATGTGTACTATATACATTTTTCATATACGGAATGTACATTTTTCATATACGCAATGTATATTTTTTTTGCAGCGGGTACACCATGCTCATGGTGCACCCAGGTGCACTGTCCACCCATTGCTCTTCTGTTTCCGTTATTTCTCTTTTTCTGTTTTTTTATTCATCGATGTAATAGAAAAAACAACCTATTTATAAGCATTAGTAAGCTCTTCTAAAACTGAAAATTTTAAAGCCTAATTATTTCCATAAAAACCCACTATCTCCTATAACAACTCTTGGATTTTCATCTACCTGACTCTTAGTTCTCCTATAGTAACATCCTTAACTAAACCCACAATCAAAGCTGACATTTAACATTTATTCAACAAAACTCCCCCATAAGTTTAAATGTTTCTACCATCCTTCATGCCGAACAACTTCTTACAATTTTCGAGAAGTACTATCGAGAGCGATTTCGTGAAGATATCTGCAACTTAATCCTGACTTGCCTCATGCACCAATTCCACACTTCCTTCCTTCACATGATCTTGAAGAAAGTGAAAACAATCATCAATTTGTTTGCTTCATGGTTCACTAGGTTCTTTTCCAACTCAATTGTTGATTTGTTGTCGACTTGAATCACTGTTGCACCTAATTTTTTAGCTTCATCTTGCTAAACAAATTTCTAAGCCATATCGCATGACATACACACTAAGATGCTTCCACAAATTCAGCTTCACACGTTAAGAGTGTCACAATGGGTAGCTTCTTTGAAAGCCAAGTAAACATAGTATCTCCCATAAAGAACACATATCTTGATGTAATTTTTCGATCATCTATGTGTTTGCACCAATCACTGTCAGAGTAGCCAACCAACTTGAAACAATCATCTTGACATCATCCCTTTAATATATCACAAAATTCGCTTCAATACCTTCCAATATGAATGAGCTGACTCCTCCATGAATTGACTTATAATGCCGACACTTAGTGAAAGGTTTACCTTTATGCATGTGAGGTAGCTAAGGCTTCCCACCAAACTTTGTTATTTGCTAGCATCCACTTGGTCTCCTCCATCAAATTTCAAGACTTTTACACCTGGTTCAATTAGTTTTGATACCAGGTTACAATTTGCCATTTTGTACTTATTTAAGATATGCTTTGCATATGTCTCCTGTGACACAAAAATACCTGTCTCTCCTTTTCTAACCTCTAAACCAAGGAAAACTTCATCAAGTCTAAATCTGTAATCTCAAATTCTCGTGCCATTGTGCGCTTAAACTCTTCTGTCATCTTATCATTGTTCCCCGTCAAAATGAGGTGATCAATGTAAAGAGTAATAAATAACATGTTACTTCAACTCTTCTTTGCGTAGAAGGCATGCTCATAGGGACATTGCTTGAACTTGTTCTCCTTGAAATATGTACTGATACGAGTATTCCAAGCCCGCAGTGCTTGCTTCAATCAGTAAAGCGCCTTCTTCAATTTTAGCACCTTGTTCTCTTCTTCGATTTTCATGTACCCAGGTGGTGGTTCTATGTACACATCTTCTTTGAGCACACCATTCAAGAATGCCTACTTAACATCCATTTGAAATATTGGTCATTTGAATTGAGCATCTTGTTAAATGAGTAATTGAATTGTCTCCATTCCTGCAATAAGAGAAAATATCTCATCATAATCAACTTATGCCTTTTGCTTGTAACCCTTCACAACATGTCGCGCCTTGTACCGTTCTATCTCGCCTTGAGAATTCATCTTTTTCTTGAACACCTATTTTACACCAATAAGATGACTTCCTTCTGGCAATTCTACTAGGTCCCATGTGTTGTTGTGATCAATTGCCTTAATATCCTCGTTCTTAGTAGTTTATTACTTCTTATCTCACACCACCTCTTCAAAGATTATATTCTCGGAATCTACCAAAAGATACACAAGGTGTACCTACTTTTTGGAAACTTGCAAACTTCACATTTTGGGTTGTTGCGGTTTATCTTCATCATCGGTAGTTTTGGAGTTTGTCGATATGGTTGTAGGTGCAGTTGTTGATGATTCTCCAACTTTAATGATAATTACTGTTGAGTTATTCCAATCCCACATGCTTGCTTCATGAACTCGTACATCATGACTCGCCATAACCTTCTTACTTATCGGGCCGAGTAACTTGTATCCTTTTGTTTTCTCATCATACCCAATAAGAATATACCTTTTTCTTTTGTCTTTAAGCTTCATTCTTCTCTGATCCGGCACGTGTGCATAGGCCACACTACCACATATCTTGAGGTAAGAAATAATTAGCTTTTGTCCACTCAATGCTTCTTGTGGTGTTTGATCATCAAACTTCGTATGAGGACATCAATTTTGCACGACTTCAGTCCAAAATTCCTTTGGCATTTTTTTGCTTTCGAGTATTGACCAAACCATGTGAAGAATGGTCTGGTTCTTCCTCTAGACCACACCATTTTCTTAAGGAGAGTACGATATAGTTAGAAAGAGCCTTATGCCTTGCTCTTCACAATATTCCATGAAAGTCGCCGAAGTATACTCGCTACCTCTATCGGATCGTACATCTTTGATGTGTTTACCAGTTGCCTTCTCCACCATCACTTTGAAATTTTTAAACACCTTGAATGCATCAGATTTTTTTTTCAAAAAATTAACTCAAGTTTTTCGTGAGAAATCATCGGTTAAGGAAATGAAATACCTTTTACTGTTGAAAGATTCAGTGGTGATTGGTTCTTTTAAAATGAGGTTCTCACTTTCTTGTCAAGCCCACATTCTTCATAAAGTTTACCCTTATAGTCCAAGTTTGACAACTTGTGCGCCGTATTCTTCTTTGCTAATTCTTTTATACCTCTATGATGTAGGTGACCAAAGCGGAGATGTCACATCGACACACCTTGTCTTTTATGTTGACTTGCAAACATTTTTCTCACACACTTCTCAAATTCAGTTTAAACATGAGATTCCTCCCCATCACAACTCAAACGACTAAGTTCCCTTGCTTATCTTTCAGGTGTAGTACCTCGTCTTTCATGTGTTCCAAATATCCTTTCTCCATGAGTTGTCCCATACTCAAAATATTGGTCTTAAGGTCTAGTATGTAATACACATCTTGGATTGACCCTACCAAACCATCCTTTTGTATGTAACAAACCATACCTTAGCCTTAAACCTTGACCATCAATGAATCTCCAAAAGATAATTGTTCATCTTAAAATTTTAGCATCTCTTTGCACAAAAGTTTGTGCTCACACATGTGGGTGTTTGCACCTAAGTCAAGTTACCACGCCGTGTTGTTAATGTTGATTTCTTTGTGAGTCATAAAAAAAAACCTTCTCTCACCTCATATTTCATGTCTATATTGGTTGTCTCTTCCATCTTTTTCTCGACTCGACATTCTTTAGAGATATGCTCCTCCTTGTCACAGTTGTAGCAATAATCAGAGTCGCAATCCTTTACATAGTGACCATATTTGTGACATTTGTAGTGCTCGATGTTGGAATAATTTGATCGGCCGCCTCTCCCATGACCGCTTCCTCTTCTATGCCAATTTTTTTGGCTTAATCGCCAATGACCTCATAATTTCCTTCTTGACCATGACCTCTACCACCGCCATTTCCTCGACCTCTACTACCATGTCCTCTACCTCAAAAATTTGAGAGTAGAGTACCGTTTAATCTTTAATTGATGCCTTGGTGTCAAGCTTGCTCGAGTATCTCATCCTCCTTCTTCTTCTTACATAGCTCGTGTGCCTCAAGAGAATTGGCAAGCTTGTCTACTGTGAGTGTTGATAGGTCCTTTGACTCTTCTATAGCACATACAACATTCTCAAAATTGTAGGCTAATGATCTCAAAATCTTCTCCAAAACTCACGCATCAGCTACCGCTTTGTCATTATGAATGAGTTGGTTCACCACGGCTTGTATACGCGTGACATATTCAGATACACTTTTTGACTCCTTCATCTTCATGCTCTCTAACTAATGTTTGGAGACGCACTTGCTTGACTTAGTTTTCTCCTTTGAACACTTTTCCTAAAATGTCCCACACTTCTTTTTAAGTAGTTGCCCCGGCAATCTTCTCATAGCCTAACTTGTCAACCGCTTAAAACACCATTGAAGAATTAATAGGGAGATGGACTATGATTAATTATACTCTAGAGGGGGGGTGAATAGAGTATAACCGATTTTCGCGTTCAGGATCTCAAGGTCTTGAACTGACTTTCAAAGACGGAATATAAGCGTTAAGTCTTATCTTTGAAACTGGATGTCAAAGCCTTGAAATTGGTTTCAAAGGCTTTTGCTCAGGCTTTGACTGTTCGTTGCTTTGATTGATGAGCGAAGCAAACATAAAACGTAAGCAATGAAGACAGAAATAAGACGAGACAAAACACGGAGATTTGATATGAAGTTCGGCAACTAATTTGCCTACGTCTCCGCCTAGGGTTGTCTAACCCTTAGGATTTAACTCGCTCTTTTATTACTTCCCTTAGAGACCTAAAGTACCCTAGAAGATCTAAATCCCCATCTTCTACTCCATAGCACCCCAGCTACACTTTAGCATCTCAGATCCTAGTAATAAAAAGCTCTCTCTCTTTTTCTATACGTTTGAGTATTATGGGTATACTCTTAGTATAACACTCTCTCAAAATATTCTTTTAAACACTCAAGAGATTATAGTTTGATTTTCTCTTAATCTAAATACAAGATAAAGTTTATAGAACTAGAGAGAAAATAATGAAGCTTTGTTGATATGCTTGTTACTGAAATTCACGATTAAAGCTTCTGCTCTTGTCTTACTTTTTGTCTCGTTGTGTCTCACGTTGTCTCTTCCTTTCTTCAACTTCAAAGCTTGGAATATATACTGAACTTGATTTCAGGCCGTTGAAAGGAGGCTCAAAATAGGCTGCTGAAAAATCTGATTTGCCTTCAATACTTTCAGCAAGATTTCCTCCAATATGGTTGTAGAGAATCATTTATTTTGGCTGTTGAAGATTGATATCATTGAATATTTTACAGTAAGAATATTTCCACTTTATTTGTTGCACCTTGAAGCTTTAAAACAGATTACTTTTTCCATAACCACAATGCTTGAATTTTGGTAATTACCAAAATTAACTTGAATAATCTTCAACATATATGAGCATCACTTATTTGCTGAAATTAAGAGATATCTTTGACAGTAAAATCATGTCTAAATAAGTTAGGTTAGAGAATAAAATAAGTGAAACAAGGAAAGGATAAAACACAAGATTTAGGCAATTAGAAAATTCTTATCCTTTGACAAAGTGTTTGAACTTTGCTGACTACTTTAAGACATGGCTCAAGCTTTTGAAGACGTGGCTCAAATGTTGTATTCTCGTCCTTTGACAGAATGCATAAAGCTTTGCATTTTAGATTCCATTACTTTCATCACATTGTCAACTTTATGCATTTTGGTTTCCATCATGTTTTCAACTCTATTTGACTTTGCATTTTTGCTTCCATCATGTTTTCAATTCTATTTGACTTTAAATTTTGGCTTCCATCATTAGACATAAAAATGTTAGTAATCAAGGTGGAGTCTTCAATCTCCCCCTTGATGGAAGACAAAACATTATATGCAAACGTCAAAGAATAAAATGCATAAACAAAAATATTCTCCCCTTTAAATAAATAATACATAAATACTCTCCCCCTTTTTGTCTTCCGACAAGGTGGGAAAATATAAATGTTGGATTACAAGAAGACTTGTTTAAAATAACAAAAAGATATAAAACAGTAAAACCTTTAAAGACATGAAAACAAAAAAGGCGTTGCTTAAAAAAAGGTCAAACAGTCAAGGCTTTGAAAGCTAAAAATAAAAGACGCGGAAAACTTTGAAAACAACTTCAAGGCCATGAGAATCTTTAAAACGAATGGAATGAGATTTTTTTTTTTTAAACATTGAAAGCAAAAGCTACAGATCTATCCGTAATTTATGTATCCAAAACATTTCAAAAATCATTTAATAAATATTTGATAATTATCTATAGGATAAGTACCATACATTTTGATCCAATATTAATATTAAAAAGTGACAGTACGTCAAGGCAATGACAAGAGTGTCAAGACTTTGACATACATATGCAAAAATAAACATATACAACTTACTCAAATAGCTCCCCCTAAGAGGATGCTTCCCCATTTAACAATCCAAGATCAAGACGAATAAAGTTAAATCGGTCTTCGCTCAAAGGCTTGGTGAAGATGTCAGCGAGTTGCAAATTAGTAGAAATAAAAGATATAGATATGTCTCCTTTCTCCACATGATCACGTATGAAGTGATGTCTAACATCAATATGTTTAGTGCGAGAGTGCTGAACTGGATTCTTCGTTATGGATATAGCACTCGTGTTGTCACACTTAATAGGTATGCCTTTGAAGTCTAACCCAAGGTCTCTTAATTGTTGAGATATCCACAAAATTTGTGAACAACAAGCACCGGCTGCAATGTATTCGGCTTCGGCAGTAAAGAGTGCCACCGAATTTTGTTTCTTTGAATGCCAACTAATGGCAGATGATCCCAAGAATTGACAACAACCTGAAGTACTTTTTCTATCCACTTTATAACCTGCAAAATCAGCATCTGAATATCCAACAAGTTCAAAGTTACTATTACAAGGGTACCAAAGACCGAAATCCTTTGTCCCATTAAGATAGCGTAAAATCCTCTTAACTGCACTCAAATGAGATTCTTTGGGGTTAGCTTGAAAACGAGCACACATATACACACTAAACATAATATCTGGCCTACTTACTGTGAGATAGAAAAGAGATCCAATCATACCTCAATATTCCTTTTGATTTACTGACTTATCATTTTCATCTTGATCTAAAAGTAATGACGAACTCATAGGAGTCTTAGCCTCTTTAGATTGAGTCATATTGTACTTCTTAAGGAGATCTCTTGCGTATTTGCTTTGATTTATAAATATAACTCCTTTCTCTTATTTAACTTGCAATCCAAGGAAGAAGTTCAACTCACCCATTAAACTCATCTCAAATTCCCTACACATAATCTCAGAAAATTCTTTGCAAAGGGAATCGTTAGTAGCACCGAAAAGAATATCATCAACATAAACTTGAACTATTAATAAATCTTTACCTTTGGTTTTCACAAAAAGAGTTTTGTCAATCAACCCTCTTTTGAAATTATTTTCTAAAAGATATTTTGAAAGATGCTCATACCAAGCCCTTGGAGCTTGTTTCAAACCATAGAGTGCTTTGTCAAGTTTAAAAACATGATTTGGAAATTTCTCATTTTCGAAACTGGGGGGTTGAGGAACATATACTTCTTCTTATAAATAACCGTTCAAGAATGCACATTTGACATCCATTTGAAATAAATTAATTCGCATAAAGGAAGCAAAGGCAAGGAGCATTCAAATAGCCTCCATTCTAGCCACGGGAGCGAATGTCTCTTCAAAATCTATCCCTTCTTCTTGATTATAACCTTGGGCTACTAATCTTGCTTTGTTCCTCACTATCTTTCCATTCTCATCAAGCTTATTTTTGAACACCCACCTTGTTCCAATAATTGAATGATCCTTTGGTCTTGGTGTGAGTGTCCACACTTTATTTCTTTCGAATTCATTTAGCTCACTTTGCATAGCTAAAATCCAATCGGGCTCTTGAAGTGCTTTATTTATTTTCTTCGGTTCTACAAGAGAAACAAAAGCGTGAAATGCACATAAATTTTTAACATTAGAGCGTGTTTGTATACCAGCTTTTGGATCCGAAATTATATTGTTTGTTGGATGAGATGAGGAGTATTTGAACTTTCGTGGCAGCATCAAAGGAGCTAATGTAGTTTCCTAAAGTATCCTTTTAAGGCCTTGAGATAGGTCTAAAGGCCCTAGAGTGGCTTTTGATAAAATATTGTCCATTTGTTCAAGGCTTTGAGATGGAGTTTCAAGATCTTGAGGCTGTTGGTTAAGGCTTTGATCTAATTCATCTGTGTCTAAAATTGGCTCTTGCATATTCTGGGCAGATTTCTCTATTTCATTATCTGACGAACTTTCTTCTCCTTCTGTCTTAAATGAATATCCTTCACGCTTTTTCAAGTTTAAACCTGTAAAACCATCACTCAAGATACCATTCTCGGTTTCATCAAAGATCACATGTATACTTTCTTCAACAACTTTAGTACGCTTATTCAAAACTCTATAAGCTTTAGAATTCAAAGAGTAACCTAACATAATTGCTTCATCACTACATGCATCAAATTTACCAAGGTTATCTTTGCCATTATTATGAACAAAGCACATACATCCAAAAGGTTTGAAATAGGAAATATTAGGCTTTTTACCTTTAAACAATTCGTAAGGAGTTTTCTTTAAAATAGGGCGAATCAAACAACGGTTTAAAATATAGTTTGTTGTATTAACAGCTTCTGCCCAAAAGTATTTTGGAAAATCATTTTCCAAAAGCATTGTCCTAGACATATCCTCAAGAGTGCGGTTCTTTCGTTCCACAACTCCATTTTGTTGAGGTGTCCTATGAGCTGAAAAATTGTGAGAAATACCATATTTAGCACAAAAGTTATCAAAATTTAGTTGATCAAACTCTCTACCATGATCGCTTCTCACAGCAACTATGGGTAGGTTTTTTAATGTTTGTAATTCTTTGCAAATTTTTGAAAACTCTAGTAAAGCCTCTGATTTTTCACGAAAAATGAAATCCAAGTAAAACGGGAAAAATCATCAACAACAACAAGGATGTATTGTTTACCTTTAGGTGATTTAACACACATAGGACCACATAAATCTATGTGTAGAAGCTTTATTGGGCGAGAGGTACTTACAACCTTTTTGGCTTTGAAGGATCCTTTTGTTTGTTTACCTCTTGCACATGCTGTGCAAAGCTCTTTTTCTTTGAAATCTAACTTTGGTAGTCCACGTACTAAGTCCTTTGAGAAAAGGTTCTTCATGGTATGCATATTGATATGACCTAACCAACTGTTCCAAAGCCTTGAGTTGCTGGTCAAGGCCTTAAGACATTTTAAGCTAGTACTTGCAACTTGATTAGTATGAAAAGCATAAACATTATTGTAATGAGGAGCAATTAAAATAATTTTACCGTCCACCTTTCTTTGTACCTCGCATTTTTCTTCATCAAAGATGACTTTATTACCTTTATCGCATAATTGAGAGATGATAAGCAAGTTGTATTTAAGACCTTCAACTAGGTACACATCATCAATGGTGTTTGATGCATTATCTCCAACTTTTCCAATACCAATTATTCTACACTTTCCTTTATCACCAAGTGTAATTGTTCCAGCAGATTACTCTTTGATCATTGAAAATAAAGAGGACTTCCCACTCATGTGCCGTGAGCATCCACTATCTAGAATCCACTTATAATCTTTGCTCTTGGTGATTTCCTATAAAAGAACAAAACATCAAACCTTTCTACTAGACCAAATTGCAAATTTAGATTCATAATCGGGATAGACCATGTTAGGTGGTCTAGTCCCTTTAGGAACCCATACTTGCTTGATCTGGTCTCAAAGAAAAATAGGAAATGAATTTTTAAGAATTTGAGGGTCATTCCTAAGAAAAGGACAAGTTAGCTTAGTATGACCCTTTTTACAACAGTAAAAACATATAGGTGTTCGCCAATTATCCTTTGCTTTTACAAACGTGGTCATGGTTTTATTTGGAAATTTTTTGTTGTAACTAAGACCGCTTTTATTCAAGGATGATTGGTGCTCACCTAGCATTTTTTCAAGAGTAGATTCGGAGTGAGCAAATCTAACCAAGGAATTATGTTGCTCTCTACACTTCCCAACCAGTAGCTTCTTTTCCTTCTCCAAGTTATCATTACAATAACTCAAAGAGGTGAGCTTTTGTTTTAAAACAGTGTTTTCAGTGTTCAAGGCCTTAACCTGGGTATCAAAGGATGACTCCAAGGCTTGAACCCTGAGTTTAAAAGCTGACTGAGAGACTTTGAGATCAGTTAGTTCCTTAGCGAGACTTTCAGAAATACTTACCTGTTGGTTTAGCTTCTCCTTGAGAATCTTGGATTCTAGAATCAAACTCTCTTCATTTATAATCATATTTTGCAAGAATTCGGACAGAATGTCAATTGGACTTGAGATTAAATTTTTCACCATTACCTCAAGATGTTCTTTCTTTGCATCATCATGATTAGCCATAAGACATAGGTTTGCTTGTTCATCTTCTGAGTCACTAGATGAATCTGAATCACTCCATGAAGCAACCATAGCTTTCTTCTTATAATATTTTTTTGTGGAAAGGCTTCTTCTTTCGTTGAGGGCAATCTTTCACTAAGTGATCTGTTTCACCACACTCATAGCATGTTAGTGTATTAACTTTATTCATTGAGTTGGATGACTTACCTTTTTATTTATTTGAATAATAGTCTCTACCTCTTGAGAAATTCTTCTTCATTTTTAGAATCTTGGCAAGACTTCTAGCGATGAGAGCAAATGGATCTTCATCATCAATATCATCACTATCTTCATTGTCCATTGTAGCTTCTTCTCTCTTTGCTTTGAGTGCTAAATTTTTGGTTGAAAATGCTGGTTCACCATCTTCTTCATTAAGAGACATCTCATGTGTGATCAATTTTCCAAGAAGATCGTCCAAAGGCAAGGTTCTCAAATTTTGAACTTCTTCTATCGCGGTTACCTTCGGACCCCACTTTGATTTTGGAAGACACCGTAGAATCTTTCTCACCTTTTCTTCATTTGTGAATACCTTACCAAGAGAATCCAAATTGTTCACTATTTGCGTAAATCTTGTGAACATCTCTTTCACGGTTTCATTAGGCGTCATTTTGAACAACTCATATTGTCGAAGGAAGATGTTTATCTTGCTTTCTTTGACTTGACTCGTTCCTTCATATGTGACCACCAATTTATCCCATATCTCTTTAGCACTTTTGCATGCAGAAACTCTATTGAATTCATTTGCATCTAAACCATAGTAGAGAAGGTTCATGGCTCGATAGTTTTTAGCAACACTTTCCAAATCCAATTGAGTAAAATCATCATCTTCTTTAGGAACCATTGTGCCGCTTTCATTAGTCTTCATTGGCACCCTAGGACCTTTCTTGATAATATCCCAGAGTTCCAAATCTTGATTAATCACAAACATTTGCATCAATGAACGCCAATGGGCAAAATTATTACCAAAAAATAGAGGAGGGCGATTGGTAGACCTTCCTTGAGCAAAACCACCATCACCTATTGAATTCATTTTTCCTCACAGATGATTAAATCTTTTCCTTGTGAGTCTAGCTCTGATACCAATTGAAGAATCAATAAGGAGATGGAATATGATTAATTATACTCTAGAGGGGGGGAAATAGAGTATAACCAATTTTTGCGTTTAGGATCTCAAGGTCTTGAACTGACTTTCAAAGGCGGAATATAAGCGTTAAGGCTTATCTTTGAAATTGGATGTCAAAGCCTTGAAATTGGTTTCAAAGGCTTTTGCTCAGGCTTTGACTGTTCGCTGCTTTGATTGATGAGCGAAGCAAACATAAAATGTAAGCAATGAAGACAGAAATAAGATGAGACAAAACACGGAGATTTGATATGAAGTTCGGCAACTAATTTGCCTACGTCTCCGCCTAGGGTTGTTTAACCCTTAGGATTTAACTCGCTCTTTTATTACTTCCCTTAGAGACCTAAATACCCTAGAAGATCTAAATCCCCATCTTCTACTCCATAGCACCCCAGTTACACTTTAGCATCTCAGATCCTAGTAATAAAAAGCTCTCTCTCTTTTTCTATACGTTTGAGTATTATGGGTATACTCTTTGTATAACACTCTCTCAAAATATTCTTTTAAATACTCAAGAGATTATACTTTGATTTTCTCTCAATCTAAATACAACATAAAGTTTATGGAACTAGAGAGAAAATAATGAAGCTTTATTGATATGCTTGTGACTGAAATTCACGATTAAAGCTTCTGCTCTTGTCTTACTTTTTGTCTCGTTTTGTCTCACGTTGTCTCTTCCTTTCTTCAACTTCAAAGCTTGGAATATATACTGAACTTGATTTCAGGCCGTTGAAAGGAGGCTTAAAATAGGCTGCTGAAAAATCTGATTTGCCTTCAATACTTTCAGCAAGATTTCCTCTAATATGGTTGTAGAGAATCATTTACAGCAAGAATATTTCCACTTTATTTGCTGCACCTTGAAGCTTCAAAACAGATTTCTTTTTCCATAACCACAATGCTTGAATTTTGGTAATTACCAAAATAAACTTGAATAATCTTCAACATATATGAGCATCACTTATTTGCTGAAATTAAGAGATATCTTTGATAGTAAAATCATGTCTAAAAAAGTTAGGTTAGAGAATAAAATAAGTGAAACAAGGAAAGGATAAAACACAAGATTTAGGCAATTAGAAAATTCTTATCCTTTGACAAAGTGTTTGAACTTTGCTGACTGCTTTGAGACTTGGCTCAAGCTTTTGAAGACGTGGCTCAAATGTTGTATTCTCGTCCTTTGACAGAATGCATAAAGCTTTGCATTTTAGATTCCATTACTTCCATCACATTGTCAACTCTATGCATTTTGGTTTCCATCATATTTTCAACTCTATTTGACTTTGCATTTTTGCTTCCATCATGTTTTCAATTCTATTTGACTTTACATTTTGGCTTCCATCATTAGACATAAAAACGTTAGTAATCAAGGTGGAGTCTTCAACCATGTAGAGTGTCATCTTATCCTTCGATTGTGCCTCTTTCAACGCCTTGTTTTGAGCTGCCATATATCCCGTGGTAATTGTTAGTTCTTCGAAACCATCTTATTCTACCACCTCCCACACATCTTGAGATCTGAGAAGAGCTCCATTTGAATGGTCCAATTCTTGTAGTTCGACTTCATTAGTCATGGTAGTGGAATTTGACCTGTTATATTCACCATCGGCTATGGTACCAAATTGACAAAAACAAACAATTTTCTTACTGATAAATTGAGCAACAAGACACTCTTGTATTTCTTCTAGAAAAACAAAACCACTCTTCAATTTCTATTATTTCTCTTTATATTTTTTCTTCATTGTTGTACTAGAAAGAACAACCTATTTAGAGGCATTAACAAGCTCTTCTAAAACTAAAAATATTAAAGCCTAATTATATCCATAAAACCCCCTATCTCCTATAAAAACTCTTGGCTTTTCATCTACCTAACTCTTTATTCTCCTATAGTAACGTGCTGAATTAAACCCATAATTAAAGCTGACATTTAACATTTATTCAACAATATTTACCAAGAAGTAACACAAGGGTATGAGATTCTATGATGATGCTCAACTACTTGAACAACATACCTTTTATACTCGGCCACCAACTAAGTGAAGTATGCTTCTATATTATAGCCATCCACACTAGAATTCTCAAAAGTACATTTATTCTGGTTAGTCCATGCGAACCATGCTACCGTAGAGAGTTTGCACAACTCTTCCTTGCCAAGTTTTTGGGTCATCTAAAGAAAAACCAATTTAAAGGAGGGCAATGAAGAATCCTCTAATTCTACCTAAAACTAGATAACCTCCAAAATACTTCATGCTTGAGGATAAGTAAATTGCACGGATGACACTCTTTTCACCGTGTCCACACTTGGGACATCTGCTATCTGTACTCACCTGACATCTTCTCAACATATCCTTTGCGGCCAATGAGCTAGAGCAAGTCCTCCAAACAAAGTGGCACAAATTTTGAGGCCCCTAATCTTCCAAACCCATCTCCATACATCTTTCTCCTCATCCCCATGAGTTTAAATCCATGTCCTATTACGGCCCAGTTTACCCATCTAGTGTGTTGACCTCACCGTAAAAGTATCATCCTTTGTCAGCCACCAATACCTTGTATCTTTATAAAAATGGCTAAAGATAGGTATTTTTAAAACCATGCAAGCATTCTCCTTTATGAAGAGTTTTCTGACCTCCTCCTCATTCCACCGTCCATTTTCAAAGTCAATTAGGTCCAATACCCACATTGTTGGATCATCATTGATGTTTGGAATAGGAACCAACCTAAGGGAATATCCTCTGTGAGCATTTTCAAATCTTGAGTGTGTTAAAGTACTTTGATTTGAGGAAAGAAAAAGTAGTGAGTTTAGTATGTGAATCTTCCTTCATCCTTATTGCCAATAGAGCTAAATCAACACTCTAAGATCTTGAAATTACATTCAACCCATTGCTTTAGGTAAGCACAATTTATCCAAGAATGCCAATGCATCTTTATTATATCCCCACTACCATACCTCCCCACCAAAACTACGCAATAATGGAGTGGATTTCATCAAGTAACCCGTTCTGGAGCCAAAATACACATATATGTTGGTATTTCTTGTACAATCGCCTTGATTAAAATTTCCTTACCTGGTCTTGAAAGAAATTTTTCTTTCCAACCTTGGAGTTTTTTCCAAATATGCTCCTTTATACTCCAAAATACCATTTTTTTGGATTTTCCAATCACTATAGGAAACACAAGGTATTTATCATGTCTCTCCACCTCCAAAACCCCCAAAGTGCAACAGATCTCCTCACTTCTAGATGTCGACACCTATTTGCCGAAAGTAACCTATGATTAACCAAAATTAATTTCTTCCCTGATGCTCTTTCATATACACTGATAATATCAGCATTTTTTGAGCACTCTTGTAAGTAGATCTGTGCATTGGGTCGGGGTAGGGTCGGGATAGGTCACATACAAAATGGCATGGACCGGGTTAAGACGAAAAAGATGCAAACAGGCCGGGTAGGGCCAAGCCAAAGAAGATGCAAAATCAGCCAAATCACACTAGATTAATCCAAAGAGAGTATATTTATATCTATAGAGGGTGAGAGTGGGCTTGTATCATATCCAAATTTTGGCAGTGAACCATTTGTAAGCTAGTGGAAATCATTCATTACCTTATAGTGTTTAAAAGCTTTGAAAACTATTGACCCATTATATACCCGCCATGACCCTTTTAAGACCCTTTATAAGATCGACTCATTTAAGACCATAATTAATTAAACCCTTTTATAACAGGCCTGTTAAGGGCCGTTAATGGGATCTCTTCCATTTAAACATATTTTCCTATAAGGTATCACTCGTAAACTGAATACTATCATTAGCAAAAAAAGAGTGAGAAATCCTCAATGCACCATTACATACCTTTGCTTCATGAATAGAATTTTCCAATGCAACCTTTGTGAGTATACCCTAAAAAGCCTCAGTGTAAAGCAAGAAAAGATACGGCAAGATCAAATCCCTTGTCAAAGGCCCCATTGGGGTTTGATATTGCTCATCATCCCACCATTGACTTTGAAAGAGAAACTCACACTAGTTAAACATGATATGATTCTGTTATCTTTTCAAAACCCCATTTGAAACATCACCTTCCACTCCAACTAATCATATGATTTTCTCTTATCAAATTTTAAAGTCATCGCTCTATCTCTCCCTAATTTCATGCTATGAAAATTTTAAATGCAATAAGAGCATTATCTGTAATTAGTCAGTCAGGCACAAAAGCACTAGATTGCTAGATACAACCTTTGTAATTTGCCATTAAATTTAATATGATTTTGTATAGGACATTACAGATGTTGATTGGCCTAAACTCCATAATTTTTCAAGGCTCCTTGCATTTTGGGAAAATCAAAATGCACGTCTTATTCACCTCTTCTAAATCAACCTTCCCATTCCATCAATCCTGCACAAAACGAGTTATATCATCACCCACAATATGTCAAAACTTCTGGTAGATCATTGCATTTAACCCATCAATATCAGGGGCCTTACTCGAGTTCATCTGGAACAACGCCTCCTTAATCTCCTCATTTATCGGCTCCAGACTTAGAAGGTGATTCATATCCCCCGTCACCACACGTTCAATAATGCATTGTAGAGCCTCCTCAAATCTCAAAGAGTAACAGGAAGTAATCAAATTTCGAGACGGCAAAGAACAAATTTTGTGATGTAAAGAAGAGCATACGGGATAAGGAGAATATTCTCAAATCCCTACAGGAGAGCTGGGTGGATGGTACAATACTAGAGTCATGCACAAGGATTTCGAAAGAACTGGATGAGTTGCATATGTTGGAGTAGTCGTATTGGCATGCCAGAGCTAGGGTTAGTGAGTTAAAGGATGGAGACAAAAACACTTCATATTTCTAAGAGAAGGAGTATGTAATAGCTTTCAGGGGCTAGAAGATAACAATGGATCTTAGTGCATGGATGTGAAGATGTGATTTCTTTTTAATTATTTCTAAACTTAGACTCGTATCAACCCCCATACTACTCAATCTTGCTAACGACTCAAATAGATAGAGAAAATAGGAAACTAGAATAAAAATAGTAATTATTGGTTTTTAAAAATTGTATGAAATATGAAATACGCCTTTAAATTTTATTGTAATTTTCCATTCAATCGGATGGAAACTAGATGAATATGTAGGAAACTGGTATAACAAGAAATTCTTGATATACAGTTTTCTTTTTAAGTAGGCAACGTTAGTTTTGCTAACCATATAGAAAATTTTAAGACACAAAATCAAAATGTCAAACTAAATCAAACCAATCTATATTATATTGAAACTACACTTAAATTAATAATTGTTCAAAGAAAAAATTACCAACCAATTTCATTATCAAGTGTCTTTTTGAGCAAGTACCAAAGTAATGGAAGAAAAATATAAGTCATTCAACTAAAAAGTTCACAATTTTACCAAAAAAGGGCAATAGGGTACTTATCATTTTTAATTGAATGTGAAAATAAAGATACTATTTAATAAAACAAAAAAAAAAAGAATTAAAAAGTGGTAGCTTACAAAATATGATAAAACAAAGGTGATTTATTTTGTATATAACAGTTTTTACCATATTTTTACAACTAAACAATGTTACTCAGTACACGATATATATATATATATATATATATATATATATATATATATATATTACCATAATTTAGCACATTTCTCATAAATTAGAATAAGCATAGACTAATTAATTATTACCTCAGTTGTCTATAAAGTCAGTATGCATGTCCCTCACACATGTTAAGATTTTAGGGGAAGGACTCTTGGGCACTTACGGAGGCGAGTTTGCTAGGATAAGCTCCTGCAAGAAGAACAGCGCTTGCTGTTTCATCACAGGGTAAAAGCAGTAGGAATTGGCGTCATTATAGATGATAACAGATGCGTGAACCAGAAGTACATAACAGAAAGCCTGTGTATGCGAGTGTGAAGCCATATGCATGAATCCACTTGATGACTTGACTAAACCATAGAAAATATTTATTCAGATTTATGCTCATATGTGGCAACAGAAATCAGAAGAAGGACAAGTTGAGAAAGAGAAAGGAAAGTGTCGTTATTCATATGCATATGAATACTATATAGTTGTATATACGATTGGGAAGAAAAAAAAAACAGGCTGCCATGTGATGTCTGGTATTCACCAACAATTCTTGTGTAGTTATGTGGTTGTTGTCATGTGGGTATGGAAGTTTTATTTGAATGAATGAACTGCGCGCATCAGATTTTGTGTGCTAGTAAAATTATTCATCGGCTGTCCATTCTTTCTTTCGTTTTTTTTTTTTGGGTATTCCTGGCTGTCCATTCTTTTCATGCAGGAAACCAGGCTTTTATTTGTGAGTAACTAAGTGATGTTCCCGATAAAACTAAACCCCGAGAAGTATAGTTCACCTTGAAACCAATGACATCATTTTAGGCAATTTGAGATTATAATTTACGCCATTAGTTACTCAAGTAAGACCCGTTAGTAGCCTCTGGGCTGGGTCACCCCAACCCAACCCTAATCCGCCCCTTTTGGGCCCATTGACACGACCCTCACTTTGTGTGGCTCGGTTACAAATCGTCAAACGCAAACCCCAACCTAGTACAGCCCGGACCTTGAGCTCGGCTCAGCTAGGTTTCTCTTGCCGTTACATTTGAACTTCCTAGCTATTGGGTTTGTATTTTGTTAGCCATTACAAATTTTCTACTATATACTCTTTCCATTCAATCTAATTCCTGACTTTTATCTTCCAACACATCTTCATTTACTCTCAATTTCTCATATTTCTAATTATTCTACTTATTAATAATATCTCAATTTCTAAGTATTGCAAGTAATATTCCCGATTCATCTCCTATTCTTCATTCCTTTTTATAGTTTAGTTATTTTTACATTATTAGCATTACTACTTTCTTAACAATTTGTTAAATTGAAATAAAAAAGGGCGTAGTAGCAATTCATATGATGGTCATTCCAATTACTTGAAATTAACACCAATAAAATCTATCATTTGCCATCGATTTAAAAAATAAAATTTTTGGGTCTTCTCCACCGCCTCCAAATACTCAAGTTCCTCAAACATTAACTTCTAGGAAGAGACTTTATCATGGGTAACTTCTAATTTTAATTTATTTAAATTTTATTCTACCTTGTGAATTTTTTTTCCTATATGATTTATTTAGTAAAATATTGTGAATTAAGTTTATTTAAGAATTGATGCATTGTAAATTCTTATTTGATTTTATCAAATTATTGATACTATTGTTTGGATATTTTATACAAGATGATGGTGGGGATGATGATAATGGTGAAAAACACGAGATCAACTCTCAAAGTCGACGTAATCTTTTATTTGTGTGGTCATATTATGAAAAATTAAAGTTCTAATCTTGGATTCGAATAAGGAACCAAAGAAATTTATGTCATTGCCTTGTACACAAGCAAATGAGAAGGAAGCCATGGGTGCAATTTTCAAATGAAAAGTCAGATATGGAATGGGAACATCGTCGCGACATTTAAAAAATATACATGTAATAAATCAGATGCTATGGAATCAGAAGGATCATCAAGTCCTCAAACCCAACTACACGGATTTATGGGTAATATGCCCGACGAAGGTTTGTCTTTCAAGTATAATTGAGATATAATGATTGATAAATTAAGTTTTTTTATTATTGATGAATTGCCTATATAGTCATGATGAAAGTGAAAACTTTGAGCATTTTAATCGAATCTCTTTACAACCATCATTTAGATGTGTTCTTAGAAACACACTTAAATGGCACACTTAAATTATTTATTTCATAATTTTGACTGAAATATATATTCTTATAGAAGTTATTTGACTGAAATATTTCATGATTTTAATGGGCGTGTTAGTGTTACTAGTGATACATAGACTTCTAATTTTGGTGACCATTTATTTGCGTAATCGTCCATTGGATTGTCGATGAATGGTTTATTAAAAAATTATCATTTGTTTTAAGTAAATGGAGGAAAGATATACTAACTTTAACATCAAAATCCAGATTATTGAATATTTGAAAGCTTTTCATTTGCTTAATTATCCAACCTTATTGGAATTCCACTTATAGATTATTAAACCATGCTATTTAGTATCGTGATGTTTTGACCCTACTTTACAATGAAACTCGAATAAATCATGACAAATTAATTAAAGATTATCATTGGACTACCGCTTCATTTATTTGTGATATTTTCAATATTTTAAATATTCATTTATTTACAATAAAAATATTTTCTCAAAACTATGACCTGAACATTCAAAATCATATTAGAGTGTGGTTCACATGTTAACACAATAAATGAGTATTTTCACGTTAAGCATATTAGTTCCATCCTTACAAGTATATTGAGTAAGTGATATACTTAGTTTACCAAATTTCCTTTTATTTATGACATAGCTACTATTTTCAATCCTGGTGTTAATGCTCAAGGTTTAGAAAATTTGTTGAAATTTTACTATACTACTCTTGACATTCAATATAATGTTGAAGCATACATTGAGAAATATAAAATTATTTTGATAAGCCTCTATATCATTATGCATTTATTTACTTACCTCAACAAAACATATCATTTTCTAGTGGAACTTCCGGTATAAGATTCATGCAAACACTTTGTAGAATTCTTAAAAAATCAAAAACAAATTCATCATCATCATCTTCTTATTCTTCGATGACTAACATTAATGACTTTCATCATGTCAACATAAAAGTGATGAGAATTTCTAAATCATTAAGTGTTGGCATGATCATGACCAACAATTACTATATTGGCGTAAATTTCTAATGATATCCTTACAATTTGCACCTCATCCATTGCTTTTGAGTCTGCTTTTAGTGGAGGTGGAAGAGTGTTAGATGAGAAGAGATCTCACTTATCGTCGAAAGCATTCAAAAATGTGTTTGCAAGAAGAAATGAGATTAAACTGAGAGAAGTACCTAAGGACTAAGGGAAGATGAGACAGATGAAGACGATCCTTGGATGTTGATGGAATAAGTGAAGAATCTGATGGAGGTGATGGTGGCGCAGCGAATTTAGGTGGCTAGGCACAACTTCAAGTACTTAAAAGAACTATATGGGCTTTAATTCCTTCGGAATATACAGGCAAATTATTTATGAAAATTAAAATTCAATTGCAAAATTAAGTTTTTATTTCCAAATATAAGTTTTATTCCTTTTTTTCCACCCACTAAATTAAGAAAATAAGCATAAGGCAATTTTTATTTTACTTCATAAAAAATTGATTATATATATGAAAAATGAATATACAAATATCCCAGTGAAGGTAGGGCTAGTTTTGGTCGGCTAGACGGGTTTGGGCCATGTCAGGGCTTGCAACTTATTCATTTATTCATTATTTCTATATTTATTAAAATGATATTTAAAACTAAATTTATACATTTGGAAGTTGTAATCATAAACTAAAAAGTTGTTAAGTTCATATTAGAGTCCAAAAAAGATAAATTTTAAATATATATTCATTAATAATACTGCCTCCGTTCTTTTTTGTTCTTTCCATTTTCCCCATCTAGAAATTTCAAAATGTTATTTTCATTTAAAATCCTTCTATTTTATTTTAATATTGTGATTGGGTAAAATAGTTTAGTTGAGATCACTATCCATGTGATATGTAGCCCATTGGTTAATTTTTTAATTGTTTAATGTCATGGACTTTACAAATTCCACTACTTATTTAATATTCAACCACTTGCATCATTTTTTAACATAATCTATTCTTTTTTTTAGATTAATTTAAATTATTTTATAGAACTTTAATGATATTTAATATGATATTGGTTTCTTCTCTGATTCCAAATGGAAAAGAAAAAAGAACGGAGGGAGTATATATTATCGGTATTCATATATTCATTACTCATTTATATTATCGATATTCATATATTTGTGATTCTTTTTTTTTTTATCGATATTCATGTATTCATTTCTCATATATTTCTCATATATATTTTTTATATTCATATTTTATATATTTTATCAATATTCTTTTATTCATTATTTATATATATTATTAATATTCGTATGTTTATTTTTCCTATGTATTTTCAATTTTTATGAACTAAAATATAAATTGTGGTATTCTTATTTTCTTAATTTGTTAGGAGGGGAAAAAAAGGGGCTTGAAGTTATATTTGGAAAGTAAAATTGAATTTTTTAATTAAATATTAATTTTCATGAATAAGTTACCGACATATTTCGAAAAAAATTAAAATCATGTAATTCTTTAACATACCTAAAGGGGTCACTCTCAGGTCACCAAGCTCAGAATCATTCTTTATCAAGCCTGGTCTAGTCGCATGGCCACCTCTAGTACCTAGAGGTTGAACTAAAATTGAAATTAATGAACCAACTTGAAATTAGCATAATCAAAATTGATATGCAATGTCAATAGATTGGTTTTTTGTCAGATTTGGTTAGATTTAGACTTAGAAAACTTTTTCTAAGGGTAACTATCCCAAAGTTACACGTAGATCCACCAGTATAATGGGTCTTGGGTTCAAAATGGGTTATTTATATTATTCTTTTGTTTGTTTATTTTCTTATTTTATAATTGGATTTTTTCGCAAATTTATTTTTAGTCAATGAATATAACAAAGTTAAAAATAATAATTGAAAGAAAACGTATAAAAAATTACAACTCATCAAATAATCTGTCATATAGTTTAAATTTAAAAATATTAGAATTTTACAGCTCAAAAACTCACACATAATATGATGACAAGTATAATAAAGCTTCCATTTGTTAGTCCACCTTCAATTTTCTTTATTTTTATTAATGTGTGTGACAATGGGTTAGATTTGGGTTGGTTTGGATCTAAAATTTTTGGATTCTGAGCAAACCTAGATCCAAACCCACCCAGAAACAATTAGACTCATCCCTTAAAAATGAGTCGAATTTAACCAAATCTGGTTTGGATTTTTAACCTATAAATATTACTAAAACACTTATTCAATGTTTGTTTGAGATATATTTTAATAATAATAATGATAATAATAATTATTATTATTATAATTATTATTTATTTTATTATTAGAAAAAATTAAAATGAAAAATACAATATTTGACCCATCTTTTCCATAAAGGCCAACTTTTATTTTATTTCTGAAAAATCCCACTTTTTCATGTGTTGTATTTTAAAGACACTCTTAACCGATTACTTGTTAAACGGGTCACTCAACTTCATATCTTTATCTTTCTCATATTTATCTTTCCATAGCTCTTTCTCAGTTACATCTCATCAATTTGGAGAAACACTATTATGCTCACAAGTCAGTTCTTCATCCTTATTTTTTACCTTATATTTCTTTGTTCTTTTGCTTATTTTTTTATGTTTCTGGGTGTGATTAAGAACCATTGATCTGATCAAGCTATAATCAAGCTGATATAACCCAATAGTACTACAGACAAGGTAACAAATTGGAACAAGAGAGTAAGATGAAGCAATGTCAATGGCAAAAGTCTCTCTTCTTCATCATCCTTCAATTTCTTAACCCTAATCACAATCAAAATTCTATATTCTCAATCAAGTCAAATCTTTCAACCTTCATCCCTCCCTCAATCATGACATCTCAATCTCCCTCTCATTCCCTTGAATCGAAACCCTTCTCTCAAAAAATCCACCAAAATTCGACCCATCTCAGCTATCCAATCCTATCTCGTACCCAATCAAAACCCTTGAAGAGCTCGAATCACGATTATATTTCGACTCATTTCACTACCCTTTTAACAAATATTTAACCACTTGCAATGGGAATGTTAATTTACCTCAAAGACCTCGACTTTTGATTTGCCATGATATGGCTAGTGGGTACTTGGATGATGATAAGTGAGTCCAAAGTGGGACCAACTATAATTCTTATGCGATTTGCCATTGGTATTTGATGCATGTTTTTGTATAATTTTTCTCATAATTTGGTCACTATTCCTCCTCCTTCCAAGGTTAATGCTGCTCACAAACATGGAGTTAAGGTACCCTTTTCAATCTAGTACTTAGTAAGTTATAACTAGGTTAGTACTCGTGTGGTGGACTAGGTTTGATGTGGTTTTGCTAAATGCCTCGTGTTTTGCTTTATATTGTGTTTTGAATGAAGGTCTTGGGAACTTTCTAGACAAAATGATATGGGGAAGAATTGTGAGTGATCAACTTCTATCAAGTACAGTCCTAATAATGAACATTTGAAGAAGAAAAAACATAGGGGTTGGGTGGTAATCAACCGCCACATCATCAACAATGACCTGCTTGGCAATCAGTCATTTTTTCATCAAACACTTTAAAATACAAAATATGCAAAGTTGGGATTTTTCATAAATAAAATAAAGGTTGGCCTTTATGGACAAGATGGGTCAAATGTTGTATTTTTTATTTTAATTTTTCCTTATTACTATTATAATAATTATTATTATAATAATAATAATAATTATTATTATTATTATTATTATTCACCTCTTAAAGTGACAACCAACTTCATGATGTGACTACGGGTGTCAATTAGGGTCTATGGTTTAGTTCTAGGGTTGATTCATCGTGGATCAATGCTTATCAATTCGAGTCAAATCGGGTCAGTTTGGCCCATCTGGCCGGGTCAAGTCATTATCGGGTCGGGTCAAATAGTTTATTTGTTTGCTCAGGTTCAATTCGGGTTCGGATCAAGGTTGGTTCAGGTTAATACGCTTTTGTTCCTAGACGGGGTACAATGAGTTATTTCAAATTCGGGTAGATTCAGGTCAAGTCAATTATGATAATGGGTCGCCTCGATTTTGGTTAAAATCTATGTTGGGCTTTATCGGGTTCGCATTGGATCATTAATAACATGTTATTATAAAATAATGAATTGGTATTTGACTATTTTGGTGTATTAATCTCGAGTCATATCAAGTAATTTCAAATTAGATCATGCGATAACTTAGTTTTAATTAAATGATGGTTAAACCATAAATTGGACAATATATGATGAAGTCATTGCAAAACAAAATGTTTATGAGGTAATGATTACTTAAATTGTATTATTGTATCAAATGAATATATGATGTGTAACTTTAAATTATCAATATATCATTGTATTATAAATATCAATTATCTACATTACTTGTTTACATGTTGATTAAAATTGGGCCACGAGTTGTTATAAATCAGGTCATATTAGCTATTTGTTGTGTTCAATCGGATTTGTGGTTTTTGGATCAAGTTTGTAACGATTCGGGTTTATAATGGGTCGGTTTGTAATGGGTCTTTGAATATTGAGTGAAAATTTACTTTAGAACGGGTTAGGTCGATTTATGAGTCTCACTTTTCGCGTCATAATCAGGCGAGGTCCAAGTTGATTTCGGACAGTTTATTAGGTTGAGTCAGATTTTGATAGCTCTATATGCAATAGACTTTATGTATAATTACTTACAAAATCATCTCCGTGAACCCATTACCACCCCTAAATATAACTTGAACACTAACTCAATGTTTGCTTAAAACATAATAATAATAATAATAATAATAATAGTAATAATAATAATAATAATAATGATAATAATAATAATAATAATAATTCACCTCTTAAAGTGACAACCAACTTCATTATGTGAATAGTTACTTACAAAAAGTCGGGGAGGGTTGATGTCTATGAGAGACTATTTGTTTTATATGAACCTAACTATGCAAGATTTTGATGAACCCCATCAAATCAATTTCTTACTAACGAACGAGTGTTGAGTAGCAATAACAGAGTTATATGATCGTGTTCATAATCCAATAATTAAATATCTTCACAATATTATTTGCCATTCTTGATAATGATTGGAATCATTTTCTTTGAATGTCATGCGAAATCTATCCATAAGTCCCATATCATGGCAGTTCCTATTTCTTTTTTCTATGGTAGCTAAGTCTCACTAATTCAAGTCCTTTTTGGCCCACCAGTTCAATCAATGGGATCTACTTCCGTTCAGTACTTCGCTGCATCGCATGCATCAATAAAAAGCAACATCAGGACATAAGCCAACCAGCTTGGACAAAGAAAATTCCAAAGCCATTCAGTTTTTTTCAGCAAATATTTGAGCAAATCACTTTCTCCTTATTTTTTTATTATTTTAGGCCGATGAAATATGTATATTATTTATGGTACCCCGTTTAACTTCTCAAAATTAGGTTATACTTTTATGTAATTATACAAAACTAATATAAATATATATGAATTTTAAGGCCCCTCAAATTTGGAATATCTGGTCCTATTACATCGAGCACTTTGCTCGTGTTCGAAACCGTCTCCGATTCATTTTAATTTTTATAACCCTGGGGGTAGAAAAAAATCACTGTCCAATTGTCCAAAAAGAAAAACCTCCTTACTTTTTGTTTATGCAGTGCGTGTATGCTTATGTCAAAGCTCTAAAGCTTACCCTTAGAAAAACAAGACCTATAAAGGTTGACATGTCAACTGTGAAGTCATTTAAATTCTAGTAGCAGTAACAAAAAGCTTCAGATCATCCTCAATATTTCAAAACAAAGCATCCCTCTTGCAGAAGCAAGACATGGCTTTGAAAGACAAACATCAGCTAAATTTTGTGATGTTTCCGTTGATGGCACCAGGCCATATGATCCCAATGATAGACATGGCTAAGTTGATAGCAAAGCATGGTGTTGCAGTGACTATAGTCACTACTCCCTTAAATGCCACCCGTTTCAAATCAACCATAGATCGGGCCACTGAAGGAGGGCTCAGTATGCGAGTATCTCAGCTCAAATTCCCCTGTGAAGAGGCTGGATTGCCAGAAGGATGTGAAAATGTGGACATGCTGCCTTCCCTAGGCTATGCAATCAATTTCATCAAAGCTGCTGCCAAGTTACAAGAACCTATGGAGGAGCTGCTTCAAGAGTTGGAACCCAAACCAAGTTGCCTAATTTCTGACTTTGGGTTCACTTGGACGACCGAAGTTGCCAAGAAGTTCAACATCCCTAGGATAGTATTCAATGGAATGTCCTGTTTTTCTCTCCTAAGTTTGCACAATATGATCGCTTACAACGTGGTTGCATGCATAAACTCGGATACTGAATCTTTTCCAGTGCCTAATTTGCCCGATAGAATTGAGCTCACCAGAACTCAGGTGCCGAATGCCGTGCTCCAAGCTGCGGATCCTTTGAGGGTGGAAATGAGAGAAGCGGAGAGAAAAGCGTTTGGGGTGGTAATGAATTCATTCGAGGATCTAGAACCAGAGTACTTGAAGAGGTTCAAGGAGGCAAAGGGGAAGAGCACCATATGGTGTGTTGGCCCTGTTTCTCTCTGCAATCAGGATGAGTTTGATAAAGGAGAAAGAGGTAACAAAGCTGCACTTGCTGTAAGCCAATGCATGAAGTGGCTAGATTCACATAGGCCTAAGTCAGTGATTTATGCTTGTCTTGGAAGCCTCTGTAACGTTGCTGCAACACAAGTTATGCAGCTTGCATACGGGCTAGAAGCATCCAACAAGCCTTTCATTTTGGCTCTGAGAGAAGGGTACAATCTAAAAGAGGTGGAGAGGTTAGTAGAAGAAGATGGTTTCAGGAAACGGGTTGAAGGGAGAGGGTTAGTCATACTGGGTTGGGCAGCGCAGGTGCTTATACTGTCTCATCCTTCAGTGGGCGGATTCTTGACGCATTGTGGTTGGAATTCCACTATTGAAGGCATATCTGCAGGTTTGCCTATGGCTACATGTCCGCTGTTTTCTGAGCAATTTCTGAATGAGAAATTTGTGGTGCATATTTTGAGGGTTGGTGTCAGTGTCAGAGTGGAAAACCCGACGATGAACCCAGGTGAAGAGGTAAGAGGAATCTCTGTACAGAAAGAGCATGTCAAGCGCGCTGTTGATTTGGTGATGGATGGTGGAAATGAAGGTGAAGAGATGAGAGAGCGAGCTCTGAGGCTAGCGGAAAGTGCCAAGAAAGCAGTAGAAGAGGGTGGATCTTCCGACAGAGGTTTGAGGTTAATGATCCAAGAAGTCATCCAACACATAGAGAAAGTAAGAGAGGAATGAAGTTCACAAAACACTGATGTAACAGAGAATCACAGTTGCTGGTAGCTATATTTTCATATAATCGTATTGTGGTTGGTTCGTAGTGCTAATGTTGGTCTTGGTATCTCCTGTTTCTTTTTAGTTCAAAAAACAATATCATACGTATCACTCCTATATGTCCGTAACTAAGCAGTCCATTAGCCAAAGTACAAAGTTCAATAGCTCAAACAGCAAGAATTCAGTATTAATCATGAAAGTGAAGTGTCCTAGTAAAATGCAGGACAAATGGACAATGCAATGGTTCCATATTTCAAACTTTCACTATCTTCCTAACCTAGCACCATCCAACAACCATTGGCACCAAAAACTCAAGCCATCACTGTAGGAATTTAGATGCGATTAGCAAAATTTCAAGAAACAATTTCTTAGCATTTAAAATAACTTAATTTCATTATCTCCATAATTCATCCTAATTATATCTAGTTTGTTACACTTGTTGAGGATATTCCTTCAATCACTACCTTACTAGCATGAACAAACCGGGGCTTAAAAACCGACCCATCTATGTTCTAGATTTTATCCTAGTTCAATTCTATGATTCAAATTCAACTAACACCTGTTTCTCCAACAAGCCTAATGATTTCTACAAAATACTTCGAAAACCCTTCACAAACTGTCAATCAGAACTCGGACAGAGCAAAGTCGAATTCTAACTGGTTGAAGAATTACAGGACAGGCTTATTTACCAATATGCTCTCTTGTATTTGAAATTAGACTTGATTGCTCTAACCTTAAATTTCATTCATGAGGGTTACTGAACCTGTAACCAAATCCCAAGTTTAAGGCTCTAAGGAAGGGTAGGCCAGGTGTAATCCACGCAACTTGGAATCCAACTCTAATGTGGAAGAGTGGCTGGTTCTGCCCATATGATATAATGACAGAATAAAACTAAAAAGAGTTGATGAAGCAAAACTCTGCACGTAAGGCTTTAGCGTGATAGTTCATGTGTACTTGTCAAGTTTGGAAAACAATAAGGGGCGGATGTATTTATCATCCCTGCGGGTCAAATGACTTAACGGCCCAAAAAAAAAAATATAATGTATTTTTTAATATTATTATTTGGTTATTTGGTTAAAAAAAATTTATTACATGTTTAATTGTCAATTGTGACTCACCAAGCGGAAAATCTTAGATCCGCCACTGAAAACAATACTTATGGATATGTTCTTCGTTTGGTAAAGGCATTTATTTAATCTTTGCATGAGTATAAAGCCTTTCACTGTGCCTTTTAGGAACATTTTTGTCACCTGTAATACAATCAAAGTAAAATCTAATTGAGCTTATTATGTCTGCAATACAAGTGCTGCCCTCCAGCTCGTGAACTGTCGCAAGAAAAGGAATTGGAACAAAAGAATGCAAATTAAAGTATGAGAGTCCCGAGAATGCGAAGGAAACAATGAATTAAAGCACCAGTGCAACTGACACAACATATTCTCAACATTTTGCTTGCTATTCGTGTACAATTTTTTGTGATACGTCATTCTTAATAGATTCATATAAACACACAGAAAGCAGTAATTACATCCCCCATCTCTATTTAAATACATATTTGGGAAACAAGATTAAAAAAGTTTCACCTTAAAATCATATGACAATAAAGGAAGACATCCCCCAACCTTATATAATAGACAATTTTCTATTAATTTATTAATATGGAATATTCATATGTAATGTTTTATGAATTTAGAGCTTTATATCTCTCCCTTACATGTGAGATTTCTTTTTTTTTAAATAATTATTATTATTCAAAATACTCATACGTGATTTGTAATGGGGCCATTGCACTTTTTCTCCCCTTTACATATAAGACCCATTTTCATTTGGATTAGAGTATATTAATGGCCAAAGCCATATGTCTTGCTCTGATATCATATAAAAATACAAATTTAAGCCACAATAGTCTATAAGATAGTCCACTTTACAAGATTAAGAAAGACCTACCTTAAAACCATATGACAATAAGGGGAATAATCTTTCAACCTTATACAGTGGATATTTCTCTATTAATATATCAATTTGGAATACTAACATGTAATATTTTATGGGTTTAGAGTTTCAACAATCTCTACTAACAACAAAGAAGAGTCCCCTAGGGCTTGGTTTCGAAGGTTCTTAATGGCTATTAGGAAATAAGGTTATCACCAAAGCAACTCGGACCATACTCTTTATCTAAAGAAAAGAGGAAAAGTTATAACTTGTCGAAACATCTATGTTGATGATATGAATCTCACAAGAAGTGACTCAAAAGAAATCTCAAGGATGAAAATAAGCTACTCATAGAGTTTAAGATGAAGGATTTGGAAAATTTAAAGTACTTCTTAGGGATTGAAGTTTTATGTACCAAAATAAGGAACTATATATCTCAGAAGAAGTATAACCTTAATTTGCTGACCAAAATTGGAATGATAGACTATAAACCATCAGAGACTCCCATGATAATGAATTATGGCCTCCAAGTGGCCAAAAAGGCTTATTTGACATATTAAAGACAATACCAATGGTTGGTAGGGAAACTTAGTTGTATATCCCATACTAGGATGGATATTGCTTATAAGTAGGTGTTGTTAATCAATTCATATGCAAACCCCAAAAGGATCATATGGCGGCAGTTCAAAGGATCATTAGGTGTTTGAAAGGCATAGTTAAAACTGGGATATTATTCTAGAAGAATGATCATTTAGATTTGAAAGCATACACTGATGCAAATTGGGTAGATGATTGAAATAAGAGAAGATCAACCTTATGATATTTCACTCTAGTTGATGGAAATCTAGTTACCTAAAAAGGTAAGAAACAGAGACTTATGACCCTCTTGAATGAAGAATTTTGAGATATATCCAAGGGCATTGCTGAAATTTTTTGGTTAAGAAAGTTGCTAACTGAACTCGAGTTTCTACCTAGAGAAGGCTGCAAACTCTTGTGTGACAACAAATCTACGATTAGTATCTCGGAAAACCTGGTTCAACATAATCGAACGAAACATGTGAAGATTGATCGACACTTTACCAGAGAAAAGCTTGAAATAAGGGTCATCACTCTTCCCTACATCTGTTCAAAAGAGAAATTAGCAGATATTTTAACAAAAGTACAACCGACAAAATCATTCTATGATACTTTATGCAAGTTGGGAATTGAAAACCCCCACTACCCATTTCGAGAGTGAGTGTAGAATAAGGCAAGTCCATGATCTTAGCAATCAATGATCTTCTAAACAACGGCAAGCTCAAGGCAATTAGGCAAACTTGAGTCAAGGATGCACAGAGGCAAGGCAGGTGGCTAGCATACAGGTCTAAGTTTCAAGGAAGCTAGTTAGAGCCTTAATGATAGCTGGTGCCAACTTGCTTCCCTCCTTTTGTAACTGCCCTCTTTTCTTCTATTCACTAAACTTGTATATACATAGCACTCTGCTTCTTCTTTTTCTTAGCTCATATAGTTCTTCTCTCCGAGAATTATAAGGAGGTATCCTCCCCAGAAAACTGTGATTCTACTTGAATAAAATTTAGCTTCTACCTTAAGCTTTATTGTAACATTGTTTAGTTTTTTATTGTATAATTATGAGCAATTAGTTCTTCAAATGAAGAAAAACTCTACAAATTATAATAACTTTGCTAATTGACTCTAAGTCCTTAATAAATACACACCCTTATTCCCTAAAATAGTCATAGAGTGGAAAGCCTTAATGATTGACTATTGTGGCTTTATAAAATTATCATATTTTTCTTTAACTTGATTATAAGCACTATTAAGACCACCAACATGAATATCAAGTCTTTTAATCTTGTTCTATCCTCGAAATCCCTCGGTTAAAAAGTTATCATTGTGTGTACCAAAATGCTTAATCTTAGCCTTCAACAAGTAGCACACAAAATAAAATCCCACATATTTCTCAACATTATATTCAAGCTAATCATATTTATCAAACAAATCAACATTAAACGTAACATACCTCCTAATTCCTTTTAAGGAAAATAATGAGAACGTGGAGCACATTGCTTGGTCATGATGAAGCAGGTGGGAGGAAAGGAAAATGTATTGATTTGATGAGTAAAAATTTAGGGTTTTTTCAAATGTTGAATTTTTAGCTACATTGTATTTGAATAATTTGAATTTAGTGGAAAGCCTTCCTTGTTGATATGAATTAATAAACATCACTTTTGTCAACTTTTTTTTCAAAACTTAGTAGATAGTGATCAAACAATTTTTATATAGATTACTTGACATAAAATACATTTTCTACATTAATAATTGGAAATATAAAGGGGAAAACAAGGGCTTAGTTTACAATCAAGAATCCAAGACTTTTATAATAAGTGACTTATATAGCAGTCGTTAGTGGCGCCCAAACATAACTGAAGACTCCACCTTGATTACTAATGTTTTTATGTTTAATGATGGAAGTCAAAATGCAAAGTCAAATAGAGTTGAAAACTTGATGGAAACCAAAATGCATAGAGTTGAAAATGTGTTGGAAATAATGGAAGCTATAATACAAAGCTTTATGCATTCTGTCAAAGGACGAGAATAACTCTTGAGCCACGTCTTCAAAAGCTTGAGCCACGTCTCAAAACAGTCAGCAAAGTTTAAACACTTTGTCAAAGGATAAGAATATTCTAATTGCCTATCTTGTGTTTTATCCTTTCCCTATTTCACTTATTTTATGCTTTAACCTAACTTATTTA
The DNA here is from genome assembly GCA_026401315.1 of Dysphania ambrosioides. Classification (NCBI taxonomy): domain Eukaryota; kingdom Viridiplantae; phylum Streptophyta; class Magnoliopsida; order Caryophyllales; family Amaranthaceae; genus Dysphania; species Dysphania ambrosioides. The sequence goes on along the minus strand of CM048670.1, from coordinate 13,552,404 downwards.
TATATGATTTTACTGTCAAAGATATATCTTATTTTCAGCAAATAAGTGATGCTCATATATGTTGAAGATTGTTCAAGTTAATTTTGGTAAATACCAAAATTCAAGCATTGTGGTTATGGAAGACGAAATCTGTTTTGAAGCTTCAAAGTGCAGCAAATAAAGTGGAAATATTCTTGCTGTAATATATTCAATGATATCAATCTTCTACAGCCAAAATGAATTATTCTCTACAGCCATATTGGAGGAAATATTGCTGAAAGTATTGAAGGCAAATCAGATTTTCAGCAGCCTATTTTGAGCCTCCTTTCAACGGCCTGAAATCAAGTTCAGTATATATTCAAAGCTTTGAAGCTAAAGAAAAGAAGAGAGACAACATGAAACACAACGAAACAAAAAGAAAAGAGCAGAAGCTTTAATCGTGAATTTCAGTCACAAGCACATCAACAAAGCTTCATTATTTTCTCTCTAGTTCCATAAACTTTTCTTGTATTTAGATTGAGAGAAAATCAAAGTATAATCTCTTGAGCGTTTAAAAGAATTTCTTTTTAGAGAGTGTTATACTAAGAGTATACCCATAATACTCAAACATATAGAAAAAGAGAGAGCTTTTTATTACTAGGATCTGAGATGCTAAAGTGTAGCTGGGGTGCTATGGAGTAGAAGATGGGGATTAAGATCTTCTAGGGTGCTTTAGATCTCTAAAGGAAGTAATAAAAGAGCGAGTTAAATCCTAAGGGTTGGACAACCCTAGGCGGAGACGTAGGCAAATTAGTTGCCGAACTTCGTATCAAATCTCCGTGTTTTGTCTCATCTCATTTCTGCCTTCACTGCTTAAGTTTTATGTTTGCTTCGCTCATCAATCAAAGCAGCGAACAGTCAAAGCCTGAGTGAAAGCCTTTGAAACCAATTTCAAGGCTTTGACGTCCAGTTTCAAAGATAAGCCTTAACGCTTATATTCCGCCTTTGAAAGTCAGTTCAAGGCCTTGAGATCCTGAACGCGAAAATCAGTTATACTCTATTCACCCCCCCTCTAGAGTATAATTAATCATATTCCATCTCCCTATTGATTCTTCAATTGGTATCAGAGCTAGACTCACAAGGAAAAGATTTAATCATCTGTGAGGAAAAATGAATTTAATAGGTGATGGTGGTTTCGCTCAAGTAAGGTCTACTAATCGCCCTCCTCTATTTTGTGGTAATAATTTTGCCCATTGGCGTTCATTGATGCAAATGTTTGTTGTTGATCAAGATTTGGAACTCTGGGACATTATCAAGAAAGGTCCTAGGGTGCTAATGAAGACTAATGAAAGCGGCACAATGGTTCCTAAAGAAGATGATGATTTTACGCAATCAGATTTGGAAAGTGTTGCTAAAAACTATCGAGCCATGAACCTTCTCTATTGTGGTTTAGATGCAAATGAATTCAATAGAGTTTCTGCATGCAAAAGTGCTAAAGAGATATGGGATAAATTGGTGGTCACATATGAAGGAACGAGTCAAGTCAAAGAGAGCAAGATAAGCATCTTCCTTCGGCAATATGAGTTGTTCAAAATGACGCCTAATGAAACCGTGAAAGAGATGTTCACAAGATTTACCCAAATAGTGAACAATCTGGATTCTCTTGGTAAGGTATTCACAAATGAAGAAAAGGTGAGAAAGATTCTACGGTGCCTTCCAAAATCAAAGTAGGGTCCGAAGGTAACCGCGATAGAAGAAGCTCAAAATTTGAGAACCTTGCCTTTGGATGATCTTCTTGGAAAATTGATCACACATGAGATGTCTCTTAATGAAGAAGATGGTGAACCAGCATCTTCAACCAAAAATTTAGCACTCAAAGCAAAGAGAGAAGAAGCTACAATGGATAATGAATATAGTGATGATAGTGATGATGAAGATCCATTTGCTCTCATCGCTAGAAGTCTTGCCAAGATTCTGAAAATGAAGAAGAATTACTCAAGAGGCAGAGACTATCATTCAAATAAATATAAGGGTAAGTCATCCAACTCAATGAATAAAGTTAATACACTAACATGCTATGAGTGTGGTGAAACAGATCACTTAGTGAAAGATTGCCCTCAACGAAAGAAGAAGCCTTTCCACAAAATGGATTATAAGAAGAAAGCTATGGTTGCTTCATGGAGTGATTCAGATTCATCTAGTGACTCAGAAGATGAATAAGCAAACCTATGTCTTATGGCTAATCATGATGATGCAAAGAAAGAACATCTTGAGGTAATGGTGAAAAATTTAATCTCAAGTCCAATTGATGTTCTGTCCGAATTCTTGCAAAATATGATTATAAATGAAGAGAGTTTGATTCTTGAATCCAAGATTCTTAAGGAGAAGCTAAACCAACAGGTAAGTATTTCTGAAAGTCTCGCTAAGGAACTAACTGATCTCAAAGCCTCTCAGTCAGCTTTTAAACTCAGGGTTCAAGCCTCGGAGTCATCCTTTGTCACCCAGGTCAAGACCTTGAAAACTGAAAACACTGTTTTAAAACGAAAGCTCGCCTCTTTGAGTTATTGTAATGATAACTTGGAGAAGGAAAAGAAGCTACTGGCTGGGAAGTGTAGAGAGCAACATAATTCCTTGGTTAGATTTGCTCACTCCGAATCTACTCTTGAAAAAATGCTAGGTGAGCACCAATCATCCTTGAATAAAAGCGGTCTTGGTTACAACAAAAATTTTCCAAATAAAACCATGACCACGTTTGTAAAAGCAAAGGATAATTGGCGAACACCTACATGTTTTTACTGTTGTAAAAAGGGTCATACTAAGCTAACTTGTCCTTTTCGTAGGAATGACCCTCAAATTCTTAAAAATTCATTTCCTATTGTTCTTCGAGACCAGATCAAGCAAGTATGGGTTCCTAAAGGGACTAGACCACCTAACATGGTCCATCCCGATTATGAATCTAAATTTGCAATTTGGTCTAGTCGAAAGGTTTGATGTTTTGTTCTTTTGTAGGAAATCACCAAGAGCAAAGATTATAAGTGGACTCTAGATAGTGGATGCTCACGGCACATGAGTGGGAAGTCCTCTTTATTTTCAATGATCAAAGAGCAATCTGCTGGAACAATTACACTTGGTGATAAAGGAAAGTGTAGAATAATTGGTATTGGAAAAGTTGGAGATAATGCATCAAACACCATTGATGATGTGTACCTAGTTGAAGGTCTTAAATACAACTTGCTTAGCATCTCTCAATTATGCGATAAAGGTAATAAAGTCATCTTTGATGAAGAAAAATGCGAGGTACAAAGAAAGGTGGACGGTAAAATTATTTTAATTGCTCCTCATTGCAATAATGTTTATGCTTTTCATACTAACCAAGTTGCAAGTACTAGCTTAAAATGTCTTAAGGCCTTGACCAGCGACATAAGGCTTTGGCACAGAAGGTTAGGTCATATTAATATGCATACCATGAAGAAGCTTTTCTCAAAGGACTTAGTACGTGGACTACCAAAGTTAGATTTCAAAGAAAAAGAGCTTTGCAAAGCATGTGCAAGAGGTAAACAAACAAAAGGATCCTTCAAAGCCAAAAAGGTTGTAAGTACCTCTCGCCTAATAGAGCTTCTACACATAGATTTATGTGGTCCTATGCGTGTTAAATCACCTAAAGGTAAACAATACATCCTTGTTGTTGTTGATGATTTTTCCCGTTTTACTGGGATTTCATTTTTGCGTGAAAAATCAGAGGCTTTACTAGAGTTTTCAAAAATTTGCAAAGAATTACAAACATTAAAAAACCTACCCATAGTTGCTGTGAGAAGCGATCATGGTAGAGAGTTTGATCAACTAAAGTTTGATAGCTTTTGTGCTAAATATGGTATTTCTCACAATTTTTCAGCTCCTAGGACACCTCAACAAAATGGAGTTGTGGAACGAAAGAACCGCACTCTTGAGGATATATCTAGGACAATGCTTTTGGAAAATGATTTGCCAAAATACTTTTGGGCAGAAGCTGTTAATACAGCAAACTATATTTTAAATCGTTGTTTGATTCGCCCTATTTTAAAGAAAACTCCTTATGAATTGTTTAAAGGTAAAAAGCCTAATATTTCCTATTTCAAACCTTTTGGATGTATGTGCTTTGTTCATAATAATGGCAAAGATAACCTTGGTAAATTTGATGCACGTAGTGATGAAGCAATTCTGTTAGGTTACTCCTTGAATTCTAAAGCTTATAGAGTTTTCAATAAGCGTACTAAAGTTGTTGAAGAAAGTGTACATGTGATCTTTGACGAAACCGAGAACGGTATCTTGAGTGATGGTTTTACAGGTTTAAACTTGAATAAACATGAAGGATATTCATTTGAGACAGAAGGAGAAGAAAGTTCGTCAGATAATGAAATGGAGAAATCTACCCAGAATATGCAAGAGCCAATTTTAGACGCAGATGAATTAGATCAAAGCCTTAACCAGCAGCCTCAAGATCTTGAAACTCCATCTCAAAGTCTTGAACAGACGAACAATATTATATCAGAAGTCACTCCAGGGCCTTCAGACCCATCTCAAGGCCTTGAAAGGATACTTCAGGAAACTACATCAGTTCCTTTGATGCTGCCACGAAAGTTCAAATACTCCTCATCTCATCCAACAAACAATATAATTTTGGATCCAAAAGCTGGTATACAAACACGCTCTAATGTTAAAAATTTGTGTGCATTTCACGCTTTTGTTTCTCTTGTAGAACCGAAGAATATCAATGAAGCACTTCAAGAGCCCGATTGGATTTTAGCTATGCAAAGTGAGCTAAATAAATTCGAAAGAAATAAAGTGTGGACACTCACACCAAGACCAAAGGATCATTCAATTATTGGAACAAGGTGGGTGTTCAGAAATAAGCTTGATGAAAATGGAAAGATAGTGAGGAACAAAGCAAGATTAGTAGCCCAAGGTTATAATCAAGAAGAAGGGATAGATTATGAAGAGACATTCGCTCCCATGGCTAGAATGGAGGCTATTCGAATGCTCCTTGCCTTTGCTTCCTTTATGCGAATTAAGTTATTTCAAATGGATGTCAAATGTGCATTCTTGAATGGTTATTTACAAGAAGAAGTATATGTTGCTCAACCCCCCGGTTTTGAAAATGAGAAATTTCCAAATCATGTTTTTAAACTTGACAAAGCGCTCTATGGTTTGAAACAAGCTCCAAGGGCTTGGTATGAGCGTCTTTCAAAATATCTTTTAGAAAATAAATTCAAAAGAGGGTTGATTGACAAAACTCTTTTTGTGAAAACCAAAGGTAAAGATTTATTAATAGTTCAAGTTTATGTTGATGATATTCTTTTCGGTGCTACTAACGATTCCCTTTGCAAAGAATTTTTTGAGATTATGTGTAGGGAATTTGAGATGAGTTTAATGGGTGAGTTGAACTTCTTCCTTGGATTACAAGTTAAACAAGAGAAAGGAGGTATATTTATAAATCAAAGCAAATACGCAAGAGATCTCCTTAAGAAGTACAATATGACTCAATCTAAAGAGGCTAAGACTCCTATGAGTTCTTCATTACTTTTAGATCAAGATGAAAATGGTAAGTCGGTAAATCAAAAGGAATATCGAGGTATGATTGGATCTCTTCTCTATCTCACGGCAAGTAGGCCAGATATTATGTTTAGTGTGTGTATGTGTGCTCGTTTTCAAGCTAATCCCAAAGAATCTCATTTGAGTGCAGTTAAGAGGATTTTACGCTATCTCAATGGGACAAAGGATTTCGGTCTTTGGTACCCTTGTAATAGTAACTTTGAACTTGTTGGATATTCAGATGTTGATTTTGCAGGTTATAAAGTAGATAGAAAGAGTACTTCAGGTTGCTGTCAATTCTTGGGATCATCTCTCATTAGTTGGCATTCAAAGAAACAAAATTCGGTGGCACTCTCTACTGCCGAAGCCGCATACATTGCAGCTGGTGCTTGTTGTTCATAAATTTTGTGGATATCTCAACAATTAAGAGACCTTGGGTTAGACTTCAAAGGCATACCTATTAAGTGTGACAACACGAGTGCTATATCCATAACGAAGAATCCAGTTCAGCACTCTCGCACTAAACATATTGATGTTAGACATCACTTCATACGTGATCATGTGGAGAAAGGAGACGTATCTATATCTTTTATTTCTACTGATTTGCAACTCGCTGACGTCTTCCCCAAGCCTTTGAGCGAAGAACGATTTAACTTTATTCGTCTTGAGCTTGGAATGTTAAATGGGGACGCATCCTCGTAGGGGGAGCTATTTGAGTAAGTTATATATGTTTATTTCTTTTTGCATGTGTATGTCAAAGTCTTGGCACTCTTGTCATTGCCTTGACGTACTGTCACTTTTTAATATTAATATTGGATCAAAACGTTTGGTACTTATCCTATAGATAATTATCAAATATTTATTAAATGATTTTTGAAATGTCTTGGATACATAAATTGCAGATGGATTTGTTGCTTTTGCTTTCAATGTTTTTAAAATCTTATTCCATTCATTTTAAAAATTCTCATGGCCTTCAAGTTGTTTTTAAAGTTTTCCGCGTATTTTATTTTTAGCTTTCAAAGCTTTGACTGATTGATTTTTTTTAAACAACGTCTTTTTGTTTTCATGTCTTTAAAGGTTTTACTGTTTTATATCTTTTTGTTATCTTGAACAAGTCTTCTTGTGATCCAACATTTATTTTTTCCCACCTTGTCGGAAGACAAAAAGGGGGAGAGTATTTATGTATTATCTATTTAAAGGGGAGAATATTTTTTATGCATTTTATTCTTTGACATTTGCATATAATGTTTTGTCTTCCATCAAGGGGGAGATTGAAGACTCCACCTTGATTACTAATGTTTTTATGTTTAATGATGGAAGTCAAAATGCAAAGTCAAATAGAGTTGAAAACTTGATGGAAACCAAAATGCATAGAGTTTACAATGTGTTGGAAATAATGGAAGCTATAATACAAAGCTTTATGCATTCTGTCAAAGGACGAGAATAACTCTTGAGCCACGTCTTCAAAAGCTTGAGCCACGTCTTCAAAAGCTTGAGCCACGTCTCAAAACAGTCAGCAAAGTTTAAACACTTTGTCAAAGGATAAGAATATTCTAATTGCCTATCTTGTGTTTTATCCTTTCCCTATTTCACTTATTTTATGCTTTAACCTAACTTATTTATACATGATTTTACTGTCAAAGATATATCTTATTTTCAGCAAATAAGTGATGCTCATATATGTTGAAGATTGTTCAAGTTAATTTTGGTAAATACCAAAATTCAAGCATTGTGGTTATGGAAGACGAAATTTGTTTTGAAGCTTCAAAGTGCAGCAAATAAAGTGGAAATATTCTTGCTGTAATATATTCAATGATATCAATCTTCTACAGCCAAAATGAATTATTCTCTACAGCCATATTGGAGGAAATATTGCTGAAAGTATTGAAGGCAAATCAGATTTTCAGCAGCTTATTTTGAGCCTCCTTTCAACGGCCTGAAATCAATTTCAGTATATATTCAAAGCTTTGAAGCTGAAGAAAAGAAGAGAGTCAACGTGAGACACAACGAAACAAAAAGAAAAGAGCAGAAGCTTTAATCGTGAATTTCAGTCACAAGCACATCAACAAAGCTTCATTATTTTCTCTCTAGTTCCATAAACTTTTCTTGTATTTAGATTGAGAGAAAATCAAAGTATAATCTCTTGAGCGTTTAAAAGAATTTCTTTTTAGAGAGTGTTATACTAAGAGTATACCCATAATACTCAAACATATAGAAAAAGAGAGAGCTTTTTATTACTAGGATCTGAGATGCTAAAGTGTAGCTGGGGTGCTATGGAGTAGAAGATGGGGATTAAGATCTTCTAGGGTGCTTTAGATCTCTAAAGGAAGTAATAAAAGAGCGAGTTAAATCCTAAGGGTTGGACAACCCTAGGCGGAGACGTAGGCAAATTAGTTGCCGAACTTCGTATCAAATCTCCGTGTTTTGTCTCATCTCATTTCTGCCTTCACTGCTTAAGTTTTATGTTTGCTTCGCTCATCAATCAAAGCAGCGAACAGTCAAAGCCTGAGTGAAAGCCTTTGAAACCAATTTCAAGGCTTTGACGTCCAGTTTCAAAGATAAGCCTTAACGCTTATATTCCGCCTTTGAAAGTCAGTTCAAGGCCTTGAGATCCTGAACGCAAAAATCGGTTATACTCTATTCACCCCCCCTCTAGAGTATAATTAATCATATTCCATCTCCCTATTGATTCTTCAATAACTATTGATTCCTCTAAGTATTTTAGTAATGACAAACAATATTCCTAATGAGTTTCTATATCTAGATGTCTGTAGATCATAATGTGTATGCTCTAGAGTAGGAGACAAGTGAAGATGAATTGTATCTACTATACTTAGTCTATCCATAAAGAGGATGAAGCACTCAAGGAAAGGAAGAATCAATACTTCACTTTTGATGGAGCTTAAAGAAGAGTTCCATTCCACCACAGTGGGCTGTTCCAAAGCTGAAATGGTGCACTAGTCTAGAGAAGCCTAAGCTTTGTGGAGCAAAGAGAAAAGCCCAAGAATGAGTTGTATATGGGGTATATGTAGCACGTATTAAAGGTCTAGGTGGCTTAACTAAGCTCAAAATTGCTTTGCATTAAAATATGTTTTTAAAGGGATTTTGTCTTGGAAATTTGACAACGAAAAATCTTGGCAATCTTAGATTTATCAAACAAAGAATATTTTTAGCAAAATTTTTCATCCTTTTTCCCTGTATTTATTCCATTCAAGCAAAGGATTTTTCGGTTATCAAAGCAAAATGATTTTAGCCAAGTTTAAAGTGGTTAGTCCTAACCATACTTATAACACAATGGGTCAACCTAATTCAATCAAGCGAAAATCAATGCTTGGAGCATCAATTTTGCTGTGTTTCGAACCTCCAAAAGATTATTTTTGAAAATATTTTGGTCTAGAGTTTATTTTTGAAATAAGTTTTAAAATAATGCTTAAAAAAACTTTCCAACATAATCCTTTCTTAAAAAAGAAAATAATTATTTTTTTAATAGTGCCCTTACAAAATGTTAATCATGTGAGTGTAACCATAGAGTATGTACACATATTCTTAGTCTCACTAGATTTTTGCTCTCTTTTGCAGAATTTCTTACATTTTCACTCAAGGAATTCCTTATTACTTATTCATAGGAACAGGATTATGTAAATATTGATTAGCATTTAGGGATTACTACTAGATGAATCTTCATCATCGGCTTTTTTATGGTGATTCAACGTTAAGACTATCACGTGATGAATACGTAAATCATATTTTCCTTTTTACTAAGAATTCCTTATACCACCTCCTGAAACTAAGTATTTAACCAGTTAGATTCAATACTACCTCCTAAAATTGAACTAAGCAAGATTTAAGAACATGTTAAAGTGTGTTACTCTTAAACACAAAGTTTGTTTTTCTGAATTTTCTTGAATGTTAATTGAATACATGACTCTTATATTTATATTGATCATGCTAGACTCCTACTTGGACTAGTACATGTCCGTAGCTTAAGTTTAAACAAAAATACCTAATTCTTGTTTAACAAGGAAACTAACTTATCCTTAGGTAACAAGGCAACCATTGACTCTTATTCTAACTAGGAAAGTGAATCTTTGATCAATTATGATTAGTAGAAGACCTTTTTTCTAACTCAACTATAAATACTACAAAGACTAAAAAAAAACGTTACTAACCTACTAAACCTAGTTAACCTAAGCCCAAACAAATAAAACGGACTCAAGTGAGTCCCAAAACCTTGGGGTAAACTCAAGTGAGTCCCAAAACCTTGGGGTAAACTCTAATAAAGACTTAAACCATAAAACTTCAACACCATGACTCCCAAAGATCCTTAATGACACCTTTAATTTGCATCATTCCTCTCTTCTTGAAAAAATAACTTGTCTTTCAGTTTTGTTAAAGCATGACACTAGATCATGAGCTTGAAATGTAACACATACCCCTTTTTCGAGCAGCACTTAGTAAGAATCAAAATTCTCTCTATGCACTACCTCATAAAGGCCTCCTTCAAGCGCTTTCATATCCCCAAGTTGATTGCCATAGGCCTTTTTAGCAGCTAAAGACAACCAAACAAAGTCACCAACATCAAATAGAGCTCCTTTAGTTATTGTCAACATTTTGTTGTTGCTGCTTAGCCCTTCTACTCTTCTTATCTACTTCTTTAGGGTTGTATGTATTAATGAATAAACTAGGATTGTTTGAATTAGTCAGGCTTAACTTGGACAAACTAGAATTCACCTCATTAGTTCTATGTAGATGCGCGTAATACTCTTTTGGTGATAATGGCTGCAACTTGATTTGTTTCTTGCATCTAGAACTGAATACACGTTAGTATCACCTTCATGTATCACCTTTTGATTGAATTACCTTGGTCTTCCAAGAAGTAAATGACATGCGCTCTTGAGAATCAAATTGAACCACATCTCCTCTTTGTAACTCCCTATAGAAAAGTTTACCAAGGCTTGTTTGTTCAACTTCACACCCTTTGAATTATCTAACCAATTTAACATATAAGGACGAATATGATCACAAGTTGGCATATTCAACTTTGACACTAAATCCGTTGAAGCCATATTACTATGACATTGCAAGTTTTACCTTCAACTTTATACCATGTGTGGAAAAGATTTTTCCCTTTGCTCCATGTTAGGTGAAATATAAAAATGAAGCAATATTCTAATGACTAGGAAATGTTGTGGATCTTTGGTGTAGGCCATTTCTCCTTCTCCTCAGATTAATAGATTTTAAGCTCATAGCTACTCCTTCGGGCTCCACCAAAAACATGCACCTTTCTCCTGCTCTTCATACTCATGATATTCATAATGGCCTTTTCCTTGAAATTTAAAGCACTTCCTTCTAGAGTCAAACTCTTTCATTGAAACATAGACGTGCTTCTTCTCCATGGGCTTATCGTCATCCTTTTTACCCCTCCCTTCTTGAAGCCGTGTATGGAACATAATCAGGCCTAGAAGTTCCAAGTTATGAATGAGCATATTTGGATAAGCCAAACCCCTTGGAACTACTCCCAATAGCCTTTCCCAAGTCTTCGTTCTAATGTGCCTCAATCTTGAGGGTTAGCTTCATTATTTTGTGCAATGAGCTATACTTAGTATGGTCAATCTTTTTAGCATTGGGTATAATGAACCCCTTAATAAAATAACCTATACTCATGGATTCCTTTTTGTTTGACTCATAAACCGAAGTTAAATGTTCAAATTCCGTAATATAGGCATCCATATGCATGGTCTCTTGAGAAAGATTGGTGAGCTTCATGTATTTCTCTTATTCAAAGTCTTTCGATACATATTTAGCTCTCATATTTTTCTTCAAACCTGTCCAAGTTTTTTAACCTTCCTTTTTCCATCCCTAACACCCCTAGCCTTTAAACTAAGTCTCTGTGTTCTTGGTTTAATGTATATAAGCCACCTTAAAATCCTTCTCATCATCAAAACCCCATGCTCTACTACCTTATCAACCTATTTTTACCACTTTATGAAGTCTATAGGGCTTCCCAAACTCATAAAAGTCTCGTAGTTTAATTCCTCTGTCATCAATAGGAACATAAGGTTTGTTGGATCCTCACCAAAATTGCGATACTCATATTCAAATCCTTTATTGTCACACTTGTTGAGGAAGTAATGTATGGAGTTTAATTTGGGTCAATATTTTGATCCATCTTACGATTTAAAGCATCAAAACTCAATATGGATCTCCTAGTATCCTCTTCTACTTCATCAAGCCGATCTTTTATCAAGTCAAGATCTTTGAGTTGATTTAAGATTTGACTAAGTATCTCATCATGCATAGACATCCTTAGGATCTTAAAACTTTAAACCATGATAATCAAAGAACAAAACCTATACCACAACTAGGAATTGGACTAGCAAAACCACTAGGAACGTAAAAGATTGGATCTTGAAACATATTCCTTAATCAAAACCTTTACGAATGTACCTTCTTTCATGAACCTTTGTAAAAACTCAAAATTTTGAGAAAAAAGATTAGTTCTTGCAATGATCTTGTACTAATTAATCTAAAATCCAATAACATACGATGTGAAATCTATAGGGTTAACTATAAAGTTTACGTGAGAATTCCCTTTTGGCTTAGTTTGATTGAATCAGTTATATTTTGGATCAAATTGAGGGCAACTAGGGTGGATATCTATATGAAATCCGACCACCTCTTGGAATGAATTCAAAGAATTGTTAAATTCCTTAGACCACCTCCTGAAACTAAGTATTTAATCATTTAGATTCAATACTACCTCCTAGAATTGAACTAAGTAAGATTTATGAACACGTTAAAGCATGTTACTCTTAAGAAAAAAGTTTGTTTTTTGAATTTTCTTAAATGCAAATTGAATACACGGGCCCTATATTTATAGTGTTCATGCTAGACTCCTACTTGGATTAGGACATGTCCCTAACTCAAGTTTAAACACAAATACATAATCCTTATTTAGCAAGGAAACCAACGTATCCTTGGGTAGTAGCAAGGCAACCATTGACTCCTATTCTAACTAAGAAAGCAAATCCTAGATCAATTAGGATTACTATATGACACTTTTCCTAACTCAACTAGGAAACCTAAGTAACTCAAAAATGTTATTAACCTACTGAACCTAGTTAACCTAAGCCCAAAGAAGTAAAATGACTCAAGTGTGTCCCAAAATTTTAGAGCAAACTTTAAGAAAGATTTAAACCATACAACTTCAGCACCATGACTCCCAAAGATCCTTAACCCTTTAATTCGCATCAAAAGGGATCATCATTCAGTTATAGCCATCTCATTAAGAATTGTCTTTCAAACGACTATAAGTAGTTTAAGCCCAGCTTATTAGGTTTAGGATCATGGAATTATTTTAATTAGTACACCTTCCATAGTCTAGACCCAACTAGACTTATTAATTCTAAGTTTAGCCCATTATCAATATTCTCTTACTTGTCAAGTAGGGTTTATTTTGGTACTCCTCTAATCCTTCAATGATAAAACACTTCCACATTAAACACAAGGAAAATAACTAACGCTCCTAAAATCTATAAGATGAAACAATAGATCCGCCCAACCTCCATCTAACACCAAGAACCTACCCGAAACCTCCTTATATCTCCTCTAACTTATGACACCAACTCCGGCAAATATATGTGAAAATTTCTTGAAAATTTCTATTCTTGAAAATTTCTCTCTTTTTCTCTCATTTTACCTAGGAGCCCTTTTGGGTTTTCATCCTAGCCTCTCTTTTCTTTCAAATCTCACCACCTTATCCGCTCAATAGTCGCGTTTTTTCTTAGGTTGCCCTTTCGGGTTTTCAACCTAACCGGGCCCCCAATTCTTGCCTAAGCCGCCTTTACAGGTTTTCGACTTAGCGGGTATCTTTTTATCATTTTATCTTGTTTTTTTTCTTTCTTTTTTTTAATAGAACAAAACTGAAATAACTATACAAAAACATCAAAGGTAAAATAGCCTCCCCCCATGCTTGAATGATGCATTGTGCTTAATGTAAGAACAAACAACAACTTACAGAAAAGCAGGGAAAAGGCCGAATGAAGCAAAGCCATCAAGTAGAAGGGTTACCAGAGTTGGAAGGTCTGGGATTCTCACGGGAAGTACGCCTTTTAGAACGACATAAGGCTCGAGAGGCAAGATGGTCCATGAAAGCCTCACTTGAAGGTTCATAAAGAGTGAGATATTGAGCAGTGTAGAACCTACTCATGCTTCGTTGGTAAGCCAATAACTCTTGCATTCCATCACAAACCTCCTCTAAGAGATCCTCTACATGAGCCCTCCATCTAGGCCAATCATCATCTCTAACTTCATCTTCAAGTCCCTCATCCCTATGCTCATCGCGATTCTCCTCTCCCATATTCTCAATGATAACCTCAACCTCACCCAAGTAGGGTGCAACATCAAGATCAGCAGGTAAAAAGAAATCCGTGATTTCAAGACCATAGGGGAGTGCCCTGCCCTTGAAACGAGGAATTCTTCAGTAATTCAACCCCTATGGTCCATAGCGCCAAAAATAGCTACCGACAATGGTAGATTGCAAAAGAAGTCCTATTTTCACCAATGTAGCAACATTATAGGTCAAGTAGGTGGAGTCCAATGGTGCAAGATTTCGTGGAAGTGAAATCCCAAGTGTTCAACCAACAAAGTAACCATGCCACCCATGCTTATATGACCACTAGCATTATTTTGCACTTTCAAACAACAATCAACAAAGATATCAACCCAATTAGGAATGTCGACACCCAAAGGAGTCATGGCCCATAAGTAAGGCATGGCAATCTTTGGGACTTTGGTTGCCTCCCCTTGACATAGAATAGTAGAAGATAGGGATCTATGGGCTAATCTATGGCAAGGGTGTATAATTTTAAAGTTGTGATCACTATGAGGATCCACAGTGCATCTTGTTATGGATTTCCAAAAATTTTGAGAGGAAAATGAACTATGGGGATCCCTAGTACTACCCACGGGAGGATCATTCCAACCAAAGGCTTTCTAAATTTAGCATAAGGCATCAAATAGTTCTTATTATTGAAATTGAAAGAAATTTCTTTAGGCCCCTTAGTTAATGTGGAGAGGAATTCATAAGTGTACCTTATATAGGTAGGCGCACTTTTGATAAAGAATCCCTTGATTCCTATTTTAAGGAATAATTGCCTCATCACGTCCTCCAATCCAAGTTCTTGCAATGCCTCCAAATCGAAGAATTTTGTGCATTGCACCATTCTCTTGGGTTGTTGGAGTTTAAACCATATAGCCTTTTCTTTTGTAGAGAGACGAATACCCATGAAATCATTTGATTGGGGCAAAGAAGATGATTCACCCTTCCTTGAAGTACTACCCTGTTTTCTATCCTTTGGCACCCTTGTGGTTGATGAAGTATGTCTCCTCTTATTTTCTCTTTCCATGGTACAAGATTGAATTGCACAAACTTCTCCTTCTCTTTCAAAAGACAACAAGTAACCCACCAAACCTCCAAAACACTAAGATGCTCTCAATTCTTAAAATTCCAAGTTTGAAATTGAAGCAAAATTGAAATAATTATGTGAGATGGGATGGAAGTGTAATTTGGATTGTGGAATTAGGTTTAATTTTTTATTCGAAAGTGGGTGAAGAATGGGAATGTAAGTAAGAAGGGATAGGTATGGGGTTAGGGTTTGAGACAGGTGAATGTAGAATTTAGGAGGGAAAGAGGGAGGTGAGGAATTGGGGTTTTATAGAGAGAAAGGGTTTAAAAGAGGGGGATTTTCAGTGATGGCTGGAAGACCTGTTGGTAGCAGCTTAGGACTCGCTACTAGCGGCTACGGCAGTGTTTTGGAACCTTGGACGCTGGAAGACCTGCTGGTATGGTTTGAGACGTTGTCCATTCACCTTAAATTTGTTATTGGTCTCAAAACTCCGAATTTCAACCGCTCCATGTGGATATACCTTAATAACCTGAAATAGGCCCTCCTAATGGGAGCGGAGTTTACCAGGAAATAATCTAAGTCGGGATTGGTAAAGAAGGACTTTGTCACCGATCTTAAACTCCTTCCTAGTAATCATTTTATCGTGCCACAACTTAGTCTTTGCCCTTTAAATATCAGCATTCTCATAAGACTCAAGGTGAATCTCCTCTAGCTCTTGACGTTACATTTTCCGATACTCTCCAGTTTCATCCATGCTCATATTAAATGATTTAACGGCCCAGTATGCTTTATGCTCAAGTTCAACTGGAAGATGGCAAGGTTTTCCAAATACAAGGTGATAGGGTGACATTCCGATAAGGGTCTTGTATGCAGTATGATATGCCCATAAAGCATCCTCCAAACATAAACTCCAATCCTTCTTATCCGGATTCACCTCTCGATTGGATACCTCTGCTTGGCCATTAGTTTGTGGGTGATAGGCAGTGGAAACTTCATGGTGAACGGAGTACTTCTTCGGCAAAGCACTCACTGTACGATTGCAAAATTGTGTTCCTCGGTCACTTATCAAAACTCGAGGAATTCCAAATCTAGAAAATATGTGAGACTTAATGAAACCTGAAACCACTTTAGAATCGTCAGTCCTAGTGTGTATTGCTTCTACCCACTTCGAAACATAATCGTAAGCAAGGATTATATATAGAAAACCATGAGAGTTAGGAAACGGTCCCATGAAATCAATTCCCCAAACATTAAATATCTCACAGTATAACAATGAGGATTGGGGCATTTTACTTTTTTGAGAAATATTACCTACTCTTTGACAGTTATCACAAGATTTGCAAAATCCGTAAGAATCTCGAAACAAACTTAGCCAATAAAAACCCCAATCGAGTACCTTCCTCGATGTTCATTTGGAACCAAAGTGTCCTCCACAAGCATGAGAATGACAGAAGGTAAGAATAGGGATTACCTCAATTTTTTGGAATGCATCGGCGAATGATTTGATCGAAATAGAATTTCCATAAGTACGGATCATCCCATGCATAATACTTCACATCATTGCAGAGCTTATCCTTTTGAGATTTTGAAAAACCTGGAGGAAATTTGTGAGAGACAAGAAAGTTCACAATATTAGCATACCATGGACGCAATTCCTTAACAGCGAATAGTGATTCATTAGGGAATTCTCCATGGATTTGGTCTTGAAATGGTGGTCGATTAACAATATGGGTAAACGACTCAAATGATCAGCAACTAGATTTTCTGCGCCTATCTTTCCTTGATCTCCAACTCAAATTCACTCTAGAGTAGAATCCATTTAATCAATCTCGGTTTGGCTTCTTTCTTCGTCATCAAGTGAAGAAGAGCTGCATGGTCAGTATAAAAAATTACTTTTGTACCAAGCAAATAAGATCTAAACTTCTCTAAAGCAAAAACTATAGCCAACATCTCCTTCTCTGTCATAGTGTAGTTGCGTTGGGTCGTATTGAGTGTCATCGAGGCATAATATATCACATATGAAGCCTTCCCTACTTTTTGGCCTAGAATAGCTCCCACTGCATAATCGCTTGCGTCACACATTATCTCAAATGATAAAGACCAATTCGGGGCCTGAATAATGGGTGCAGAAACGAGCTTGGCTTTCAATTCGTCAAAAGCTTTCCTGCAATCATCATCAAAATCAAATTTTATCTCTTTTTGCAGTAATTTGCACAATGCAACTGCAAGCTTAAAAAATCCCTTGATAAACCTACGATAGAAACATGCATGACTAAGAAAAGAACACACTTCATGCACATTAGTAGGATAAGGAAGGGACTGAATAGTATCAATCTTTGCTTTATCAACCTCAATACCTCTAGAGGACACCACGTGACCCAAAAAAATGCCTCGTTCGACCATAAAATGACATTTTTCGGAATTAAGAACAAGGTTAGATTCAATACAACGTTTAAGGAATAATGACAAACGATGCAAACAACTATCAAATGAATCGCCATAAACAGTGAAATCATCCATAAATACCTCCATGAAGTGTTCAACAAACTCTGAAAATATGCTCATCATACATCTCTGAAAGGTTGCAGGAGCATTACACAATCTAAAGGGGGCATACGTCGATAAGGAAATGTGCCAAATGGACATGTAAAAGTAATTTTTTCCTAATCTTTCGGTGCAATAAGTACTTGAAAGTACCCAGAATACCCATCAAGGAAACAATAAAAAGCTTTACTTGTAAGTCTTTTAATCATCTGATCAATAAAGTAAAAAGGGAAGTGGTCCTTCCTCGTTACTGCATTCAACCTACGGTAATCAATGCAAACTCGCCAACCATTTTGTACTCGAGTAGGAACCATTTCACCATGTTGGTTCTCTACCACAGTCACTCCAGTTTTCTTTGGCACCACCTGCGTAGGGCTCACCCATTTGCTATCTGAGATGGGATATATCATTCCCACTTGCAGCAATTTAATGATCTCTTTCTTTACCACTTCCATCATTAGAGGATTCAAACAATGTTGAGGTTGTCTCACAGGTTTGGCATCATCTTCTAGCAGAATATGATGCATGCATGTGGATTATACCTTTAATGTCGGCAATAGTCCATCCAATAGCCAATTTGTGCTCTTTTAGTACTAACACTAACTTTTCCTCTTGCTCCTTGGTTAATTTGTTTGAAATGATAATAGGGAGAGTATTGTTTCCACCAAGGAACACATATTTCAAATGATCATGAAGTGGTTTAAGTTCCACCTGTGGTGCCTGCAAAACAGATGGTGAAATTTTCTCTATAGGCAATGTTAGTGGGGTGGGTGTTGAGCCTGGTGGTATAAGTGGGAACTTGGAATGTTCATTCAATTTTTCCACCATCACTTGCATGTTAATAGGCAAAGAAAAATCCAATTAATCATCAGACAAATCGTTAGCAATAGATGTGAGGAGCTCATCCCCACCATCAATGTTAAAGACATCTTGCACTATTGGATCGATAACATCTATGGAACATAAAGAATGAGTGTCAGCAGGATATTTCATAGAATCATAAATGTTATACACAATTACTTGCCCATCAAACTCCATAGTTAAGGAACCGGTAAACACATCAATTTTTGTTCTAGCGGTCTTTAAGAAAGTTCTTCCTAACAAGATAGGGACTGTGTGTTTGTCATGTTCCATGTCAAGAATGTAAAAATCAGTAGGAAAGATCAATTCATCAACCTTAACAAGCACGTCTTCCACCACCCCCTTAGGATAAACATTAGACCTATCAGCTAACTGAATTACTACCTGAGTTTCATGTAAAGGTCCAAGTTCCAAAGACTTAAACAAGGAATAGGGAATGACATTGATTGATGCACCTAAGTCTAACATGGCTCGGTGAAATATAGTGTCTCCTATTGTAACAGGAACATTGAACATACCAGGATCACTACATTTTTCTGGGAGTTTCTTTTGGAAAACTGCAGACACATGAGCACTAACTTTTACCTTCTCTTTCCCTCCCAACCTGTGTTTTCTCTTGACAGTACAAAGTTCTTTAAAAAGGGGAATGTTTACCTCACATTTGCTGAAAGTTTCATAAATGTCCTTGTCTTTCTCATACCTTTGGGTTTCTTGAAAAGCTTCAGGGAAAGGTGGCACAAGCTCATAAGAAGGAAAGGTTGGTGGATTTGCCACGGGTTCAAGTTCTCCCTCTTCCTCTTCAACTCCAATCAAATCCTTAGCTCTCTTAGTTGCAACCACGGTTTCTTGAAAATCTTTGCCACTTCTCAATGTTATTACATTGGCTTGTTGCTTAGGATTCATCTCCGTTTAAGATGGAAGCTTCCCAGACTCCTTAGCTTCAAGTTGTCTTATTGCACTAGAGATTTGACTAACTTGGTTCTTCAGATTTTGAATACTTGATTTGGTCTCTTATTGAAACAGGACCATATTATGCTGCATGTTTGAGACATTAGACGTTAGGGATTATATCTCCTTGGAGGTCCTTGCCCTTGGAAACCTAGAGCATTAGCTTGCTCATTGTGTTCCTCTTGTAATGTGGGACATGAATCAGTGAAATGTTCTACGGAAGTGCATATACCGCAAGCCTTCAATTATTGTTGACTCTTTGAACGCACCATGAACTCGCGCATCATAGAGGTCAAACCAGCTACTTGGCTTTCCAATTCAGAGGTGTTTGAATTTGTTACACTCACTCGGTGTGTGGAAGTTCTTTGACTGAATTGCCTTGAATTCTCTGCCAGCTCTGTAATTAATTTGGTTGCATCCCTTGGAGTTTTGTTCACTAGACCTCCTCCACTAGCTGCATTTACCATTCTCAAGTCATCATCAGTTAGACCTCCATAGAAGTATAGGATGAGGTCTTGATCAGATTATCCATGATAAGGACAACTAGCACAAATTCTCTTGAATCTCTCTCAATACTCATATAAGGATTCATCTTCCTTTTGATCCACATTTCTAATAGCTTTCTTGAGACTTGAAGAAATAGTGGCTGGGTAGTATTTTTCAGGGAAACACTTTTTTAGATCTGCCCATGTTGTTATACTACCAGGAGGAAGATAATAGAACCAATCCTTAGCTGTATCTTTGAGAGAAAAAGGAAACGCTCTTAATTGTATTTGTTCGTCAGTCATTCCACTTGGTTTCATACTTGTGCATACCACATGAAATTCAGCAAGGTGCTTATTTTTGGTGAGCCTCGTCGTATGCTACCAAATAAATCACAACTTATCTAACTTCAAATGAATGTAGCTAGGGAAGTTGAGTTCGTATCCACAGAGAAGAGATACTTAATAACTGAAAACCTATGTAGAATTATCTTAGTAGAATAATAAGCTAAATAAAGGTGGGGGTTCGCAATAGCGGGATAGATTTAATAACCTAAGTAGAACCGAAACTAGCCGAATAACAAATCAACGGGAGGAATGATCTTGGTTAGACGAAATCCACTAATGAACTACAAGTTGATCATAGAAATCTCTTCAATTAAACACCCTTAAATACCTTGTTGTAGAATTCCTAGATTCTATGTTCTCATGAAATAGCTAGAAATAACAAAGCATTCCTTTCCAACCCTTTCTAATGAACAATTCAAGACAAGCGCTCTAAATCATTCACAAGAAGCAAATGGATAGAGAAATCAATAAGGATTGAATAAATTAACACAAGCGGTCTAATTTCTTCATTAATACTATTCCTCCTTTAAGTTCTTAATCATAAAGCATGCATTAACAACCTAAAGTCATTACTTTGGTAAGATTGACTAGATGCAAGCGAATCCAATAAATCAAACCTAGCAATTGATTAAAGCAAATCATAAAATAATACAAGTGAATAATAAACATTCAATATGTATTAAGAGAAGAGAAATCTCACTTTTTGCGGCTAAAAGCTTCAATCTTTAACCAAGAACATACAAGTTTAAGCTTCCATGGAGTTTTTTCCAGCCAAAGATCAAAGCAGATTTCCAAACTCAAAGATTGTAAAAAAGTTCTAAAAGAGTCTCCAAAACCCTAGATTAAAACCACTATTTATATGTTCCATTCTTAACTTACATAAACCAAAGAGACTTAACATAAAACGGCCCAAAACACGAGCTTAATTAAGGAAAAGACCGCTGAAAAACACTGAAAACGCGCAACACTGGAATAGCCGCTGCCAGCTGCTATTCTATCGTTACCTGCGGCTCTGGCAGCATTCTTCCTTCTTCTTTGCTGTGAACGCCGGTGCTAGCTGCTCTCCTGCCTCTGGTAGCTGCTCCACAGAAATATGTTGACAACTTATCACCAAAGGCTTCCTTGCTCAAAGGTGGATCGTTCTTCATCACTCCTCCAAGTTCAACACGTCATCTCAACTCCATAATCTTCCTTAGTTGCACACAAGTGGATTGAAACGGTTAAAACTTACAAAAACCAATAAAACTCCATGAAGAACATCAAAAACCATCCTAAAACACTTTTATCAACACATTGTAAGATGACTTATCAGTCGAAAATAATTGATAAAAACTTTGGTTATTATTAGTAAACATAAAAGATAAAATAGTACCTTCTCCTTTCCCTTTTATTTATCTTATTTAGAATATTCTATTTAAAGAATAAAAAATTTAAAATAGAAATTTTCGTTAATATATATAAGCCACATGCAAATTGTATTTTTTTATAATGTGTATTTATAGATGTTAGAGTTATAATATGCGTTTTAAAAATAAAATAAAAAAATAAATGAAACAAATAAAAATGTATAAAGGAGTACAACAATTAATGTTATGCGAACGTTAGAGTAAAATATTTTAAAAATAAGATAAATATTTAATTATATAACGATTATAGCTTAAACATTTGTCTGCCGATGATTTTTTGTTGCAGACTTGCAGTGAAAGGACGATAGCTAAGA
The DNA here is from genome assembly GCA_026401315.1 of Dysphania ambrosioides. Classification (NCBI taxonomy): domain Eukaryota; kingdom Viridiplantae; phylum Streptophyta; class Magnoliopsida; order Caryophyllales; family Amaranthaceae; genus Dysphania; species Dysphania ambrosioides. Next base: position 13,530,568 of record CM048670.1, on the reverse strand, counting down.
AAGAAGCAGGTTTCGCCTGGATCCCTCTCTTAGAGACCAAGAAAACAGCAAGTCGACCAGCTGAGAGCGCCAAGTCCGAGCCGTCATTGATAACGTCCAACCCTCTTTCGCATAAGTACTCTTCCCTCTCCTAGTACTCCTGTCAATTTCCAGATTTTTCCAAATTTGTCGAACAAAATTAATTGTGAAAATTGGTATGAATTTTCAGCAATTTTTATACAAATTTAAGATTGGGTATTTTATCGGAGATAATTGGGTGCATTAGTTATTCAATTACCTAATTAATTAGTCCAATTGTTGTTTTATATTATCAATGCGTTCGAACTTGGAACTGAAATGATGCCATGAATTTATATGTTGATAATTTAAGTCAAGTCAATTATATTGTTTTCTTAGGTTAATGAAGTACTTGATTTTGTGCTTGATTTCTTGATTATTTTCTTATGTGTCTGTGTTAACGGCGATTTACTGCATTTATAGAGTGTGATATGATGACTGATCGTAATTTTGTTGTTTTATTTCACATTGTATGATACTCCGTATTTACGCAAATTAGTTTTACACTCATATTGCCGAAAAGTTCCTACTAAAGTTTCGATTTTTCGAGAATGTATTGAATAATGTTGCTATTTACATGATTAGTAAATGACTAATGCGACTGAGGGATAAACAAGTGATCATTGCTAAGCAACACGAGCTTAATTAATCTATGTTTAAGAAGTGTGATCTTAAGATAGTTCTTTGTTTGAATATTGTTATTGCAGTTTCGTACTCGTGCCAAATGTTTCTTGGAAAGAATAAGTGGGCAACGAAAGTATGTTGAAATAAACCTTTATTTTTAATTGAAATGGAAACAATTATAATAACTTAGATTTGATGAGGATTATACATTGTAATTGCAGAAACCGGCTTTTTAGGTTTGGAGGTAGCACTATCTCATATTGAAGAGAATGTGAGGAGAGAAATTGCTTCCAAAACTAGTGTCAAAACTTGGTGGCCTTTGTGGCAGACTGATTGATACTATTTGTTACTGTTCCACAAAGATATCAAAGAGAGATTTCTCTTCCTTCATATCATTGTTTGAGAGAGTGTGTGAAAGCAGAGAGTAATTAGAGGGCTTTTGATTCTTAAGTCCTGTTAAAAAATTCATCTACGAATCTTGATTCATAAGTTGATATCATTAGTTGGAGAGACAAGAGTAGTGAAAGGGCCTTTGATTCATAAGTCCAAAGGACACTTCATATAAGAGACGGATTAGGAACTAATAATCACTACTACATAATTAGCTTTAGGTAACACTTGCTTGTAACACTTTTAGATTTCAATTATTCTTTAAGTAGTGGGTAACACTTTTTTAACATCTTGTTCGTACACTTCGTAGGTAACACATTATTGTGACACTTTTATAAGTAACACCTATATGTAATACTAAAGTTGTCAATTTGATGTAAGTTTGAGGATTCCCAATTTTCATTGCTTTGGTGAGCCATCACCTAGCTGCTCATGTCTACTGTTTTGAAAGATTGGATTTATTGCTTCTGATGGGGTTGAATGGGTTGGGTCGCTACTCTCTGTTGTATTGCTTATCCAATTTTGTTTTTTATAACTCTATTCAATTCTGGATTTCATTAATTCAGTAAAGTTCATTGAAAAGTTCTAGGGTTTTGTTTCGTGATATTTTCATTCATTTTTTTATTGTATTCCTTATTGCAACTGTAATCACTAGAATGGTTTGAGTGTATAGTAGCAACATGAATAGGATTTTTCTAGTTTATTTGGTTATTGGATTTTGTGTGGTGTAAGTATTCATGTTGCTTTGAGAAGATTATTGTCATTGCACTAAAGAACCACCACTAAACTGAACTGATGTTTGCATATAAACCCAAATTAATTGTTTAATGTAGTTATTGTGGTAAATTGGTGAGTGGTTTTTTTGACATGTTAGACTTCAAATGCAAGTTTAATCATCTTACTAAGTTTGAGTTTGTTTGTGTTTATAAAGATTTTTAGGTAATATAAGGTTTTAATCTGAGTGGAATTTGAAACCTAAACTTACTTTTTCTTTCATTGTTGCGAAATGTTGATTTCAAAGGATATACCAACATTGCCAAGTGTTTTTATAGTAAAAGAAATATTTCTTGCTACTTTCCTTCATGTACTCCACAAATCCAGTTCATGGAGAATAGATTCTAGTTAGAAAAAGGAACTCATTAATGTTTGTAAATTAAATTGATTTTTACAATCAATTATTATGTCAAATTAAGGGTCTCTAAAGCCTTTCTTATTTCTTTGTAGTGTCCTAGAAACAGTTCCGATACTATAGTACTTTCTAGACAAGTCTCTCTGGCTCTTCTTGTTTTATGGTCCCAAGTTTATTCAAGATTTGATAATTATTCTTGTTTGAACCAAGATGATTCCTGATCGTTTGCTCTGTACTTGGCCCATGTTCTATACAGTAGCTTTATCAATCAGATTGAGTAGATTACTATATGAGAGTATTTTTAAGCACGAGACTTTGTGTGTCATATCATGAATGTGCCCAGGAGATGAGAAATTAAATGACAGCAATTTTCTTTGTCTTAGTTATCAGCTTCTGCTAAATTTATCATTTGTATGCTCATGCTATGGACTTGAATTTTTGGACCTTCTGGTATTATTCCCAAATGTGCTTAAGCATTTTTCTCAGCGACATGCTCTTAACATCTTTTTCCTTTTTAAAAATCAAAAGGTTCTCCATATTAAGGACATGCCTAGATCAAGGGAAATTAAGAAGGGGAAAACTAAAGGATAAGAAATTCAGTATTTTTTGAGAGGATAGATTGAGGGAGATGATTTCATGGGGTAATCCATTACTCCCAAACAGAGGGTAACAGTCTCCCACCTCCCTCCCTGTGAAACTTTTCCACCTCTTCATTGCTTTGCCGTCGCCATCAATCCGTCGGTGACTGTTTGCCGGGAACTTGGAAATCAGTGGGCCATCTCCAATTATTTCAAACCTCCACCAATTATTCTATCCAAATTTGCTAGTTTCTGTTCTTCAACGTTCATTGGCAGCCATGAATCTTGCATTGGTAGAGAAACTCAACCCATTGTCAACAAGTAATGGATCGAAAACTGGAATAGTCGAGTAGGGGAGGAGACAGAGGGGCAATGGAAAAGAATTTTTCTTTTGGTTAGAGAAATATGTGATTGTTACTCCAGTAAACTTTAGGCACTTACCAAACTTAAAGAGAGTAGTTGTTGCTCCCTTAAATAGACTCTCATGGAATATTTTCCCAATTATTTATAACTTGAATTCTAGGCATGCGCTAAGTGGATTTTGGCCTCTTGCCTAGGCTATTTATAACCACAATTGTGCACTTGTCACATATAATGGATATTACATCTGAATTTTGCATTCAGTAAAATCTTTTTAAATTTGATGATATTATTTCTGGTGTTGATCATTTTTTGCTTATTATGCTGACACTGCAGGAAGAAGTACGTGTTCTAGTCTTAAAAAACTTACTTGGAGATGTCAGGAAGAGGTCATCCCACAGCATTGGGGATGATGCGGCATGGTCAACCCCCTGGCGTAGGTGCACAGTTTAATGAAATAGATCATCTTGTAATGGAAAATAAGAAATTGGCGGCATCAATAGCAGCGATGAGGCAAGATCGTGCCATGACTAATGAGGATATATGTAGAACTAGGGCTCACATCAGAAGTATAGAGACAGAAAGTGATATTCAAATTCGTATTTTGCTGGAGAAGATTTCAAGAATGGAGTTAGACCTCAAAGCCGGGGAAAGTGTGAAGAAAGATCTGCAACAGGCACACAAGGACGCGCAAAGCTTACTGGTGGCTATACAAGAGCTGAAATTGAAGGTCCAGCAAAACAGTCGAGAGCTTGACAAGTGGCATGCTGACATTAAGAGGATTCCTGACATGCTCTCTAAACTAGACAGTATGAAGCTGGAGCACCAACATCTGCGGTGAGTTTCTTCTGTTTTTGTGTTTTGAAGTTGAAAATAATTTGTACTTGCAATGTAGTAAACCACAACTTCCAGCAAGTTCTATGAACGTGTGCATGCGTTTGTAAGATCTGCTAGGTCTAGCATTGAATTGCTGAATGGCTGATACTTGGATGTTCCCATCTACACTTGAGTCTCCCACTGATTTTAATGGTTTGTTAGAGATTTGGAGGGGTGCCTCTGCAGTCTATGGAATTGGCTTAACGTTACTAAATAATTATTTATTTGCTCTCCTTGCATCCTAGTTTTTTTTCCCCTAGCAAGGTTGCTCAACTTTTAGGTTGGAATAGTGGCTATGAGTCTGGGGAATAACATTCTGGATTGGAAGGCTTAAAGTGCCCTTTTTATTGAAATAGCCTAATGGATTGAGTTGAAATATAACAGGGCCTTGGTTCTCCGAGGTTTTCGTGAGTAAATGAGCTGACAAAGTTGAACGATATCATACTTTACAGTGATCTACTGGCAGATGCATGGCCTCTGGCCTTTGAAATCCAATGGTGCAGTTTTTGGGTTTTGTCCTTGTTTGCTTGATGTTCACTGATAATGAAGTTGTTTTTGTTTGTCATAGTAGGAATATTTTCTCTTTGATTTAATATCTTCAATGTCATTGCAACTCTTTTGTCCTGTCTTGTAGCTGTATTCATATTGACAATGGATGTGATCCTAAATCTAGTGAATTTCCTCAATGTCATTGCAACTCTTTTGTCATGTCTTGTAGATGTATTCATATTGACAATGGATGTGATCCTAAATCTAGTGAATTTGTTTCTGTGAAGTTCTGCCTTTGAGCGTGAAAAATGCATGAACCTTGAGCTAGTGAAACATATGCAAAAGAAGGAGAAAACACTAGTCAGTATGGATAGGGAGGTAGAAATCCTACGAGCAGAAATACTGGCTGTGGAGAACAGAGTGCATGGTAATGTTTTTGGCTTTATATACATTCTTTATATCTTTGGTGAAATTTTGTTTTGGGCTTCTAGGAGTGCTTTTTCCTGATCTCTATTTTCACAAATGATTCGTATATGTTTAGGGAAAACATACTGATGGAAACCCTATCTTACGATAGATATCTTGTGAAGATGCAACATACCCTAAAATGGAAGAGGAAAATAATATGGGTTTTCAGAGGGTTTAAACGTTCCAGTATTGTTGTAGTAGTTAGGTGGGAAATTTATGCATATGCTGACAGTCTGCTTCTTTCTCTTTTTGTGTGATACCAGCTCCTTATGGTGGTTCACTCCCAAATCAAGACGTTCAATATACCTCTCCATACCAAAGCAATGATCCGTATTATGATCCATATAGAAGAGTAGCAATGGAAGGAATGGTCCCCCATAGCAATTCTGATGTTCCATCTCCTGCAGTTGGCACCAACTCCATTCCTCCTAGACATCTGGTAGGAGCTTATGATCCAGTCATTGCCCCGAAGTAGTTCTTATGTCAGTTGTACTCTTTAGCTGCTATCGCACTTGAAACAGTGGTTTGAATTGATGAGCATGTGTTACTGGGGTAATTATGCAAACAATTTTGTGGGTTTGGTAGTGTATATAAATTTGGAGTATATTACAGACTGAATGAAGGTACTTGCAAATAGTAACATAGCTGGACAAGAGGAATCATAATTTGATTATTGGGCTTGGATCAAAGATTAAGGATTGTTTAACTTCAAAATATGTGAGAAATCCTGTGTTGATTTGAGACAGAATATCCAGAGTGAAGATGTAGGCAAATACGGAATAAACACCCCGTTTTTACGGTCAGGTGTCAATACATGCGAGGATGACCGATATCAGGAAAAACTTCAACCACTCTTCTACCGATATGATCGGAGAAAAATTGAGATAATTATGATCAATCCTACATGAACAAAAACAAGAAAATAAAATTCACGGATCATTGTGTAAATATTACACATGCTAGCCTCGACAATTTGGTGGTGAGACACTAACACCAGTTAGTCACATAGGCGTGCAAATCATTAAGGGAATGATGTTGAAAGCTGAATCATTCAGAACATATTCCAGTTCTACGAGGATAGAATATATATGACCAGACATCAACTGAAATCCATAATTAGTTTACTTGGCTGTTGTAACTGGCTGTATAGGGGTGCTTAACGAACCTAGCTACTCGGGCTTGGCTTGGTGAAATAGAGCTCAACTCGAGACTTTAATGAACCAAGCCAAGTAAGGTCTAGCTCACTTCGAAAGCTCGTTGGCAAGTTCGATAAAATTTAATATATAAAAATTTAAAAAAAAATTTATATAAATTATTTATTTATATATATATAATTTATATTTTGAATTATTTTTTTATATTTTATTTTTAAAAATTAAATTTTGAATTTAAAATTTGTTGTTGATCGAGGCTTCGAGCCTAGTTTCGAGCCAAGCTTCTATTCAACTATCAAGCTCGAGCCTGATCTCAAAAACTTGTCGAGTTTCGAGCTCGAGCCGAGCCGAACATATCATTATTGAATCCGAGCCGAGCCCACTACTATTCGAGCTCGGCTCGTTGATTAAAAACCCCTAGTCCTATAGAGCTTTTTACTTGGCAGTTTTCTTGGAAATCTTCCTCTTGGCAATCTTCTCCCTCTTTGAAGTCGTCTTCTTCCTAGTTTGATCTCCATAAACGGTAACAAGACTTTTAAGGTACACAAGAAAACCTCATAATGAGGATGTAACATGTGTGCGTACTTTTGGTATTTATGTGTAGATGTATTTGGCATAAAGGGATTTAGTGATTGACTCTTGAAAGGGCAATCAAAAAAAAAAAAAAAGAATAGCAAATAAATATATTAAGTAATACTCTTAAACCTTTGTCAAGGATTCAATGAATAGGGACAAACCGAAAAGACATTCCAAAGAAAAGATTTTCCCATTATTAACCATTGTGAAATATAAAAAAACCATAAATATTCTTAAATTAAAGTTAATTGTAGGGTTGAGACATGAACTAGGCCTTAAGCCATAATCCACTAATAAGCAATTCTATTCCATTTCAATCATATATATCATAACTCCAAGACTTACACAAACAACAATATCAAAGTCCTAATATTATACATAATTAAAGTATATTAATAGTATGTTATATGTATTTACATAAAGGCTAAATATTTGTGATCGCTTCTATAGAAAATCATGTTTACGAGTCCCTAAACAACTTGTCCATAATTATCTGATTTGGTCGTGACTATAAATATCGGTCTTGATTAGTGTAATAAATAAAAGGTGAAATAATGCAAAAACATTATAAATATAATAGACTAAATAAATACATAAAAACATAGATCTAACATAAAACATGCAAAAATAATTAATATAAATAGGTATTCATAAGGCCCTGCATAAAGCATGGATAAATCATGCAAATTATGTCTATCATACCAACAGCCATATTTTAAGAAAAATGATAAAAAGTAAATTATATGCAAACATACAACAAGGGAATAATCACATGGCTATAAAATCAGTAAACGAATAGTAAACAACCAAAAAAAATAGAAAATTACTAATTATGGACCACCAGAGGTTATACTTGGTTGCGTGTGATATGGAAACTGTGTGAAATATAAATAAAAACTAAAGAAAAACATGTATCTTAAGGTGGAAATAAGCAAGCAACTTAATTACCTAACTCAAGGCTATCACATGAACATAAAAGCAATCAAGGAGAAAGCTTAACTTCTGAAATTTCATAAACTTTATTCCAACAATTCTGCTTGAAAACCGTATAGCATAAGTCCTATTTATATACATGCCTAATCGAGTATGATTAGGACTATGACTCCTTATTTGACTCTGAATCTAACTAAGACTCTTCCTAAGCCTATAAATACTTTGAATTAGAATAGGACTGCACTAAACCTAATCTAACTCAAACTCTATATATTAATATGTGAATTCTATCTACATGAATTCGAAGCCAACTAAAATACAACTTTGGAACCAAAATACCTATCTTAATTTGGTCCAATACTAATTAAGGCTTAAATAACTAAGACTCCTAATACAACTAGGACTTACTAAACACAAGAAAATCCTAAACTGAATATAATTAGTATATAAACTTCCCAATATGTTGATCATAATCTTTTGTTGTACAATGAACCATACCCAAAAGTTGAATAAATTAACTAGGTTAATCATTTTAATATTCATTCTCTTATCCGTATCAGCATGAGACATAATACGAATTAGAGAACATGCCATAATATTGTTGGGGGATTAAAAGTGCTATGGTATCTCATAATCTTCATAATTAGTAGTTGACAATTATTGGTAATTGCATGTAATTGTTGATGAATAATAAAGGGAAAGGAATAGATATATATGAATAGGAAATGAAGAGGCGCACACTGCTAGGACATACTAGCTAACCCAGTGCACAACCCTATTGTGCGAATGCACCTACATGAAATGAAAATCATTCAGAAGGAGTGCATGGGTCTTGCGCAAGATGTGAGAACTTCACACGAGATGCTTTAAAAATTGTGTGAATCACAAGCTTATTTGTACGTGGCTTGTGTTAGATTTTTTTTCAATTTTAGTAAAAGTTTGACGTTGCGCATGACGCGAGTCTTTGGAGTTGGATAATTTTGTGAAGTTTCTTAATGTTCTACATAATAGTTTTAAACCCAAGAGTCAAATAATTAAACTAATAACTTTGGGTTAAGCCTAAATACACAATTGAGTTGATGAATATTATGAATTTAGTTAAGCATATTTCCTAGTTAAAGGACCAGGAGCCTATTAATATTAATATGTATGAAACATTAAATAAGATCTTTAGACCAAATGATACAAGTAGTGAATATAAGAAACCTTTCAACACGTCATCTTAGTTCAAACTAATCAGGCAATCCATGTAATTAGATTATTGGGCTATAAAAAGGAGAAACCTGATTTAATTGTCTACTAGAGTCTCTATTTTGACTGAGTTTGAGAAGACAAAAGATAAAGTATTTGATTAGAGATGGATAGCGACATAGAATATCCTACAAGTTTGTACTTGTAAACATGTATATGTTAGAACACAAGTAAAAGACAAATAATGTAATTGAAAGGATACATCATGCAAAAGTGAGGAAATGTCAATTTTGAATTGCAACTTTGAGGCAAGACGGTGTCAAACTGCAAATGGCACGAAGTACACAACGCAAAATTGATAAGTGGAGCCTCAATGCAAAGGAAAGAGACTAATCGAGGTAATGTACTACATTAATGCAAATATTTTAATTGAAAGGATCAATCATATAAGGTTGAAAGTCAACATCAAAGGCTAATTAGGGTGAATAAATATGCGAGCACAAAGATATTAATAAAAAAAGACTAATGAAAATTGTAAATGGTATGAAATCTAAAGCTTAATTTGATAAGAAATCACTTAATGTAAAGCAAAGAGACTAATTAAGGTGAAGTGATGCATGAATATAAAGATACTAATTAAAAGGACCAATCACAAAAGGTTCAAAGCTAACATCAAGGCTAATTGAGTGAATCAGTGTGTGAATGCAAAGATACTAATTGAAAAGACCAAAGACAAAATCATGAGAGCTCATGTCAATGGCTAAATTGAAAAGAGAAAAGACAAAGTGTTGAAGGCCTATGATTAAGGGAAAATTAAAAGGACACAAGATAATGGATCGAGAAATTAGACCAAAGACAATGACTAGACTATTGCCAAAGGCTAAATTGAAAGGTCCAAAGACAATAGGTAATTACCAAACTATCACCAAAATCAATTGAAATGACCAAAGACAACAACTAAGCTATAGCCAAAGGCTAAATTGAAACAACCAAAAGACAAAAAGGTTGCTATCTCAATGTCAAAGGCTGATTTGAATGAGACGAATATATTAGAAAAATGACTTAAATCATACATCAAAGACTTATGAAATGCATTTAGTACTTAAGACTTATAATGATACTTTCAACTTAAAATGTGATATTGACTTGATGCATGAGATATTAACTTGGTGAATGCAAATGTGTTCGACTAATGAAAAGTTTGACTTTGAGGTAAATAGAAAGATAGAAGTTTGAAAACATTTTGAAAAAATGAGATCTACAAAAGGATTTTTCCTTCAACTTAAGATTTATAGTTAGGATTGAAATAATATTGAAGATCTTGATGAGTAGTAATAAGATACTTTGGTGGTGCTGGCGCCAGTTTAGAATTCTTAGTAAAACTTGATGATTGTAGTGGTATAGTTATTGAATATAGATATAGATGGTGAAATCTCCTGCCATTGAGCACCTGGTCGTAGTTAAACCATTAATGTATCAAAAGATACAATTTTTTTCAATTGAGATAAGGGTGTTGAATTCATGAAAGAATTAAAGAATATTTTAATGGTATCAATTAAGATGCATACATTTGTGACTAATGGTTAAAAATATAGGATTAAACTCGAGCCTTTGTTAGGGTCTGGGCTGTTAATCATTATACTTCATATTATAAAATGTCAAACCATTAAAAGATGATGACATGAAACTCACACTTTTTATTTTTTTTAAATTGATGTGATCTTACCTCAAGAAGAGGCTACCCATGTATCCTTATGAAATCAAATCATCATAGTCTTAAATTATGTCATCCTATTAGGTTTTTAAGCTAGTGGACTTTAGACATGTCTCTAGGAGTTTTTTTGATAACTCTCAACTATATATATATGATATAAGTATATTTTAGGATCATTTTCATGTAGTTTAGATACATTTTAGTTTAGTTTTACTTAAACTTAACTCATTTGCTTTCATATGATGCATTCATGGGTTTTTTTTAGTATTTGTGATCTTTTTCAAGATGTCTAAGATTCCGAGAAACGGGAAAAGAGTTCAAGATCTCATGGAGGGATTTTATGAAGTCTTGGGAGTCACTATGAAGCAACAGAAAACTATAAGAAGTTGTTAGTCAATAGATAATTCACCTATGAAGCAAAAAGGAGTTGAAATAGGAAATGCACGAGCCTAAAGCAAGGAGATTCGATCAAGTATTGCAGAGGACTCGACCTGGTGCAAGCAAAGAATTTGGCAAAATAGAGCCCTCATGTGAAAAAGTGAAGAACAAAGAGGCACTCATCAAGTGTGCAAAGCACTAGATCGAGTCCTTTCTAGAAGTGCCAAATATCCTCGTTGCTCAATTTTGACCAAACAAGGAGGGACTCGACCGAGTGGGTTGAGTGTGCAGAGCACTCGGTCGAGTCCATTTTACTAGGCCGATTTTCAGTGCCTTCCTTAATCAAGCCCAGATGCATATGTATATATATTAGACGTTTTTCTAAGTTTTAGAGGACGGCATACCTTAGGTTTTATTCATTTTTCTATTAGTTTTATCTCTAGTTTTCTAATTTCCTTGAAAGCACTTTGGAACTCCAACACACTTTAGCCTTTCTAAACTACATATTTTCAGTTATTTTCTATGTAGTTTTAGTACTTGTTCTCTATATTTCTTTTTAGTTTATTTTCTGCTATTAATCATGTTTGCGATTATTATTTGCTTTTTTTTACGTAAATCACGTGTGAGTAGTCCCTAACCTAGGATCTCGATGAACCCTAATATGGGTTAAGTATAGATGAACCCCGAAACCCAAAATCTCAATGCATGAATCAATTCCTTTAATCTATGATTGGCTTTAACATCATTAAAAGACTAGATGTAGTTGATCAATGACATGGATTAAGTTTAACGTCAAAAGTAGGTTCATAATTTGAATTAGAGTCACAGGTTAAGGTGTGAGTGTTGATCACGAAAGTAGACGTCATAAATATTAAGACTATTTGAATAATGTGTTTAATGTCTTTCTATTGCATGATTCCACGAAAGTAGGCTTAATTGCATCAGGAGGAAGCTATTGACACTCAAGAGAGATCTTTAGTATTGTTTAGGGCGTATTCGTCTTAGGAATTGTGTTATGAATTGAATTCAAGGGATCGGTTATGCAATCTATATCTATCCATATTAGCGGGGATCCTTTGTCCTGGGTGCTTTTTATTATTTTGATCTCATTCTTAGCATAATCCGTGTTTAGCATAATTTAGTTTAGAAATCCTCTATTTTCCGACCTTACCTAATAGAAATAGAATCCGTAGGTAACCAAATCATCTGATAGTCTTTTGGGATTTCGATCCTACTTACCCAAACTACATAGTTTAGATAGATTGGTACTTTAGATAGGGTAGCGACAACCCCGTCAATTTTTTAGGAGAACCAAGGTAAGAATTGATGAAAAAAAAGATAAAGGCACAAAATGCCCGTATAACTCCCCAAGGTGTGAATATTTAAATGGGTCTTTGACTACTTCTTTTTCTTTTTTCAACTTTTGACTTTTTGAATTTTTCATCCTTTGAATTGCATTGACTTTCACTCTTTTATTTTTATACTTGCACATTTGATTTTTATTTTGCATAGGAAAAAACTTGGCTTCTCTTTTTTTATTTTTCCTTTTTTAAAGTCATGGCTAATAATTACATTTTTATCAATAAATTTGAAGAACATACAAACAAAATGGGGAAATAAAACTAATTAAATTAATAAAACTCGCTTATTGATGTAAATAAGTAATACATGGAATGCAGGCCAAGACATGATAGAATCCTAATCCTAGCAGTGGCGGATATTGAACAATTTAACTAGGGCGACAAATTTCTTGCCAAATTTATATATAAAATAAGTATTAATTTCATAATAAAACATAAATTTAAAATATAAATATAAATAGTATCACCAAAATGATTATATTAAAATTTTTTACACTTTGGTAAGTTTATTTTCATTTCATAACATTTGAAATAAAAAAAAACTACAATATTGCTCCAAGTTCTTCTAACAATTGTAATCATTAATGTTAGACTTTGTACTAAAAGTTTCAAAAATATTCCTCTCAATGTAGATAACTAAACTATCCGCAAGAAAATCATCTTCCATCTTCCTTAGTCTTGTCTTCATAATTTTCATCGTAGATAGAGTTCTCTCCGCGATAGCTATCAAGGCGTGAAGAGTCATAATAATATGTATTAGTCTATCAAATAAAAAACATATCATTGACATTATTGTGAGTTAAAATAAGATGTATTAGTCTATCAAATAAAAATATATCCTTGACATTCTAGTTTATGCCAATTATTGGCACTATCTCTTGTAAGGTTGAGAAGTTCATGAGACGAGGACTATATTATTTGTCCCAAAATCACCCTCGAAAAATCCCAAACACAAGCCCTAAACTTGAAATGTCCCAAACTCTAAATCTAAACCCTTAAAAGGCCCAACACATACACTCCTAAACTAGGAAATCAACCTTACTACCTAAGCACATAGAGCATTGTTCTCAAACTAATTATTACATAAAAAGAAAGTTAGGCGTCCAACACCCAGAATAAGCATTCAACACTCATAACCTATATATAACGCCCACCATTGGATTTGAGTGTTAGGTGCTTCAGGGTTTAGTGTTTGACGCTTAATTCTACCTCCTGACATTGAGTATTCAAGGCCTCTTCATTTGTTTACTTGACTGAATTCGAGCTCATCTTTCTCCTATTAGGATCCCTTCTAAGCATTAAGCTCTAATTTGACGTCCAACTTTCAACCCATTCAATGTCAAACATAGGGTTTCAATTTTCAAGGCAAAAACTCGTGTATGAGATAAGATCTACGTGTTTGGCACTTAACTAATATTGAAATCTCATTCTAACCTTCCTAGTCTATGAGACCATTTTGCTATATAAATACCTCAATTTTTCAGGAGTAACGAACCATATTTTTTTTAAACTACATTTTAGCATTGTTATTATGCCCAAACAATCTCTCATACTCTTCAAAATCTTTTTAACTACTTTCTAAGATACTCTAGTCTTTCCTTTGTAAGAATCAAAGCATTTAAAGCTTCATTATACCTACTTTAAGCATTCCTACTACTTGATATCAATCTCAAGGAACACAAAGCCCTCTAACAATCCAAGACTATTTTTCAATTCAATTCAACTCTTCTCTTTTTTCTTCTTTATTTGGACTTCAATCATTACTCTTTACTCAAGTAGTGATATAATATTCACTAGTTAAAGATGTATTGAGATGACAATACATGTCCAATACTTAACTATTTTCTTTTATTTTTTATGTTCATGATCTCATAAAGATACATCAAGTTTGATGGCTATATTATGATCAAATCACATATTTTTCTTTCTTATTTATTTCATGCAAAGTCAAGGATGTGATGAAGGAAGACCAACATTCCTTCATCATTAGGCTCCCCTTTTTCCTACATACTTTTTTATCCATTGTCTTATTCTTCCTTTATTTTACATTAATATCTATGATGTCGTATGATGAATAATTTCACAATCAATAGATTTCCTTAATTCACCTTACTTATTTTGCAAGCATACTTTAGACGTTAATCATTCTTGATTGATCTCTTCAAATGTGATATGCTCATTTCTTTTCATATATAATGAATAATGCATTGGTTACCCATCTTCTTCCACTTTTTCCATGATCAAGGATGTTTAAAGAATAATCCAATCATGTCTCACTTAACTATATCATGTGGGTATATAGTTAATAAAGTATATCTCGGAAGAAGGGCATATTTGCCAAGTCCCTTCTTCCAATTGATGGGCTAAATATCTAATTCTCACATGTGTAAATCATAAATTGCATCTTTACATTTCCACACTGTAAATATTACACCTTTATGCCTTGTTTAAATTTTTGCATTTTGTTTATGCATAATCCTTACATTATTGTATTATTGTGCTTTACCTTATCTTTTTGCCCTAAATGAAGACCTATTGAAGTGCATCACAACTAATAAGATAAATACTAGACAATCGATTTTACAACCCCTAAATTTGTGGACATTAAAAAGTGATCACCTAAATCTAGATTTTTACATGATTCTAATAATGTAAATCCTCATAATCTCTAGATTGCATTGTGATTGCGTATATGCCTAAGAACTATGAATCTAATGTTATTCCATCACAATGAATATGTTAAACATGTCATCTTTGAATTGACATAAATAGCTCATTTTGGAATCCATATTTGGTAAAGAGGATGTTGTGTAGATTTATTTATGGTGTAATCATAAATGGGTATTCAAACTATCTTAAAATAAAATATTTGGTGGCAACTCCTCAAATTTATCCATGTCTTATCCAATCAACCCTAATTCGTACGAGGATAATCATAAAAGCCATGATGTCGAACCCTAATCGTTCATACAAATTGTAGGGTTAGTAGTAAAAGGATCATTCTCTTACCTTAAATGGGATTTTTAAGGAGGTTTGCTACTAAAAAAATTAAACCTTTTAGAAACAACTAAACTTGGGAACAGGTTGAGTCAGCCCAACTATTGGCCCTACCAGCTTGTACTTGCTTATAGGCGGGCCATGTCGTACCTAATCTTACCTGTGTGGTTGTGTCATGTTATGTCATTTCCAACCAATCAAAAATCAGGCCCATGGCCTAGCACAGCCTGCTTGCCCATCAAGCCATGTCGCGCCGGTTAGCGGGTTAGCCTATTATTTTATTTTGGAATTACCCACTACTTTGAAGTAGTTATTTTGGAAAATTGTATTCACTTTTTAAATAATTGTAATTAATTTGAAAAAAATTACGTACAATTATAATAAAAGAAAAATGATTAATTTCAAATAATTGTATTTTAAGAATATATTTCCTTTTCAACAATCAAATAATCAAACCGGTGAATAAGAAGTAAGAAAAAATAAATTTAAAAATAAAAACTTCATTCACCAATCAATATCAATAATACAAAAATAAACATTAATTATTATCAATAGTTATTACTAAATTATATTTCTTCACCTTCTTCTTGTTCAAGGTTATTAGCTAATTGAATTTATTGGAAACTACTAACCCTAAATGCTTAAAAGTAGACATGTCATCGCCATTGTCGTTTTCGGCGTAGATCATAGGAGTGATTTTTTGGCATCCAACCAATCTTTGAAATACACATACATTTCAAGAGTTTCGGGTTTTAGACTTATTCTTCTATCATCCAAAACTCTTTTAGACACATTAAAAACTCTTTTGGAGGCAATATAAGATACTAGGATAACAAAAATGTCACCTTCCATCTCCATTAGAATCGAACGTTTAGTGCTTTACCTTTTCCACCAATCGAGGATGTCAAGGTAGTACTTTTATTCATTTTCCATGTGTTATATGAAATCGTAGCTTAAGTACACCTACCACTTTGAAATATTGCTTAGAATCTTCTAGGTTGATTCATTATTTGAAAATTTGGATCTCATATTAATTAGTAACATGTCCAAATAAAAGCTTCACCCTTTTATTTACATTTTTGAATGATTGAATAGGGGCGAATCGAGTAGTGGAGCCATATTTAGCTTTATATACTCTATATAAATCAAAAATATATTCAGTTATAATAGTTTTATAAGAATTAGCATCTTCATTAAGTTGCATAAAATGAAAATAAACATCATGTAACATAAATAAGTTGGTACTTTTACCTCAAATCTGACATAGAAGCAAAAATATATATGATAGGAATATTAGTACAATATTTAAGCCATTTTTTCTCTATTACTGGAAGATAAGTATCATAATATTCTTGGAATCAACGTTCAAAGAAAAAATTTGGCTAGTAAACATGCATTATAAAGAAAAAATCGCAAACAAGAATTAAAAATAAAAGAAAAATAATGTGTCATGGTATCACACTTAGTCCAATTATCTTCAAATAAATAAATTTGTGAAAGCTTTTGATTAAAAAAATATTGTTTTGACAACCTATGCTCAATTGCCTTACTCAATATGCCATAGGAGAAGTTCCATCTTGTTGGACAATTTATTTTAATTTTGATAACCATTAGCTTTAGCTACTGAAGAAATGATTTCATGAAGCCTTATAGAAGAATTGTTAATAGTGATAATGATATTTCTATATTTTTATAATATGGACCAATTATACTAACTTTATCCTTTACACACAAATAAAGAACATAACAAATGCATCTAAAATGAAGTGTATCTCCATCTAATATGAAATCAGTTTAATATTACTTAAACATTTTTGCACTATATCATGGATATTGCACTAGCAAATGTATTAGACATGATTTTGTCCCTAAGGCTATATGCATCAATAACCTATATTAAATGATGAGCAATATTAAGACTGATGTGGGAATATTCTAACTTTTTAAAAAGGATGATACGTTTTTGTAACAGCCATTCAGTATACTTATTGACAAGTCACGCACAAATAAAGTAGTCCATAACTATTATCCATGAATCTGCAGTCCAAGATATATCAATTAAATCTTCAACTAATCTTAATTTATACTCCATAAAAATTTTCATAGTATAAGAATGAATAGTTTTCCTGGAGCTTTTGTTTTTGAGTTGTGGTTATAGTGTTGAATTAATAAAGGTTAAATGATTTATTTTCAGGGAATAAAAAAGGTTGTTCAACATAACATTCTTCCAAGCTCATCTCTATCCCTATCATAATTGTACGTAAGTGAAGCTAAATGGATGATATGCCAAAATCTTAGGTTGAGTCAGAGCACTAGATGGTCTACCACATGTTTTAATAAATTTAGTGAGGTGCCACGGGCTACTTTTGAATATAGCTAATTAAACATTGTTATATGTTTTACGCTTAGCTTGGTTGTCTTTACTCAACAAAAGTAAGTTCTAAGCCTTGCTCTTTTTATTTTTCTAAGAGGTCATTTTCTTTTTTGTATACCACTAATCTAATGAGTTTAAAATTTGGGTACTTTATTCATAGTTTTGACTAGACCCAAAGGTTTGTGTTTATCTTATTTGGGTGGTTGAATAAGAAGGAACATGTTGTAGGCTATAGTTGGGTTAGGTTATATACATTTTCTTTAAAACTCGAAGTTTGGATACATTGTTAAGTTCGTTGGGTGAGTCCCATGTTTTGAGGCACGGGCATCGGAGTGTATAAATTTTGTAATTCACTATTAGTAGCTATGTTTTTTCCTTTATTAAAGGAGGAGTTTGAGTTTGATGCCATAGTGTAATTGATAGTTAAAATAAAGTAATTTATAGTAATGACAATTAACAAAAAAAATAATAGCAGCTACAATGATGATGATAGCAATAACAATAACAATAACTATAATAATAATAATAATTAATAAAACTAAAGATGAGTTAGAACTTTTTAACCAATTCAAAGCTTTTACGATTGATTGTTTTTACTCAACTTTGAAAATTAAACAAAACATTTACACTTTGAAAAATTAAGAATTGAAGATTATAAGAGATTGGAGAACATAAGAAGAAATTGATAGTTGTGTTGTGTGATAAAATTATCAAAATGAGTTAGTATATATAAGAAAATAAAAGAGTTGTTAGAAATATAGCCTTAAGGAACCTAGAATTAGATGTTAGAAGTAAGTAAATGATGGAATCAGCTATATCAAATTACTTGAAGTAGCCCTTGGACTTGTGTCGGGCTTGGGCCCCCCACCATACTCATGCTGAAATTCTTAACCCCTATCTATGGTACCCCCTAGGCTTGCATCTTTGGTTCTCGTGTCGGGCGAAGCAGCTTGTGTGCCCGCCTGTCCTATGCTTAGGACTAACGATACCTCACTCTTTAAGTCTATCCACTTAGCAAATTAGAATAGTTTTTTCCCCTACACTTAGGTAGACAACTCAAAATTTACCTCTATTTTACTTCCTTATTAATCTTTTTTTTACGATTAACTCTGTTTCATAAAGATTTTCATGTATTCTATTTAAAGATGTTTCATAAATATGTTCTTATTTTTACTTTATTTCCTTTATAATAATGAAATATCTCTCTACAAATTCTAAAGCATGTCCAACATAGGTAGAACTCCAGATTTTGACATAGATTATAATGTTACGTGCAACATAGGTAGAACTCTAGATTTCTTAAGCGAGTTTGAAAAATCCAACTTGTGATTAACTCGATAAATGCAAATGTAAATGTGAAATTGGATTTGGCAAGCTTGTAAGGTTGTTCGTCAATCACATCTATGAAAAAGAAAATTGAGCGACAAATCATCTAACGATTATTGATAGTTTTGGTTCTCTCCTCCTGAGTCCTAACCCCGTCCTTCCCTCAACTTCCAAAAGGAGGCCAATGGGAGTATTATCTTATGAGTAATGAGTATGGATGTCAAAATCTAACCAGACCCACGAAACTACCTGAAACTGATTAGCACCCAACCTAGTTATGACCCAAAAAGTGAGACTCGTAAACCAATCCGACCCAACCTAAAGTCAACCCAAAACTAATTAGACCCCAAATTCAAATACATAACTCAATCTACACCTGATCCAAATGCAACCTAACTCGTTAAAGACCCGACTCGAAGACAACCTAATCCATATCAAACCCGACCTGAAGCCAACTCAAAACCGATTTAACCCCATAAACAACTGTTATTACTTAACTGATAACAACTTGTGAAATTTTACTGATCTGTTAACAACCTAATTATGTATGACCTAATTTTACTAAACTATTTTTTACATGATTTGAGATAACCTTAAAACTAAAATTTCATATTAATTTCAAAGTGTATATTTTATGGAACTAAACTCAAAATATTTAACAAACTTCCTAAATATTTTTTACCCCCCCTAACCCAACCCGAAAGGCCAAATGGACCTGTTTAGACCCGATCTAATAAGACCCGACCAGTGATAAGTCAACCCAAAATCGATTCGTGGATATGAATTGACATCCCTAACTATAAGAAAATGTAAACTCCCTTATTATTAGCTCATATGTTATAGTTACTGAATTAGTTCATTCTTTTTACCTTGTGGTTATGGCATCTTGATTTTCTAGAACGTTAGGATGTTAGATTTTAAAATAAAGTTTTGCCTCTACTATTGAGATATATGGAGTTCATAAAGTTGGTGCCTTGGTGGGTAATTTTTATCTTTTATGTTTTTGTCGATCAATTTAGGAGATGAGCAAACTTGCTATTAATAGTACCGAACCAAGCTTCAAATAGGGGATGAACAAAAGTTACTATCGTTTGGCCTATAATAATTAAGAAATGAAGCAATGATTATTTACAATAATTTTCCATCAACATTTAACTGTATATACAGTCACATTGTCATTTCTATTCTAGGAATTAAAATAATGTATTCATGATCAATCACAAAAATGCCAAAAAAAAAGCCCTGTTGGTTTCTCATTCCAAACTACAAAGTCTATCTATACAATTTGGGTCATGTTGGGAATTTAAGATTTCTCTCTTGTAAAACTGCAGCTCCATCATGAACTCCTTTTGATTTGATGCATAACATGGTCATCAGCAGGTGTAAGATGACCTACTTCTACTTTTTGTGAGCACATAAAAAGAAGAATATGTCATTGACTCATTAACAATAGCAAAAAGACATGAAACGAATGTTTAGAAATCAAAATAAGAGAGGAGCTTATTCATTAGGCTGCTATGGAAGTAGTATTAATGTACTATAACATAATATAGACTTGATAAGAAATTCAACCCAATCAAGAAGAGTATTTTAATAAAGTTAGAGTAAAATAGAGATGTAATACCCCGTATTTTAGAAATTATATTAAAAACTTTATATGTTAAGTTTTATTTAAAATTAAATGTACATTATATATTAGCATTTTAAATAAAATTATTTTAAGAACGTTTTAGTATAATTAAATAATTTAAAAATAATATTGCCTCAATTATAATTATGGACTGCAATTTATATATTATATTTTATAATTTTATTAAGAAAATTATTTAATTTCATAAATAAGTATTTAATTCCTCAATTATTCTATTAAATTCCCAAAAAGCCCTCCAAAATATCCAAAAAAAATATCTCAAGTATCCACTTTTATTATAGAATATTATAGAAGATTTTAAATATTATTCTTATAAAAAAATTGGTTATGATATTTATAAAGATTATTTTTTTATTATTTAAAACTGATAATTTTAAGAATTGGATATATTTACCAAAAAAATAAAAATAAAAAATTCGACCATATCTTATCATGGCAAGCTACCATGATTAAAAATTAAAAAAAATTAAAATTATATTATATTTATTTTATCCTAATTTAAAGGATAGTTTTAGTTGAAAAGATAGTTTTAATTTAAAAATAATAGATTTTGAAAAAATTAAAAATAAATTCTAACCTTATCATATCCTTTTTCTATGATTTATATTTCAAATATATATATATATATATATATTATAAAATTTTATCTTTTTTAACTAATTCTAATTGGTTTGTTTTGAATTAAATGATTTTAATTGGTTAAACTATTTAATAATTAAATTATTTTAAAATAAAATATTTTTCTAAAAATTTAGAGGATACTTATCATTTTAAATTTAAACTTATCTTTTAGTATTTTTAAATCCTAAAATTTATTCTAATTTCTACTATAAATAGACCCTTTAAACTCATAAAATTCTTCACACAAAAATCATTAAACCCTATTTACTTATCTCAAACTTTAGAAGAAATGTTAAGAGCATGTATTATATCAAGGGTCGTGAACTTTTCCTACAATAACATTTATCATGCCAGTAATGGAATGACACCTTTTGAGGCACTTTATGGAAGAAAGTGTAGGAGTCTAGTATGTTATAATGATATAATTGAAACTGTAATACTTTATAGAAGAAAGTGTAGGATTTGGACCTGCCTAATGAACTAGAGAGTGCACAATGCACATATCTCAATTGGGAAAATATTTACCGGATCTGAGTCATGTGTTACGTCTTAAATCAATAGAAATGGAAGAAAATTTGACTTATGAAGAAAGACTAGTTTGAACCTTGAATAGCAAGGTAAGAAGCATCAGAAACAGAGATGTAAAAATAGTAAAAGTGTTCTGGTCAAATCATGAGACCGAAGAGGCAACTTGAGAGGAAGAGGATGAAATGATGAAGAAATATCCGGACTTATTTTTTAAGGTAAGTAATCGAGTCACCGGGATGTGACTTCCTTTTAAGGGGGGTTAAATGCGATAGAGTTTTCGCGTTTTGCCATTTTCAAGACATAGAGTCAATTATATAAATTACATGAATTACTTGCATATGTCACGTGCATTGCATTAAAAAATTTCATTAAATGTTTTCAAGTTTTGAGGACAAAACTTCTTTTAAGGGGGGTATACTTTAATACCCCATATTTTAGAAATTATATTAAAAACTATATATGTTAAGTTTTATTTAAAATTAAATGTACATTATATATTAGCATTTTAAATAAAATTATTTTAAGAATGTTTTAGTACAATTAAATAATTTAAAAAGTATATTATCCCAATTAAAATTATGGACCGCCATTTATATATTATATTTTATAATTTTATTAAGAAAATTATTTAATTTCATAAATAAGTATTTAATTCCTCAATTATTCTATGAAATTCCCAAAAAGTCCTCCAAAATATCTAAAAAAAAATATCTCAAGTATACACTTTTATTCTAGAATATTCAATAAGATTTTAAAATATTATTCTTATAAAAAAAATTTGGTTATGATATTTATAAATATTATTTTTTTATTATTTAAAACCAATAATATTAAGAATTAGATACATTTACCAAAAAATAAAAATAAAAATAAAAAATTCGACCATATCTTATCATGGCAAGCTACCATGATTAAAATTTAAAAAAAAATTAAAATTATTATTATATTTATTTTACCCTAATTTAAAGGATAGTTTTAGTTGAAAAGATAGCTTTAATTTAAAAATAATAGATTTTGAAAAAAATAAAATAAAAATAAATTATAAACTTATCATATCCTTTTTCTATGATTGATATTTCAAGAATATATATATATATATATATATATATTATAAAATTTTATCTTTTTTAACTAATTCTAATTGGTTTGTTTTGAATTAAATTATTTTAATTGGTTAAACTATTTAATAATTAAATTATTTTTCTAAAAATTTAGAGGATAATTATCATTTTAAATTTAAACTTATCTTTTATTATTTTTAAATCTTAAAATTTATCCTAATTTCTACTATAAATAAACCCTTTAAACTCACATAATTCTTCACATAAAAATCATTAAATCTTTTTTACTTCTCTCAAACTTTAACCCTCTCTCTCGAGTCTCTCTCTTCATCCCTTCGGCCACCTTGCACCACCAACAACCACCAACCACCGTGAGCCTCCTCTTTTCTCTAACTATTTTAATTGTTTTACAAATTATTTAGTTCTTAAAACTATTTCTAAATTTAAATAAAGTTTTAATACTTTTTTCATATTATTGTGTTGCATTATGTTGATTAGTTTATGTTAATTGATAGAAATATCATCTTGAAGTTTAGTAGGAAATTTCTAGGAAGTACTAGAATTTAAGGTACGTATATATGTTAAATCTTTTTAAGTGAAATTAAATATTTTATTGAATTATATTATATTAAGATATTTTTATTATGTATTTTTCTAAATAAATTATAATTTAAATTTTATCCATGCGCTATTTTTTTATATATGTATATATAAGGTTATTTATTTGAAATTTCGATTTTAAAAAAAAAGTGATGATATTCATTTATCTTATTTTATTTTATATATATATATATATATATATATATATATCATGTTTTAAAAGGGTAGAATGACATTCGAGATTTAAGTATTTTCAATGAGTTTTAATAATTAAAGTAAGGTATTTTTATTTAAAGGAGTTATAAAAGGAGAGTTATTATTATTATACATTACCACTTGATTTCATTATCAAGAAGGGTTCATGCTTATTATTATTATACATTACCGCTTGATTTCATAATCAATAAGGGTTCATGCTTCAAAGTTCACTTGTTGGCAAATAAAAGGAAACTCCAAGGATAGATCCGTGATGTGATAACTAACTTGGGGGGTGTGCACAATTAGGATCAAGGAGGAGATATAAGAAGAGGAAATTGTTTTTATTAAGTGTTTTAATAATTTCATTTGTTTTGGATTATTATAAAGGAAGGTTTCAAGTTTATTAATGTATAAGAAGGCAAGTTTGAAATAAAGGAATTTAAAAGTCAAAGTATTTCTTTTAGCATGTATACGTACACAGTGTTTTTTTTTGTTACACTGACACGTATTTTCCTATTTGTTTTTGGTTCACCCTACTTATCATTTATGGTGAGTAGGTTTGCAAGAATAAATGTGCATGTGAGCATTACATTAAGGGGCACATATTAGTTAGGAGTTTTCATAATTTTTCTTATTCAATTTTTGTACCTTTGGATAGTCAAAATTATTTTTTATAAATAAATCGAGTTTTCTTCCGCTGTAATATAGTAATTAGTTAGCACAGCCGAGGCGTGGTAACATGTGACTGTAATACCCCTAAGTTACTAAAATTACTATCATTTTTATTATATTAGTAATTTGGGGGTGTTACAAGAGATGATAAAGCATCATGAGCATACCCTAACATGATGAAAATTATATAGAGCTCAAAATATGAGGATGAAGCTACTCATAATCTTGCACGAGCCTGATTGAAAAAGTCCATGACTAGCTTAAATTACAGCAACTGTCGGTTATAGCACAAGATACACAGTTAAATACAATTGTAATGTCATAATCTTTGCGTTGCTTTGCGGCTTAATGGCTTGGGAAATTCTTCTAGAGGAGCCTTATAGTCATAAAAGGTGAGTTGTGTATGAATTATGTTGTTTAATGATCACCTATTTGGATTTTTGTAAGCAAGTGAAGCCTTATGTTTATTTGAAATATGAGGAATTCAAGGTTCTGATCAATGTTATACTGATTTCCATTTACTCATTCACACCTCTCCTTGGTTGCTTGATAATCAATCTCAGCAATACTTTAGCTTAGTAACAAAAAGTTATTATCATGATATAGTGGTCTTGATTTAGAGATGATGGCAGATGTAGCTGAAGATTCTGAAGATGAGAATGAAGATATTAGTTGAAGAACTATTAGTAGGACCACTAATTTTCAAAGTGAAATAGGGGAGCCCATAACCCTTCCTTGATTTCAAGACATGTTTTGGTTCCTTCTCTATAACAAGGATTCATAAGCTATTCATCTCTTGATAGAAAGTTGTTATAGTTTGATTTCCCGACTAAGTCTGTTAGTGTTAATAAGTTGGGTAAGCAGCTTGCACAAGGCCATCCATCTAATCAAATTGGAATTATTCTAATAACATAGAAAACTAGAACACTCAAGGAACATTAGCTCTTATACATCATCACTAACCGACAAAATTACACCAATGTGAAGTGGATCTATATAGGAAACCTCTTTATTTCAATCCCATCATGAACATAACGCCATTTTCGGTCAACTACATGCTCTAAAAATTAACAAAGACAAACATCAACAAACTCGAAGAATCTACTAGATCTACAAATCTACAAATGTGAAATGCAGTAGATCTAGGTTTGTTCAGTGGAAAAAAGATAAACCAAAAGTTAATTAATACCAAAATGAACCTAAAGCTACAAATCTAGCATGTGAAATACAACGGATCCATAATTTTAAACAATTAAAACAACTCCTTGAAGAGCATTAAATATTTCAATATCAAATCGTAACCAAATCGCACCAAACATTCATAATCACAAGATTAAAAATCATGCATCAAAGTGAATGAATCAATAACACAAATCTTTTACAAAAGCCACATAAAACAGATCACTGAGTTCCAAAATACATTTTATGACAATACTAAACATATTTGTATATACATATATACATAATTGGTGTGAAACACCCTGAATTCGTTCTATAAATCAATCCCCTACAATTTAGTGAGAGAAAACATAATTTACTTGAATAGTTTCATAACTCACTAAAAAGATTTAATTAATTTTGCCCTCGTTTTAATAATATTCATGTTAACATATTAAAGATCTCAAATTTCAATTAAACTAAACCAAAATATTAAAAGATTTAGCTATAAAAGACAATGAAAAGTAATCCAACAGTTGTGTCTAAATTACTGGATATAAATGGAAAGTTGAGAGAGGATAAGTACATCTCAGAGATGGTTTAGACTTGAGAGGGGTCAAAAGTTGAGGAAAAGATGAAAGATTTGAGCGGTTGTGATATAAGTAGGGGAATTGGGGTACCTAGTTGAACACAAATCAGAATAGAAAAGTGGGAGAGGCAAAGAACTAAGGTTTTAGGAGTATGTTGATATATATACCTAGGGTTAGTAAAGCTATATAATTAGAAACTTCTCGATCATGGCCCATTTAAGCAACGAGCCATTTGGCTAAAAAGTTAGTCAATATCGGGTTTATTAATAAGCGATGTAAAGATGCTCACGGATATTTTCAAAACTTTTAAATCCACATACTAGCACTAATTTCTTCACAAACATGTTTCAGAAATGTAATCTTTGAGTAATTTTGTAACAACCTAATAGTTTCCTCTTTCCAAAAACCATAACCTCGAGATAACTACCGAATCACTACGTGTTCAAACGTTAAGTCTTTAAATCAGAATTTTGCAGTGGAAATACAAAACCTCCAAATTAAAATCTTCAAAATACTAAATTCAATCAACCATACAATTTGGAACCATTAAGGCCCTTACTAAAATTTAAACAATCATTAAACCAATTTTCAAATGTTTAGAAAAATGTTAAATCAACAAAGTAAAAGAAATAGTTCTCTCCACTCATCCCAACAATGCATGCACATCCAAGTAGTACCTATTAGAAATCTTCTCCCCAAAATCACGAGGTATGAATATTGGATCATAACAGGGCCATTGAAAGGCAAATGCCATGACCATAAGATCACACACAAAGCACATAATCAGCAAAGCTGTGAAAATAAAGGTTACTAAACATAATGAAATGTAATGACTTCATAAAAGTAAAATGCATGACCTATCTACTCGTATAACACATTCCTTTACTTGAATTAACTCCTAGATTATTTAATTAACACTTTGGATTAAGAAAAAGACAAGTTTGTCTCCATATGTCCCAAATAGGAACATCTTAACAAATTAATTCCACTTAGACCAACAAAAATTCCTCAACCATACAATCACCATTCATAATTCACACAACATTACCCAAATCGTGCTTCTAAAGTGAAAGAACACGAATTCATCAATGCATAACCAAACAATTTTATCCAAAAAGTTCCCTAAACATTATACTAAGTTTTCATTCCATCCTAGATCATTCTCCTAAAGTCAAGGTTTTTGTATCTTGTACATACTATAAATAAAATAAACGGGTTACCACTTTTACAACTACAAAAATTGCCTTCGACGAATCATTTTTATAAAAAAAATAACAAAACCTTAATCAATACCTTAACAAACAAATTTACAACAACTATACCCATTTTCAAAAGGCTTCAAAAATCATGTAAATGCAATTTAATCCTTTTTTTAACACTTAAATTCATGAAATACAATGAAAATCATATTCATAAAATTCTAAAAAATCTCAAAAGCATGAAAAACATTGATTGTGATGTTCTAAGCATATAGTATATTGATTAGGATCATATACTACACATAATATCTTAAAAATCCTTCAAATACTCATCATAAACCCCAAGTTTCATAACCCATATAATCTGAAATTTATTTTGAACATAACCTCATCAAATTAATCATAATTAAATCATAAAAATAACCATAATTTCATGAAATAACTTCTAGTACTAGATTTTAAACCCTAAATATATGAAAACTAACACATTTGAGCCATAATTTAATGTATATAATTTCTAAAAATTTGTAGGGTACATTAAAATTCATAAAACTTATGATATTAAACATTTTTAACATATAATTAATCCATTAAAAACAATCAACACAATCATTAAAATAATTTTCCCTAATAATGAATTCTAGGGCATAAAATTAATAAATAAAAGAAGGAAGGGAAAGGAGGAAACAGGCAGCGACAAACGGTGCGGCTGGTAGGCGGTGGCTGTAGTGGTCTGTGCGGCAGCTGCAACAAGAGGAAAGCAAGGGGAGGGGGCCGACTGTTTTAGGCTTCCTCTCTTTTCTGTCTCTCTTTTTGTGAGTTAAAGTGATTAGGATTTGGGAAAAGGAGGTTAAATAGAAAATAATAATAAGGCTTAATGAGTAGGATAAATTTATTAGGCTTTATGGGTTTGATGGCCTAAATAATAAGTATCTTTTATCAAAATAAATCAAAAAAATATTTTAAATAAATAGTTAAACATATATTTCCTAAAATAAAATTTTATTTAGTTATACTAAAATTATATATATATAAATTTACAGGGGGTTATAATCTACCTCTCTTAAAAGAAGTTTCGTCTCTAAAACTTAACTTAAAATCAGTGATTTTCAAACAAATCTACGAGGGATTACATATTTAGGTTAGCAATATAATTTAGTAACTAAAATTATGAACAATAAAAAATTTTAATTATATTCCGACTTAGTGAGTTACGAGTCTAACAATTATTAAATAAATGTCATCGAAATTTGTGATTAATAGTTTCCGAATTTCCATCAATGACTAACTTAAATTAGTTGCAAAACAAAAAACAATTATGCATTTATAACTTAAATTAGTCGCGTATTAATCACTAACTTCAATTAGTTTCATAACTTAAATCAATCATAAAACACAAAACGCACTGTTATTCACTCATCATATTAGATTTAGTATTATTCAATGTTTAGTGATCAATCAGATCATATTTGATTCTTGTTTTGTGTTTCTTATTAATATTTATTGAAACCTTCTGAGAACTAAATTGTATTAATATGATCAAACTTCAATCAAATGTATTTGTTTAAATGTCCCCTGTCCTTTCCCATTCAAACTAAATATATTTTAAGTTTTTAACTTATATATTTATATAAAATTAACAAGTGAACATCTTATATTTTATGTATATATTGATAAATGAGTAAATGACTATGCATTAATAACTATATCAATACTTTTTAACTTTTCATCAATCGTTATATTAAATCAGTCGTGATACACAAAACTTGTTATCCCAATAGTAATTTTTGTATTTTCAAGGTCTATATAATTAGTGAACATATTAGATTCTCGATTTATGTTACTTATTAAACTCAATTAGTCAATTCAAACCTATGCACTTTTTCTAAACTAATCAACATTAATATGATTGAATTTCATGTATATGAACTTGTTCCTATCCATTCAAACTATGTAAATTTTAAGTTCTTAACTTATATATTTATGTGAACTTAAATACTTAATGGCTTACCCCTTATGTTATAACTTATACATATATATTAGCAATTATGAACTTATAAATATATCAATACTATTTAGTGTTTCACTATAGATTTGATTTGATAAAATGTATCATGCTCAAGCGATTCAACTAATTATCCAATTTTGAGTTTATTTGAACTATATGTCTATGAGTTTATCACTCTATGTCTATATCAATCTATACTATATATGGTATTTGATAACTTGATTCAATAGTAAAATTGATTATATCATCAAATCTCCTTGATACAAAACAAATTCGTTTAGAAACTGATTCAGATTGAATTGAACTGACTCTGACCCAATCCTGAAATTTATTTGAACCAAAATCAACTCGCTACAACCTTTCCAAGAATCGATTCGAATTAACTTGAACCGAATATGATCCAAACCTGAAGCAACTCGTTGTAACCCGTCTGGAATCGATCTGAATTGACTCGAATCGAACATGATTCATACCCGAAACAACCCGCTATATACTATCATGAAACCGATCCGAATTGACCTGAGATGAACATTACTCAAACTGAACATGACCCTACCCGAATCCGGACTAAACTCGACAAAGAAAATAACCGATTTGACTTGACCCGACCAGAAATGCCTAATCTAATCGTTTCAATCCAATCCGATAAAAAATGATTTGCAACGAGTCAACCCAAAATTGATTCATAAAACCGAAGTGACATTCCCAGTGAGTCTATACAAGATTTTTTTTCCTATAAAAAAAATGAAAAACTCCAAATTTAATTTGACAAGCAAAACCCAGTCAAAATCCACGGACTAAAGGCATCTCCAAAGTCCAGACCCCCACCAAGTTTTAATTTCCGCTGTAACTCCAAACAAACTTCCGCCAAAAATTGAAAAACGAAATCTCATCCGTTCAATTACAAATCCTCCAAATCGATGGCATCGACCCCTCGATCCGTGTGACTCAAATCCCACCAATCAGCCTTCACCTTCCTCTCCTATAAATAACAAAGTCCTCTCCCCTTAAAACCTCAATCATTCATTCCACACCCTTCCGATTCGTACCGTCTGTATCCCCAAAATCTCAAATCCCATTCAATGGCGCCCAAAGCTGATAAGAAGCCAGCCGACGCCGAGAAGAAGCCGAAAGCCGAGAAGAAGCTTCCCAAAGAAGGTGTGACCTCAGGAGACAAGAAGAAGAAGAGGTCAAAGAAGAATGTAGAAACGTACAAGATATACATATTCAAGGTGCTGAAACAAGTCCACCCGGACATCGGAATCTCCAGTAAAGCGATGAGTATAATGAACAGCTTTATCAATGACATATTTGAGAAGCTTGCTCAAGAATCTGCTCGACTTGCTCGTTACAACAAGAAGCCCACCATCACTTCTCGCGAGATTCAGACTGCTGTCAGGCTTGTTTTGCCCGGTGAATTGGCCAAACACGCTGTTTCTGAGGGCACTAAGGCTGTCACCAAGTTCACTAGCTCCTAATCCGACTCTTAATCTCACTTTTTTAGATATGGTGTATAGTTCTGCTTTGACATCAATGAAATTACGCCATTTTGTGGTTTCTCTAAATGACATTGCTGTTTGGTCTTTGCAATCTTTAAAATACGGATATTTATGTGTTGTTTTGTATGAGTTGGGAGAAAACTTATACGTTAGATTGATTTGGTTACCATTGGGTTGGGTTGGAATCGGGATACATATAAAATAAGTTGGGTTGGCGTCATAGAACTCGCGGAGTCTTGGGCTCTTTGCTCATAAATAAGGGATAGGATTGTACTCTATTCTTTCCAGTGCGCAAAACTCTTCAAACATAATCCTTAGAGGTTAGATCATTATGTAAATGACCGAAGATTAGGTAGTTAATCTGACCCTCCTGCCATGAAATTGCATAAATCACACTTCAATCACTCTCTTAAAGCATCCTGCATCTTAGTGTATTTTCAGAACATTCTCCAGATCCCTATAGATGATTGCCAACATCACCCTGCGCTTGGCGTGGCTCTCTCACACACTGTCCAGTTGCGGCTATGACAGAATTATGTCTACATCGTGACTCAGCATTTGACGTTGAGCCTTGGCGTCAAGCGCATGCCCTGCTTGAAGCACTTGAACTAAAGCAAAATCTGATTAGTTATTAGTTCGAGCGTTCAACGCCCAACCTTGGCATTCGACGCCCAGCCTTGTGTGCCACCTTAAAAGCGCTCCTGTCTCCTTTCAAGCCTCTTTACAACCGAGCAAAAGATTCATTTCTTGAGCGTCCCACTCCCAGGCCATGCGTTTGGCGCCTCATTTAATGAGCAAGGGGTCGACATTTTTGAGAGTTTTATAGCACTGTTACTCTGCAAAATACACTCTCAAATCAAATACAAATCCAAGCATTCAAAGCATCCCTTTTGCCTTTAAACAATAAGCAATTATTACTCTTTCAACAAACACTCAAGCAAGACTCAAGCAACGAAACTATCCTACATGGTAAACACTGAGGACCCCTCTTAAATTCGATCTCTCTCTCTCATATATATATATATATATATGTCTACTTGTACTCTGTTCTTTCTCTAATCTTTAATCTTGGTGGTTTTACACCAATTTAAGGTCTTTAATTAGACTCCTCTTTGTGATGATTATTGGAAAGTGTAAACCCCTTCTACATGAACACATATTTTAAGTTTTATGCAATCTTTTGTGATCCTTGATCAACCAAAGAGTCATCATTCTTGATAATCTCTTGTGATCAACTCTAAAATCTTATTTTCAATGTCTCTTTTGCTTATGATGTGAAGAATTATGAGCAACTCCTACTTCACTAGGTTAAGTTTCAAAACCCCAATATTGAGCATTCTAATCAAGGAATTATCTCCATAAATTGGTCTCCTCTGTACATTTTATCAATACCTTTCCCTTGCATTTCATTTATTACAAGTTCACTTTTGCCTCTTTTTCTTAGTCCATGACACAATGATTTGGACATCTCTAATCTTGCTAGACTCAACTTTTGACCCATTTTCATGAGCAAACCCTAGGTATGTGTCATACTTGAATACATATTTGGAAGTTATTCAAAATCTTATTTCATGCTTAGATTTCACAAGTCATATCTTGATTTCTATTTTCCATATCCGAGTCTATGATATTCTAAGGCTAAATCACATAATCCATCATGAACTAGACTCAATTTTAAGTTGGAATTTATCATGGGGAAGAGTCTCTTTAGACTTCCTTCTCCATTTGATCATTTAAACCCTTTAACTTATCATGCATCGTACTTATCTTACATTATTCTAACTTTGGCTCTTGGCTCTTGTTTCTTATTTTTATGACTCTTATTGTGATTGTTGTACTCTATTGCATAATT
The DNA here is from genome assembly GCA_026401315.1 of Dysphania ambrosioides. Classification (NCBI taxonomy): domain Eukaryota; kingdom Viridiplantae; phylum Streptophyta; class Magnoliopsida; order Caryophyllales; family Amaranthaceae; genus Dysphania; species Dysphania ambrosioides. The sequence continues at coordinate 13,497,956 of CM048670.1, read as the reverse complement.
CTTATCTTGTAATGAGTTTGCATGATCATCATTTACTTCAAGAGCTATTTATTGAATGTCACGCCTAATAAGATAAACAATGAAAAACCGGATATAGGTACCCATTAATCTTGTGGACAATTAATAAGTGGTCACCTTATCTAGATTTATGTGCATGAATCTTAACTTGCAAAATTGACTAAATCTAGAGTGTGCTTTACACTTGTTTGTGCATGTTTGTCTACGACAAAAACTGATTTGTTATCCATATCAATGTCAATTGCTTGCACATATTCACACATTGAAATAAGTTGCTCATTCTCGAACCTTCTCATGGTCTAAAAACCGCTTACGTGAGTCATTTTAGGATTTAAGCCCAAGGGTGTCCGACACAACCCCAAAATGTTTGGTGTATACTCCTTGACCCTTTCAGTTTTGCAAAGCTGTGTAGCAGATTCTTAATGATGCGCAAATTAAGCAGGGCACTAGTGAGAGAGAGTCCCTTCCTTTCTTTTCATTGAAAAAGGAAGGTTAGATTGTAAAAAAATAGGGCTCTCTAATGGTGATTCACTCATCAAATCATTCACCCGAAACCCTGTGGGGTTTACCGAAACTTAGCACGTAAAAGCCCCAACAAAATTGGCGACTCTGCTGGGGATATGTATGCCTAAATCATACTTGGGTATATGTGCAAATGAACAACCGAAAAGTGCTTGCAATTAAGTTGAGATTATGTTAGGCATACTTGCATTTATACATGTAATATTCCGCGTTTGAAAATTACAACCTAGGACTCCGTCTCATACAAATGTGTTCTGCATTCAAGAACAAAATAGGAGTGGAAATCAGCCAAAAATTGATTAAGGCTCCTGGCTCGACCTTTGGCTCGTTCGAAGCTTACCAAACCGTGGCACTTGGCACGCGCTCATCGCGTTGTGTTGGGGGTTTGTCCTATTAGTTTGGCCTCTTTCAAGTAGTGGTTCTAAGTAAATGGATTTTCCTCTAATACATATACCCTCTTGGCTCATTTTCAACTAACCTTAGCTCATGTCAAACATAGAACCTTGGCTAGGTGGAGACTTTTTCATGTCGCATTGATACAATCATGCTTATGTGACTACGTGATCTTGCGTGCCATTGTTATGATTTTTACACTAACATTTGGAATCTAGCTTTGCAAAACCCTAGGGAAATCTAAACCCTTAAAAAATGAATCGCATGCATCCTTGGTCCACGATCACCAACTACGATAATTCATATTATTTCATGCATTAAACCGCGCCCAAACCGCATCATGTCTAATTCTAGTCTCATTATATCCCGTCATGCCAGCGTCATGTCCTACAATGCCACCCGAAATCCTAGCCTTACCTCACAAAAATGACTCAAACACAATAATATCCTGACTTTACCTCTCAAAAATGACTCAAGCATGGTAAAAAAATCCCCATATTGCCTCTCAAATTGACTTTAACATAATGAAAACGTAATCTCATCTCTCAAATAACTAAAAGTTACCAAAATGTGCAGAAAAATCACACCTCTCCTCTCAAAATGCCTCAACCCACGATAAAAAGCCTACCTTAATAATTCAAACCTTGTAAAATCCCGAATTTATCCCCAAATTGACTCATCGATAATAACCTGAATTTAACCCTAAATAGCCGCATTGATAAGACCTTGATCTTCCCACCCAAACTATAATACCCCATATTTTAGACATTATATTAAAAACTTTTATATGCTAAGTTATATTTAAAATTAAATGTACATTATATATTAGCATTTTAAATAAAATTATTTTAAGAATGTTTTAGTATAATTAAATAATTTAAAAAGTATTTTGGCCCAATTATAATTATGGACAATTATTTATATATTTAGTTTATAATTTTATTTAGAAAATTATTTAATTTCATAAATAAGTATTTAATTCCTTAATTATTTTATTAAATTCCCAAAAGCCCTCCAAAATATCCCAAAAAATATCCCGAGTATCCAAATTTATTCTAAATATTCTAGAATCTTTTAAAATATTATTCTTAGCAAAAAAATCAATTTAAGATATTTATAAATATTTTTTTAATTTAAAACTGATTATGTTAAGAATCGGATACATATTTACCAAAAAAATAAAAAATAAATTTGAACATATATAATAATAACCATCTGTCATGATTAGTATTTTAAAAAAAATTAAAATTATTATTATATTTATTTTATCTGAATTTAAAGAATAGTTTTAGTTGAAAAGATAGTTTTAATTAAAAATAATAGATTTTCAAAAAAAAAAAAGAAAATTCTAACCTTATCATATCCTTTTTCTATGATTGATATTTCAAAAAAAAATATTATTATTATTATAAAATTTTAGCTTCTTAACTAATTCTAATTGGTTTGTTTTAAATTAAATAATTTTAATTGGTTAATCTATTTAATATTTTAATTATTTTAAAAATAATTTTTTTTTTGAAAATTTGGAGGATGATTATCATTTTAAATTCATATTAATATTTTAGTATTTTTAAATCCTAAAATTTATCCTAATTTCTACTATAAATAGACCTTTAAATCTCACCTAATTTTTCACACAAAAATCATTTAACCCTTTCTACTTCTTTCAAACTTTCGCCCTCTCTCTCTAGCCTCTCTCTCTATCTCATCGACCACCTTGCGCCACCTACAACCACCAACCACCATCATCTTGAAGTTTAGTAAGAAGTTGCTAGGAAATACTAGAGTTTAAGGTACATATGTGATATGTGCAATTGAACGTTTTGTTGAATTATATTGTGTTAAGATATTTTTATTATGTATTTTGATAAATAAATTATAATTGAAATTTTATCCATGCGCCATTTTTTTAAATATATGTTTATATATAGTTATTTATTTGAAATTTCGATTATAAAAAGGATGATATACATTTATCTTATTTTAATTAATATGTATCATGTTTCCAAAGGGCCAATGACATTTGAGATTTAATAATTTTCAACGAGCTTTAATAATTAAAGCAAGTTTTTTATATTTAAAGGAGTTATAAAATGAGAGTTATTATTATTATACATTACCAATTAATTTCATAATAAAGAAGGGTTCATGCTTCAAAGTCCACTTGTTGGAAAATAAAAGAAAACTCCAAGAATAGATTTGTGATGGAATAACTAACTTAGGGGGTATGCACACTTAAGATCAAGGAGGGGATATAAGAATAGGAAATTATTTTTATTAAGTGCTTTAATAATTCCATTTGTATTGGATTATTATAAAGGAAGGTTTAAAGTTTAATTATTAATTTATAAGAAGGCAAGTTTGAAATAAAAGAATTTAAAAGTCAAAGTATTTCTTTTAGCATGTATATGTACACAATGTTTTTACACTGACACGTATTTTCTTATTTGTTTTTGGTTCGTCCTACTTACCATTTATGGTGAGTAGGTTAAATGTGCATGTGAGCATTACACAATGGGGCACATATTAGTTAGGAGTTTTCATAATTTTTCTTATTCAATTTTTGTACCTTTAGATAATCAAAATTATTTTTTTAATAAATAAATCGAGTTTTTCTTCCGCTGCAATATAGTAATTAGTTAGCACAGCCGAAGCGTGGTAACACGTGGCAGTAATACCCCTAAGTTACTAAAATTACTATCATTATTATTATATTAGTAATTTGGGGGTGTTACATAAACCCTATTGGGGTAAAATCTTGAAATCAGCCCACCTTTCAGTAAGGTCTAAACCTTCCAACTGAAACCCTATTGGGGTAAAATCGCAAAAATTACCCAGCCTACTAGTAAGGTCTTAACCTTCCCAATGAAACCATATTGGGGTAAAATCTCAAAATAACCTTGCCTACTGGTAAGGTCCTAACCTCCCCATCGAAACCTTATTGGGGTGAAAGTCCGAACTTGCCCCATCCAATAGGTAAAAACCAGACCTTCCAACCAAAATCTTATGTGGGGTAAAGTCCCAAAATTACCCCTTATTGGCCAAAACCCAAAATTATTATGCCTAGTAAAAATCCAAAATTACCCTTAAGCACCACAAAAGCCTTAACCTTGATGCGGGTATTGTGCCTATTGAGTCCATGCATATCGATTATGTCTCATGTATTTGGAATCATTCTTGTAACAGAGACCGACTCCCTAAACCATGCCATGAATCATTTGTATTAGAGGTGATCATTTAGTTACATCATACTTGTTATTACATCATGCATAAAGTATTATCTCTCCCGACACTGACCCTCAAACAGTCAACCCTAACTGAGTCAAGTCTTATCCCGTTCTTTCTTAGAGGTTTGTCAAATTGGGTACGAAGACTGGGTAAAAAGTTGAAGAAAACATCATCACGTTCTCTTCAACCATAAAACAAATCCCCAGCTCATAGGTACAGTCAACGATTTAGCCAAGTCTCTAGAGGGTATGAATGCCCGTCTAGAGTGGATCGAGAATGCCAACTCCCAAGAAAATTTGGCATAGAAAGTTGAAAGTATGGTCCATTAATTCACCAAAGAGGCAATATTATGACACAAACCTTGATAAACTAAAAGGGAAAGTTAAGACATCCTAAAGTTCAAATCAATAGATGATTAAAGATATCATCTTTGCAATTTCAGATCCACCATGGCCATCAAGGGGTAGATCTTAAACTTTTCCCTATTATTTTTCCTATGTCCCTAGAGCCAATTTGTCAAAAATGGTTCTATGCTTTAAAGGACAAGGAAACTGAGACATGAGAGAACATCATCAATGCCTTCATGAACAAGTACCGCCCCAATGTGTAGTTACGAACAACTCAACAAGAGTTAGAGGTTCTTCGACAAGGCACCAACAAAAGGTTCACGACCTATAAAAATAATTGGAGGGAAATAGTCTCTCAAATGGTCTCGAGACCACATAAAAAGGAACTTGTGAGGAATTTCATCTCAGATCTTCTACCTAAGTACAACCATATGAAGTACTTAGGTCTTGAATCATTCAAGCGTGCCTATAGTATTGCCCCCAACATTTAAGATGATCTAGTCAAGAACTATATCGCTCTAGGTGATGAGAAATGGATGGGGAATGAAACTGAAACAAACTCCCTCTCTAAGCCAGATGATGATGAAAACAACACTCTTAAGGCTCTACCATCTCAAGATGACTTCCGCAACAACAAGAATAAAGGCTTTATTGATGACCCGTCCACTTGCAATCCTACATATCCATAAGGATGATCTTATTTATGACCCATCTCCCTTGGTCACCTCCATGAGGGATCCCATCACTAAACGGGAAAATTATGTTGGCACAAAACTGAATCTATGGTGTGTATGGAAATGATGATAAAACTGAAGAATTGTCAAAGCCACCTAAATGCGTCAAACGTAAGGCTTTGTCCTTACTTTTTGAACTTGAGAAAATTGAAAAAGAAGCCCAAACGTCTCTCCCACGTCTCTCCCAAGTTGTGACATTCATCCATCAAAACTAATAGTGTTAGTTCCTAACATGGTACATGAATGAAAGAAGACATCAAAAATTACAACTCCCAATGGCAAGAAGCAGAAGACTGTTACCAGAGATGGTCTAATGATGAATGAGTCGAGTTGTTTGAGTAGGATACCAAGTCTAAGTCTAAGTCAATTGAGTCTAAATGCATTGTGTTTAGGCTTGTGTGGTTTTGTCACATAAAGAAACACAAAAATTCTTCCTTAATGTAACACCCTATAAATTCAATAAATGTTAATTTTCAAACTTTCTCCTTGTTTTCCCACCCTATCCCTACTATTTGCTTTGTCTCTAATGAGTATGACTTTGAATTCATTAAAGCAATGAAAGAACACGAAAGTAAAAAACCTATAGTTGAAGAAACTTATAAAAAATTAACAGGGTGCACACTGAAATTCCCATTAAATCCCAAGAGGAGTAACAACAAATCTTACTCCTCACGAGGCTCCCCGGTCAGTGAAAATCCCCAGCATATAAAAATCCCCAGTGAGTAAACTCCTCAAGAGGTAAAATAGGAGAAGTCCTTAGAAACCGTTTAAAGCCCTCCAGAGAAGTCCCCCTAGCGAAAGAAAACAGAAAAGTTCCCCTACGGAGTTCATTTATCTCTAAAGAGGCAGAAGGTAGTAAACCCTTCAAAATTAACAATCTCTTCAGCTGAGTCAATCAAAAGTCGAGATAAATTGTCGAATATGTGAAATTAGCCTGAGTTAAGGGATTAATCTAAAGAAAACTTCCCAGTGAAGTAGGGTGGAACCCTCTTAAAATGTTAAAGCTTCCATAGTAAATCGCATGGCCATAAGAAACAATATTCTCAATCCCTCCTAAATTTTACACCGCAACGACTCCTCTTTGGCATAGTAAGCCATGTTTCTTTGGCACTGTAGGCAAAGTCTCTTTGGCGTTGCAGGACATGTCTCTATGGAAATGCACACCATGTATTTAGGCCACGCAACATTGATAGCGATTCCCCCTTTGGCATATCAAGCAACCTATAAGTCGCGCTATCCTTGATAGCGACTCCCCCGCTGGCATATCAGGCCAGCCTATAAGCCGCGCCATCCTTGATAGCGGCTCCCCTATTGGCATATTAGGCTAATCTAGAAGCCTCACCATCCTGGTAGTGCCTCTCTGTTGGCATATCAGGCCAACATATAAGCCGCGCCATCTTGGTAGTGGCTCCCCTTTGGCACATCAGGCCAACCTATAAGCTGTGCCATCTTGATAATGGATCCATGTCATCATCAATCTCCCCACAACAAAGTATTTTGATGCATCAATCTTAGGCATTTAGGCTAATCAGTTCGAGTTCCCATCCTCAATAGAACTTGCTTGACGACACCCGGTAGATAGGTTTCTTGTAGACTAACCTTATTTGTTTTGTTGGTAACAGTATTAGAAGAAAGATTTGAGATTGCAGAGAATCTCAAGTCTTTCTCCATCATGAGTCGTAATATGACCTTTGTCTTATTCAAGACTTGGTCAAAGTGGGGGGCTTCTATAGACACAAAATCGTGTGTCCCCACGTAGCGATCCAAAGATAATCTAACCCTTGCAAGTGGACTTAGTTTGGGTTAATTTCGAGTGTATATAAACCCAAAATCATCTCAAAGCCGAACCCCAAAAAGGTTAAAATGCAAAAATGAGCCCAAAACACATTAGCCCAAAACACATAACCCAAAAAACGTCAAAAAGTAATAAAAAAAACCTCAAACTTTGCAAAAATAGGCTGCTTAGAGCACAAATACCCAATGCTTGAATTTGGCATTGAGCTTAGAATCTGAATCTCAGCCAGCTTTAGGAGTCTGTCAACTTAGTGCGTGGAGCGCCGGTTCAGTATTTGACACGATGAACTGTCGGGTTGAGAGTATACATTTTATGTTGAAGAGTTGGTTGTCCTACTCTAACAAGTTGTTTGATACTGTTTGGCAAAAAATTAACACACCTATTGATGCTCATCTCACGAAGATTCAACATACTCTTGAGGCATCGAGATGTACTCATGACCAACGGTATCGAAAGATTCCATTCTAGCATTTGGGTGGGCGGGCCTCCCATTACTGTCTAGAGTTGTTGGTTAAGGACGAGAAACACATGAGATCATTGGGTGATGAAGTATACGAGCGTTGTGGTTGTGTGTATTAGACTAGCCAGGGGATACCATGCGTATGTCAGATTCATGATACCCTCGTGAATGGGTAGTTCTTTAAATTGCAGCAAATCAATCCATTTTGGAGAACACTAGAAGTATTTGAAGGAGATCTCGCACAAGTGGTTCTCGAACTTGATTCTCCTACTTAGGACATATAGTTCTTCCAGTCACTTGTGAGTGAGGTGAGTGCTAGTGATCATGCCATTGGTGAAATTTAGCTAGTTCGTAGTTTAGGGTGTATGTTCCTTTTATAACATAATCTTACATTTTTATTTATTTAGTAACAAAGTTGAAATTATGTTAATCATTTAGCTTAAATATTAAGGTCATAATGAAGCATCGAAGCCCAACAAAGTATTAATATAGTAAAATAAAATACATAAAGTAGATTACAGGTCTAAGAAAATTCAAATTATAGCTACAAGCACGGAGGATCAAAGTACAAACCGTATCAAAGTAAAAATCCACCAAAGTATAAGTTACAACTAAAATCCATAATGTATCTAAGAAATAATACTCATGCATAAAATCGTCGATGGTGTTATCACAAGCCCTCAACTTGGGTGTCAGACCCCTAGCATCAATGATAGGTTGGACGATCCTCAACAACTTTTCAACCCACTACAAATAAAATATAGCATAAGTAATTAACATATTAATATAAAAAAATATAAATAAAACATTTAAAATTTTAAACAAAACTTACGTATTAGGGGTTCTTCTGATCCGGTACCATTTAAACAACCTCCTCGTCAATCATTACTGGATGAGAAACCTGGTAATACCACTATAGGTACGCTAGAATGGAGGCCTCTAGGTCAGGTTGTGTTGGGCAAAACTGTAATATCTCAAGTCAAAATTCATTAGGGCAACACTTCCACGCCGACTTTGTGGCAAAAATAGCAAACACAACCCGATAAGTACGCTTTGGTTTTAAGGGTGCCTTGGGAATGACATGTACGTACCCAAAATGATGTAGTACCCGATATCAAATCTATCCAATGAATGTCGACCTAGGACCCCAAGTGTTGGTTTCAATTCGTAAGGGGTCCAACAAACCTAAGTGAAACAGAAAAGTCAATATATGCACAATGTTAAATGTAAGTAAAAGGGCACAACTAAATAAAATGGTTCACGTAATACCTCTAAGGCCTACATATAGTCCAACTACCTCTAAATAGATACTAACCGACCTGTATTACATGGCTCGTTAGCTAAGTTTGAGGTCGTGTGGGTCCAAAATCAAGATGAGGCGGATGAGGCTGAAAAGCAGAAAAGTACTTGTAAATCTAAGCATGTAGAAGAATATGTCACCCTGCAATGTCACTACATGTCGCTCTATTTGCCTCTCCTAGCTATCGATATAAGATAACCAAGTAATGTCATAGCACCCTAAGTGTAACTCCCTAGCTCATGTATGGATCTAACTTTGAGCTCACATAAGAAATAGGGCCTCATCCTGTGACCAATCTTGTCCACGAACAATATGGACCCAAACATGTACTGTAGGGGCTTAAAGAGACCCTTCTCCATGATATACTTTAACTAAAGACTTACTAATCAAATGAAGACTTAGGCCTAAAGAGACCCTTCTCCATGACATACTTCAACTAAGTAAAAATGGTCTAGTTTATGAAAACTTATGTATTTTAGTCTTAGAACATCATTGACATAAAGAGGCAAAACAAGATTAAAACACTAGTGGAAAAAATGATATCTACTACATATCATATGCTTTGGTTCCCCGAAGTTACGAAGCATAAATTTTTTGAATTGTACTAAAGAGACTAAGTGGTTTGGTTCTTTGAGAACCAAAGCATATACATATAGTAAAACTAGAGCATATACTCTGGTTATTAGAACTAGAACATAAAACTGCTTCCCCTAACTTTAAACTGCTTTCCCATTCATGCAAAATAATAAGCATGCATATGAACTGAAGCAACACGTACTCAGCTCTCACCCAAACTCACTCAAACCCCTTGCTTTATACTCAATTAAATTAATATGTACTCACTAAAACTCCTTGCTTTATATATACTCGATTTGGCTTCCCTACTCTCACCCAAGCTCTCAACTTACAAACAACAAATTAGTATGCAAATTTGGCAATGCATTGCTGCCTATAATTTGTTGAAAATGCAGATGCATTCGTGAATTGGAATAGGATTAATGAAAATTATGTTTGATAATTCATAATTTGAATATATGAATTTTTATCTAATGTAGGACGCGTGAAGGAAAATTTGTGAGTTTTGTTTCGTACAAGAAGGAATAATTTTTGGGCTTTAATCGTCATTTGAATAATTTGTAATGGTGTCAATTATTCTTATGCATGTATTAAAGTATGGGAATTTTCTTTGGCTTGCTACCGAATTTGTAATGGTGTCAATGGTGCCTGAATTTATGGGAATTTTCTTCGCCTTGATACTGAATTAGGTTAGACTGAAATGGATAATTTGAGGGTTTTGTTCACTTTTTTTGGGAATAATTTATGGGTTTTGTTCGGTATAAGAACAGTTTCTAGGAATAACTCTTCATTTTTTGTGTAAAGTTGGTATTTTTAAAGTCAGTATTGATCATATTTGTTTATTGATTTGATAGTTCTTGTACATGTATGAATAGTATGATTTTATAGGGAACATCTGTAATGGTGTCAATTGTTCTTGTGCATGTATTAAAGTTGCATTTTGAATTTGTGTTCTTGTGTATTGGTGTGTCATGTTACCTTTCTCTAAGTTCTCATGCTCAACATCTGTAATTCTGTTAAGGCTAAGCTGATTTCCTTTGCATATTGCCTATTCTCCTCAACAATGTCATTCGTTTCTTGGTGCTTACAAGTGATATGCAATGGACAAATGAACATAAGCAATGATTCAATAATTTTTAGTGTTTGATATATATATATATATATATATATATATATATATATATATATATATATATATATATATATTACAATTTGTAAGAGCCTGTATTATGGTATATACTTGATTGTTTAGCTTTAACTAAAAAAATCTTTTATACTAGTATTCTTTCAAGGCCCTTGAAGTACTTTAATAATACTAACATGATTTTTTTTTCAATGTAGGTTCTCTTGTATTAAAGTCATTCAATTCAGCTCATTAAGCGACATAGTATATAGTTTAATTTCTAGTGGTTGGCATAGAATTGGAAGGTATGCCAAGTTTGTTTTTCCCTTAGGCTTTATTCCTATCACAAATATATAATTTAAATTATAAATGAATATATATGTTGAATGAAGGCATATTACACATTATTTTATTTCATTAACAAGACATAACATAAGCTACAATAACAAGACATAACAAAAAATGATAATATTGTGTATTTGTCCCTTTGAGGCTTTGAGGTCTTCTTTGATAACACATAGTTCTTTGAGCTCACTTTTTCCATTAATACATGGAGATAAAAATTTTCAGACCCATGATTAGACTCTAAGGAGTCCAAAGATGATAACTTTTAGACTAGTTTGGATATTGGATTACCTCTTTAAGCTATATTTTTTCTTTTTATTGGTTGTAAAGTATGAGGTATCATTTTATAAATGGTGTTGTGAGGATAATGGGTCAAATTAGTTATTATACTATTATAACTGTTTAAAGAGAGAGATCAGTTGATGTAACAAATTGCGATAACCATTTTTAAATGCCTTTTGTTTTCAAGGAACTCTTTCAAGACTCATTAGTCATTACTTGTAAGTCTTGATTAGTCACAGGATGGCAAAAGATCATTAGTGGACGTATAGTAGCATTTAATCGTCAGAATTTGTGGATGGGGTCTTGGAATTTAGTAATATTATTGTCAAACTTTAGGCTACGATGAGGGAAATCATATATTTATTGCCTATGTGTCAAGTGTGGCAATGTATCAAAGGTTGATAGCGTTGGCATCCTATGAGAGCATATACTTCAACGTAGGTTTAGGCCTCAATATCATGTTTGGGTTTGGCATGGTGAGGAGAGATTTTACAAAGGAAAGGTTGTTCCATAGAATATTCACGAAGAAGAAGATGTCGGTCATATGGTGGAAAATAATGAGTATGAGATTGACGAGGTGAATGTTAATAAGGACATAGATCATGTCGATAAGATGATGAAAGGGGTCAAGGATGAGTTAGGCAAATGTCCTCATATTTTTGACTTGTTGAAAGAGGCTTTTAAGAAGCCTCTCTACCCTCTATGTAAAAAATTCACCAAGCTAACATCCGTGTTGAAACTTTTCAACGTTAGTCAAAGTTCAACTAGAGTGATACTAGTTTCACAATTTTATTAGAAGTGTTAGGCGAGATGTTTCCTGATGGAAATGAACTTCCAAAATCAACATACTATGCAAAAAGCTCATGTGTCCTCTTTTCTTAAAGTACCAGAAGATACATACTTATCTGAATGATTGTGTATTGTATCGGAAGGAACATGAGAACTTAGAAGAGTGTCCGCAGTGTGGGTTGTCGTGTTATAAGCGTAAAGGGGCTTGGGCTTCTAAAGGCCCCCCTGCTAAGGTGTTATGTTATCTTCCAATAATTCCAAGATTCAAGTGCTTATTTTCTATGAAGAAAGATACTACAAAATTGAGGTGGCATACAAATAAGGTTAAGAAATTTCTGTATATATATCTATATATATACATATGTAGTTGTTATGTTGTAACTCAAATCATCCATGATTATATTTAAAGATTTTTTACGTATATATAATGAAACTTACTTTTATATAAATAGTATTGAAAGCCTTTGAGCTTTCCTTATTCTAATATTTACATTGAATAATATTTCCAATAACAATAATTAGCATTTTCTAATGACAGTACATGCTCCGGTTTTGCAAGAACCCAAGAAAAAAGTCTATATTTTAAAAAAAAATAGGGACTTTATGATCCGATTCATGGAAAACCAGATACTGCCATTATATGCTCTGGTTTTCTAAGAACTGGAGCATAAATTCTTCATTATACTCTGGTTTGAATCAGAGTAAAAACAATTGTAATATGCTCTGATGACATCTACTTTGGGTCAAAATCGAAGCATAAAGCCTTCAAAAAATCGGAGCATATGAGATTTTTCCACTAGTGAAATATGTTTTATGAGACTTGAATCAAGAAATAAGCCTTAAGGATAACCCCTAAATATACATTGAAGTATGATGTACACCTAGGGTTCACTCATGAAAAGTATTAAAGATTGATTGAGTCTAGAGAGAATAGAGATGTCTAAGTCACTTCATCATAGAAAAAAGAAATGTAAACTTATATAATGTAAATGGATTATAATAAATAAGATGAAAGGGAAATGAGCCATTTGAGAGATTAAGGGGAGACTAATCTATGAAGATGATCCCTTAAATAATGATACTCAAAGTTATGGTTTTGAGACTTAACCTAGTGAAGAAAGAGTTTCTCCTAACTTTTCACATCATAGGAAAAAGAGACATTGAAAATAATTTTTTTGGAGTTCACCACAAGAGATCGTCAAGGGTGATGACTCTTTCCTTGATTATCAAAAGTTGCATAAAGATTGAAATAGATGTTCATGTAGAAAGGGGTTCACACCTCTTATAATCATCACAAAAATAGGCCAATCTAAGACCCTATATGGATGTAGAACCAACAAGATCAAGGACTAGCAAGTAAAGGAAGAGTAAAAGTAGGCAAAGAATTTAAAAGAATTGAAGTAGAGAGGGGTCCTCGATGTTTACCATTGAGTAGAGTCCTTTTTCTTGAGTCTAAATTGATTATGTGTTGGAAGGGGTAAGGGTTCCTTGCTTGAAAGTGTCAAAATGTGCTTTGAATAATCCTTGGTAAGTATGAAGGATGTTTAAGAGGCTTTGATTGTGTTTGAGGGTGCTTTGGGAGTTTATTTTGGCAGAGTGACAATCCTTAAGAATGTGAGAAAAGTCGACCCTTTACTCATCAAATATGGGGGTATTTATAGGCATAGAATAGGTGATTTCATAAGAGTTGAATGTCAAGTCTAAGCGTTAGACGTTGGCTTTGTGCATCAAACGCTCAAGAAGGAAACCTTCTCCTATGTTGAAAAGAGGTTGTAAATGAGACAGAAGCACTTTAGGCCGACGCTGGCTTTGTGCATCAGACTCTTGTAGGAGGCTAAACTGGAAAGGAGCAGAAATGGAGCATCATTGTGCGTTAGACGCCTATGATTCTGGCGTTTGATGCTGGCTTCATGCACTGAGCGTAACATCTTAGAGCATTGGTTTTGCACGATTTAGGGGCTTTTTGGTGTTTTGATGATGTGCTTTTGTGACCTGGATTGTCTATTTGGGCAAGGTAATGGGCTTAGGCTTGTGTTTAGGCCTTTTTGGGGTTCAATTTTAAGGTGTTTTTGGGTTTACACATTCTTAATCTCCACCCAAGCTAAATCCGCTCATCGGGTTGTTTCATCATCAAACTGCTACATGAGGAGACACGATTTCGTGTCTACATGTACAATAGCCAACCTGCCTTAGAAAAGTAACTAATGCCTTGATCAATGTTGCGTTAGGTGGCAAGAATGGAAGTTATAAGGACATTGCCCTTCTCCTAGTGAGTACTCGTGAACTCTAGCAACATGAATCCCATAAACTTTCTTGCCTCCTCTATTAGATCATCTGGGCCCAACATCTCAGAAATCGCTCGTCCCTTAACAAAAAAAATACGTAGAATCTACCACACATCTAAGAGTGTGGTAGTCATCTCCCTAAATGGGAGGTGAAAGAAGCTTGTGTTAGGCTATCAACATTTGATAAACGCTATAGTCAAGGGATGTCAAGGTGATCAAAGAGAGAATACGACAAGTGAGCTAGTCCGGTACCATCGACAACAACTCTAGAGTCCTATGACTGACAATCCTCCCTCCAAGTACACAAAACGCCGTATGACTTCTTCCTACTATGACACTTCAACATCCCTCTATCCATTCCTGTCCGAATCTCACGTGCTACGTCACACCCGTAGTTAGGATTGACGCTACCATCGAGTGGCTCACCCGACATCGCTGCTTGTACAACCCAGTCATTAGATAAGAAAGAGTCGAATGCTTAACCTATGATTATGCTGCCCTCGCTCTCCTAACTTAAGCGTCAACAACTCAAGCCCAGGTGTGGCGTTGGTCGAAATACTCGTCGGTAGTAAAGAAATCGGGAATGGCATGCCCCACAATTCTCTATTCATTTCAATAACAACATAACTTTTAATTGCAACTAAAATATGTTAAAACGATAAGTCTAATCTAATTTATATTCTCCCAATTAATTTTATTAACTATAATTAATTATTTAAATATATTATCTAATTTTACATATCTAATTAATTCATACTATAACAACTCTTACCATTATTCTTAACTATTATTTCTAACTATTATTCCTAATTATGAGTTAAATTATAATACATCTAATTTCATCTAATTACTAATTGCAACAAATTCATACTATAAGAAATCTTATCTTAATTATATACCATAATTACAAAACATACTCTTATAATTTATTCTTAATTATGACTTATATCAAATTCTTAACTATTAATCTTAAATATTATTTCTAACTATTATTTCTAACTATTATTTCTAATTATGAGTTAAATTATAATACATCTAATTTTATATATCTAATTACTAATTACAACAAAATTCATACTATAACAACTCTTATTCTTAATTTTATACCATTATTTCAATACATATTCTTAACTAAATTCCTAACAATTATTCTTAACTAATATTCCTAAATATCTAACTATTTTCTCAATTCCTAAATTAATATTATTTGTAATTATTTTTAATAATTAAATATATTATTTTAATTACTAGTTTTAACTTATTCTTACATTATATTCTAAAATAATTCTTAATTACAAGTACTAAAGAAACTAAGTAAACTAATCTATAACATGGACATATTAATAAATAATAATACTAAATAATAACATAATACTAATTAGTATGATTAAAATAAAATAACATGATTAACAATACTAATTAACACTAATTAATCAATTAAATTAACACTAATTAATCGATTAAATTAACACTAATTAATACATTAATTGGCCGTAAAAACCATTTAATTTGTGCTGGCCAGAAAAACCAAATACTTAGAACTAATTAGTTGCCGACGTTTAATTTCAGATGGCTAGCCCTAGGCTAACCTTAAAAATTAAACGGTCGTGTAACTAAAAAAGGTTTTAAAAAAAACTTACCTGATGTCTCGACGGCGAGCGATCTTCTTTGGTGTTTGTCTCATTTCCAGTTCAACTACTCATTGCTTGATTCTGGTGACGTCAAGGTGGAATGATAAATAATGTGGCGGTAAGTTTGGTGGGCACGACGATGAACGACAACTTTTGGCAAAATTCAGCAATTCACGGCGAAGATCCGATGAGGGGAAGGAGAGAAGTTTGGGTGTATGATATGAGGAAAGTGTGATAAAAGGTTGAGGGTGTGAAAATGTAAGGGATGAGGGTATTATAGTAATTGTGGGGGTGGGATGATAAATAATATGGTGGTAAATAACAACCCCCTTAAATAAATACTTAAGAGCGGTTAATGTGATGCAAATCCAAAACATTCTCAAAGAGTTTAGGAAGTTTTAGACGTGATTTTAAGGGAATAAATGTATGTCTTGTGATGGGCAAAAATTGGAACTCTTAAAATACTCAGAAAACTCATGAAAATAAAGAGAGAAACCAAAACTCAAGAACTTACTCAAAGTTTTTGGGTTTTAGGCTAGAGACAAGACACACTCAATCTCCCCTAAGCTTATTACTTAAGAATACACTCAAAGTAATAAGGGGCCATTACTTGAGACACTCAAAGTTAAAATGCCGAATATAAGGTTTTAATCAATCTTATCTACTTTTCATTATTCACGTCCTTGTATTTATAGGGGAAAATATAAGTTTTAAAGAAACCTAAAAGGCATCACTTGAACAAATGCAAAGCTAGTCAAAAGGGTAAGGACCCTTTCGACGACCAAAGCATTGTGAAGAATCAATAGGGAAATGGAATAGGATTAATTAAACTTTAGAGGGGGGGGGGGGGGGTGAATAGAGTATAACCAATTTTCGCGTTCAGGATCTCAAGGTCTTAAACAGACTTTCAAAGGCGAAATATAAGTGTTGAGACTTATCTTTTTATCTGGATGTCGAAGCCTTGAAATTGGTTTCAAAGGATTTTGCTTAGACTTTGACTGTTCGCTACTTTGATTAATGAACGAAACAAACATAAAACGTAAGCAATGAAGACAGAAATAAGATGAGACAAAACACGGATATTTGATAGGAAGTTCGCCAACTAATTTGCCTACGTCTTTGCCTAGGGTTGTCCAACCCTTAGGATTTAACTCGCTCTTTTATTACTTCCCTTAGAGACCTAAAGCACCATAGAAGATCTTAATCCCCATCTTCTACTCCATAGTACCCCAGCTACACTTTAACATCTCATATCCTAGTAAAAAAAAGCTCTCTCTCTTTTTGAGTATTATGGGTATACTCTTAGTATAACACTCTCTCAAAATATTCTTTTAAACACTCAAGAGTTTATACTTTGATTTTCTCTCAATCTAAATACAAGATAGGTTTATGGAACTAGAGAGAAAATAATAAAGCTTTGTTAATGTAGCTTGTGACTGAAATTCACGATTAAAGCTTTTGTTCTTGTCTCACTTTTTGTCTTATGCTTCTTCAACTTCAAAGTTAGGAATATATACTGAACTTCATTTCAAAGCCGTTGAAATGAGGCTCAAAATAGGCTGCTGAAAATCTGATTTGCCTTTAATACTTTAGCAAGATTTCCTCCAATATGGTTGTAGAGAATCGTTGATTTTGGCTGTTGAAGATTGATATCATTTGACTATTTTATAGCAAGAATCTTTCCACTTTATTTGCTCCACCTTGAAGCTTCAAACAGATTTCTTATTCCATAACAACGATGCTTGAATTTTGGTAACTACCAAAATTAACTTGAAGAATCTTCAACATATATGAGCATCATTTATTTGCTGAAATAAAGAGATATCTTTGACAATAAAATCATGTCTACATAAGTTAGGTTAGAGAATAAAATAAGTGAAATAAGGAAGGGATAAAAACACAAGATTCAGGCAATTAGAATATTCTTATCCTTTGACAAAGTATTTGAACTTTGATGACTGCTTTAAGAACGTGGCTCAAAAGTTATTCTCATCCTTTGACAGAGGGCATAACACTTTGCATTATAGCTTCCATTACTTCCATCACATTGTCAACTCTATGTATTTTGGTTTCCATGATGTTTTCAACTCTATTTGACTTTGTATTTTGGCTTCCATCATTAGACATAAAAACGTTAGTAATCAAGGTGGAGTCTTCACATTGAAAAGTATTATTCAAGGGGTTGAACATCCACAACACTTCACCTTTCAACTTCAGCTCACTAATTACATTAATTTTTTTATTAAAACTAGGTAAAAGTAATCAAAGTTCACTACATGCTAACAAATGCACATCCAACCACTTTAGTTATATCTCACTAATACTAACTACCTTCAATTAACTTTTTAAAGAAGACAAATCACGAATTTAGCCTTTAAAGAAAATGACTCGAACCCCAATGAATCAAAAACATGTCTAGTTGGACATTGCATGTTGGAATCTTCAACTGACTTACTTGAGCTTGGTTCATAATGGTTAATAGTTAACATAATCAATTCTTAACATTTGGGTTACAATAAGCTTTTTTATTTATTTTTTTATTAACTTTTAGAACAATTGTTGTATATTTGTAGTCTTAAAATCCAACAGTACAGTTAACACCTCTAATATTGTGGGAAAATAGGATAAAAATAGATTAGTATAAGATAAGATAAATATTAGATTAAATATGGAAAAGATAGATTATGTTACAGAAGGTAAGATAGACTTGACTGAGAGTTTGTTTCCAGATAGCATTGTATATGCAAACAATTGAATATATGAAAAACTACATAAACACAACTCTTTCTAGTTAAGTTGGTACCAGAGCAAGGCATTGTGAAGGCGTTTGTTCGGCCAAGTATCATCATTTACCAAGTTGTCAACTTACTTTAAATACCAAACTAGAAGTAATGGATGACAAACCACCAAAGAACCCTAATGAAGACCATGTCACTATGGCTTAACTGTTGCAAATCATAGAAAAATTGAATTGTAACATGAGCCAAGATGGCCACGGATCATTGTTGCAAGTATTAGAGAAACCCAACAACAGAAACTATGCAAAATGGTATAGATTAATGCTCATTACGATCAAAGGGAGGGGGAGGCTCACTCATATCACAGTCATGCCCCCCTCCACTGACACCTATGAGCATAATCAATGGAGCTAAAAGGATGCAATAATTAGGTCATGAATTGTGGAAAATATCAAACCAAAATTGGTAAATCAATTCCTTGATTTTTAGACAGCCTGGGATTTATGGCAAGGCATTGAGGTCGTATACAACAACGGGAGAGATGAGCTGTAGGTATACAATCTAACCATGAGGGCAAACACAATCAAACAAAGGCCAAGACCCCATTGAAGTGTACTATGGAAAATTAGTTACACTTTGGAAGGAAATTGACAGAAGATTACCTAATCCAATGACATGCCCAAATGATATCACAACATTCAACAAATTAACCCAGCAAAACAGAGTATACCAGTTTATGGCAAGACTCGATGAGTCATTGAACAAGGATCACAAGGAGCTAGTAAATCAAGATCCGCTTCCAATAGTGGAAGTACATACAGTATCATTCGCAAAGAGATGGCAAGACAAGAAATAATAGGACTTACCTCACTTACCTAAACCGGAGATTCACAGAATTAGGAGTGGGCTCGCTACCCAAGGCCTGTCAAGAGGCACATCATCCTGGCGCAACGATGATAGATAAAGCAAACCTCAAGTGTACGATTGTGGTGGTACACATTATACAAAGAAGGGATGCTTCTGGTTGACCGACTACCTAGAATGGTGGCAATAAGGTAAGAGAAAGGGACAACATCGAAGCACCGGTGAAGAATCGAAGGAAAGAGGAAGCGTAGCCACCGTGAAAGTGGACGCAGAGAAGGGAACCTAGGAGAAGGAACCGGTTAAAGGATGAAGCCACGAAGGAGAGAGCAAAGGCAAGAGACATTAGGGTTGTGGGTTGATAGGGTTAAAGATAGAGAGGATCAAATGAGGTAGCCAAGAAAGGGAGGAGAGGCTTCGAAGGTTTGAAGGGTTTAGGGAACAAAACCCTAGGGGTATTTCTTATAGCCCAAATGTTGAAGACTTTCCCCGATGCAACCAAGCCCAAAATGGAGTGCCACATGTAGTCCAAAGAAATTTTGGGCTATTTGTCATTGAATCACTCAATGTCAACCCAAAAACTCGAGAAAAAAATCTACAAAAACACAGGAGTTATGTGCCACGTCAAGTCCGAGAGCCAGTGGATTTTTTACAGTGATGTGACCCATACAATGACTTATGATGTGGATGATTTTGTGAAACCTATTTTCTCACAAAAAACCTTAATTCAGATCATAAATGGTGATTACATGGAGGTCATTAGGGTTGGAACAGTCAAAATTAAAGCTGATATGACACTTACTGATTGTCTTTATATTCCAGTCTTATCATATAAATTACTATCCATTAGTCAACTAACAAAACAATTAAGTTGTATAGTTCTAATGGATTCCAGTTGTTGTATTGTGTAGGATACTTGGACAGGGAAGACCATTGGGTATGGTGTTGAGAAAGTTAGATTGTATTATGTGAAGGAGTTGACTTAACCAGGGGAGCATTTGTGAGTGACTCAGTAGCAGCGCAATTACGACTATGGCATTGACAGCTGGGTCATCCTTCAGCAGGGTATTTAGAACATCTTTTTCCTTCCTTAGCCAGGTCAAAATTAAATTTGAACCGTGAAGCTTATTATTTGTCTATAAGTCACAAACATAATTATTCTAGTAGCATGAGTAGATCAAATAAACCCTTTTATCCAGTGTATTCTGATGTATGGGGGCCTTCCCTAGTAAAGGAAAAACATAATTTTTCATATTATGTTCTTTTTATTAATGATTGTACCCGAATGAGTTGGATTTATTTTATGCAATAAAAATCCGAGGTCTATGATATATTTGTGACATTTTATCAAATGATCCTTACACAATATCAAACTAAGATCAATATTCGAAAATATGATAATGGAAGAGAATATGTTAACCATAATATGAGTACCTTTTTTTATACCCATGGTATTATCCACCAAACTACTTGCCTAGATACTCCTCAATAGAATGTGATTGCTGAAAGGAAAAATCATACCCTACTAAATATAACTTGAGCCATGATGATAGAATCTTGTGTTCCTAACCGCTTCTAGCCTGAAGCTATAGCAATGGAAAATTACCTCACTAATCGACTTCCTACGAAACCACTAAAATATGAAACTCTATTAGAAGTATTATTTTCTCTTGCATCTTCTTTATCCTTTCACTCCTTACCCCTCAAAATCTTTTGATGTTTGGTGTATATTCATATTTCAAAACGGAGTCGACATAAACTAGAATCCAAGGCTGCTAAACGTGTTTTTGTTGGTTATGGAATATCTCAGAAAGGATGCAGGTGTTATGACCTAGTTGAATACCACTTGTATACTTCTATGGAATGTGAGTTTGCAGAAGAAGTGTACTTTTATCCCCAATATAGATCTCAGGGGGAGAAAGAGAGAGATGATCTAAGTTGGTTAATATGGTATTCTCTTATAGTAAATGACACCAATCATATAGTACAATCCTCACTGCCAACACTAGACCCAATGCCTACTCTATCTAAGAATCCTGAGAATGAGGTAAGTTCTCCTAATCACTTATTAAATTCTAATAGTATAACTACTAAGGAGATCATGCAAGAGAGCAATATTACTCAAGAGGGGATTGAAGGTAGTAACAGGGGATATCAGCTATCACCAAGAAGTACCATAGGTGTTCCACCTCGGCTATGAAATCTAGACTATGAGGCACTAAGATCGAGATACCCTATGAGTCGTGGAAATATTGCCTTATCAAATGCAACTATCTATATAGAAAAAATTCCAGCTAAAGTAGATGAGGCCCTGCGAAGCAAAAAATGAAGAAAGGCAATGAAGGAAGAAATTGAGACTCTCACTAAGAATGGGACGTGGATTAAATGTACGATTCCTGAAGAGAAGGCAATAGGATGTCGTTTGGTATTCACTATCAAGTATAAAGCAGAAGGGAGCATCAACAGATACAAAGCAAGACTTATAGCCAAAGGATACACTCAAGTGTATGGGATAGACTATTTAGAGACCTTCTCTCCTGGCAAAAATTGACACAATTAGGATTCTGTTTTCAGTTGCGGCAAACAAAGAATGACCCTTATATCAATTTGATGTCAAGAATGCATTTTTGCATTGAGAAATTAGTGAAGAAGTATACATAGAAGTTCCTCCAGGATTTTTTTTGAAGGTTTCAATAAGGGAAAAGGATGCAAATTGAAGAAGGTGTTGTATGGTCTCAAGTAGTTTGCAAGAGCCTGGTTTGGTAGGTTCACATCAGCAATGAAGAAGTTTGGGTATAAACAAAGTAACTCGGATCATACACTCTTTCTTAAGAGAAATGGTGATTTGACAACTTGTCTTATTATATATAATAATGATATGATTATCACTAGAGATGATACAGAAGAAATCAGGTCACTAAAAGAGAGTATGTTTCAAGAATTTGAGATGAAGGATCTTGGACAGCTTAAATACGTCATTGGAATTGAAGTCTCAAGGAATAATGAGAGAATTTTCATTTCTCAATAGAAATACATTCTTGATCTGTTAGCCAAAGCTGGTATGATAGACTATAATCCTTCATAAACACCTACCACAGTGAACCATGGACTACATATAGCTGAAAATGTTGAACTGACAGATCAGGCATAGTACCAGAGGCTTGTGGGTAAATTGATTTATCTAGCCCATACTCGTCTAGATATTGCATATGCAGTTGGGGTTGTAAGTAGATTCATGCATAATCCTCAAATGCAGCGTATGGAAGTAGTGTACTGAATATTGAGGTATCTTAAGGGTACACCAGGAAGAGGAGTTGGGTTTAGAAAAAAACGGTCATTTTAATTTGCAAATATATACAGATGCTGATTAGGTAGGAGACAAAGATAGCAGAAAATTTACGTCAAGATATTTTTCCCTGGTGGTGGGAGGGAATCTGGTGACATGGAGAAGTAGAAAAAGAAGGTGGTTGCTATATTAAGTGCTGAAGCCGAGTTTCGAGGAATAGCACAAGGAGTGACTGAAGCGTTATGGCTCAGGAAACTTTTGAGAGAGCTAGGACTTGATACTAAGAAGGGGTGTGAGTTATGTTGTGATAACAAGGCGACCATAAGCATTTTAGAAAATCTTATACAACATGATCGAACGAAGCATGTGGAGATTGATAGACGCTTTATAAAGGATAATTTGGAATCCAATATCATCAATCTAAAATCTGTTCGTTTGGAAGAGCAGTTAGCAGATATTTTAACTAAAGGTGTCAACATTCGAACATTTGAAGATGCATTATGCAAGTTGGGTATTTGAAAGATTCAATACTCAAGTTGAGGGAGAGTGTGGGAAAATAGGATAAAAATAGATTATTATAAGATAAGATAATAACATTGTATACGTAAACAATTGAATATATGAAAAAACACATTTATTTGTACTTAACTAATATATATGCCGGGGACTGCGAATATCTCCCTTCAACAGCCGTAACCGCCCCACCCCGCACCACACCTTCGCCGGAACAAGATTCTAAGACCTGTCACCGCCACAATCGGCTGAAGAATCTGCACCTCTAGCGTGTAACAAAAGCCTTCCACATTGGGCGGATTTGAGGATCAACCCAGAAGAAATTCAAGTGGAATACTTCTCCAGAAATCGAATCGAGTCAGTCACCACTCGCTTTGAGGTAAAACAATTCGATCTCTAATTCTTTGAATCCAGATTGATGACAATTATTTTGAGTCACACATTACATGACAAGCTCAAATGAGATGTCCAAAATTTTAACTAATTGAGATACTATTTGTTGATGAATATACAATCTACATGAATAATTGAATGTACCGTTGTAGTAGTTGTTGTTGGCCTTGTTTTATATACAATCAGTACAGTAGGGAAATTCAGGGCAGCATCCGAGTTTATCGAAGAAGGGAGGTGCGATTTTTGGTCTTCTTTTTGAGATTGAGGAAACGGTAGCTAGAGACTTTGATTTGGCATTGAGTTGCTTAAGTTAACCTTTGAACTTGCTGCAATTGTGATGATTGAAAGATTTTATGGCGATTGATTTTGTTTCCAAAAATTGGTAGTTGTTAAGCTTAAGCTTTTTTTTAGAAGAAAACAGTGTTTTTAACTTACCTTCTAGCTATGGTCTCGTTTCAATTTAGCAAAAACTTGGAAGAAGGCTGGGCGGAGGATGCAGGCGGTACTGATGTTGGTTTGGGGTAGTTGGAGCTGGGGCTTCTGGTTTCTGAGTTATGGGGGTGGATATGGTGTATTGTGTTCAGGTTCATATCTGGGAGGAGATACACAGAAATAATAGTTATTCTAGAGGAAGAAGTTGTTATCTTTTTGTTTCTAACCTTCTGTGCATTGCCACTTGCGATGCAATCTCTATATTGTTCTATGCCCATGTTTCATATCAGTGCAACTGCTCTTTTATTGAATTGTTGCTGTTGAATAATCAATTATTGCTTCTGCAATTGAAATATTACTGCCAAAAAGTTCAAATTTCTGATTTTTATTGTTTTCTTATCTTTCATATTTTGCTCTTTGGGTAAGTAGGTTAAGTAATTAGTGAGATACATGCCTTTCTGGTCAATTATTTGTTGGTTATTTTCTCAGTCTACTGTGGGTGTTAAGGTACTGTTTTATGGTAATGTTGCTCTCATTTTCAGACTTAATTTTTCTCACTGATCCGTAGTGACTACTTTATAGATTGGCTTAGAAAAGGAGTATTATATCGCTAGTAGATGTAGCTTAAGTTGTATATACAATACTTAGATGTATATTTTGACTTTTGTTTCTCTTGCTACAGTTTTCAGCTGAGAGGGGGACCCTTGTGTTGATGGCTCAAATTCCTAATATAGATAATGCTCCCATTAATCTAGCTTCTCTCAGGTACTTAATTTTTCCTATATGCCTCCTTTTCCTTCCTGACGATCTGTGTATTTGTTTCTCTTCTCCTGCTTATGATTATTGGTTGTTTGTTATGTAATTTATTAAATACAGAGAGCAGTCACAGAAAGAGCTGTTAACGATCCTTAAAAATGTGAGTTATTTTGGCATATATGACAAGTCTCTTTTCTCTTTAGTTCAAGAAAAGATGGTTTTTTTTTTCGTGACATTGTTTCACCTGTTGCACATTCCTCATGGCTCACAGATTCGTGGAAAAAAATGTCTCGTTATTGATCCAAAGCTCAGTGGTTCTCTCTCACTTATTGTACAGACATCACTTCTTAAGGTAACTCATTTTGGAATAGAAGTGCTAGCTTTGTCCATTTCGGACTCATTTTGGTCTGAAAGTTTTGAATGTTTTCAGTCCACAATGAGTTGCCTGGAGTCCAAAATAAAAATGTTCTATCAAATAGGATATCGGCCATGGCTATCTTCCTCTATCTAAATATTTTCCAAGTTAATCTCTTAATTGGAAAGGATATCTATGTGAATTTTATCACTTCGTAAATAGTGCCATGAAGCAAACTTGACACTATCGTATCTGATGATTCTTGGGATGTGGAGAATGTATATAGGGAGGAGAGACATAGGAGGTTGTGTTGGACTTGGATGCTGTTATCAATGGACCATATAGGCTTAGTCTTTGCAATTGTTTTCATGAAACTCTCAATTGGTCATTGTGCATAAAAGTATATTGAAGAGAGTGTGGATGGTTGTAGGGCCTTATTAAAGGTACTCTTTGTTTCACCTAAATTGGGACATCAGGATTATGTAAATACTGAATTGGGACGGAGGAAGTATTAGACTATCAGTCTGACAGCAGCAAAGAGATCCATAGTGGCATTAATTGATGAAATTGGAATTTGTCATTGTGATTAATCTGATGATTGGGGTGAGGATTATAAATGATGAGAAATGGTATTTGGAAAATTCTAGAATAGAGGCTGCATGAATTATCTTTACATTCATGGTTATGCTAGAGATAATGTTAAGTATTGTAAAACGTCCATTTTTCTTTTGGGCCAGTATGTGGAGGAAATTGAAATCTGCTAACTGTGCAAATGAGTTTCATGATTGTTTGTTTGAGAGAGAAGAGAAGCAGATAAACATTCTCCGTTATTACCTGGTATTGTTCTTCACAAAGTGAAGTAATACGGATGTAAGACAACCATATGCATTTCTTTTCTTCCATTTTTGCCCATTTTATTTTTGTATTGTGACAATAACCTCCAACGGTGTTACAAATATTGATTCTCCTGATGTAAAATAGTTAAGAAATGAAAATGAAAGATATTTTTACTCTTTGAAGAGCTTTTGTCGTTAACAATCTTGTTTTTTAGTTAGTTCAAATGTAGTTGGTGTGTGTATCTTTGTTGATAACTATGTCTATTGGCTCTTGGGACAGGAACATGGGGTAGAATTACGCCATTTGTCAGCTGAGCCACTACAAACTGAATGTATCAAAGTAGTGTACCTTGTGTATAATCAACTTGTAATGATGAGAAATATATCTTTGCATATTCATGACAACATGTCAAAAGGATTACAAAGGGAGCATTATCTTTACTTCGTTCCTCGGCGTTCAGTTGCATGCGAGCAGGTACTTTCTCCTTCTGTTGCTTTAAAACAATCGTCGATGTCTGGAATTATTATTTCTGCATGTGGGTGCATAATTGAGGTGGTAATGGTTCTATTATTCAATGCTGCTATGTTTTTGGTCAATCAAAGCTGCTCAATTTTCCTGTACTTTTATAAACAATACTGATGCAATGACATTGTCTTTGTGATTTCTCTTTGATGTTGGGGCTGAAATCTTGTTGGTTTGTGTACATTTGATTTATAGTTTAGGTTATCATGTGATTGTACATCTTCAAGGAAATCGAAAATGTGACTTAAACATCAACCCTTTTTCTTGGGATGCAGATACTTAAAGAGGAAAAAGTACATGATTTATTGACTATTGGAGAATACCCATTATACATGGTTCCACTTGATGAGGATGTGATATCTTTTGAACTCGACTTTGCTTACAAGGTATAGGCTTGCTTGTGTAAAGCTAACAGTTTACTTTTTGATGTGAATTGGATATTTCTCTAATCCTTTCCCTTTGTGATTGTTTAGGAGTGCCTAGTTGATGCAGATCTAAGCTCTATTTGGCATATTGCGAAAGCCATTCATAGGCTTGAGGTTTGTTCCGTCTTATGTCAAACCCTTATTATGCCTTCATTACTGTTTCATGTTGAATTGAAATGTTTTTTTGTGCAACTCATAATTAGATGTTGTGTCATTCTCACCTATAGAGGAAAATAGACTTTACTGATGATATAGTCAGGAATGTAGAATGGGGTACTATCTTGTGCATCCAATATTATGTAGCACTGTTTAATTGAGTGAATTTAGTATACACATATATGCTATGCCACTTGTATCACACTGTAACTATTTCTGTTAGAAAATAGTGTCAGGATGGGTGATATTTGGTTTTTATGATTAAATAGTAGATGACGTTTACAGAGAAATATCCATTATCAATCCACGTTCTGCCTTTTGGGCTTGTTAGACTCTTATGCTTCTTTTTAACTGCACAAATCTACAAACAAGGAGTTGCAAGTTTTAGTTGAGTGGCGGCTTTCAATCAGTAAATTAACAGAATTGTTAGCAGGAAATGCATGGCTGTGGTTCTTCTCTAACATTCAACTTTTCTTTAGTGGTAGTTAGACTTTAGTGATTGGGTTGTCTTTATACAAAATAATACCAATATTTAGTTGTTCCATGGACTTTAAATGCTCATTTGGTCGTGCTTGTTATTGTGGTTATCATTTTGCTAAGAATCACATGAGGAAAATAGAAAGCTCTCTACATAACTTGGGCTTATCTGACATTAACACACTAAACCTGAAATGGACCTTTTAATTTCCACAACATGCATATTGGATTGTTTTGTTTCTTGTTTCCAGTTTATTATTTGAATTCTTTTCCCTGGATATATTTTCCTCTAGTAGATCTTGCAGAGGAGGTTTAGTTGTATTATAGAAGCATAAAACAAACGATTCAAATGGTTATGCCTCATTATTTGATTTTGCATGACGAACTCTCAAGGTAAAATATGCATGAACCAAGTAGTTCAGGAGCATGTCATGAGCTTAGTATCTGAGTAATTTGACTTGACGTACAATGTCTTCAAGTGCACTTTAGGTGTAATGCATGAGGATTAGGGGAGAGGGCACTTTAGGTAAAGCATAATAAGTTAATTAGAATTTTATCGGGGAGGAAGATAATGCAGCTGGGAGTTGGAAAAATATAGAGAAGGTTATGTTGAGATATATAGACGAAATCAATATAGAGAAGTTTAGGTTGAGAATTAATGAGAAATTAGTTTAGCATTTATGTAGATTTGTGAGAGTGTCAAATCTCTTGAACACTTAGCAGTTTTCTTTACTTTCCCTGTTTCATAGTTTATAAATGAAATGGCCATTTTTTTCTTTTGTATTTTCTGCTATTAAATCTGTTCTAGTTTAGCTAGTTCTTCTCATAACGATTAGGTGAGAACGGGTGGAATGTTCAAAGTGTTTTCCGGGTGAACTGGGAAATTTATTTTACAAACAGATTTGCTAGTTACTCCTTTGGTGAGGATACAAATAGGGAATGACAAGCAAGTTTAATTTACAGAAGTTGTTTGGACAGGAAAGCAGCCTTTTACCGCCCATTTTCTACGTGGTGTTTGGCTTCTTCTTTTGATAATGAGTGGGACTTTAAGCTCGGAGGCCACTCCATGATCGAGTAGTAGAAAAATTCACTTCAATGTGGGACTGCTTGCCAGTTAATGGACCTTTATGATTCTAAAATCTAGATTGTGGTTGAGAGATCCGTTAGGGGTCTTTTCTTGTAATTCCTTCTTTATGTGTTTGAACTGTGCCCTTATTATATCCACATTTCAATTGCAAATTTCATTTAGGAAGCAAAGGTATCTCTCAAGGTGAGAGCTTTTCTGTTGACTCTAGCTTTGGGAAGGAACAACGTGAATGATACTCTGTAGAAGTGTTGCTATCTCACCAGATATATTCTTGCTCACATGTTTTCCTTCATTTTAAACTTGATGCCTACCTATGGAGAAGACTCTGTTGATAAGGAGGAGACTTGGTGTGCTCGTTAAACATTTAGGAGTGCAGGGAGAAGGAGAAGAAGTTTATATGGAAAAATGCAGTGATGGGCAATCTCATGATGTGTTTTGTGGAAAGTATAGGTTGAATTTTGAAGGTTATTTCTGTCTCGCGTGGTTTGCTAAAGGATAATGGGACTTTGTCTTTATATGGTATAAAATGACTTTCTTAGCATTTTTATGGGCCAAGGAGGCTGGGTTTTCCCCATATTATTCTATTGGGGGATGGTTAGGAATTGGGCTAACCGTAAATTCTTTAGAGTTTTTTATGAGGCACATTATCCTTCTGTGTTACCCTTTCTGAGATTTAATATTTTTCTTTAACAACTACTTAAAAATAATTTGACCTGAGGAACAAAATTGGTTGCATCTTCCTCGGGAATATTCCCTTCATTGGCAAACCAAAGTTCTTAAATGGTTCATTGTATCAGTCAGATGCTTCAAATTCTGTCCAACATTGTTCCATTATATCCTCTGAATTCCTCCTGTATCGGAATTTTATCTAGTAGAGTGACATCAAACCAGGTTCATTGTTAGAATGCATGCACTTTTAGTTTTTTCAGCCTTTCCTTCTTTTCTTTTATTCATTACTTGTTATTGAGACAACAAAGATTAGCGATAATATCAATTATATACTAAGAAAATGCTTTAACATAACTTTGTGGCAAGAGTGTTCCAAAAAGTGATTTTTCTAGTTTTCCTGAAACATTCTCTATTCTCATGCATAGTTTTCATTTGGTTTGATACCAAATGTGAGGGCAAAAGGCAAGGCTTCACTTCATGTTGCAGAGATTTTGGACCGAATGCAGACAGAAGAGCCAGTCAACGTAGATAATGTAATGAAGCTTTAACTTTTTAATGTATATTGAGTTTGTAATCTGTTTGAAATTGGTAAGGTTTCTTTTACTAAGCGACTTATTCACATGTTTTCTGCTCATGAATTTTATCTTTTCAGGTGGTACCTGATATAAGTACTCTGATCTTGCTAGATAGAGAGGTAAATTGTTGATCTTCCTTACATTTGTTGCATGATTGAACTAGGTCATACAATATCTAACATTGGTAAGTTCTTCAAATAATTATTCTTTTTCCGTTATGGAAAAGAAAGCTGATTATGTGGAGCGCAACCTACATTAGAATAAATCTCTAGAATAGGACATACAAAAATACATGTCCCCTTGCTTCAATTTATTTATTAATGTAATAGATAAAAAGAATGTCATATTTTATGTTTCTGTTGTGAAATGGCTTACTCGTTTTTTCTTGGACAAAAAAATAGTACTAGGTTTATGTGTTCCAGAATGACTTAGGGATCACTTATAACTTGATTACATAGGTAAAGTTTTGGGTGGACTACAGTCAAGTGGCAGGCTGACTGAATTTTGTTTTTTCATTTCAGGTGGACATGGTAACTCCTATGTGTACGCAGTTAACTTATGAAGGGTTGTTGGATGAGGTAAGAGAAAGTAGGACTTATAATTATGAAGTTGCGTAAACTATTGTCTTCAGATTAGTTTTCCAGTTAGTACGCCGTGCTCTATTTTCTACGAAAGTAGATGGCCAGTATACACAATTATGAGCCGAACTTGAAAATGCTAATCTGCACTCACTATCATCTTCATTACAAGAATCACATTTGAAGCATTATTCTCTTTTAGCTGATCAGTAGGGAGGAGGAGCTAGATAATATTTTTAAAAGCAGAGACTGGAAAGAGTTCTGTAAATTTGGAGTGCCTTGTGACTGTTTTCAGAATTGAATGGAAACAAAGGTTCAAGGAAATTTTTGTAAGGTTTTGTTGGTAAGCAAGACATCTTCCTATAAGGCATAGGCTTTGGAGATTGGCATGTTTTCAAGTCTGAATGGTTTCAAGTTGTAGAGTTCTTTGATAGTTTTATTTTGGCTTGACATTTGGTCAGGGGGTCCACCCTTTAAGGCTCAATTTCCAGATTTATTTTGAACCATCTTACTTAAGGAGGCTACTATAAAAGAAGTGTTGACATGGAATGGTAATCAAAAGCATTGAAAAGTAATTGATTAGAACATTTTCCATTTAAGGATGTTTGGTTTGAAGGATATGACCAAATATACTGGTGACATGATAAGTGGTTCTCTCTATTAATGTTATTCCCATGACAAAAGCTTATCCTAAAGTAAATGTTTTTGCAAGGTCAAGGTGAAATCTTAATAGAGTACATTCTTAGGGAAAGGATTTTATTTTTTCCCTTTTTCTTTCTTGCAAGCTATTGTAGTATATGCCACAAGGAGAAAGTTGTGTTAATTATCTTGAACCCTTTTTTTTCTTTAGTTCTTTCTCCTGGGTGTGTATCATTATCCTTGTTGGGCATGAATTTGGTGCTACCATGTTTGGCAAAACATATTTTTGCTGCATATTTAAGAAAGATGAAGTAAAGTTGGTTTGCTATAATGTTTAAGTTGTTTCAGTTTGCAATATGGTGTTATGCACTGAATGAATCTGGCTATTTTCGTGAGGCTAAAGCTTGCAAAAAATCTTCTTATTTGAAGCTATTGTTTAGCTGGCACCAATTGCCAAGTATTAGGTTTTAAGTAGCACCACACATTTCTGATTTTGTAGATGAACTATTACATGTTACCTTGATACCTTTTTGTAAGAAATTTTGGCCCTTCTGTGTATGGATGATATCTATTGATGTTATCTGATATATAAAATAAAAATGAAAAGAAATGAATCATACTAAAGGTACTGGGAGCAGTGAAAAAGATGATCCAAGCAACAAATATTCAACTTGAATACTGATTCATTAGTATTTGTATTGCATATCACATTGTATCATTAGTATTTCCTGTGAAAATTAACATTGTAAACTTCACAAAGCATCAATAATTTTCCTTTCAATTGCTTCACCCTCTACAAATTCCAGCTTTACTCAACCCTGTTTAGTTTTTTGGATTGACTATGCACTAATCTGTTTACATTTATTTGAGAAATCAAAAGATCATATAAGATTAGATAAGGAAGAATAAGGGCTACCAAGTACAATTTATCACTCTAATTTGCTCTAATAAGAATATTAGATCAGATAATATTGGAAAAGTTCATGTAAAATAAGATAATATAAGATCGTAAAAATTAAGTAAAAATCATGTGAATCTAACTTACTTTATCTTTGGTGAAGCTAATTTTATCAGGATTACTTGAAAGCTTAAAATTCTTTCTTTTCCCCTATTCGTATTATTAGATTCAAATGTAAATATTGAAATTGTCATGTTTCTGATTATTGTTTCAACATATGCAATGATTGGGCAATTGCAGTTGCTACACGTAAATAACGGGGCAGTGGAGCTTGATGCATCTATTATGGGTGCCCAGCAGGAAGGAAAAAAGGTCAAAGTACCATTAAATTCAAGGTTTGGCTTCTGAAATGATTGCCAAGTATCTTCAATGTCTATTTTATGTTTTATTTTTCTTCCAAATAACTCTTTGGATTTATCTATTTAACTCTTGGAATCATTTTTCAGTGTTTACATTTTGTTGCTTTATCGTTAGTTTTGTCATGGTTACTAAGTGTCTGTCAACCCAGTAATATTATATTTTTGTATGGTTCACTTTGGGAGACATTGATATCTAGAAAAGCGGCTTTGCCAGTTTCACTGAAGTCGTTTTCTGCTTTAACTCCTTTGTTTCAAAAAGCAATTATACTGTTGGATTAGATATTTACAAAATAATGAATCTAAAGTTCAAATATTATGAACATACTCGCTCTGTTTATAGTTCTTAACTATGTTAAATTTAGTTGCTCAAGTAATAAAAGAATTCTATGTTCAGTCTCTGAACTAAATATTCACAATGTATGAGCTAAATCATAATATTTGAACTGTATATTTGAATTATGTGCTCATATTACTTTGAACTATGAAGTAAAAGTTAATGTTTCACAGCTATCTATTCATTCAGGATCTGGAAGAACATCTTGGTCCTGGTACAATATATCATTTTCCTCCTAAATAAAAGTGCTAAATGTGACTAATCTCTAGAGAGGTTATTAGAACAGTGATAATTTTAAAATAGATTTTCCTTGGGTTTTATTTTCCAACCCTTTATATACAATTAGGGTTTCTAATGTTAAGGTGGGAGAAATCTTCTGAAATGCTTATTTTGGCATTTTCTCAAGTATTGGCCTAAGAGTTATAAAGCTTCAGCACAATGATTTAACTAAAAGTTCTACATGTTTAGAACTTGTAATGCCCAAACTATTTATATGTTAATTAACCATGGGTCCATTGGTGGATATGAGAATCACCATGAAGCCTCTTAGTAGTATATCTGAAGGGTTGTTATTGCACAAGAACTAAATGAAAATTTGGTTTTGCTTGGATGTGAACATTTTATTGTTGTGAATTTTGTGATTGCAATGCAATCACAAATATTTAGCTAGTGACTGCTAGGCTACAAGTAAGCTTGCTATGTCTTGTTTTATTTACATACAATTGTGCTTGGGCGTTACGATGGTTGGTACTTGATCTAACATTATAAACAGCTTGTTCAATACTTGTCTGCTTAGTGAAAAGCTATTTGGCATCCCATCTAATCTACTAAAAGTATAAAGTTGTCTGTTTTAGATGAGAGGTATTTGTCACTTATAACCTTTATTTAAGTAAACCTATTCCAGCTATATCATCCTTTTATTTCTTTTACTTTTTCAGTGACAAGCTTTTTAAGGAGACACGGGACCTCAATTTTGAAGTTGTTGTCCAGGTTGTCTATTGCTCCAGTTACTTTTTCCTGTTTTAGGTTTAGTAATTGTTCAGGTTTTTTTTTTCCCAGGGTCATCTTGTCAGTTATTTTGATAATTGCAGGTCTTACGCCAAAAAGCAACATCCATGAAACAAGACTATACTGACATAACAACCACTGTATGTTCTCTATTGTTTGCTTTGTAGTTTAGATCAATGTAGTGGATTTTTATGTTACATGCTGCAACCTCTTGCATTTGTGCATCTCTTAAATTTTGGCTGGAGATGACTCACAAAAGATGGAATCTTCTTTTGTGAGTGCTAAAATCCGGGGCATATATCCACTTCTACAATGATGTGGTGAATTTAGTCGTTTCGAACTTTTGGAAGGGTTTTCATGTGTTATTGTTCTGTTTGTGATACTTTATATAATTTTTGTACATATTTTATACTTTTCTATATTAGTTGGAAGTTTTAGTTTTAATTGAATAACTGTGAAAATGAATCCCGAGTGTTTTGCTTGTCAACTAGCAAGCATATTAAGTCAATTTTTTGCTATATATTTGGAGTTGAATGTATCAATAGTAATACTATGTGAAGGCTTATTAAAGTTTGATTTTGTTACCCCTCTTGCTGCAAAGAGAGAAGAAAAGTTTCTAGAATGAGCATAAGTACATTTTATTAGGCATCTTGCACTATATCAGTTGTAGTTTGGCTAATAATGTGATTATAGCTTGCTTCAACTGAAAATAAGGAAAAGCTCCACTTGTCTTCCTTTGCAATAAGCACTTAAATATCCATTTCAAACCTGATTGCATTTGTCAAAATAATGCAGAATCAAACAGTATCTGAACTGAAGGACTTCGTCAAAAAGCTTAATTCTTTGCCAGAAATGACCGTAAGTGGTTAGCAAAGTTTCCAAACTGTTGGATTGGTTTGTAACAGAGTTCTAGATTTAACTTGCCTTTCTGTTTGGTCTAGAGACACATAAATCTTGCTCAACATTTGTCAACATTGACTTCCAAGCCATCGTTTCTTGGGCGTCTTGACATGGAACACACTATTGTGGAATCCGAGAGCTATGACATGTATGTATTTATTTTCTATTGATACAGCTTAAATTACTGCTATTGTTGATTAAAAAACAAATGAATGGGGCTATTGGGGGGAGGGGGGATTTGATTATCTGAAGATAGCATATTTAACAAGGGAGAGAAATGATCTGATCAATGATTCAGTGGAAAAAGCTATTAGGGTTGGAAAATTCAGTGGAGTTAGAGGTGATGGGTGTAAATTTTTTTACTTATTCTAAGATCATCTGCGAAAGTTGAAGTGAATAGCAGTTTGCTGGGATGTATAATTTATAGCAGTCTCTTTCACCATATTTGATGTGCTGTTAAGGGAGCTGACAATTGTGTCAGTAGAACTGTATATGACGAGTTTTACAATTAGAACAAAGATGCAGTGGCGGTCTTCTTGTTTTGACATGTTGTGTGGCCTTAGCAGCTTGACCTGATAAATTGAAAAATATCCACTTAATTTTTGTAGTTAAAGAGTTTGGGAAAACATGCTTTAGATTATAGAATGTACAGTACTCTACTTTTTATAACCTTATCTTGTTATTTTCATATGGAAGTAAGAGGTTCTGATTTCTAACAGTTTTAAGCATCTGTAGTGAACTAGTGGCTAATATATGCTAGTAATATTATCTTAAGTATGGTTTAGATTATAGAATGTACAGTACTCTACTTTTTATAACCTTATCTTGTTATTTTCATATGGAAGTAAGAGGTTCTGATTTCTAACAGTTTTAAGCATCTGTAGTGAACTAGTGGCTAATATATGCTAGTAATATTATCTTAAGTATGGTTTTAATTTCATCCACAATCGTCATGGTTTTAATAACATATAATGACTAATTAGGTAATTTAACTTTCTATAACTGATGTCACAAACTCACAACATGCATTTAATCCATGTTAAGGAACAGTATTTTGCAGAATGGCAATTTCAATTTTGTTGCATAATGGCCTTTGGGTTATGGAATGACCTTGTTTGAATTCCATGGTATCTCTATGCTTGAATGATGTTAGAAGTTTAAAAATCAAATTCAAGTAGAGTCTTGCCGAGTATTCCTTATTCATAGACAATGTGAGACGCTGTTAAAATTTTTCCAGTCAGTGAATTTTGTTTTTTCAAAGTTTGAGTGCATATTAGCTGCTTAGCCCGAGTTATGGGTGAGTGGATTTCTCTTTGGTAGTTAGGTACCACTTCTCAATGTAGATCTGTAGATATTGCATGTTTAGTCAGGGGTTTTTATGTGTATGATTCAGCTAGTCACATAATGGACACATCCATTGCTTATGTTGATGCAGATCTTTTGAGTATATTGAAGAAATGATTCACAAGCAGGAGCCTCTTTTCAGTGTCCTTCGGCTTCTCATCTTGTTTTCTGTTACAAATTCAGGATTGCCTAAGAGACATTATGACTATTTGAGGTAACTATACCTGATATCTGATTTATTCTTTGCTTTTTATTTTTTGATGAATTTTGTGTCTGACATGTCATTGCAACATATTCTTCAAAATACCTTGCCTTTTATTTTTGGTGAATTTTCTGTCTGCCATGTCAGAGCAACATTTTCTTCAAAATACTCTATGTTTACTGAGTGTTATTTGGTACACATGCTTGATAAAGGAGAGAGATGCTTCACAGCTATGGGTTTGAGCACATGGCCACACTGAACAATTTGGAAAAGGCAGGATTTTTCAGAAAACAGGTTCTGTATATATGTTGTAGCAAACTAAAGCATTAATGAATCATTGTTATTGTG
Organism: Dysphania ambrosioides; assembly: GCA_026401315.1. Taxonomy (NCBI): domain Eukaryota; kingdom Viridiplantae; phylum Streptophyta; class Magnoliopsida; order Caryophyllales; family Amaranthaceae; genus Dysphania; species Dysphania ambrosioides. The sequence goes on along the minus strand of CM048670.1, from coordinate 13,461,376 downwards.
TTGTTTATTGGTAATTTATTTTAAACTCTTGCAGGAAACGAGAAACAATTGGTTGGCTGTCAAAAAAGCTATGCATCTTGTAGTTGAAGATACTAATACAGCCAAGTATGCATTCTGAAATCTGTCAATATCTCTTGTGATTATGATGTGTGTTAATTCTAATCATATATACCTAAGGTGAGAACTTTTTCCGCTGGTTATCATGTAAGTCAGTGCGGAGTTCTTTTAGCAGAAATTATCACTGTAATTAACTTGCTGTTCGTTGAATCACTAAACTGCCACCTTGATTGTCTGAAAAGCCATTTTTTCAGATGAAATAGTTACTTTTTCCCGATTGTTTCAACTTCATTTACAATAATTAATTAGAGCAACTGAGCATGATAATTAATAATGATATGAGTCTTCCAACTTTTTCTAAGAGATTAAAGATTACACCAACGATGTATTGAACTGAAGAAAATAATAATCTGAAAAATGCCACAGTGAGTGACGTGATACTAAAGAGGTCTGGACAATCATCATATTTGAAATAAACTTTTAGCCTAAACATTGCTTGTAATTGTAACCATCAAAGGATTCTGCCTCATGTCTACATTTGGAAGATGTTAATTTGCATCATGCTTCGTAATCATAAAAGAAAAATTGGGATTTGATTAATGGGTATCTTGATATAGGAAAAAAGGAAAGGGAAATATTTGTATGCGTTTAGTTCACTGTTTATATGCCCTTTTTGCACTTTTCTTATATATTGGATTAGGTTCACCCTTTTTTTTCTCTATCCTGATACCTAACTGCCTTGAGATTTTGTATCCCCTAATTTCTTCTACTGCCTTGACCATGACCCATACCCTCAACAAACACCCCTTCACCATTAATACCACCATGAAAACACTTCAAAAACTCAAAATACTATGTCAAGCATCTTTTCAAGGGGCCAGTAAACTATTACCATGCCCCCTTTTGCCATCCTTATATGTGCTGCATCTACCATCACACCTTCCTTACCCAAAGTCCTAAATTGTCTTCCATAGCGATGGATCACGCCCTTTACCCAACCTCTACTTCCATCATAAGTTATTATTTCCAAAATTAATGCCTTGCACCTCTGCTTCACCGTCACCACCACCTAGTCTCCCAAAAACATAATGATAGAGACAAGAGAGATTTATCCAACAGTCCACCTTTTACACCTCATCACCAGTCGTGCACACCACCAATAGCCATGGTCCCTACCAATAAGTAACACAACTATCAGCGATAGGTAGATGTGAATTGTACTAACCTCTCATCACCTTCTTCATCACCATCTTACCTCTACCAAAAATAGAAAGAAAGAGTGGTGATCACTAACCTTTTCCTCATGGTGCCGATGCCTAGAAGTGGCCATAGGGCCGGTCCGGGCAGGCCTGGCACCGGGCGGGTTGGGGGGAGGGGACCGTGTTCGGACCGGTCTGAGGGGCGGGCTGGTCCGAACCGGGCTGGGGTTGGGGTATTTTGATTCGGTACCGAATCGAAAATGAATCACGAACCGAATCGAATCGAATCACGAACCGAATCAATAACTGAATCGAACCGAATCATGACCGAATCGAACCGAATCACGAACCAAATCGAACCGAATTACGTTGATTGTTTATGTTTTTTGTTTTCTTAATTATGTATTATTAAACTAATTACGTATATTTACCTAATTTCATATTTACGTATTATTGAAGCAAATAAAGTAAGTAAACTAAAATCTAAATGAACTAATTCACTTTTTAGAAAATCAAAATTTAATTAAAACATATTTTAGGGGTTGGGATAAGAAGAAAGGGCTTGCACTTAATTTAGAAAATCAAAATTTAATTAAATAATTAAATATTGATTTTCAAAATTAAGTTGCCTACGTATCCCGAAGGAATCAAAGCCCACGTAGTTCTGTTACGTACCTGGAGGGGTGCTTGTGCCTAGCCTAGTTAGGGACAGACCCCGAACCTCCTTCACCTGTTGGGTTATCGCTTGATTCGCTTGTGTCCATCATCATCCAAGGATCGTCTTTGTCGTTGTCCTCCTCCCTCAATCCTTAGGTCATACGCTCCGCCTGATCCCAATCTTTCTTACAAACGCGTATTTCTATGCTCTCGGGAGATGAGCAGGATCTCTTCTCGTCAAGTACTCGTCTACCTGCAGTAAAAGCAGACTCGGAAGCAATAGAGGAGGCAGGAATTGCAAGGATATCCTTTGCAATTCTCGCCAAAATGGGAAATTGTCGTTCGTGATCGCGCCACCACTTAATAATTGAAAAATTAGCATCGGTTTCATGTTGGTAAGAAAGATATTCATTAATATTATAAAGTGAAGAAGAAGAAGAAGAAACCGATGTTTTTGATTTTTTTAAAATTCTACCAAGTATTGGCTGCCATCGCGTACTGAAACTTCCACTAGAAGACGATACATTTTGGGACGGTGCATAAACAGAAGCATAATGATCATATAAACTAGCTAAAACATTTTTACATTTTTCTATATAGGTATTGACATCGTATTGTAAACTTAGAGCGTTATAATAAAATTCTAAGCAGTTTTCTAAACCTACAGTCTTGACCCCGGGATCAATAATTGAAGCTATACTGTATATGACGGGAAATTCACTAAAATAGGAGTACCATTTACTTAGCATACTAGTAATTATATTACTAATTTGAATGATGTTGAAATGCTCGATAAGATTGCTAAGTACGGTAACACACTCTAATATAACTAAATGAATGTTAGGGTCGTAAACATAAGAGAAAATTTTGGTTGCATGGTCAAAAGCTTCTAAAATGTCACGGATGTAAATTGCGGTATTCCAATGGAAATCACCAATAAGTTCATCGGGAGTCGCTCGGGTTTCTTTATAAATAATGGTCAAAATCTCACGGTATTTAATGGCATCTTGTAACAATTTATATGTGGAGTTCCAACGGGTCGGTGTATCTAGACTCCATTGTCTCTTCTTAAGGCCTCTTTCCTTACACAAGGCCATGTACTTCCTCCTAACCGAGGCCGTAATCCTAATCCATTAAATTACACTCCTAATATGGTTAAGCAAGTCAGTTAACTCAGCTAAACCTTCTTGAACCGAGAGGTTCATAATATGTGCACAACAACTGTTTATCAACTGTAAGCTTGGTTCGGATATCAAATAATCTATACATTTTGTGTTCGCTGAAGCATTATCTAATGAAAGGGAAAAAACTTTATCAAGTAAGTGAAAGGTTTTAAGACAGTCTATTATCCTTACCTTAAGGTTGTACTCGGTATGTCTCTCCTCCATATCTTGAAAACAAATGATTCGTTTTTGAATATACCACTCATCATCAATCCAATGGGCGGTTACACAAAGAAAAGGTTCACCAAAACAAGAGGTCCTTGTATCACTAGTAAGGCTAATACGACCGTTAAAAGTGCGAAACATTTCTATTAAACTACTTCTATATTTATAATAAGCAATTTGGGTATGGCGTTTAAGTGTGTTCCTAGGGACACGTCTATAAGCAGGTTGTAAAGTGGTTCTAGTGAAATGCTCAAAATTCAGACTCTCACCATAATTAAAAGGTAATTCATCAGCAATGACGAAATCAGCCATTTCATCAATCATCTTATCTCGGTTATACATAAAAGGCATACCTCCTCCGGGCATGGAACCCATATACCCGTGTAGTTGTGTTTGACTTGAAGATTCAGCTGCTCCTGAGGATTCAGTTGCATCGAGGTTTATTCCGTGTACTCCGGTCAAGTGACGGGATAAGGTCCCCGTCCCATAACCGGTCTTCCATGAATAAGCGGCTATTGACTTCTTTCCTAATTGCTTGCATAACAAGCAATAGCATATGAATTTCTTCCCTTTGGAAGTAGCATCGGTCATTAGGACCTTCTCAAAATATGGCCATACCGGTGAAGGTTTCTTTCTACAGTGAGTAGACTCGGGTACTCCTCCTTCTTCACCTTCACCTTTACCTTCACCTTCACTTTCACCTTCATAAGTTCATTAACTAATTAATCAACCAAATATAACATAATCAAGTAATTTAACTAATCTAACACAACTAAGCAATTTAACTATAACATTATCAACTAATCTAGCATAACTAAGTATGTAATCTAACAAACCTAATCAATTCAAGTTCAACAGTATCAACTAATTAAACATCAAGAACTCAATCTAATATAATCAAATAATCTAACATTCATTAATTAGAAGTTTAAGAGTTACCTTGTCGAGTAGAAGGAGGACGCATCTGCGAAGTTAGAGTTTCAGGAATTTGATTATCCAAAGTACCGAAAAGTTGTTGCTCCAAGTTTTGAGCAAACTCCGTAGTATCATCAAAAGAGCTGCTTACACTGAATCTACATCTTGAATCCATTTTCTCTTAGGAATTGTAGTAATAAACAAGTAACTTAAGAATAATAAACCAACTAATTAAGATAACTAATGAAGATTAAGAGAGTAATTAAGAAGATTAGTACTAATAAGTAAGCTAATTGTAATTAGTAGTAATTGTGAGATTGAAAGATTGAGAGAGTTGAGAGAGATTTTGGTGAGGATGGAAACCGAATTGCATCGGTTTATATAGGGCAAAGGCAACGGTCTTCTAACGGTTAGTTTCAAACGGCCGAATTCGGCGAATTAAGCGGTCCGGGCCGGGCCGAATTGAGTGGGCCAGGCCGATCCGAATACACGAGCCGGACGAATCGAATAATGGGCCGAACCGATTTTTTTCGCGAACCAAATCGAAACGGGTTAGGGTTGGAAAATGGGGATTCGTATTCAGCCCATCACTAGGACGGGCCGAACCGGGCTTGGCCCAGTTCGATGGTGGGCCGGTTCGAGCCAGGCTTGGGCCGGGCTGAATCGGCCCACTGGCCACCTCTACCGATGCCTGGATTTGGCCCCTTTGTTATTGGATTCTGCCACCAATTTCGGATCCAGAAGTTGTGGCGATTTCCATCCGCCATAGTGTTAAGTTTACGCATATTCTTCAACTGGCTGATAGAAAATGTTTCGATTGGGACAATACTCCTTAGAGAAAGGTGAAAGTGATGAAGGTTCATAAAACTAACAAACCATGCTCCCGCCTCTGTTTTTTAGGTATGAAGTTCCAGAAAATCGAACTTATTCCTCAAGTATTGTCTTTTCCTACACTTGTTAGTCTCCAATCCTAGATAATTAAGCATTTCTAGTTAGTTAGATGAGCAACCAGGGACCTTGATGAGGGATAGTTTGCTGGATGAACAGGAGTGTAGGAGCAGGATAAGCCCCCTGATGTAATGTAAGCCCTCTTCCACCCACCTGAGCTATTCTCTTGACTGTTAGATAGCAGAATTTACTTTTCCTAGGTTTGTCTCCGTGAAGGAATTTCTAAATAAGTAACAATTATATCAAGAAACTTGTGCCATGCCAAAACAACTTGGTTGTCATGTTCCACCTTACCCTTATTTATAATTCCTGTATTAGCTGGTTTTTAGAATCATTTTTTCAAAAACTTACAAATTTTATGAAAAGTGTGAGGATGTGTTGCAAAATTTTTATCATGCATGACACATGTCACCCACATTATGAACTTCTCAATTATAATTATATTATGTTTCTGGACAAAACTGTTGTAAAAAATGTAGCCATCAATGGATGCATGACTATGTTACTTTTAGAATGTCAGACTTTTTTTTTATAATTGTATTGCTGTATTGAATATGGTTTACTGTAGTTTCTTTGTTTCCTGAAACTCTGGCATCATGATAATTTAGGTTTCATGAACTCTTTGGGTCGTAAGATTGTCTGAAATATAGCTTCCATCCATGACCTGGGTGAATAATACAGCTGGTTATGATAGTGCATTTTAGTATATCTTTATATAGCTTCTTTGGTTTTTATACTGTTCTCGCTTATTTGCTTTTAAATACCTCTATATTTCATCTCTATTGCTGCTATGCTGATCTCCCAGTGGTATTGTTTGTGACAGCCCCAACGATATTTCTTATGTTTTCTCGGGATATGCTCCACTTAGTGTACGTCTGATCCAACAAGCCATTATATCTGGATGGTAAGGAAAACCATCTGCTTAATTTTTTGTGCGGGTCTAATTTGAAGTTTGCCTTCTATTTTCTTTCTTCCAGTTTTATGGGAGCCCATTACACCACAAAATGTGGTTCAATATGGTTTTACTATGCATCAATACTCACTGACTGCTACTAGAATTTGACTCTTCTTGAATATTTCTTCATGAGTAGTATTATGATTCAACAAACGCATTGTTGTGGTATCACCACTTGACTTAGGCACTCCAAAGCTTAAAAAAATGGGCATGGAAAGTTTAACTACCCATTTAAAATCACTTTCATCATACACTTATGCAGGTCATGAAATGCCATAAAGCAACTACACTTGATCTTCAGATATGAACGAGAGTAGATAGCAGTCTAGTTGTATGAATTTGTTCAAATACTTTGACTATTAGTGGAGGTTGAGTGCTTAATTTTTTTACCATCCTACTCCTTTGTTGTTGCATCTGTGCCAACAATGATCTATTATTAGGAATTAAAGAGCCATGTGTGTGGAGTATCAGTCCAACTTAGTGATTTAAATGAGTCTTAATTCTTCGTACAATATTATCCAATAAAAAAGTTACTCTCAAAAATCGCATTTGATCTATTGTCCACCATGAATGCTACTTATTGTCTTCCTTTATGAAGAATCTTTGCTGACATTTGGTTTCTCATCATTAAAATAACTAAAACTTAGCTTTATCATTTTCCATCGAGTGGATCCTGAATTGAAATGACATGACACTATAAGAATGACCAGTCATGGTAGAAAGCTTAACATCATCAACTTTAGCACTCTTGAAGAGAAGACATAAGCAACATCAGAACTATCATATCATGTAAGCAGCCACAAAGTGCACCAATTTTGCCGGTTTTGTGAATAGTTGTCAACTTTAGTCAGCTGTTGAGGTGTACAATGTCCAGTTTAAACACTTTTAAAACATTAATAAGTGGAGTATCTATCACCCCTTCTCCTTTGCCTCCCTCTGTATCAGAGGTTCTGGTTTATCTAATGTAATGGTGTGGTGTGTATAAACTTTAGATGTGTTTAGGAATCGAGGGGTCTATATAATTGGAATTTTATGTGGTAAATCCGGTGATTTCCATATAGCTCTTCCTGAATGTTAGGTTCTGCATTCCCCTCTTACATCTGATAAATTTTTGGTTCTTTTCATATGTTTTTTCAGGATGACATTCATAGTTTTTTTCTGCTTCATGTAAATGTATTTTTTCAGAATCATGGTTCTGATTTTGTAATTGATTATGTAGGCGTTCCAACGAAGACATATTGAAGCTTTTACCTGGACCACACTTTGAAACAAAAAGAGTGAGTTTGTAGAAATAGTGCATACTCTTTTATTTTCCTTACTGCTTTGATCCTTAATTGTTGCCATGTTGTCTGTAGGGTGCACTTTCTAGGGGTTCATCATTTGAATCACTGTCTGGAGGATCAGCTAATGTTGACAAGTATACTCTTCTTACTTATAAACTTCATACAAGTGATATATGATTCTTTACTTTTGTGATCTTCGATTGTCTATTCATTACCATGCTGATTTTATATTTTATATGGTTGACATAACAATGTGGTAAGCCAAAATAACAATGTGCTAATCCAAAGTCAACCAATGCTTTATTGATGCTAAAGATTAAAATTTATTGTTTTTAGATTTTTTTCCTTTTCGGATACTGTATTAAGTGTCTGAAATTAAGTATCTGTAAGAGTGCTCATATTTTTTTTCATATATTTTTGCTTATCTCACTTTTTTACCTGGTACTTTTCGGTTTTTTCTATTTAACAACCATGCTTTACATACTGATATCTCCTGCTTTGTGGGGTGTACTGTGTTTCAGAGTGGCTTCTGGTAGACGCTCTGTAGTGTTGGTTGTCTTCATTGGCGGGGTGACTTTTGCTGAGATCTCTGCACTCCGCTTTCTAAGTTCTCAGGTTTGTTCAATCTTGTAATTACTGGACTTTATTTGAGCTTTCAATTTAAAGTTATGTTTAGAGTTGGCATGACTGCATGAGAACCTTAGTTTATGTTGGTTAATTACTTCAACTGTAGGAGGTGAAACTTAGTAATCTTTTTTTCTCGTCCACTAGCTACTGCCTCCAACTTGGAATGGCAGACTTTTAGGACATACATGCATCTACTTTTGATAGAATTAAACCGTTAAAAGATCATGATCGAATTTCCACTAAAGATTACGATCCAATTTTGTGCCTCATCTGTTTGTAGGGATGGCACTGGGCTGGGCCTGCCCGAATGCTCATCCTCACAGCACGAAAAAAGCACAGCTCAGCATGAGCCAAATCAAAGCATGATCTGGCACGAGTTTTTCTTGCTGGGCCACGTGCTGTGCTTAGGCTGTAATTTTTTTACTCAAGTACTTAGTCCGGCCCAAGGCATGAAAGTTGGTCGAAGAGGCACATGGGCCGGCACATAAAAAGCACGCTAGGCATTGCGTTAAATTTAGAGAACAAAAGTAGACATATTTAACTAATTAATGCTTGAATTGTTATAGTTTAAGGGAATTAGTATTTATTTTGCTATTTTATATCTAATGCTGGCCTAACTGACTTACAAAAAATAAAAAATGTAAAAAATAATGATTATTTCGATGGGCTGGGTACAGCCCAACCCGATTTGCATGTGTACTGTGCCGTGCCTGAGCCTTGATCTTGGAAGTTATCATCCCGGTTCGGCATATGCACGAAATTTTGTGCCAGGTTTGAGTATGCCTAGCAAAGAGCCAAAGCACGCTTGGCTGGCACAAGCACAGCACAGCCCATTGCCATACCTATTTGTAGGTCAGTATGCACCAGTAATACCAAATTTGATGGCTCTCCCATCCCCTCAAACTACGAAACAAAATGCATGAATTGGTACGGTTGAACACTTTTAGGCTAATTTAGCATTATTAGGTAGTGAGTTACGTTCCCATACCCATTGCATACCGCAAATCAGGTAATACTGGTACGCACTTGTGCTTGTGATTTTTTCCTTATAGTTTTGCACCTCCTTGGGGTTAATATTGATGAAAATACTGGGAGAAGGCCAGTGTACATTGGCTTCAGTAGCAATCACTGGTATTAACTGACTCATACCCCTACAATCCTTCCCCTATCACTTTTCCTTGATGAACCCTTGAACTGCAATTTATTAATTTCAGGAATTGATGGCGTATGATATAGTCGTTGCTACGACAAAGGTAGTGAATGGCCAGACTTTATTAGATCCATTTGTGGAAAAGCTTTCTTGAGCTTGGCACTTTGTTGTGATGAGGTAGGCAGAGATGCAGAACGATTCAATTGATTGAGAATTTTAGATCACTGGTATGTTGTGATGATTCAGTAGTTGTAATTAGAATGATTATTTTTTATCATCCAAAATTTTGTATATTTATAAAAGAATCAAAAATGAATGTGTTGATTGTTTTTTCCCAATATGAGGTCTGGATTTTGGTTTAGTCGTATCAAATTTTAATTGCCTAAATATGAGTCGTTTAATCAGAGAGAAGTGGAGCACTTCTGTCCATACATAGGTTTGAGTTGAGAATTCAACTCCCTTTGATCAATGCTATTGTGTAGAAAAATAATCTTCTAAATATATACGTTACTAAAACTTCACAATTGACGATTCTAAGCAAATGGGTTGAATGCTCAGCCATCTTGAAGTCGAGTAATAGTGCATTACACGGCTTTTGCCAGGCTTATTATAATTTCAACTTCAGAATACCTTGATCTCTGCCAAGTCAAGTTACAGTGCATTACACAGCTTTTCGCCCTCGCCCCAACCGTCGGGTTCATGCGTGCACTGTAGAAATTAACTGGAGCTGTTAATTACTTTCCCCTCACTGATCAAATCACCCCTATAAATTTACCATCATATCCTTTCCTTCATTTTCCTTCCCTAATTCCTTCTCTACAACCTCTCCCTTTCTCTCTACTCCATATCCACGGTCCTGCTGATTCCGACACCACCCACCGTTGGATGTGGCCATGAGTCGTCATATGGGGAAAGATTCGTTGAATAGCAAAGGGAGACGGTCGGTGCACCGTGTAAGTTTTGTTTTTTTTTTTCTGAGATTTCTGGCGAGGGGGCCATTTTGTTTTGACAGCTAACCCGTGGGGTAGCCGTCTATTTTATATGGCCCGCCCATGGGGTGGCCGGAAAAAAACAAGACAACTCCCCCGTTTTATGTTTTTTGCCGTATTATTTTAGTTCTTAATTAGATTAAAAATCATGTTTAATTAGTTTTTAAGATCATGTTAATTGCTGTGATTAGTACTTACTACTTAGTGGTAATTAGTGTTAGTTATTCTCATTATTATTTAAATTGTGTTATTCATTAAAATATAGTGTATTAAAGTTTGTAAGTGACAATAGTTAGTAAATAGATGTTAGTAGTAGTAGTAATAATAATAATAATAATAATAATAATAATAATAATAATAATAATAATAATAATAATAATAATAATAATAATAATAATTGTAATACTAATTGTGATTAGATATGAAATTTCTCATAATTAAGAATAATGTTAACTTAGTGTTGTAATATTAAGAATAGGTATTAACAATAGATAATATTAATAATAGTAATTGTATTGAATATTTTTAAGAATATTAAATAGTTGTAATATTAGTAAGTAAAATTACTCATAATTTAGAATAATAATTACTTTAGTGTTATTGTAATATTAGGAATTAATAATAGATAATATTAGGGGAGAAAAACCTAGCCCGACTACCTGAATACCCAATGGATAATTATCGGGTAATTTTATAATTTAATTGCTTTTTCGGGTTGGGTTCCCACCCACAAAAACGGATAATGGGACGTAATATATTACAACCAGGTACCCGATAAATCGATTTAATTTTTTCAAATAAGTGAGTTAAGGTTAGGGTTACTAGGTTAGTGCTTAGTAGATTACAACTTAGACAAAATTGGTAAAGACTAAAGTAATATTTCAAATTTGTAGTTCTATATTCAAGTTTTATAGCGAGTCTGTGTTGCTAAAGGATTAATTTTCCTTAGGTTCAAATTGATGGGCCATATACTTGGTTTATAGTTTATTCTAATTTTAGTTTATTTCTTAGTTTGAATATTTAGTGTTTCTAGCATATTTTATGTAGTGGTAATGAGGTTTAATATATCTTAATTCATGTAAAAAGATGGACATGTCTATGCTTGAATATTTAGCATTATAATGTTGTTCCTATATCAATATAATGTTATAGGTGGTTAGGAGTTAGTTCTAAATGGATTTTGTGGCAAATTCATTATGATGACATATTATTTAGGAATTTCGATAGCAAGTGTATTTTTTTTTTAAAAATGCGGGTACCCATGATCAGACTTGGGAAATCCAGGTACCGGATCTGCGGGTAGCCAAAATTTCCGGATCGGGTCATGGGCCGTACTTTCAAATGCCCTAAAAGTCGAGTAACCAGTTTTTTGGGTACCTAAAAATCGGGTACCCGCCAATGAACACCCCTAGATACTATTAAAACTAGAAATTATATTAAAATTATCAAAGAATAATATTTTTTTATTTGGAATATTAATAATTAGATAGTAATAATTATTATAGATAAATAAATAATTTTAAGAATAAGAAATATGTAATTAGTGTTTTGATTGATAGTAATCGTTATCGAAAATATCTCGAAGATTACGAAATAAGGGTAATAAATGATGTCATCGCTACCAAAGTCTTCTAAAGAAACTTATTAATCAAACAAATTGTAGTTATTTATAAAAAAAAAATTTTAAAGAATTGTTTCAAAAAATGACTAGCCCTAGGAAAAGCCATCAACAATTATGGTGCGTCCATCACACATCGTGATTTGGTGGGTTTGGCGGCCGGAATGTATGGGTGATTAGAGAGATGTGGTGGTGGTGGTTGGTGGGTGTTTGAGGTTGGTGGCCACAGTGGGTGGGTTGAGGTAAGGATGAGAAGGAAGGGGGATGAGTGGAGGAGAGAGAAATCGTTGAAAATGTGAATTAAGTAGAAGGGGCAATTTGGTCATTTTAGGAGGTGATTGGAGGAAAAGGGCCAGTAAATAGCACTGCACAAATTATTCTAGCGTCATGGCTACCAGGTTAGCAAGGCATTATGATATTGTAGATATCCTCCCGGAGTCTAATAGCCAGACTATTGTCCATTGATTTTCGAAAGCTGCACCCTAATATTATGATCTCGATTCAATTTTGGATGACTTTTTCTTTCTTTGCAGTTCCTTTAATTCTGTCCCTTGGTCATACATTGGAAGGATGGCAATTTGTTGTTCATCACCTAGCTAAGCTAATGTGGATTAGTGTTTCAGTGGAATCATTGTCTAGTAGAGTTTACTATGTACTTATGGAAAATTTATCCATTAATAGATTAATGCATTAGCTTGACCTTCCCCTCAAAAGAAAATTTCTGGGAAAAAAATTGGTGGATTAATGTAGCTACCTATAAATCACAAATTTTTACACTCACTTTTCATCCTGGCTTGAACAATGGCGATTTGGTTATTACATCAACTACTAAAACACATTAGTACACTTTATTTGATAAACTATTTCCTATATTTTCCAATTTCCTTGCCCAAAAAAAATTTAATCTTGCAATATACAATTATGTAAGAATACAGACATGTCATCAGAGCCCTAAAGGTAGTAATACATCTAGTCTAAACAAACACCTATGTCTTTCTGGTTTTCACACACACAAATACATCATATTGTATCATTAAAATCATCTATGTGCAATGTAAGTTCAACAAAATTTTGAATTTATTATTAAGGGTTAAAAATTGACAGCTCTAATGATGTTCCTCGCGCATACAATTAGGGGCAAAAAAGTGCTAACATAATCACTTGATCCTCTAGTATATGTGAAAGTGCTAGTCTTATCATCGAAAGCACAAGTATAAGAATAAGCTTGTGGACAAATCCCCTTAGACATGTTGAACTATCTTGCTGAGGGGTAAGTTTGTGGCATACCATATGCCCCGGTGTAACAAAACTTTGGCCTATTTAAGGCAAGGATGCACTCTTACATGCTTCTACAACAACTCTATGGTAATGTTTAACCTTCTGTTCTGGTGCATGAACTGTTTACATCGATGGGACAACCTGTTGCATTACATCGTTGGTTCGTTGTCACCAGACATCGACAAGTCATAACCGCCAACTAGACTTGCATCATAATAATCTAATAGCAACACTGTTAAGAGTGAATTCCGCTAGGGCAATCGGTGGGATCATGGCTGCTCCATTACAAGATGCCTATCCTGTAAGAGCCAAAGTCGCAAATATTTTTCTATGAATTCTCTTAAAACACTATATAGATTTATAACTAGTATTTAAGTCGAAAGATGCTTCAGTTTATATATACATGAAATGAAATCATGCCTCAATTTTTTTATGTTACTTTTCTTCACCACATTGACATTTATTATACTACTACATGCATTTTTTTATAGGATGACATGTAACACATGAAGTGGAAGTAGGACTATTAGGTGCGATTACAATAATTTTAGGAGCGTTTTCTAACACATAATCCAGGATTTCATGCATACATATAACATAAATTATATCTTAAGGAGTTAGAGATATCTTTGATGCATGGTTTAACTATCAAACGGAACAGAGATTAAAAACTACAAATATAGTCCCTCTAACAAGTCCACAAATGCACCATAGGATCACAATGTATGCTAGTATGCTATTAGTTTCTCTTTCATTGCTCGACTAGGGTTTGAGTAGGTTTGGGGTTTATGCTCTTTTGAGATATGTGCAATTATATGATTTAGCCTGATTGATCTCCTATATAACCAATCACAAAGAAATATCGTACTCCTAATTAGTCATCCTTCCCATTGGATAAATGGGCTTGGAGAAACTTGATCCATTTGCGTCTATTGTGTAACTTTATAGGACCCGATTAGATTAGGTGTGGGATATTAAACTCATACATTGCAATTGGGTTCTAACAAAATATTACGATACTAAGACAACTAAATTAATTATCTCAATAACGATCCTAATATATATTTAGTAATTTCATAACGATCGAGGACACTTCCTTCAATCTCACACTTGTCCGAGGCCAAGCGGAGGAATCTAGAATTCCTCAAGTCTCTTAGTGCCTGTTTGACGAAATTTTAACATCTAATGTTAATTATCAATATATAAATTGTTTCTTGAAATCAGAGTTTAAATTGCAAAAATGAGTGATTAACCTTTAATTAACTCGAGCACGACATGCATTTCCAATTCTTTCTCTTCAAGTGGCCAAGACACTAATCCTTGTCATATAGGAGGACATATCAAATCTCAGACAACCATGACTCCCCCTAAACTTTTAGTGAAATATAATATTGACTTTATAGCCTCTTTTTATGACGCGGCGTTTGAAAACATCAAAGTTATACTAGTCATTCAACAAGATACATGAAATGCTCATGTCAAAGGAACTCACTAAATATATTACTGAAATTTTATTTCAATTAGTTTAACAATTATACTATATCCATGACCAGATATTTACATGCCCCTATAGCCCATAAAACAATGCTATTGATTAATCGTCATGCTAGCATTTCCAAAATTATTTATGTTCATTAATAATTTCAGGCTAAGAAAACTAAGTATTATATAAAATCGTTCACCAATAAAGTTTCATTTACCAAATCATGCATCTGGCAAACCTATGATTAATACAACTACGTGGAAATATTATTTAATTCCAAACCACAATTAAATAAGAAAAGATCTTTACTTATAAACACAAAAGCCAAGCACAGAGTAATGTCTTTATAAGTTAAATCCCTTCACCAATATGCTTAATTTCGATATTCTTAGCATGAATCTCATGCTTGGGTTGAGTTAGGGATTTACTCAATGGATTAGCTACATTCTCATTTGTATGAGCTTTGTATACCTTTACATCCTTTTGTTTAATTATCTCTCAAATGGTGCAATACTCTCTGTTCACATGTTTGGACTTATGATGTTACCTTGTTCTTTTTCTTGAACAAGTGCACCATTATTGTTACAAAATAAATTGATTCCTTCATGAACACTTGGCACAATTCCAAGTTCAGTATGGAACTTATTCATCCAAAACACTTCTTTAGCTACCGTAACAGCCACTAAATACTCAGCTTATTGTGTTGAATTTGCCACAGTGCTTTTCTTATAACTCTTCCAACTCACTACACCTCCATTCAGACAAAATATGAAATAAGATTGAGATCGAAAGTCATCTTTTCTTGTCTAGAAGCTCACATCCGTATAGCCCTCAACAACCAACTCACTATCATCTCTATACACTAAGAAACAATCCTTCGTCCTTCTTAAGAAGTTAAGTACTTTAGAATGTTCTTAGCTATAATCTAGTGTGCATCACCTAGATTAGCTTGATATATGCTACATACACTCAGGGCCTATGCCATATCAGGCCTAGTACATATCTTACATACATGATTGAGCCTATTGCAGATGCATAAGGCACACAACTGATTCTCAAAATTTCATCAACCATCTTTGGACAATAAGTCTTGCTAAGTGATAAGCTATGTCGGATGGGAATGAAACCTCTCTTAAAGTTTTCCATATTGATCTTATTCAGAACCTTTATCAATATTAGTTTCCTGACTTACTCCAATCATTCTTTGAGAACTATCTCTAAGGATCTTGATTCCCAGAATGTACTTTGCTTATCCTGAATCTTTCATAGATAAACATTTCTTTAACCAATCCTTGATCAATTTAAGTATTGGTATATCATTCCCTATGAGAAGTATGTCATCCACATACAAGACTAAGAAGACTATGTAACGTACTCCCACTGACCTTCTTATAAACACAAGATTCTTCTTTGCTTCTGATAAATCAAACTCTTGATTGCTTCATCAAAGAAAAGATTCCAACTTCGAGATCCCTACTTCAATCCATATATGGATCCCTGAAGCTTTCAAAACTTTTTAGGATTATTTAGATCAACAAAACTGAAGACTCCACCTTGATTACTAATGTTTTTATGTTTAATGATGGAAGTCAAAATGCAAAGTCAAATAGAGTTGAAAACATGATGGAAACCAAAATGCATAGAATTGACAATGTGTTGGAAGTAATGGAAGCTATAATGCAAAGCTTTATGCATTCTGTCAAAGGACGAGAATAACTCTTGAGCCACGTCTTCAAAAGCTTGAGCCACGTCTCAAAACAGTCAGCAAAGTTCAAACACTTTGTCAAAGGATAAGAATCTTCTAATTGCCTAAATTTTGTGTTTTATCCTTTCCCTATTTCACTTATTTTATGCTCTAACCTAACTTATTTATACATGATTTTTCTGTCAAAGATATCTCTTAATTTCAGCAAATAAGTGATGCTCATATATGTTGAAGATTATTCAAGTTAACTTTGGTAATTACAAAATTCAAGCATTGTGGTTATGGAAAAAGAAATCTGTTTTGAAGCTTCAAGGTGCAGCAAATAAAGTGGAAATATTCTTGCTGTAAAATATTCAATGATATCAATCTTCTATAGCCAAAATGAATTATTCTCTACAACCATATTGGAGGAAATCTTGCTGAAAGTATTGAAGGCAAATCAGACTTTTAGCAGCCTATTTTGAGCCTCCTTTCAACGACCTGAAATCAAGTTCAGTATATATTCCAAACTTTGAAGCTGAAGAAAGGCAGAGAGACAACGTGAGACACAACGAGACAAAAAGTAAGACAAGAGCAGAAGCTTTAATCGTGAATTTCAGTCACAAGCACATCAACAAAGCTTCATTATTTTCTCTCTAGTTCCATAAACTTTATCTTGTATTTAGATTGAGAGAAAATCAAAGTATAATCTCTTGAGTGTTTAAAAGAATATTTTGAGAGAGTGTTATACTAAGAGTATATCCATAATACTCAAACGTATAGAAAAAGAGAGAGCTTTTTATTACTAGGATGCTAGGGTGCTATGGAGTAGAAGATGGGGATTAAGATCTTCTAGGGTGCTTTAGGTCTCTAAGGGAAGTAATAAAAGAGCGAGTTAAATCCTAAGGGTTGGACAACCCTAACTTCGTATCAAATCTCCGTGTTTTGTCTCATCTTATTTCTGTCTTCATTGCTTATGTTTTATGTTTGCTTCGCTCATCAATCAAAGCAGCGAACAATCAAAGCCTGAGAAAAAGCCTTTGAAACCCATTTCAAGGCTTTGACATCCATTTTCAAAGATAAGCCTTAACGCTTATATTCCGCCTTTGAAAGTCAGTTCAAGACCTTGAGATCCTAAACGCGAAAATCAGTTATACTCTATTCACCCCCCCTCTAGAGTATAATTAATCATATTCCATCTCCCTATTGATTCTTCAAAAACCTTTTGGATGTGTCATATGCACATCCTCCTTCAAGAAACCATTCAAGAAGGTAGTTTAGACATCCATCTGCCATATCTCAAAATCATGAAAAGCGGCGATAGCTAGAAGTATCCAAATGGACTTAAGCACTGCCACTAGTGATAAGGATTTATCATTATCTATACCATGAATTTTCTTGAAACCCTTATCATTCAAGCTAGACTTTAAGGCTACTAATAATACTGTTGAGTATAAAGCATGCATCTTGGGTCTATAGGCAACAATCCTTTGACACTCAGAGGCTTTGAGTTTATGGTAATTCCTCGATAATCAATCAAATCTCTGGAAAATAGAAAGTTTACAATGAGAGCCTTGCTCCTTACCAAGCTTACCTTGAACAATTGACAAAGAAAATCCCCGAAATTGAGTTTACTTATCTTCCTAGAGATGAGAACCAATTTGATAATGCATTGGAATAACTCCCATCAATGGTCAATATTCCATCAAATCTGACCGAAATGCCCCTCGTCATAGAGAGGAGGTTTGAAGCAGCACACATCAACATTTTGGATTGTGACGCAGAGGATGGTGAACCCTAGTACATCGACCTCTTGAGATACATACAACATAAGGAGTATCCTCCAAACTCCTTTAAAAGAGACTAGAGAGAATTAAGGCTTCTTGCCACTCAGTTTATCACTCAAGGTGATAAACTTTACAAGCACACCCCTAAGGGTATTCATCTCAGATGTATAGATAAATAGGAAGCTGATACTATGATGTCACAAGTCCACGACAAAGTATGGGGAACTCACATGAATGGTTGAATGCTAGCTCAGAAAATAGCACGACTTGGGTACTATTGGACCACCATGGAAGGTGATTGTGCGCAATATGTGATAACAAGCTTAACTTGCCATAGTGCGTGATGTGAATCTAGGTAAAGAAACCGTAATTCACACAAGGGACAAAAACTAGAAAACAACTTGCTAAAGCCTGTGCACCACAAGTCCAAATTCTAGGTCGAAAGTATTTAGAATTGATTAAAGCCTAAACACCCTCAATTCCTAAAACTTCCTCACGTGAGTCTAAAGCAATGCACCAACTCACAAGTCTTTGTAAAATACATAAAGAACAGAAAAAACTTCTCAAAGTTTATTGCTTTGTTTGTAAGTCTCAATTCTGAATGCTCAGTTGGCTTGGGGTAGCATCTATTTATACCCAAAGCCTTGAGAAGTTCAATCCTACTATGCTTATGAATCTTAGTCCTAATATAATACTAAGGACAAATAGGATACTGCCACGTCATCCTTATATTATCATACTATGATTCTAAACATTATCCTAGGTTATTCATAATTCTATCTTACTCGAAAGATAAAATTACAATTCAATCACTTAAAATACATAAATATAATCTGATTTTATTAATCCTAAGACTACTAAAACTCAAAATCACCATCCTATATGGCTTCCATGTGGTCTCCAAGTCACGACCTTCCTTTCCATGTCACCATGCCATGTCACCCATAAAGCCAAGTCAAATCAAGTCAACTTCAAGTCAAACCTTCATATGGAAACCTTTGATCATTGTAATAAGATTTCCAACCATATACGAAATTTTCAAACTCCAAGAAAGCTTCTAAGATTCAATCTTTCCATCCCGAAATTTCCTCCAATGCTCTCATTTATGGCGTCCCCACATATTATGATAATAAATACTAAAAAAGAAAAAAAAATTCATAACACCTATGCCTAAAACTAGAAAAAACCACTAGTGGAAAAAACCACATATGCTCCGGTTTTTTGAAGGCTTTATGCTCCGGTTTTGGCCCGAAGTATATTTAACCGGAGCATATTGCAAATATCTTTATGCTCCGGTTTGAACCGGAGCATAATGGAGACTTTATGCTCCGGTCCTTGGAAACCGGAGCATATAGTCTCCTTTTTTTTAAAAAAAATTAGACTTTATGCTTCGGTTCTTGGAAAACCGGAGCATATAATAGCATTTTATGCTCCGGTTTTCCAAAAACCCAAGCATAAAGTCTAATTTTTTTTTTTTTTTGCAAATGCTAATTATTGTTATTGGAAATATTATTCAATGCGAATATTAGAACAAAGCAAGCTCAAAGGATTTCAATACTCTTTATATAAAACTAAGATTCAAATATAATTGTACATGATTAGAGTTACAAACTAAATTATACATAACAAATAAATATGTATATATATAGAAATTTGCTACAATGTACGACGGCTATATATGGAGATCGAATACAAGAATCTAACTACGTACTAAATGCAGTTCCTTATATGATCCTTATATATTTCCTCCGCTGTCACAGATATGGTCCTTAGAAGATGAATTCATTCATAAGGTTATAATCATGTAGATCAGACAAATTCCATTTTTTAACACTTCAATTTGGTTCACATCTGAATAAAAGCTTTTGGGTAGGAAAATTAATTTCTTTGGACTTCAGTGGAGACAATACTTCAATGGGAGAATATATGCTTGAACCTTTGAGCATGGCTGCATGGATTACCCAGAAATCCAACCTTGACCAGGAAATAACAACATTAAGCCTCCCACTTAGCGTTTTTTAGCACTACCACTTCTAGAATGACAAGACCACCTGCAAACTGTTCGTTTTGATACTTAGGTTATCTTTGCCAATCTTCCACACAACGCCCTCATCTGCATCTACCCAATTACTTGGATGACGCTGAGAAAACTTTTCCCCTTTTTCTTGCAACCCTGCAAGATAAACATTCAAGTATTCAACCATGTTCTTGCTGTATGAATTTTAAATTAAAATAATAACATTTGAAACGTTCACAAACCTTGATGCCCAACCCTTTGATTTGTTTCCATATGATGGGAGCTGAAAAACTGTTAAGAAAATTAATCAAACTGTAGGGAAAAAATCATATTTTTATTGGAACTCTGAAGCATCATATTAATCCCATAAAGCGGTCTTAGAGAACTAAACACTTAATAACAAATTTGCAAGCACCGAAAACATTTCAGGGTTTCACATTTCTTATTGTGACGATTATTCAGGAAATGGAGCAGCATTAACTTTAAAGGTCATTCTAACTTCAGGATCTCATGCAAACTTGCTTCAAAACTGGATCAACCTTCTGTCAGTAAGCATATTACAAACACAGTAAACAATCATCATTGAATTAAGATGACTGATCAGAAATTCTGAGGTCTGTAATCAAAATACTTGATAGAAGGTACCGTTGTACACACAAATACTTGCTTTTACTAGGAGCTGAATAGCTTTGTCCAGATAATAGATAGGAAATGGAAAGGAGTGTACACTTCAGTGTAATCATTTTTATATCAAGAATGAACTGAAAGATGAAAGTTGCCAAGATAGCTAAACATGTGGAAAGAGTTTGGCAAAACTAATCGTCGAACACTCAAACTAGCTAATATATAGAGAATAATATAGAGGAAAGATAGTAGGAAATTTCAGGTAATGTCATACACATTTTAAAATTACTCTAACCATGTCAAAAAGCCAGCTCATAGATTATAAGGCTATATGGTGAACATAATCAACAAACACACAGAATCAAAGCCAATACCACATCAATAAGCTGTTGAATCAGGCTTGCGAAAAGCACCTAAATAAAAATGACTTTCCAGAAATAGGTGGTGACAAATGGAGCAGCATGCCAAATATATGGTTCTTCAGATATATTATCACACAACATTTGTAGTTTATAATTAGCTAATTTGACTCATTTTCCCTTAATAAGTGTGTTGAATTAGAAATTCAAGCAAATAGAGGTGGCTCAACCTTCCAATTAACCAATCTATAACTGATGAAGGTGTCTGGAAGTTGGACAGTATGCTCTGCAATATGAACAATTATATGCTGCACAGATAAAGTAGTAAGTTAAAATATGAAATCTTCTATCCAGCTTCCTTCACTATTAAACTTTTCATCAAACACAATGTACCATTGCAGTTGTGTTTGCTATGTACTTGGCAGATCTTTTTGGATAGATGCCCCATGTAGTTAAGGAACCATTACCCAGTGAAGTCAGATTAAGTAAATGAAACTGGCGAAACCAACAGCTATTTAACTAACAGATTGAGCTAACAAATATAATTGAGATGTTGTTTCCATTTAAATATGCCCTCTTGTACTCCCAGGCTCCTATTATGAGAGAACCTTGTGAAGGAAAGCAAGATGAAATCTTTGGACTACAAATGACATTTCCTGCATATAAAATTCAAGATGCAAAGAGATCTAGTTCTAAACAGACAAGTACAGTTAAGAAAATTTAAAAACACCCAATATCCTTCGGTAGTATTATTATTGTAATATCTTCTTCTCAACTTACTTGAGATACATTAACTCCTAGCTCTTGAGCAATGAGACCAGATAGCTCTGTAACACGAGGCTTCAAGTCTGAGTCTTTGATGCTCAAAGACATATCAAATGTTATGAAGCCAACTTCTATCTCTCCTGAAAGTAAGAAGTCAATGAAAATAAACATCATTAGACCTATAAATATAAGAAATAAATAGTTTACATATTTAGCTCAATTACCCCAAATACTACGGATTAATACACTTAGCAGTAGAAAGAAATGGCACAACGCAATGCAAGAGAAACTTTTTGATCAGATATCAATCACCTAGAAGCACATGCAAAGTGTACAAAATCTCTTTCAGAATCACAGTTAGTGGCTCCTAACACACAGAACCTACTCTTCATTCTTAAAAGAAATTAAAAAAACCGCACAATGACATTCAAATAAAATCAACCTTTTAACACATCCTACTATAGCTTAATAAAGATTTGTTTAAGCAAAAACAACTATTTGAAGTCTAGGGTAGGATTGAATTTGCATCTCTTACCAATATAATGACTTTATCGAAGTCGTGTAGGGCATGGAAACAGGTACTGTAATGAGTAAACATCAATTCTAAAATAGTGCAGAAATTCCAAATTGCTCATTATGTATGTTTTAGTTGGTTGTAATCAAACAACTATAGCCTATTTTCTCTAGCCTGTTAGCTACCACTTTATTGAGTCATTGCAATCTGTCTATATTCTTGGTTCCCTAAGAGAGTAAGAAAAATTGAATCCCAACACTTCGTAACAATTCGGCCGAAACCCAGGCTTTACTCATTAATTTTCACTAAAATCGCAACAATTCGGCCAAAACCCACAAATTATCAACATGGGTACAAAAATTAAGGGAATGCATGCCGAGATAACATAAAGGAATTCAAACAAAATCGCAACAATTCAACCAAATTTCCATACATAAAGGAATTCACGAATAATCGCAACATTAACATTAAAAAAACAGAATCCAACTTACCTTTTAGATGAACAATTCAACCTTAACTGTTTTTGAAATTCCAAGAACATTCACCAACATTCGAAGAGAGTCCTAGCAGTGCCAATTTGGTTTCTTTCGCTGAGATTAATGGTGAGAGTGAGGAAGTTGAGATTTGATGAGAGTAGTGTAATTTCGGTGAGATTTTGAATGCGTTTGAGAGTGAAATGCTGAGATTAATGGTGTGCGACTGTTGTGTGCGACCGAGGGCGAGAGAGGGCGAGCGAGGTTTAAGATAATTGAGCGCGCGCGACACGACCTAATTATGAGATAGTTGGGTTTATGCTGCGGTTTGTAAAGCCCGGAGTATATAACCTATTTATGCTCCAGTTCAAAGATAACCGGAGTATATAATGTGTTTATGCTTCGGTTATTAGAAGCCCGGAGCATATATTATGTAGTAGATGCCATTTTTTCCACTAGTGAACCTTTCAAGTGAAGTGGGAGAAAACTCATAAATGAAACCAACTTATTTCTCATATATCCACCAATCTACCATGTCCATGTGCGCTAAGCATTGTTGCAAGTGGCCATGCACACTCAAATACTCCCTTTGGATGCACCGTAAAGATTTGTATCTCCATAATCGGAGAATTCCCCCATAGTTGCATCCTTTTTAGTAGCCTCAATCAAATATTTAAAGTCATCACATTTAATAATATAATCCTCCTCTTCTTCAAAAGAGTTTGTCCTCAAACTTTGTTTTTCAATGTATGGTTTATTGGAAAACAAACCCATGTTGCTATTTCTCTCTAGCAGAAAGATTCTCCCTCGAAATTTGCCATAATCTTGATTTTGATTTACATCTTTATACCATTGCATGAATGTTGCCCTATGTTTCTTGAAGCTTTTTTCAACTAATTTAGAACTTTTAAGGTCAACTTTGTGGTCTTCAAGATTATACAATAAAGGTTGTAAAACCCTAGATATACTTGGGATTTCGCCCTTTATCTCCTTATCCATGAGTGCATTCACCAAATAATTTGTTTTGACTTCCTTTTATAACTCATTCTTGCCTATCAGAAATACACCCTTTTTGTTTCTCATTTTTGCTTTAGGCTGAGAAGTCATCAATGGTTTCAAAGCAAATAGCTTGTCTTGTGCGTGCTTCTTCACCACATTACCATTTTTCTCCCATCAAATTTAACAAATATATCATATTGCCAAGGTCTACCCAAGAGAATATGACAACCATCCATGGGACAAACATCACACAACATTTGATATTCAAAATTGCCAATTTCAAAAGAGATCAAGGCTTGTTTACTAACCTTTACTTCATTAGAGTTGCTAAGCCAGTGAAGCTTATAGGGTTGAGGATGGTTTTGAGTGAGCACCTCTAATTTTTCAACCAAGAGGGTGGAAACCATATTGGTGCAACTCCCTGAGTCTATGAACACGTCACACAACCTCCCTTGGACATTTCATCTTGTGAGAAAAATCTTCTTTCTTTGATCTTCCCCTAAAGGTGTAGACTTAGACTGCAATACCCTTCTCAACACTTGGCTAGGATCCTTAGTTTTTCCATCACTCCCTCAACATCCTCTTCTTGGGCTTCAAATCTCTTCATTCTCACTCTCATGCTCCTCTTCTTCAAAGGTCCCATCTTCCTCCCAAGTTTGAGTAGTAGCAACTCTAGTATGAGGACAATCTCTTTGATTGTGTCCTTGTCTCTTGTATTCAAAGAAAGATCTTTGATCCCACATAAGAGGTCTAGAAATTCCCATTTAGAAATTTTCCTAAAAGTCTCTCTTAAATTGTTCTTCCCTTCCTTTCTTTTGTGTTGGGAGAGAGTCGATACCACATTCATGTCAGAGTCCGAGTCCGCATCCGCATCTGCATCCGCATCCGTGTCCATGAAAAATCATATATACATCATAAGTCATGCTAAACATTATTTGTGTTAGACATATGCACCATAAGTTATGCTAAACCTTATTTGCATTAGACTCACGCATCATAAGTCAAAACCTTGTCACATTCACATTTAACAAAGTCTCCCAAGTTTCCAAAGCTACATAAATCTAAGCTATAATCAAATATGACAGAATCTTAAAACCTATGCAAAGCTAAAATCCTAACCCTGTAGGAAAATCATTTATCAAGCATCAGTTAGCAATTTAGCCACCATCCTGAAGATTCGCAAATAAAAGAGCACAAACAAGCGAGTATGCCGCGAAGGGCTAAGATCTCCCCTTTGAAGGACTCTAGGGCCTCTTCTTTAGGTCCCCAAACATCACCCTAAATAGTTACCACAACATAGCAAGAAATCCATGCAAGGCAGCTTAAGGCCCTCATTAGCCACATAGCCAAAAGAAAACTCCTTGTTTTCAAAACCATACTTTCCTCTAACCCTGAAAAATACAAACCAAACCTAAAAACTTCAAAGCCAAACGTGCAAAGCCACAAATCTCCTACAGGGTGGTGCCCCCTGAAAAACTTGATAACCAAAAATAACCTAAAAGGCAATCCTCATGACCTACCCAAACAACAAAATAAGTTCACATACTCTGACACTTTCCAAATCCGCGGGCTTACCAATCAAACACGTTCTATAAACAAGTAGAAAATTAGGGGCTTACCACTCGAACCTATTTCGCAAACACATCAAAATCAGGGGCTCACCACTCATACTCATCCTCTTCCAAATCAATAAGAAAGAGACAATTTAGCCCCTGAAACACAAAAGTGACATTTCCGATGTCGATTTAAAAAGCCTAGATGACCCCGCATGACTCCTAAACTGCTCAATGACTTAGCGCATCTGTCATTTTAGCTTAGGAGGCATCCCTAAAATATGTCAAACAGATCCAAGCAACCGTGGGCCTGACTAAAAATCCCTAGTGGATCACTATAGGGTTTCAATCCCAACAGAACCAGCTAAACTCCTTCTCCCCGAGGAGTTGGCTCGTCAAACAAAACTCTTCCTTTGGTGGATGAAAATCATAGCATATTAACATCCCTAGCAGATAAGCATCCTCTACGAAAATAAAAAGGGAAACATAGCCATAGAAATTATTCAAAATCCTTTAGAGGGACCTCCTCAATGGAAATACAAACTGAAAAAGTTCCCCAACAAAGTTCGTCTATCCTCAGCAAGGTCGATGGTAGTAAAACCTTCAACATGACGATTTCAACAACCAAATCAACTTGAAACCAAGTTAAATCATCCGAAGCTGTGAAATCAACCTGAGTTTAGGGACCAAAATAATGCAAACTCCCCAACGTGATAACACCCTCTTATAGCAATAAAGCCTCCTTAGTAAGTTGCATGGGAAAAAGGAGAACAAAATTAATCCCTTCTCAAAGTTAAGCCGCATCACCCCAAGTCGTGTACCACTCTAGCATAGCAGGCCATGTCTCTCTAGCATAACAAGTCGTGTCTCTCTAGCATAGCAAGCCATGTCTCTCAATAGCGCTACCTCGACAATGGCTCCCCAATTGGTACATCAAGCAAACTCATAAGTTGTACCACTCTAATGGCGGCTCCCCATCAGCACATTAGGCCAATCCATAAGCCGTGCCATTCCGGTAGCGCCTCCTAGTCAACATTAGTCTCCTCGGTGGAGTATAATGAGAATCAGACCCTAGGAATTTAGCTAGGTGATCGACACAAGTTCTCATCCTCAACGGAACTAACTCAGCGACACCCAATGGATAGGTTCTCTTAGTGTTAGAAGAAAGGTTTGAGGTTGCAAAATGTTTCAAATCTTTCTTTGTCTTGAGTCGTACTTTCACTGTTGTCTTATCCAAGACTCAATTAAAGTTAGGACTTCTATAAACATGAAACTATGTCTCTCTATGTAGCGGTTCGATGACGAAACAACGCTGACAAGCAGACATAGCTTGGGTCGAATTTGAGTATGTATAAACCCAAAATCACCTTAAAATCGAACCCTAAAAAGCCTTAAACACAGACCCGAGCCCAAGACCCTTACCTTGGTCCAAATACAAATCCAGAGTCACAAAATCATATCACCAAAATCACCAAAAACTAAACCTTAAACCCGCAAAAACTAAGGCTTAGAGCTCTTTTGCTTGATGCACGGAACTACGCCAAATGCCAACTCCATGCGTCAAACACAGGAAGGCATCAAACGCCCACTTAGGCGTCTAACGCCTACTTGCGCGTGTAGCCTCTCCTCTAGTATTTTCCATCTTATCCTCTGCAAGCATTTGACGCACAGCCTCAGCGTTTGACACATAGCTCTTAAGCGTCAACCAAAAGTGCTCCTGTCTTGTTTCAGCCTCTCTTAAACCGAGTAAGAGATTCTTTCTTGAGATTTTGATGCACAATGCTCTAAGGCACAGACTTGGCATTTAACACTTAGGAATTAGACTCTTGTTTGCCTATAAATACCCCTTATTTGATGACCAAAGGGTCGGCTTTTCTCATATTCTGAAGGGTCACAACTCTGTTAAAATATACTCCTAAAGCACACTCGAACACAATCTAAGTCTCTTAAATATCCTTCATACTTACCAACTATCATATAAAGTACATTTAGCCTCAATCTAAAAAGGAAATCTTACCCCTTCAACACATACTCAAGGAAAAGGACTTTCCATAACGGTAAAAACCAAGGCAAGGACCCCCAATCTCTTTCAATTCTATTTAATGCTTTGTTTACTTCTAATCCATTCACCTTTTAGTCTTTGGATCTAGTGGTTTCCATCCACTCAAGACCCTTAGATTGATTCTTTTTTGTGATGATTGAGGGAGTTGCAAACCCTTTTCCACATAAACACCTATTTCAAGTTTTATGAAATCTTTGGTTATCCTTAATAAACCAAAGAGACATCATTCTTAATTCTCTTTTATAATCAACTCCAAAACTTTTCGATGCCTCTTTTGCCTATGATATGAAGAGCTAGGAGTAACTCCTACTTCACTAGGTCAAGTCTCAAAACCCTAAATTTGAGCACATCATTCATCGAACCATCTCCATATATTAGTTTCCTCTTAACATCTCAATTAACCCTTCTCCCTTGCATTTTACTTATTGCAAGTCAGTTTATGTCTCTTTTCCCTCTTTTTACTTTGGTCTAGGATGAAGATATTTGGACATCTCCATTCACTCTAGACTTAATCAATATTTGATCCATTTTTATGACCAAACCCTAAATATATATCATACTTGAATACATGTTTAGGAGTTATCCTTAAAACTCATTTCTTGTTCAAGAATCATAATCCATACTTTGATTTTGTTTTTGTCTCTTTTTGTCAATGATGTTCTAAGACTAAAACACATAAGTCTTCATGAACTAGACTCTTAACTATTGTCTCTTTAGTTGAAGTATGTCATGGAAAAGGGTCTCTTTAGGCATAAATCTTCATTTAATTAGTAAATCTTCAACTCATCATCATAATGCATAATAATTATATTGCACTCTAACTAATCTAACCTATTAACTCTTGACTCTTGTCCTTCATCACTTATTTTAGTTGTGATTTTATACATAATCCTTATTTTGTATTGCAATTGTTTGACCACTTTTGTCTTATGCATTAATCAAGACCTATTGAAATGCAATTGCACCTAATAAGATAAACTTGGGCAACCGACCATAGAGACCCGTAATCATATGGACAATTAACAAATTGATCACCTAATTAAGACTTTGTCTGTATAATGCTTAACTTGACAACCAACTAAATTAGAGTGTGCTCATCACTTGGTTTTTGCATGTTTGCCTAGGAACTAAAATTAATTTTTTCTTCATCTTTATTCCAATTATTTTCACACATTCTTGGGTTAAAATAAGTTGCTCATTCTCGAACATTTTCATGGATAGTGGACCATTCACTTGATCATTTTGGGATTCAAACCCAAGGGTTTCAAAACAACCCATAAATGTTTGGTAGCCGATTCTTATTGACGCGTAATATAGTAGGGCAGTAGTAGGGGAGAGTCCCTTCCTCTTTTCTTCACCAAAAAGGAAGGTTGTGTTGTAAAAAATATGACTCTCTAGTGGAAATTGACTCATCAAATTATCTATCCAAAACCTAGTTGGGTTCCCGGCCCTTAGCACTTAGAAAAAGCCCTTACCTAATTCTAAATAGAAAAAGCAAAAAGTGGTCTTTGTAGCCAAACACAAAACCTCTTTTATATTTCTTTCTTACAAGCTTTACTTTGTCCCAACCTATCTACCCTACTTTCCTAGCCTTTCTTGCACCGACTTCACTCTTCTCCCCAACCGATCCTTTGGTGGTACAACCCCCACACCCAATCGCTCATAGCCTTTGGGGGCTTAGGCCTTATTGTTTGGTCTTGAATAGGTTAGAGGAAGATGCATGAACTTTGACTTCCACGCTATTCTCTCACATCTAAGCTAAGTAGCTCCCCAAAGAGCATGTTAGTTTGAAGAGGATCTTGAATTAACCACATTGGTTTTGCCCTCCAATAGGACTCCCAAAGTTTGACTTGTTTATCTTTGAGAGGTATGCTTTTGGGTATTTCCATCTCATGGTCTAAAACCAATTATTTCCGTCTGTATTGCCTCAAAACCCACACCAGAGTGTAGAAAGTCAAAATTAAAAGACTTAGGACCCGAATGACACATCCCTTTTCAACCCTGTTCAGAGCAACGACTTTCCACCATGGAACGACCCACATTATGAGAAACTCACCCTTGGAAAAATAAGCATCCTAAGCCTCTAAGGTAGCATGATTAAGGATTTTTTCTCATGGTAAACCCCTTTTTGTAGTATTTAGCAAGGTTCTCGAGAGGAGCTATAAGCATGAGCCTCTCCATTAACCAAACCTTCCAAAAGCAAAAAAAAGAAGCAAATAAGCAATGAGCCAATGTTCAAGATATTGCAAAAGAAAAAATCAAACCAAGTAAAATTCAAATCTTACTTGAAATAGGGTTGGGCATCCTCCAAAACCCAAGGTAGAATCCATGTGATGAAGGTCTAGGCCAACTATGAGCTCGCCTAAGACTATTGGGTTTGGATTCTTTCCACCCTCACTTTGCTCCATAATTTGAATTATGGAAGCATATCCCTCCTCATTCCCCTCATTAGCAAAGAGGAAGTGGGAAAAAAGGAAAAAAATATGTAAGGCCCTCTTACGAAAGATTTGAGCTCTAGGCTTACAAGTGGGTGTAGAAAAAAGAGAAACAAACACTCTAAATCCACTTTAGTCCCAAAAACAACATCACGAAGGGACTTACCTTTGAGTCCCAAGTATCTCTCAAAATCTGCATAATAATACTCTTATGTGGGAGGAAGACAAGGTGGCCTGTTGATTGGACATCCGATGATATCCCCAGCTCCTCGGGCGTACACACGACCTCATCGTTTCTGAATTTGAAAGTGTGGGAAATGGGATCCTAACACTAAGAAGTGTCCATGAGGAAGTTAGTGTTGATCTTCACAAACCTTAAAGTGGAGAGAACTCTAAGAAGCATATTATCTATCTTAAGCTTCTCACTTTTGCCTAGTGAGCTAAGCCATGCATTCAAAGCAAGTTCAAATTTGGATGCCATATTCTTTTCTCGAGAGAGAAATAAGCTCAAGAATGCAGCAAAGGTTGTGTTTTGGTGGCAAAAAGACTTGAAATCCAGTTATAGGGTATATATAGCCAAAACACCCAGCAAAATCCTGCGAGCTAGAGGCAAAGTTAAGGCGTCAAACGCCAACCGTAACGTTGAACGCCAACTTCCAGCGCTAATGCCATGTCCCAACGTTTGACTCTATGTGTGCGTTTAATGCACGAAGCAGGCATTGAATGACTACACTAGTAGAAAATAATCAATATGCGGCAGGGTTTTTAGTACTATATGCGGCGTCAAAAGTCTAGCAGCAATTGGGGTAGCAGCAAACTAATCTAAATAATTTGCGACGTAAGAAATACGCCGCATTTTAATGATTAATATGCGGCAATTGTAGGCTAAATGATGCCGCATATTAATCATTAATAAGCGGCGGTTCTAGGCTAAATGACGCTGCATATTAATCATTAATACGAGGCGGCTTTAGGCTAAATGACGCCGCATATTAATGATTAATATGTGGTGTCACTTAGTCTAGAACCGTCGTATATTATACTTTCCAGATTGAAAAAGTTCCTATAACAGAGGAATATGCGGCGGGTCTTAGGGACACTCGCCGCATATAAATGGTTTTTTTTTTGTACGCTTTAATTTGATCCCTATTACGCCCAAATTTCAAATTCAAAACCTGCTATATTACATTTGTAATTTCTACCAACCAAGGTATATATATACATATGATGATCCATCTCTCATTTATATATACTAATAGGGTCGTAAAATCAACCATTAAGTGACATCAAAACTACGACCCAATTAATGAACTTAATGTATAAAAGCTACAAAATATACAAAAAGGTAATGTACATAATCTAAAAAAATTTATCTGTCAAATACTTGGCCAGCTTGTTGCGGACGAAATCGATTTCTTCGGTGGAGAAGGGCTCCTCGTTGAATCCTTTGCATACCTAATATTGATTACCATATAATTAAAGTGTATATAAAATGCAATGTACTTGAAAAGTATAGTTCAAACATATATGGTACCAATTACAAATCCGACCTACATATATTGACTCATTGATGTAATCATATTAAATACGTCACTTTCTACCCAAAACCGATCCCATTTGACCTATATTGACTCATATCAATGTATTTGAAGTGTTTAGGTCACTTTTTACCCAAAACCTCTCCTGTTTGACCGATTTGACTCAAATCTATGTATTTCAAGTGTTTATGACATGTGTTTAGGGTAAATACGTCATTTTCTACCCAAAACTGATCCCATTTGACCTATATTGACTCATATCTTATGTGTTGTTGCCTCGAGCTCCTACGCTTTATTGGTCCCCATTCTTAGCCAAGCTAGATTACCTAAGCATCATCAAATGGTCAATTGCTATTCTAATTAAGCACATGGCACACTTAGACTCTCATTGAAACCATCTTCAAAAAACCCAAACTCCTAAACTGATTGGAAAACCAAAAATTAAACCCCAAGCCAATTTTACCTCTTTAATAAATGCATGAAGCCCTAACCCTAACTCATGAATTGACCTGATAACCGCTCATAAATTGACACATTGTCCCTAATTATTTTTTGACCTGTGCAAACCCTGATGCACATTCAAATCAAAACCTGACCCGATTTACCCAATTGCCCCAATCATCAAAATTTTGCAAGCTTTCCCACTCAAAATTCCTTTTTTGTTGGGAGAGAGTTGGTATCATCCATGACCCAAAAATAGGGCATATTTTTGCATAATTTTCTCTTCATATTTACAAATTACAACGCATCTAGTGAGCCTTGCATCACATGCATCATTTTAGGGAGTCACACAATAGACTCATGCGTCATTCATGCTGCAAAGAAAATCAAGCGCAAACACACACAAATGCATGAATAAATGTTCGACATCAAATTACATTACATAACATCATGAATATATTATAGCACCATTCTACAGAATTAAGTTTCAGGAAATAATCTAGACATCTCTAGAAGGCTAAGCAAGCTAAAGATTAAGCATTTTAGAAAAAGAGTAGGTTGGGTTGAGCCGCTCAAGGTGCATCCTACGCCTTCTTCTCTGAAGCAGGGCATGTTGTTTGGCAAGAATAACGGCTACCACTAAGCACTCCTCATCAAAGTAGTTGACGTCTTCCTATTTTTTCCCTGTAAGCTCCTCAATCATCCCTAGATTAGTGCATTTTTCATCCTAAGACTTCTTTCTCGCATATCCTGCATCCATCTTCATGTCGGAATCTTTCTGCTTTGTGGTATGTGGCACCATCCTAACAAAAACACCAAACATCAATACAAATGCAAAGGCTACAGGCCTAAAAACATTACAACAAAGGTTCCACAACCTTCAGGAATACAGAAACAACATCATATAAGGCCCTTGGAATTCTCAGATTCCCCTGAACCTCTCCTTGGAATTCTCATATTCCCTTGAACAAGCTCTAGAATTTTTATTTTCCCCTGAATAAAGTCTATAGAGTTCACAGACTCCACTTAAAAGTAACCTAGACTCTAGAATTCTCATATTCCACTGAAGTACAACAGTCCTAAGAGTTCTTAGATTCCATTGAAAGACAAATAGACTCTGGAATTCACATATTTCACTGAAAAACAACAAACTCTAGAATTCACATACTCCAATAAAATGAAACCTGATCCGGGAATTCACATATTCCACAGACTTTGGAGTTCATAGAATCCACTGAAAAGAATAGACTTTGGAGTCCATAGACTCCACTGAAAAAGCAATAGATTTTAGAATTCAGATATTCCATAGACTCCACTAAAAAAGCAATAGACTTTGGAATTCATAGATTCCATAGACTTTGGAATTCACAGATTCCACCACAACAAGTCTCAATAACACAAAGAGGGATAATTCAAATACGAAAACTAACCATATGCATTCTCAGACACGGGCACAACTCAATAGGAAGTTCATAGACTCCCAAACAAGCACACAAACTCATTAAAACCTAGCAACAATGAAAATTCACAAATTTTTGCTACATTATCGAAATTCTCATATTTTAGGCACAAGCCTAGCTACAAATGTCATAGCCTAACATACCAATTCCTATCCTAACAAGAACCCTACAAGGCCTACGTTACCCTAAATAGACAAAAACCCGGTTTCCTTACAAATATTGAAATTTAACGGTTTTTCACACTAAACTTGTTTCAAAGCCTAGATCCACAACCTAGCACAATAAAACAACCAAATTGGCACCAAAAACTCAAGCAAACTCTATTTAGGGAACCAAAGGCTTAAAAACCGACCCATTTCACCAAACTCAACCAAAATGGGAATCCATGACTCCCAAATATGCAAGTCATCATCCATAAGGATAAATAAGCATAACCAAGTGAAAAAATCAAGCCAAAACACATGCATTACCAAGACCCATAAAATTTTGGCCCTTACCACCAAGCATCACTAAAACTTGCTCAAATCCTCTCAAATTTGTCTTATTATGTGTAAAAGCTAACCTATACATAATATACATGCATATACCAAGCAATTAAACCCAATAATTGCAACAAGTCATCACAGAATCCAAAACCCCCAAATCAATTTAGGGTTCAAGAAAAAAACCAAAAATCATGCTCAAAACCAAGGTAAACTCAAGTAACTTACATGAATTATGCAAATGGATGAAGCTAAAATCCTTAGGAGCCAAAATTGAAGGGAAAAGCTTGAAGAGGGATTTAAACCCCATGCTTAAAGTTGCGCGTCAAATACCGGCTCAGCGTTTAATGCCCAAAACTCTAGCGTCAGACGCACGACGACAACATTTAACGCTTGCATGTCTAATTCAGCGCGATTGGGGATAATCCAATGTTATCATTATGCGCGGGATAAAGTTAAAGACTCTGGGTATTTTGATCCCAAAATCACGCGGGATAACTAGCAGAATTTCAAGCATGGGGTGAAAACACCAAAATGCCCCTATGTCCTAAAAAGCATTCCTAATGCTCGATTTCCGAACCAGAAAAAGCCAGGTCAACACCGTATGACGCCGAAACATTACAAATGACTTAGCACTTCAATGACCAAATATTCTTGGCACTTTGACTCGGGAGGCATCCGTATAATACGCATGGAGGGTCAAACCGACCCTATTTTCACGAGAGGCATCCCTATAATACGCAAAGGCTTGGGAGCGTCCCTAAATTACACTATGGCTTGGGAGGCATCCCTATAATACGTAAATTGGTCCTAGGCCTGAGAGGGGTCTCTAAAATACACTAAGACTCGGGAAGCATCCCTATAATACGCAAATTGGCTCAAGGCTCCAGAGGAGTCCCAACAATACGCTGAGCAAATCAAGGAAACTGTGAGTACGATAAAAATTCCATGGGATTATTTTAGGGTTTCGATCCCCAGTAGAACCAGCTAAAATTGTTTTCCCCACGAAGTTGCCCTATAAGCAAAATTCTTCCCTAGTGGACAAAAAACCCTAGCATATTAATATACCCATCGCATAAACATCCTTAGCAAGGATAAAAAGGGAAATATACCCTTAAAAACTATTCAAAGGCCTCAAGTGGGACCTCTTTAGTGGAAACGCAGACCGAAAAATTCCCTAATAGAGTTCGTCTATCCTTAGCAAGGAAGAAGGTAGAAAACCCTTCAGAATTGATGATCTTCTTTAGCAGAATCAACTAGAAATCAAGCTAGAATGTTCTAAGCTTTGAATTGGTTTGAGTTTAGCAACTAGTATAAATCAAACTCCTAAATAAAGTAGGGTGGCACACGCTCAAAGTGCTAATACATCCTTAATAAATTGCATGAGCATAAGGAGCAACAAAATCAGTCCCTCCTTAATTTAATGCTATGTCATCCCGACAACATCTCCCATCTGGTGCAATAGGCCATGTCTCCGGCTTAGTAGGCCAAGTCTCTCTGGCGCAGCAAGCCACGTCTCTGACACAATAGGTCATGTCTTTGGCACATCATGCCATGTCTCCAAGCCGCGTCACCCTGATAGAGGCTCCTCGTCTCTAGCACATCAGGCCATGTCTCTGAGTCGCGCTACCCTAACAATGGCTTTCCTTGTTGGCATATCAGGCCAACCTCTAAGCCACACCACCCTAGTAGCGGCTCCCCATTAAAACATCAAGCCAATCTATATGTTGCGTCATCCTAGTAGCAACTCCTAGTCTTCACCAGTCTCCCTAGCGGAGCATCTTGAGACTCTGACCTTAGGAATTCAGGCCGACCAATGTAAGTTCCCATCCTCAATGGAATTGACCCAACAATGCCCGACAAATAGGTTTTTGCAAACTAACCCTTACTTGTTTTATAGGTATCGGCATTTGAAGGGGGATTTGATATTGTAGACCATCTCAAGTCTTCCTTAGTCCCTAGTCATACTTTGACCATCGCGTCTAACTAACCCTTGCAAGTAGGATTTTGCTTGGGTCGAGTTTGAGTGCATATAATTCCGAAAACTCCTCAAAGCCAACCCTCAAAAGACTCAAATACAAACCCGAGTGCAAAACACAATTAGCCTAAAAGCCAACCAAAAACCCTCAAAAATCAAACTCAATCTTGCGCAAAACCTCAGGCTGAGAGCACAGTTGCCTGACGCTCAAAGAAAGGCATCAAAAGCAAGAACTTAATCTCAGTTAAAAGCAAGCATTCAACACTAGCCTCATGCATTAAACGCGAAGTTAGGCTTCAAGTGCAGAGCCTGCATTTGAGGCAATAAGAAGGCGTTCAACGCCCAGCACACTTCCAACTCTAGAACTAAAATGGAAACTAATCAGTTGTCGATTCCAGCATCTAACGCAAAGCCTCCACGTTAGGCGCACAACCTTGTGCACCACTCTAAAGGCACTCCTGTCTCGTTTTGAGGTTCTTTACAACTGAGCCAAAGATTCATTTTCTGAGTGCCTAATGCACAAGACGTGCATTTGATGCCCAGGGTTAGTGTTTAACGCATGACACATGTTATGGGTAAAAAAAAACCCTGCCTAAGTACCCAACACGATCAGGTGATGAAAACTACGCGTCAGGCACAAACAGAGTAGTTAAGCGCGAAAAGTGGGTTATGAAGTTCTTGACAGTTAGGACATGACCCCTGGTAGCAGTTGACTGGTAGGTATTTGCAACTAACACACGACATGCACAACGCAGGTAGGGGGTAGACCAAGTCAAAACAAGCGTTTAATTCACGTTCGGAAGGTTAGGGAACATAACTGAATATAACTGTTAGTGTTGACCGATTCAATTAAGAAGGGGATAACAACATAAATGACATAGTTTACTAGTTCAAACGATAAGGTATACCCTTAAAAAGACTCAAGAAGGAATCTCAACATGAGGTAACAAAGGGTTAGCTAAAAGGAGTATAAATAAGTCCTAGAGAAGAATAAGAGAAGGATGAGTCCACTTGAGCTAAACATCAACATAAGGCAATTCACTGATTAACTATATGACATTGTTCATTGTATTCAATTTAAGTATTCTTTTCATTCAATTCTACATTGCAACACAATTGACATTTTATATAGTGAAACGGCGGCGTAATTTTTCTTGTTTCTTGGGTTTTTCGCATCACCAATCCTTTATGTAAATTCTCCATTTTAACATTTTATAGATTCGTTTTGACCTATACATAGTTGAGCTAGTTGTTAAACTATCCCAACCTTAATTTATCACTAGGTGACAAATTTTGGCAAAAACAATTAGCACCCACCGTGGGGCTATAACTAGTTTTCACAACCAAATTTTCAAATCCTTTATGATCCTGGAAGACGACATGGAGAATATGACCCCGAAAGAGCTAATGGAAACCCTCATGAAAGCAAAGGTCGATCTTCAGGCCACACAACAACAAGTCAAAGAAAAAAATTCTTTGGAAACCATCCAAAAGGAGCTGGAATCCGTTCGCAACAAGAAATTCAAGTCGCGTAGTGGCAAGATGGTACCATTCCAATTTCTAGACGACTCCAGCATTGACGAGAACCTGGAGCAAGAAGA
This sequence comes from Dysphania ambrosioides, assembly GCA_026401315.1. Lineage (NCBI taxonomy): Eukaryota > Viridiplantae > Streptophyta > Magnoliopsida > Caryophyllales > Amaranthaceae > Dysphania > Dysphania ambrosioides. The sequence continues at coordinate 13,424,057 of CM048670.1, read as the reverse complement.
TAAAGATATCGCGACGCAAAGAACCCAAACAAAGACAGAAGATTAAGATCCTGACCCAACGGCAACAAGAATGAGGATGCTCAAAGTGAAAAATGCACGGATACTAAAAATGTTGAGAAGGAAACTAGGGGTCCCGACGCTAGTAAACCTTGAAAAGGAAGATGGGTATGAAGCATCCGTGTTTTTCCCAGAGATAGATAATGTGATTATACCAAAGAGGCTCGTTTTCCCAACCTGGACTCCCTTGTACGATGGAACGACTGATACATATGCCCATGTGGAAACTTATAAAGTTAGGATCACAAACATGTGTTACCCAAAATAGTACCGACACGTCCTAATGTGCAAGTCATTTGGCAGTACACTCACAGGCCCTGCCCTCTCGTGGATAACAGGTTCAAAACCCTTTTCCATTACTTGTTTCCATGTTTTAGTTAATAAGTTTTATGCAAAGTTTGCCACAAGTCGTCAACTAGAAAAGCAAACAAGCGATCTGTATCGGTGGTGCAAAAGCTAGGAGACTCCATCCGTGATTATTTCACAAGATTCAACAACGAGATGATTAACATCAAGCATTGTGACCCAAGAATAGCCATAGTGGCCTTCAAACAAGGATTAGTCCCTCACTCTAAGCTATACATGGAACTCACCAAATATCCTTGTGCAACCTTTGAAGAAGTCAGTAATCGTGCACTCGCACAGGTAAGGTTAGAAGATGACAAAGCCGATAGAGGGCTCTTACGGACATGTCATCTAGAAGACAAATTCATCTTCAACAATGAGAGGCACGCCTTTACCTCAAAGAGAAGTGACAATCGATCAAAACCATACGAGACACATCAACGCAATGCACACAGGTAATTACCCAAACCTTAAAAACATGGGTTAAACACTAATATTGTGGGTATTTTAAGTGCTTTACAAGATCTAGGGGCAACCATTAGGTAGCCTAAGAAAAGTTACAAGCCAGATGAACAGAAAGACAAAGCTTTGTGGTGCGAATTTCATCATGACCATGGGCATAGAACCGAGGGTTGCATCTCCTTGAGAAAAGAGGTAGCTTTCTTGTTGAAGAAGGGTCATCTCAAAGAACTCCTCACGACAAAAGAAGACACTCCCATTCCAAAAGGATTAGACAAAGCACCTGCTCCCTTACTAGAGCCCATGCACACTTAAGTGATTAATGTCATAACGAGAGTCTTTGACGTCAGTGGCCTCACATATTCAACATCAAGGAAAGTATCACAAAGGGTAACTAGAACCATGGAGGATGTGCTAGACAAAGAAGATGTCATCAGCAAACTTCTTATAACATTTGACAATGGTGACTTGGGAATCGTAAGGAGTCATAATGATGGGTTGGTTATATCATTAACAATAGGCAATTGCTTGCTCAAAAGGATACTAATTGATGGAGGTAGTTTAGTAAATGTCTTGTTCTTGAGTGCCTTGGAAGAAATAGGATTAAATCATGAAGACATCGTAAGGAAGTTAGCCATCTTGGTAGGCTTTAGTGGAGAATCGTTGTAGACAATTGGAGAAATAGAGCTACTCGTCTATGCAAAAGTAGTAAATTGAAAGGTTGAATTCAATGTAATAGACACACCATTCACCTACATTATCATCATGAAAAGACCATGGATCCATTCATGAAAAGACCATGGATCTATTCAATGAAAGCGGTGCCTTTGACATTTCACCAAAGTCTAAAATTCCCTTCTCAACGGGGGTGATGGAAATTATAGGAGAATAAGTGGTTGCGAGAAGGTGTTACAGTACAACCCTAAAACCGTCAAGGTCAACATTATAGAAATTATAGCATGGTCCTGCGACGATCGCTCCTGATGACTAACGACTTCAAGAAGTTGCGTTGGATCCTAACAAACTAGAAAGGACGATATAAGTAGGTGCATCCCTTGACCCCAAATTAAGAAAACAAATTATCTTTTTCATGCAAGAAAACGCAGATTGTTTTCTTGGGAACACCAAGACATGAGAGGAATAAACCCAAGAGTGATTTATCACAAGCTAAACATCAATCCCAAGCATCCACTCATTAAGCAAAAGAGAAGGAAATTTACACCAGAAAGGAATCAAATCATTAACAAATAGGTGCAAAAGTTAATCGACATAGGTAAAATATGTGAGGTGAACTATCCCGATTGGCTAACAAATGTGGTGGTAGTCGTAAAGAAGAATGGGAAATGGAGAGTATGTATTGACTTCACAAATTTAAACAAAGTCTGTCCAAAGATCCATTTCTTATCCCTCACATTGACGCGATGGTGGACGCCATAGTAGGACATGAGTTGTTAACCTTCATGGACATCTATTCTAGATATAACCAAATCTTGATCCATCTAGTCAACCAAGAAAAGACGGCTTTCATCACGGATAAAAGTATTTATTGTTACAAAGTCATGCCTTTTGGGTTAAAAATTACAAGTGCAACATATCAATGATCAACAAGATGTTCAAAGAGTTCTTAGGCGACACAATGGAGGTCTACATTGATGACATGCTCGTGAACTACAAAAGGGAAAGTGATCACGTAGATCATTTGCGGTAAACCTTTGACATTTTAAGAAAATACAGTATGAAACTTAACCCTACTAAGTGTTCTTTTGGCATGTTAGTAGGTAAATTTTTAGGGTTCATTGTGACACAAAGGGGAATTAAAGCAAGACTAGACTAAGTCAAGGAAATAATGAATATCCAATCTCCCAAGACCCTAAAAGATGTCAAAAAGTTAATAAGACGAGTAGTGGCTCTAAAGCGATTCATATCAAAGTCGTATGATAAATGTCGCCTATTTTATGTACATAGAAAAAAGGATTTGAATGGACAGGTAGACATGAGGAAGTCCTATAACAGCTAAAGTAATATCTTATGACACCTCCCTTGTTGTCCAAGCCCAAGGAAGGAGAAGATCTATAGTTGTATCTAGTGGTAAGAGAACAGCTGGTTAGTGCGGTGCTGACAAGAGAAGATGAAAGACAATAATTGCCAGTCTATTATGTTAGTAAGTCGTTGCTCGATGTAGAGACCAGGTGCCCCAATCTTGAGAAGTTAGTCTTAGCCTTATTTGTAGCATGTAAAAAGTTAAGGCATTATTTTAAAACGCATTCTATAACCATCATGACTAACTTTCCCATTAAGAATGTTATGCTTAAGCCAGAGTTATTGGGTTGGATAAGCAGGTGGTCCATGTTGCTGAGCGATTCGACATTAAGTATCGCCCAAGAAACGCCATAAAGTTATAAGCCCTTGTAGATTTTATGGCATATTTCAGTCTGGATTTGGAGCCCTTAGTGACCAAAGAAGTAGAACATGTCGCTACATGTGATAATGGAGAACATTGGTCTTTATTTGTCGATGGATCATCTTACATTTGAGGAGTCGTCCTAGGCATCGTCCTGAAATCGCCACAAGGGGATATGATCATACAAGCTATCTATTGAGACTTCAAAGCCATGAACAATGAAGCAGAATATGAAGCCCTAATTGCATGATTATTGTTGGCTAAAGAGATAGGAACAAAGACATTGGACGTGTACACTGACTCTTTGCTAGTTGTCAGTCAAATTAATGGAGAATTTAAAGGAAAAGATTCCAAGATGTCCGCATACCTAGAAATCATAAAAGCAAAAGTCATGAACTTCCCTTCAATCAAAGTCCAGCAATTCCCAAGGGACTAGAATACACAAGCTGATGCTTTGGCCAACATCGAGTCTACATTGGGGGCATCACCCTATGAGAACATACCAGTTGTTCACTTGCAAAAACCATCAATGAAAAAAGAACTATTCGACTCGATAAGGATACATAACAACCATATTGGACAGTTGGATAACACCTATTATTAACTCTTTACAAAGGGCAGACATGCCAACTAACAAGCTGGAAGCCAGAAAGGTACGCTTTAAAGCTTGACGTTTCATTCTTATTAACAATGTACTGTTCAAAAAGCCCATTGCAAGGCTCTATTTAAGATGCTTAGAGCCAGATTAACAGCAGCAAGTCCTAAGTGATCTACATGATGAAGAGTGCGACAACCATGCAGGGGGCTGGAGTTTGGCTAATAAAGAAATAAGGATGGAATAATACTAGCCAACTATGCGATAAGACGCCATCAACTATGTAGCCAGATGCGACAGCTGTTAATGATGTGCGAGCATCATGCATAAACCTCCCGAAATGTTGCACCCTCAGTTGTCCCCTTGGCCATTTATGAAATGGGGAATGGATATTATAGGGAAGCTAACCACATCACCTAGACAAAAGGTATTCATGTTGGTGTTAAACTGACTATTTATTTAAATGGATTGAAGCCAAAGAATTTTAGCACGTAAGGGATAGAGGGATAATATCATTCTTATGGACTAACATCATATGCAAGTTTGGAATCCCTTCCAAAATCATATGCGATAACGGGTTAATTTATTAGCCATAAGACCGAGAGGTTTCATGATAAGTGGAATATAAGCCTAGTATTCTCAACGCTAGTTTACCCATAAGCAAATGGGTAAGCTGAATCCAGCAGCAAGACAATTATTAACTCACTTAAGAAGATATTGGAATATGTAAAAGAAAAGTGGGTAGAAAAGCTCCCCAAAATATTGTGGACAAATAGAACTACACTAAGGGAAGCTACGGGTCAAACACCTTTTTGGTTTATGGATATGAAGTTGTCATACTAGTTGGAGTACGAATTCTGACGGCTAGATATGGATTTACAATAACGAGTCAAATAAAGAACAATTGTCTTGTGAACTTAAAAGCGTAGAAGAAAACAGGGATGTTGGACTCGCAAGGATGGCATCCCAACAGCAAGCTATGGCACGATGTTTTAACAAAAACATGAAGGCAAAGTCTTATAAAGAAGGAGATTAGGTCCTACGTAGAGTCATCCAAAACACTAGAAATCCTTTTGACGACAAGTTAGGTCCCACATGGGAAGGTCCTTATCAAATCAAAAAGAATAAAGGTAAAGGAACTTATCGTTTAAAAGACACCACAAGAGAAGCCATCCCAAGAAGTTGGAGTGTAATTCATTTAAAATCTTATCATTTCTAATATTAAGATAAGTATTTCTCCCCTACTTTTTTTATTGTGTGTTTTTTATCTATACGAATACTGACTTAAGCATCGAATGGCCTTTTGTTTCCCAACGGTCCCCCCTAACCACCTCCTCTTTATGTGTGTGTGTTTAGTAGGATGTCTAGACAAGTGAATATATGGTCGCGACCACTAAGCTAATGAGGATCAACTATACATCTCCTAAAGCATCCTCAATACTATGTTTTCTAGCCTAAAAACAAAGTCATTGGACTGAACATCAAACGAATGACACCTACACTAAGGCGCATTTAAAATAGGTGTCCAAAATATCTAGACGCTAGAACAGTGCATGTGTCGCTAAGAAACACCCGACAAGAGAAATGCATGCTTCAACAGAATCATAGGCTAAGAGACATTCCAACACGATGACAAGAATACTAAGCAAATGACAAACAATAAACTAGTTCATAAAATACCGGCAAGAGTTGGAAAAACATGAAATATTCTTACACAAACGTTGTATCAAACGTCAACACAAATTGTTCAGAGAAGGTACGATTAAAAACAAAGCGAATATATTCATATATCATCAGTTGGAACATCGTAGTCAACTAGTATCTTTAGGATCTCATCTTTTTGCGGGATGTCTTCTTGTTGAATTGTCTCTTCCTGTAGTAAGACATCATCATTTTGAATTCCTGAGGTAGCCATGTCAACTTGAACACCCCCTTCAGTGATCTCCTCATACTCCAAATCCACTAGGTCACCTCCTACATCCACAAATTTGTCCAAGATTGCTTGAGCTTCTTCGCTAGAAAGCTTTCCATCTAAAACCCTTTTCATCAACTTGCATTCTAGGGTAACATCGGTATCTTCTAATTAACTGCAAAGGGAGGCGACCTCTTCCTTAAGCCCTTCCACCAAGATTAGGTGATCCACAATCTCTTTCTTAGCCTGAATCAACTCTGTATCCTTCATGACCAGATTGTTCTTAGTAGCAGCCCTAGCTTTCTCTTCTAGCTTTATTGAACCGTTGAGCCCTCTAATTTCTTAGAGTGCTTATTTGTTTGCTCTTCAAGTCACTTCTCGATATCATACAGGTTGGAGGCAGACCTTCTTGATGAGTCCTTAAGATCTGTAACATTTCCCTCCAACTCTACTTTCAACGCCATGCTTGTCTCAACCAACTTTTTTTGACTCGCCAGGCACTCTTCCAGTTTATTGATATGCATTTGAAGAACCAAGGTGTCTTAGTAAGATAGAGATAACAAAACGTTAGATATATGGCCAAAGCTAAAACAAACACAAAAAGGAATAAGTGACTTACGCGTAGGCTATGATATAGATAATGGTTGGCTAACTCAGAGCCCGAAGCGTTTTCAGGAAGAGCAATTGTCGAATGAAGAAGAAGCTAATCAGCTATAGAGTAAAGAGAGTTAATGTCATGTCCCTTACCCATGAAATCCATGGGAAGGATCATATGGTGCTGAGCAATGCCCGCAGCAGCCCAGACAGCCATGACGTCTTTTAGAGGTGGAGAGGGATACTACTTGTTAATAATTATGGGTATTGACGATTTAGGCACAGATCCGGTTGAAACACTCTTTTTGGTGACATGAGCAGAGGGGGAAAGTAAAGGCAAAATCAAGTGGTTCGAGAGGCCCAGTAACGGAGGGGGGATCATCTTATTGCAAGTTCACTTTTCTTTTCTTGGTGCGTTCCAAATTCCATATGTCGAACTTTGACATCTTAGGGACAGAACTATGGTTTCTCCCTGTGGATCCAAAATACCTGTCAAATGCTACCATTTGGCTAAGAAACTAAATTCACATACAGAGAAATGGTAATATACTTGATAGATTCGGCATAATGGGTGAACTTTCGTTACTTGAACAAGTTTTTTCTAAAGGCAAAGAAGCAGTAATATGCTTTTATGAAGAATAAAAGGTGTGGAAACAATTGCATCTGGCTTCTTGGAGGAGGTGATTTTGGTGATGAATTCCGGAGCAACAACACGAAAGCTTCTACGATAGGGTGTTAAGTGATAAAAATTACGCTATGTGGGATTCCAAGTCTTCACCCGGTTCAACCAGCTTTATCTCGCCAACTACAAAAAAAATATAAGATGTGAGCATCATGTTAATAGCATGTTCGCTAGTAAACGAACATAAGGAAAGAATTAAGTACATAGAGAAGGAGGGCCACCAATAGAGATCCAACTTCCAAGAGGACCAAGAGATGATTTATCCATAAAGACAAAACGTTTTGCCCATTCCCGGTCATTAACACCTAAATTTGTAACTAGGGCTTCATGATCTAAGTTCATATACAAAGTGTACCATGTTTCTTTAACAAGATTTATGAAATAACTAAGAAATAGGTCTTCTACATTAAAGGGGTCTTCCTAATATTTAGTCAACAAGTCAATTGCCCTCAAGATATGCCAAGTTCCTAGCACGATTTGGCTAAGGATAAGGTTATATTCCCTCATGAAGTTTTTGGCAAGAGAAAAGAAAGGAAGATAATAGCATGAAAAGAAAGGGTTCTCGTAAAAGGCTATATAATTTTCTAGGTAATCACCTATTAGGAAATCACCAGCAAAGTGGATATTGACACTAGAAGTAAGGCCCGCCAATAGCCTAAAAGCTTCTAAGTCTTCATTTGTTTGGTAAACACTAAAATGTCCATTTACCTGGACAGCAAAGGAAGAGGGTTCTCCTTTTCTTTTTAATTGAGTTTTCTTCTTGTTTAGGGCATCAGCTATGTGTAAGGATCCCCTAGTGGCAGCAGATTTAACCATGGTTAAAGAGGAAAGGTAGTGCAAGGAGATAAGGATTACTTGGGTCAGAAAGAAAATCCGCAAGAAAAGCCAAGACGCAAACAAGAGAACACGGTAGAAAAAGGAGACAAGAGATTTTATTATTTGGAGAAAGGAATAGTCAGATATAAAGGAAGGGCGAGACTGTTGGAGTTGAGGTAATGATGGCGGTTATTGATAACTTCCCCTCATTTACTGCCCAACTTTCATAAGAGTTTTAAATTTTGAAAAGTCTAGTATTAGGAGCCCTGTAGGACTTTTCAAAATTTTGAAGCAAATTATTATGGGTAAAAAACCCGCCTAAGTACCCGACACGATTAGGTGAGGAAAACTACGTGTCACGCACAAGCAAAGCTATTAAGCGCGAGAAGCAGGCTATGAAGTTCTTGACAGTTAGGACATGAAACCTTGTAGAAGTTGACGGGTAGGTATTTGCAACTGACACGCGACATGCACGACACAGATAGTGGGTAGACTAAGTCAACACAAGCCTTTGATTCACTTCTGAAAGGTTAGGAAACATAACTTAATGTAACTGTTAGTGTTGACCAATTCAAACAAAAAGGGGATAACAAAAGAAATTGCACAGTTAACTGGTTCAAAAGATAAGGTCTATCTCTAGAAAGACTCAAGAAAGAATCTCAACGGGAGGTAACAATGGGTCAGCTGAAAGGAGTATAAATAAGTCCAAGAGAAGAATAAAAGAAGGAGTCCACTTGAGCAAAAAATCAACATAAAGCAATTCACTGATTAACTACACAACATTGTTCATAGTATTCAATTTAAGTTTTCTTTTCATTCAATTCTACATTATAACACAAGTGATATTTAACATAGTGAAACGGTGACCTAATAAGCCCTCGAGGTTTTTTTTGTTTCTTGGGTTTTCCGCGTCACTAATCCTTTGTGTTAATTCATCATTTTTACGTTTTATCGCTTTGTTTCAACCTACATGTAGCTTAACTAGTTGTTAAACCTTCCCAAACTTAATTTATCACTAGGTGGCAAATTTTGGCAAAAAGAACACCCTCAAACACTCTCAAACACAAATCAAACATAAATAATAGCATTCAAGGTATACCTTTAGCCTTAGATCATCAAGCAACCATTACTCCAACAAGCACTCAACTAAGACTCAAATAAGACTCAAACAATGGAACTATCCTCAAAGGTAAACACCAAGGACCCTAATTTGTTTCAACTCTTTATTTGCTTTGTCTACTTCTAAATCCCGGCTTTGGTGGTTCCATACTCATTTTAGGTCATAACGTAGATCTTTTGTGGTTATTGTGTGAGATGCAAACCCCTCTCACATGAACACTTATTTTAGATTTTTATGCAATCTTTATAAGCCTTGATCAACCAAAGATTATTCATTACACTTTATTTCAATGTCTCTTTTTATAAATGATGTGAAGAACAAGGAGCAATTCCTACTTCACTAGGTTAAGTCTCAAAACTCTAATGTTGAGCATCATAATCTAGGAACCATCCTCATGGATTGTTCTCCGCCTAACATTTTCAATCCCTTTCCCATGCATTTACATATTCTGATTTACATTATGTCTCTTTTTTCCATTTTGTCTATGATGCTAAGATATGGACATCTCCGGTCCTACTAGACTTGTCTCTTAATCCATTTTTATGAGCAAACCCTAAGTATTTATCATTCCTTAATATATGTTTAGGAGTGTTCAAAGTGCTCATTTCTTTCTTTAGAGATCATAATCCATACTTTGATTTTTATTTTGCATATTCAAAGTTTATGATGCTATAAGGCCAAATCACAAATGCCATTTAAACGAGACTTATTTCTAAGTTATAGTATATCATGAGGAAAAATTTCTTTAGACTTACTTCTTCATTTGATTAAGAAAATCTCTCCAACTCATTATGCATCATACTTACATCTTACTAACCCTAACATTTTATCTCTTGACTCTTATTATTATTTAATGTGATTGTTGTATGTTATGTACATAACTCTTATTTTGTATTGAGAATACATGATTGCCTTTATTTTTGCACTAATCAAGACCTATTGATTGCAAATGCTACACCTAATAAGATAAAAAAAAGGGACAACCTAGGTATCCATTAATCTTGAGGATTCTTAACAAAGTGATCACCCAAAACTATATTTATGTGCATTAAACTTAACATGCTCAACCCACTTAATCTAGAGTGTGCTTATCCTCTGTTTTTGCATGTTTTCCCCAGGAATAAATCTAATTGTTCTCCATTCCTTTGCCAATTGCTTGCACATATTCGTAAATTGAAATAAGTTGCTCATTCTCGGACCTTCTCATGATTCGAAGACCACTTACGTGAGTTAGTTTGGGATTCAAACTTAAGGGTGACCAAACAACCCAAAAATGTTATAGTAGGGCACTAGTGGGGGAGAGTCCCTTCCTCTTTTCTTCACTGAAAAAGGAAGGTTGGGTTATAAGAAATCAGGGTCTCTAGTGGAAATTCACTCATTGAATTATCCACCCAAAGCCTAGTTGGGTTCCTAACCCTTAAAATTCGCAAAATGCCCCTACACTTAGCATTTAATTCTATTTTCTCAAAATCTTCTCTATTAAATTCAAAAATGGAATTAGAAACTTCCTCATTATTAGCATTAGTTTTAATCACTTCAAAATCTTTTACTTCTATCACACGCCATACTTGGTAATTTCTGCCTTAATAAAAAATTTACATTATAATTTTCCCTTAAGTATAGAATTTACCATTAAAGGTGGGCGTTGGGTAGAGTAACCTTTTTCAAGCTTCTCATAAGTATTCATCTTTAAACTGGAAGTCTTCTTTGCAAGGCATCTTAAATTTGATGAGAATCTGCTCTAATACCAATTGTTATTTAGATGGACACTTATAAAAGGGTGAATTGGAATTGAGGGAAAATTTTCAATTTTGGAAATTAAACAATTAGAACAGAGAAACGGAATAGGACAATAGAGATTTTTCACATGGAAACTCTTGTGCCCATCATAAAAGAAAAAACACGACCCTACCCAGGGATTTTTCAACTCTCCACTATATGGGTAACACCTAATGTACCCTATTAGGATTTTCTCCCCCTCGTGTTCCAATTAAACAGCGAATTCCCTTCTCTCTTTTCTCTTCTCTACTCTTTTTTGACTTAACTCTAAGTTACTCACTCTTTCTCTCTTGAATTTAACTCTAAGTTTAACAGCTCACTCTCCACCACCTATAAACACTAAGGTATGAAGGATAGGATGAAGATTGGAACAAGTTCAGTTCAAGAAAGTGGCAATTGATACTTAGAATATTTTTCAATTAAAGCTCAAGATATTTGGTCAGTAAAATCATTTATGAAATAAGAGGATGAGAGAGACTTATATACTCAAGGTTATGAGTGCCTCTCACCCACCACATTGCATATAATAAGGAAACAAAGTAAAAAGTTAGTTATTCATTGTGTATAAGTATAATTGAATACCAACTAAGTTGTACTTTGTCAAATACTTTGAGCTTTGAAAACCAAAACCACCCATGTTTAAATGGAAGAAAAATAAGGAGGAAAAGATGGAAATCTTTTCACTGAAAATCTTCTTATGGGATAAATCAAAGATTACATTGATTATAATTTAGAAATTTCTAAGCTAAAAAATCCTTTAAAACTACTTTAATGTAAAGCATGTTTTGAGCTTAGTTTAACCAACTAGTCCTTTCCCATGTGCTTACAAATACACTACAACAAACTCATGCCTTTAGGCTTATCTTTCTCCATGAAGCTTAGGCTTTAATCAAAGTCCAGTGCATCATTCTAGCTTTAGAATAGCTCTTTGTGGCAGAATGGACACTACTACATAATTGGCTTTAGGTAACATTAAGAAAGTGTTATATAAAGTACTTAAAGTGTTACTATAGAGCTAAAGTAACACTTTTATGGGTGATACATTTTCCAGTGCTACCTATTCTCTTAGGTAACACTTTTATAATCCTATAATAACACTTTTACAAGTGTTACTTTAAATGCCCCTAAGTAACACTTTTATTTGCATATGTATCATTTTCAAAGTGTTACTAATTTTTTTAAATGTAACACTTTTTATAACATAGGTATCACTATATCATCTCATCAATTGAGTTATTGTAACACTTTATATATAATTATGTATCACCTATAACCACCTAATGTAACACTTTGTTCGGTATTTGGCAACACTTTTTCCTATTTAAATAGCACTATATTTAATATTTTTTAATACCTATAGTAACACTTTTAAAGTGTTGTAATTGATGATCATAACTAGTAAATATCATCATAAAATTAATATGAAAATGATGATAACAAGACTAATAATAAAAATATTAATAACAATAATAATTAAAAAAATGAAGAAACTGATATTCAATTTAATAAATTTATTCTATTCAAGAAGTACATATATTTTTCCTTCTAAAAAAATATTGTGCATACATTTGCCCAAATGCCATTTTAAAGGTTGAACAGAAGAAAAATCCTTATCTAAGATCCCAAAAACAATATTATGTTTATAAAGATCAAATAATTTATCTAAAAAATATAGTTCAAAAAAATCTCTTTATTGATTCCTTCTTTATCATTTTGATCTACGCTTGCTTGTTCCTTGCAGCCTCATCGTCATTTATATTTGTTTCCATTCTACCCTCTTGTTCCTGTATAAATTAAGAAGTATAAAATTAGAAAATCATACAACACGATTTACTATAACCTTACAGAAGAAGCCATCTATCAAGTCACAAAAAGAGTAGTAATCTTATGCTCACTGATTAAAACTTCGGCAGCAGAGGAGCAACGTAACCTCCACCAATTTATTTGAGCATATACTATAACCACAGGAAGTTTTCAAACAAAGTTCTACTCCAATCCTTCATATGGTAAGATTAACTATTTAAAACTCTAAGCAGTGCTAGCCATCCGAATTTATCTGACTATAGAAGTATACCCTATAACAATTAAATGTCAGTCCCAACCCTGCCTATAGATTTTAAAAAGCTCAGTCTCAACTTTCATTATATGCGAGCTGTCAGGAAGACAGTGGCTCACATTGAAGGCTAGCAAACACCGGTCCATGAATGATGCAACAAAAAATGAGACAAAATCTTATATACCCAAAAGAGGTAAGGAGAGACAACCTCAGAATCTACAAAAAGTCTTAGCATAAAAAAGGCAGAGGCACACTGAAGGTTATGTACAGAATAAACTTCAGGACTTAAAGGTTATGTATTTTACAATTTGAAATAGACTATAAGGGGGGAGGGGACTGGATTATAGACTCATGGTAAGGTCAGCCTAGTCAAGGGGACTTCACTTAATAAATAACTGGATAAAATAAATACAATACAATACAATAAAATACAAATGAATGATGGAATAGAATAGATAAGAATATCAAAAGTGACAGTGATGCAAGTGAAACCACATGTGAGCTATTTAAGCAGTGACTGGAAAAATCCAATTTCAACTCAAATAAGGTTTAATAGCAAAGATCCCTATGACACCTAAGAACTGATATCAACAGCCACACATCAATAGCTACTAATTTGATCAAACCCAACAGATTACCCCTTGGCCCTTGTCTCCTGAATCCAAGGAGCTTATCCTCTAATTGCATTGTGGCACTACAGGGACCAACAGTTGCAAGTATATCAGTAGGTTATTTCATAAAACTAAAACAATCAGATTTTAGCAGTTGGAGTGTGTAGCTTAAGGCAATACATGGTATGCCTCTAGAGATGAAGCATCTATGCTAACAACTGATGGTCCCAGTGCTGGTCTCATGTGTTGGTACTGCACCATGGGCTACAACAAAATTTGAAAATATAGAGAAAAAGAAGCTGCTTAGTCCTTCACCAAGCCCAGGACTGAGATTGTTGCAGCTAATCAATTAGAAGAATGATGCGAGTTGTTCAAAATATGCTTCAATATAGAAACTGCAACATTCTTCATTTCTTCTAAAGAGAGAATTGTAACAGTACGTATAAATGAAAGAGACCATATAACATGTGCTTCTATTAATCTCACTCTACCAAAGCAACGAACCAATAACAAGACGGAATCACTGAAACAAACTTCAAAGTGTAATTACTGCAATCGGTTGCTAAAAAGCAGCTCATACTTGCCAGTTCCCAATTATTTCCATCAATTTAAGTTCTAGGGAAAGGTGAAATGATGTCAGGCAGCTAGATTTGGCCTAATGTCCTTGCGTCTATTATTAGGATTTAGGAGAGGACTATACCAAACTATTATGTTATGAGGCTTTCTCGATTAAACCCACCTCTACTTCAATCCCCTCCCATACTGATGCATGGGTTATGGCTTTATGGAACATTTGTGCTAAGAATAATTTCAGACCTTACAATCTTCTTCGATCTTGTGAGTTGCTGGGCGCCTATTGGAATTGAAGTGTTTATATCTTTATCCAACTTAATAGTCCATGAATGATGCAACTATGCTTCTACCAATTCAATTAATGTGGTATATGGTTTTTACCTAGAAAATGAAAGGAGGCAACTGTAGAACTTGTATGCTAATTTAGAAGAAATGACCTTGTTCTTGTTTTTTCAGGCTAAATAACTTGTTGGATTTCTAAGCTGTTTTTGCATCAACAAGGATAAATGTCTATTTGTATTATTCTTATGTTAACATTCTGCATGCAATTATTTTCTGCCTAACTATTCCTAGAAATCCTTTACATGCAAGTCCTAATCAGTAGGTTATTTATAATGTCAGGAATAATAATTTACTATAAATCAAAACTTAGATAACAGCACAACATAGTCAAAACTAAGCTAAAGCTGTAGATTTCATAAAACGTAAAACAGTCAGATTTGAGCAAAGAAAATGAGAACAAAGTACAATGAAAATGTAGAAAAACATTATGAACTATAAGTATTACCTGATTGTGCTCTTCAACACTTATACTTCCGGAAGTATGACCCTGTGGAAAAGATGACATCATTTGGGCAAACGATTCAGGAGGGAGTTGTTGCTTGAACAACTTTAATAATTCTTCCACGGTTTCATTCACAATTTGGTCTTTATATGGCTGCAAAAATTCTTCAGGAATTATTACACCTCCCACTGAAGCTTTTTTACTCTTTCCTTTCACAGTTAAGCACCGTCCTAATTGTCTTTTCTTACTTAAGTTTTCTGGATTCATTACTTTATGAAATGCACTATCTCCATCAATTTCTGATTGCATTTGGACCTCCTCCATCTTATCCTATAATGGAATTAACATCAAATACAAATTATGTTACTAAAATGCATGCAACTAAGATGGTGGAAAATAGAACTTACAATGTTACTTTGAATAGGCTCGTAAGATGTCTTGTATTTTTTGCCTTCTTTCCTTTTTCGAGTTTCTTTGTACAAAACAGCCTGAGACGGTGGCTTCTTCTCCTCATCTACTTGTAGCTAAGAAGAATACAATTTTGAAATAGAATAAGAATAGGAAAATATTGCACGCCAATGAGAAATTATAGTACTTGTACCTAATGAAACTATCAAGATAGGGCTTTAACGATTGTTATAAATCAAATATTAAATAATTCAATTACCAATTCATATTGTCTTCTTGCAAAGCTCTTTGGACCCATAGTATGCCTATCAATCTGATTTGTACTACTTTCCTTTTTCCTTAGGCTTTCTTCCTGTACGTTATTCACAAAATAAAATGTTGTTGAAAAGGTATTTACATTAAATCATTTATATTTAGGAAAAAGAAAAAGTGATACCTGAATTTCATCCAAATTCCAATATTCAAGTAAATCCTTAAAATGGGCTTCTGGAATTGTATTAGGTGCATTTATCCACCTATCATCATCATTAGTGTATGCTTTAAAGTGCTTTTTCTTCACAAAGCATTTATATCTTCGCCAAAGCATTCCAACTGATTCCAACACAGGATCTTTACCTTCTTCGGAGATAATGTACTTCATCTGCATTAAACATTAATACATTTTAAATAGCACAACATTACATCACAACACACATATAAAAAATGGTAACTACCTTTACATAACTCCAAATATTTTCCTTATTTTCAACACGATGCCAATTAAGCTTGTTTAATGGTGCAAGAGAAGAATTACGTGCCAAAGTCCCTAAGAACCTCGTAAATTTGTCTACAGTATGATCATCCGGACCAATAGGCTTCCCAATTTCATTAAGAACAATAAGCCTACGATCATTCATTGTCCATTCATGGACATCTTTGCACATTGTCGGTCCTCTAGTTCGCTTCTCTCTTATAGGTGCTGCACAACACTTTACGAAGGTTATAAAAAAAATATATTGATATAAATGTTAATATATCAATAATAAAAGCTTTTTCCTTTCTAAAAAAATATGTAAAAGCTTTATGATGATGAAAATGTGAATCGTTATATTACCACTTTGCTCATTTTGTATCTCTTGGTTGAACAAGGGCTCGCTTTGCATGTCTAGTCCGTCACCAAATTCTACATCTTCTTCATCCATGTCTTCTCCATTCATATCTCGTTCCAATTCACATTCATTTGAATCCATAATGTTTTCATATTCTTTCTCTAAGTCATTTTGTTGTAGATGACTCCCTAATGGCATTGTTGAACCACCCTGATGAGATGCTTGCATAAAATTACGTTGAACAATAGATCGTTGCTGTAATGCATCAAAATGTACTACTCTTAGTTCTTTCTCTTTCACTTTTGCTTTCATTTGCATATAGGCACTGAGTGAACCGGGAGCAACCATTGCTTTGCTTTGTCTAATCTTTGTTTGGTTACCAAGATCAACCTCCTTATCCTTTTGACTTTCCACTTTGTTATGTGCATTAGTAGACTTACCTTTCCCTTGAGAAATTTGTGATGTATAAGAGCCTACATTTTTTGTAGCTTGTCCACACTTTTGTTGGTGGCCAACTTGTGGTAAATCTATTTGGTTTTGTGTTTGCTGAACTCCACATTGCTTTTTACCTTGTATTGGAACTCTCCCTTGTGGAACTTTCTCTAGGAGTCTTTCGTTATTACTTTGATAGCACATTTTCATTATATCTGCCATTGCCATGGAATTTTCTCTTAAAGCCGAAACCTTAAAACAATGACAATGAAAAAAGTTAAATGTAATACATGAACACTAAATATTAAAATATTGCTTATTCCATCAAAAAAATAATCACCTTCTTAGAGCGAGACATTAAATTCATGCAATTTGTCATGATCTCATTTTCAAAAGCTTCACTAGAATGGTTCTGCTCACCATCTTCAGTGGGCGTGTACTCATCACCGACATCTTTACCTATCTTCTTTGACTGCAACTTGCCTTTTTTTGAATGTTTATAGCCCTTTATAAATCGATTTACTTCATAAGCCATTGCATTAACTCCTAAATCTCTCATTTTTATTTTATTTTCTTCTATCCTTATTTGCCTTAGTTTTTCATAATATGACATCTTGCTCTTAAATCCTACAAAGAAGAAATAAAGAGGCGTTTGAATAGGAGAAACATAAATTAGGATCATACTTATAAGATTCATAGTATATTTAAATCAAGAAGAAAAGAGTTACCTTTCTAGTGACATGTGAGACAGATACCTTTGAAAGCTAGAAAATCTGCCCTGCAAGACAGATACTCCATAATTATGTTACCAATTGGTTGAGTAATCATGAGTATTACTATCCTTATTTGCGAATTCTCTCCTCATTTCTTCCAAATTCTCAAGTTTAACCACACATAATAAAATAATTTATGTTTCTTTATTTGCAAATAAAAGATTAAATGGAAAGATACTCTAAATTGTCAACAATATTGAAAATAATTAATCAATAAGTAGAGATTTTTTACCATCTAGTAAAAAACTAATATTATTATACTATTTAGACTGACGGTTCCATCCAATCCCAATATGTCTCATCAAGATCGGAATTATTTTCAGAATCATTGCTAACAATGTTTTGTTGCATTTGAACTCTATCACAAATATCTCCTCTAGACCAACTTATACCCTTTACAGGACCTAAATTCATATCATCGTCAGGTTCAGGAATTTCGCACTCATATGTTTCTCTAGATTGTCCTTCTGCATAAAAAAATCTCTTGGCAACTTTCGATTTACATAATGCCAATCCTTTTCAAGGCCATCTTCAATATAGAATACTTGGTGAACTTGTGATGCCAACACATAAGGGTCATCTTTGGAGATCAATTTCTTAAATTTTACCCGAGTGAGGTTGTAGTCGTCTATTTCCACTAGAAACCAATCACATTCGAACAACACGACGTTGAATGCACTCCAGTAATCTAACTCAATAATTGCTTTTATAACCCCATAATAAGTTACCTTACCAATAACAGGATTAGGATCCTTGCTACTTGCGAAGCTCGAAGTCAAAGCAGTTAATGAGACTCCACTATTTTGGGTTTTGCATTTCTCATCACGCTCTCTAATGTAGAAGTTATAACCATTACAAGAATATCCCACATATCTCCTAACTATACTGCAAGGGCCTAATGAGAGCCACTTAATAGGATCTGGAACATTAGCTGACTCAACCTTTTCTTTGAACCAATCCATAAATTCATTGCTATGTTGTTGAGCCTCCTTCCACCTTCTTTTTCTTTTGTCTTTGGACTTATTTTTCACAAACTCCTCATGTTCCCTGCATTAGAAATCATAGTAATTATAAGTAAATTGAATTTATCATAAGCAATAAATATGACACAAGAAAGTAAACTCACTTGATATAATTCTGAACTTGTTCATCTTCACAGTTAAATAGCACATAGCGATGTGCTAGAATCCTTGTTTTGGAATCTAGAGTGAATGACTTTCCTTTCTTTTTCCCCTTCTTTTTCCTCCCAAGAGGACAACCAATTTTAGGAAATAAAGGTGATTCCTCCTCTGTAGCTCTATCACCATTCCTATGAGACTGATTAGATCCCTTTGATCTTTTCTTTTCTCCGGCATTCAAGTATCTAGAGCAGAATATGAGGCACTCTTCTGCTAGATAACCTTCCGCAATCGAAGCCTCAGGACGATTTCGATTTTTGACATAAGATTTCAACTTTCCTAGAAACCTCTCTATTGGTTACATCCACAAATCACATACTGGTCCACCAAGCTTTACTTCATTGACTAAATGAATAGGTAAGTGAACCATGATATCAAAGAAAGAGGGTGGAAATATTCTTTCAAGATCACAAAGAGTCTCACTAATCTCAGTTTGAAGGCGATCCAAATCCTTTGGATTTATAACTCTGTTGCATATTGATCTGAAAAAGGCACATAATCTAATAAGAGGCAAAGACACATGCTTTGGTAGAGCTTTCATAATAGCAACTGGAAGTAAGTGATGCATTATAATATGAGCATCATGGCTTTTATATCCTGATATTTTTCCCTCCATAACTTGCACACATCTTGCAAGATTTGATGCACATCCCTGTGGTAGCTTTGCGTTCTTTAAAACTCCATAAAATACTCTTTTTTCCTCCTTTGTCATTGAAAATGATGCTTTAGGAAGCAAGACAAAGCGGTCATCACTTATTTCCAAAGGATGCAACTCTTTTCTTATTCCCATTTCTTTCATATCAAGTCGAGCTTTATAGTGATCTTTAGACTTTCCAAGGATGTCTAATAAAGTTCCCAACAAACTATCACAAATGTTCTTTTCTATATGCATCACATCCAAATGATGACGACATCTACAATCTTTCCAATATGGTAAAGTGTAGAAGATCGAGGACTTTCTCCATGGAGTATCTTTATTTTTCTTCTTGGACTGTAACTTCCCAAAACTATTTTCAAAATTTTCCAGTAAGCTTTTAATCTCAGTCCCTGTTAAAGGATCTGGAGTTGTCCTCTCTTCCTTTTCCCCATCAAAAGACTTTGTATCTTGCCGCCAAGGATGATTGGCATCCAACCATCGACGATTCCCTCTATAAATAGATTTCTTACTATTATTCAAATAACGATGGTCAGTTTCATAATGACAATAAGAGCATGCAAATTTTCCTTTGGTGCTCCAACCAGACAACATTGCGTATCCTGGAAAGTCACTTGTCGTTGATTGTAAAGCTGCATACATCTTAAATGTTTGCTTCTTCAATGCATCATAGGTATCTAACCCAGTCTCCCATAGATCTTTGAGCTCTTCTACTAATGGTTAGAGATAGACATCAATGTCATTTCCAGGGGAGTTGGGCCCTGGAATAAGCAAAGACAACATTAAGAACTCAGACTTCATACACAACCATGGAGGCAAGTTGTAATTGATCAAGACAACAGGCCACGTACTGTGTTGTGTGCTCATAATTCGAAATGGATTAAATCCATCACTTGCAAGTCCTAATCGAATGTTGCGTGCTTCAATAGAAAAATTCGGGTATTGCTCATCAAAATGTTTCCAGGCCTCACCATCGGCCGGATGCCTTATCATCTTATCGTCAACCTTCTTTTCATTATGCCACCTCATTAGCTCTGCTGTTTCAGAACACATATACAACCTTTGAAGCCTAGGCTTAAGAGGGAAATGCCAAACAACTTTTGCAGGGACTAAATGAGCACTCATAGATGTCAACTTGTTCATATCTTCTAAATTTTCATTATCTTTTTCTTTCCATCTTGAAGTATGACACACATGACAAGATGTAGCTTCTTTATGCTCTTTCCAATAAAGCATACAATCATTACGACATGCATCAATTTTTTCATAGTGAAGGCCTAAATCTTTCACCACTTTCTTTGCCTCGTTAAAAGATTTGGGCAATTTGGCTTCTGGAACTGCCTCTTGAAATAACTCCAAAAACCCCGTAAAGGCAGTATTTGTTATCCCATGTGTACACTTCAAAAGGTACATGCGAATAAGGAATGAAAGTTTTGAAAATTTTTTGCACCCAGGATATAGCTCTTGGTTTCCATCTTCAACTAATTTATAAAACTTCTTAGCCTCTGCATAAGACTCCTCTCTAACCCCTTCATGACTATGTGGAAACATATTTTCCATATCTCTATGAGTATCACATATCAAATGGTCCATATCATCTAGGAAGTCAGGCAGATTTTCTACTATATTATTAGTCGTTGAAGATATAACTTTCTCATGACATTGCCATCCTTCGGTGCCTGGCTCAATCCCATTTGCAATCAAATGATTGAACACTTTCTCTCTATTAAACCAAAATCGATGATAACATACCTTACAAGGGCAAGTTATTTGATCCCCAATGGCTTGCGTTGCAAATGCTCTATCTAAATAATCCTTAACTCCTTTCTCATATTCATTACTGGATTGTAAGAAGTTGGTCCAACTACTCATTTTGTTCACCTTCTAGACATTTGAAAAGAAATTCATAAGTTTAGAAATATAATTCAACCATTAGATCTAACATGTCTAGATCTTAAGAAATTAAAAGTAGCTCAATTTACATGACTACCATGCATACAACGTGCATCATATTTTATATTGCCATCACTAAATAAAATTTACGCATTTAAAGAAGCTAAGGGTGTTGTTCGTTTTATATTTTCTCTATTTATGAATCAAAGTAAACTATTTTCTCTAATGCTCTAAAATACACGAAAAGAGGAGTAAATAACATATATCGATTGATCTTAACTTTAATAGAGTAAATAACATATAAATGAAATAGAAACATGTGATTATGTGAACATCAGAACTAGTACAGCAAGCCAAAACATAAAACTATCTAACTAGACATCTAAGTACTCTGTATTTGTATCCCGGAGTCATATTTTCAATTACCAATAATATTCTCTAAAATATAGCATGGTAACTTATAGAGCCTACTTTAATGCCAAACATGGGATGATAATAGTGATCTGGACCACTACTCAATTATATGTTGAAGATAAACAAATATTGGATCTACAGTCCAACTTGCAAGTATCATATAAATGAAAATACATTTAAGACCCTTCTTATTTTAACTTCATGTATACAATTTTTACATCATATTTCCGTAGTACTTATATTATTTTTTATTTTAAAAGGGTAATTTGACCATGAAGGATAAAAGCACAACCAGGGGACCAATTCCACCTAGAGACAAATTCATATTTCATAATAACAAATATTTTAACATGAGCTCAAAGGAAATGAATAAAATTGATCAAAACATATAACAACCATTGTGGCATTTCAACAAATAGGTGGTATGCATAAAAAAACAAGGGCTAAATAGGATGTCAGGAACAATACAAGGTGAAGAGTAAATAGATTGAGTCTGTCAAACCGCCAGAGCTACCGCTAGAATCCTCGATACCACACACCGGTTATCAGAAAATATTGGTAGAGATTGTTATCATAATGCAATTATCATAATACCAAAATGGTGGGTGAATAACCAAAAAACTAATGATTTCACTGAACTTTCAGAATCAAAAGAGTACAATAATAACCAAGGATTATTGCCAATCTAATCGCATGAAAAAATTGAATCCCACATGAAAAAATTAAATCTAGTATAATTCCTAATACGATTGGGATATATAAAAGATACCACATCCAAAATTTAACCTAACAACATCATAAAAACAGAAAATAGTATAGACGGACGACTTTACCACAAAATGGGAAGGAGATGTCGGGCGGAGTCACACACTGTCCTTCGGTGACAGGGGAAGGATGCGAATTTGGTGCAGAGGGGTTGGGGGAGAAGGATGGTAATCACAAATTGGAATTTTTTGGGGAAAATTTTGTGGGGGGATAGGTTTATACGAATTGAAGACTTTGAAGTGGATGGAGTTTTGGGGTGGGTTTAATTTGCTGGGGTGAGTAGTGTGTTTATATGCAGTACGTATAGGCGGTATAGCGCGGTATAGTACGTATTTGTGGGAAATTATTTGGGGTACGGTTTGGGGGTAAGTTTTTGGGGGAATTTTTTTGGGTTTTAATTTTTGGGGGAATTTTTTTAGGTTTTAATTTTTTGGGGGAAAGTTTTTGGAGCATACCAAATTTAAGATAGTAATTAGTATTATGGTTAGTGATTCCTAAAATATATTAGTTATAATTTGAAACAGTATTTATACTGAGTTAGTTTAAGGACTATTTAGAATTGAAATTCTACTATTTAAAATTAAAATAATTGTAATAATTGAAAATAAAATTGTACTATATAAATTGAAGTTATACAACTCTTTACATTTTTTAACCTAGATTGGACGCACCTCAAATGAAATTGTACTATAGAAAATAAAGTTTTATTATTATTATTAGAAAATATAACATATATAAAAGTGTTACGTACACCTTTAAGTGTTACTATTATAAAAAAGTGTTACATATGTGTTACTAATTTGAAAAGTGTTATATGTTAGTGTTACCAATTTGAAAAGTGTTACATGTTAGTGTTACAAATTTGAAAAGTGTTACATGTTAGTGTTACAAATTTGAAAAGTGTTACATCTTTGTGTTACCAATTTAAAAAGCGTTACATATTAGTGTTACCAATCTAAGAAGTGTTATAAAAGGGTGTTACTTAAAGCTAAGGTGTTACAAAAGTGTTACCTAATATTTTAAGAAAGCTAGATATGTAAAAGTGTTACAAATAAGTGCTACCTAAAGTCAATTATGTAGTAGTGGGAACTTCTCTCGATCCATCAAAAAGTGCTTCTACTTTCCGTTGGTGCTTCAATCTTCTTATGGGTAGAATAAATATAGTTGATGCATCTCATATTCATTTGGCTTCTACTTTAGAATAAAGAACAAAGAACTATACACATCTAGATAAAGTAACCCATTAGGAATAGAGTTTGTCATAACTAAAACACTTCGAGGAATCAACACACATTAATCATTTGAGTTTGCACTAGTAAATTACTTGTAACAAGTACTCCATACATTTAAACGTTTTTTAGGTTCAAAAGCCCTGAATCATCCAACAAATATGAATGCAACCTAAGCCTAGAGTCAAGACTAAGAATATTTACAAGTAGGTTGGATTTGAAGCATTGTTGGTCAAAAGACGATAGCACTAAGTAAATAAATAATATTCTTAGATAAGGAGACAACACAACAATATATAGAAGAAAGAGCATAATGTGTTATCTGCAATGATAAGGCTTTAGTTGGTTTATTACCATCCACCATCTTAGCTAACTATACCTTTAATCTCCTTGAAAGATACCCATTACTATTAAGCTCATATTATTCTACAAGAACAATCATACATTTAGGGGTGAAAGCATTCTTATCATATGACCTATGGTAATTTTTTGTCGACATGTGTCCTACTCAGAAACTTAAATCTTCCTAAAAGATGTGCAAACTTACCAGTACACTCATACAATTCTACAAAAACATTCATGGGGTTAGGGGTGGAAGCATTCAGATCATAAAACATATGTTACTTTTAGGACTCAATTACGTGTAGCTTCGGTGATGCGAAGAGAAGTATTTGTGTATGCATGGTGACATAAACTACTTAGCACACGTGAATAGACGGTTTTGGTGGATATGTGGAATAAGTTGATTTTTCCTATGAACTTCACTTAATAGGGTTTTTCTCATTTCAGGCGTATTTTTGAAGTTTTCTTGAGTCTTAGTGTCGTATGTGTGTGGAAGCCATGGAAATGAGCATTCGTGAAGAATCTTGATAAAAAGATTCAATCTTGAAGAGTTTCTTGAAGATTGAAAATTTTGAGCAAGGGGAAATTTTATTACAATGGTCGATGGCTTTAGGACATTGGACAGTGCTTCAGAGTGACGTGGAAAACTTTGTGTGACAAGGCATAGGACATGGCATCTAAATGACATGGTAAGAGGAGTGGGGGTATGGCATAAAGAGGATGGCATGGCTCTACAAAAATAACTCGATCCAAGGGTGGTTATTCAATCCTAGGTAGTATTTAACTAGGATTAGGACACTTATAGGCTTATCTTTTGTAAATAAGATAGTGTTAGATTTTTGGTAGGATTATGTAATAAATAGGTGGCAATATATTATTGGTTATTAGAAATCCTATTAGAAGTAGGAGTCTCAATTAAGATGGGATTGAAACTCTCAAGCTATGGGTATAAATAGATGTGCACTTAAGCTTGGGAAAATCAGATTTTGTGATTCAATTCTTTCATGTTTTTCAATAAACTTCATAAGTTTGTTGTTTTCTTTGTGTGTTAGCAAAGAATTTGTGAATTAATGCTTTAAGCTTTAGATTCACATTAAGAAGTGTAGGAATTTAGGGTGATTAGGTTTAATCAATTCTCAAACTTTTGCCCTAGAATTCAAATCCTTGGTGTGTGTCTTTATAAAATTTAAATTCTAGTTTCTATTCCTTGTGTGGATTAAGGTTTCAATACCTAGATTCACATAAACTTTTGGTGCTCTTATTGAAAGGCCGTTGATGCTCAAGCATAATGGGTTCAAGTAGTGAGGACATACTTGAGATGCTAGTAGGGTTTAAAAGGGGTTTAACTTCACAAGAGGCCAAGGCATTATGCATGGAGCGTGAATTAAAGGAACTCAAGGAACAAATGGAGGAGTTTGCTGCAAATCACGGGGAAAAAAGATAAGTCATCAAGTAAAGGTAAGCATTCTCTTTATGAATCTAACTCTAGAAATAGTGATGGTGAATAAAGTGTTAGGAGAACAAAGAGTCCTAGCAAGAGGGACCCATCATCTTCAAACAATGAGGAGTCCAATAAAGGACGTAAAAGGAGAGGTTCATGGGGATAAGAGGATCAAAGCTTGAGACTTGAGATTCCCGAGTTCAATGGCAGCATGGATCCGAGCAAGTTCTTGGATTGGGTTAGAAGAGTAGAGAGGTCAAGTACAAGGACTATGATGATCATAGATCCTTCAAGGTGGCCGAACTAAAGCTCACTTCTTACATAAATATGATTTATATGTAAAAATAAATAGATTTTTTTATTCAAGGATGTGTTGAATTTTTTATATTTTCATCTTATCTATTTGTTTTTAGGTTCGTAATCAATTAGAAAACTTTGTTTGGATTTAGCCCTAACTCAAAATTTTGATTCCAATGCGTTTTTTTCTCAACTGTATCTATATAACATATCCATTTTCGGGTTGCTAACTTAACGGTACAATACTCAACTTTTAAGTGCGTGTAGAATCTTTTACATATTTGGATGAAGAAAGGAATTCGTCTACTTAACGGTACAATACTCGACTACTCCTGAAAGGAAATGAATGGAAAAAGAGCATGTCATATCAAATAAAATTCAAGGACTATTTCATTCTTACCAAATTGGTACAATATTCTATAGTCTATTTGAATTCTTATAAAGAAACAAAAGGAATTCAAAGTTGAGTCAATTGAATAAATGGATCAAGCCTTATGGATCGAATTCTAGAGAAAGAAAGATCAACGAGCTTATCTTCATCATTTGAATGATTTCCTTATCTAATTAGAAGTTAAAACAAATTAGTAACTTATGTGGGAAAGGATTCTCCCACGAGTGGAGACTTTGTTTTTTATAGTAAATCCTAACTATTCGATTATGTAAATGTTGAAATTTTAGATATAATGTTTTGTCTTGAACCTGATTCAAACAACTTTTGTCATTATTTAGATAAGATTCTTATTAATCATAATTAGGTGTGTTGTATTGTAAATATACTTAAAATTATAGAACAAATGACACTAGTCTTATTATTTTCATGTCAAATCAATTTTAGTCACTGGCACTCCTTCCTTCTACTTCATCCCTAATCCCATAACGGTAAATAAATTACACATTCTAAACCCCAATCTCTCTACTCTATTCATCATCTCCTTCATCCAAACCCAACCCAATTTCTTATAACATCTACTAGCCCCTTCACATCAATCTTGGAAACCCTTGAATATCACTCAACTTTGCCAGAAAAGGAAAGGATCAATCAAAACCCCTAAAAAATCCAAAATGTTCCAGAAATTCGTGTAGGAAATGTACTAAAATTAATCTATGCTCCAAGTTCTTTAACCATGGTTTGAAATTAAATAAAAAGAGGAAGAGAGGAGGGAGAGACACGGTGGGCACGGTGAGGGCCAAGGAGGAGGCTAGTGGCAACAACAATGGACAAGGAAGAGGAAGAGAGAAGAAGAGTGGTGGCATTGTCGGCAATGAGGAAGAGAGAAGACGACATTGAGGTTATGGTAGGGAATAGCAAATGTGGGGTGGAAATATCGAAGGAGACAAGGTAGTGCAATGAATGCAGGATTGTCGTTTTTTTTATATCTAGGGCATATTAATACGTGGCGGTTCTTCTGTAATGTTATTAGTTTGCGATGGTTCCACTGGATAACCGTCGCATATTGATTATTGGAGAACTACCGCATAATAGCCCTACTTTGAAATTTGCGTCATTTTTGCTAATATGTCGGAAATAAATTAAGTTCTACTAGTGAAGCAAACACAAGGTGTTATTCTCATTAACACACCTTAGTGCACAAATGAAATCAAACATGGATAAGCCCTAGTTTGTATTCTCATTGACAAAACTATGTGCACAAATGAAATCAAACATGGATTAAGTCCTAGTTTGTTACTCAATTACGACATAGAGGTAGTTTTAGAACTGAAAATTGAGCATAGTCTAATTTAACTTAAATTTTTGAGAAAAAGTTTGGATCCAGACAACTGAATACTAGCATTAAAAGCCAAGATTTTAGCCCCGCTAGAAAAAGGCCCGAAAAGCCAACCTTTTTTAGCATAAAAGTGTGGATTTGGGTACATAAAAAATGGCTTGATCTTAGACTTGACTTGACCCAATATCTTGCCCCGAATTGGGCAAATTTTTTGGGATAAAATAGGACTTGTTCCGAACAATAGTCACCTCTTACAAAAAGATGATTTTTTTATGTAAAAGTGATTTACTTAGTCAATGGTATGATTTGCATTAATCTTTCAATTTATTTTCAACTTAACATAACATAATAATTCTTTAAAACCATTTTTCAATGTTTTTACAAAAATTAGCTTGAAACAAACTATTATAAAAAATAAGCTTTGGAGCAACCTATTTTAAAAAATAAGCTTCTTCAAGGTCACAGCGACTTTAGTTTAAGTAAAATCAATGTTTGACAACATTTTTCTTTATATGAAAGTTGGATAGAAATTTTGGGCTAGACTTGAGTAAAGCCGTTTTCCATAACAAATATTTTCCTTAAATTAAAGTTGTTGTCTGTAACATCGATATTGAGCTAGAATTTAGCAAAGTCGATTGGTGGAATTTTATCCAATTTTAGTGCTTTGATTAGAAGTAATTGAATATTTAATAATAATAAGTGGATATCTTTATAAGAAAATTGAGCTGCCAAAATGATTAAGGTGTAAGGTTAATGTGAGGAGATTAGAGCTTCAGTGCTTATTAGAAGCACAATTTTCTCTTTTTTTTTTCTACATTGTTCAAGTCTAACTGAAAATTTCAGCCCAGTTTGTGCAAATCAAAATCGAACAGATCTTTATTCAGAGTAGAGTATAAACCTTATAAAAGAAAGAGGTAATTTGGATCAGATCTCGATGATACAATAAATCGGTGAAATTTAGTACAATCAACTTTAATTATTGAAATGTTTTTCTATAGTTATATGTGTAACACAAAAATTTTAGGTAAGTTGGGACGCATAAACCATATTAAATAACAAATCCTTACATCATTTCTGTTAAATTGAGAGGTAACTTTGTTGTATAAAGAGGTGACTTTTTTTTTATTGAGGAGTAAATTTTGTACAATATATCCAACATTTTTTTAAATCTATCTCAATCCTTATCAACTGAAATCGTGATATTTTTTGCTGTGTAGATGAGTAACTTTTGTTGTATTGAGAGGTAATTTTATTAGTTGTAAAATAATCTTATTTTATTACTTATACAAAAAAAATATTTTATATGAGTAATATAGGTAATTTTGAAAAAGGAGCATAAAACAATCTTTCTTGAAAAATAGAAAAAGAGACCCTTAATTATTCATTATCAATTGACAAAACCTTAATGGTTATTTTATTTAAAATAAAATTTCTGTCACAAATTACATTTTTGACTTTTTTTTAAAATCAAATACCATTTTGACTTGAACCTAAAGAGAATTATTTTTTTTTAAAAAGAAAAAGAAAAACTTGTTCCAAAACTTATATTTTGAAAATACTTTAAAAAATAAGCTTAAAAAAAAAAAATTCCTCAACCACACCTGATCGGTGACCTCACGGAAGGCTCTCTGTTCCATACCGTTGTCCACATTCATTCATTTAAATCTATAAAGCAATGACGAAGATAAGAATGAAAGCAAACGTCATAAAGTAATTTTAATTTAAAAAAATAGGTGACAAAACTCTACAGTATACTTCCCTTCATACACTGATACACATACCACCTTATTCACTTTTAAAATCCTCATAATACCCATCACATGGTTCACATTGTATAAAATTCTGAACATGTACTCTTTCTTTCTTTCTTTTTTTTTTTTCTATGTTTTTTAATCGTATTTACCTAATTCACCTTAATAAATTTTTGTTGTACTTTTTATTCTTGGACGAGAAAACAAATCAATTAACATTCATTCAGATATCTCTACCTAAATGTAATACTTTCTCAATTTCTGTGTATTAAATTTAAATATCTTTACTTGCGTGCTTATAAAAATTATAAAAAAGATAATATTTGTACAATGAGATAAATTTTTAATATGTTATATAATTATTTTTTTTATAAATTAGAAAAAATTCATGATCTTAACTTTTTTAAAAGTATGGTTTACACACGGGATTCCTCAACACAACATATATCATTTTTATCATAATTTTTGTTATATTAAAATATCACTTTTATTAAGACATAAATAACTTTATTGTTTCTCATGTTTATAGCAAAATATCGTTTGGAAAATACAATACTTTGAAAATATCTTGAACATTATCTTAAATATTTAAATATTGTTTTGGAAATGTATCACAATGATATGGAAATGTATCACAATGATATATTGATATAATATTCTCTATCATAGGAATTTCCAAAAAAAAGAAATTTGATTTGATACCAAACTCATAAAGGCTAACGAGAAAGTTTTATAAAACCCATCTCAAGAAAGTGGAAAACCATCCAAACTTGTTGACTCTAATTTCTCACCTCAAACTTCTCAACAAAAACGCCCCCAAAAATGGATAGATTTGCAGAACTGAGGAAAACAATAGAGAAGTTGGAAATAATAGATGGTCACGCACACAATGTCGTCACTTTGAATTCGTCGTTTCCTTTTATCAAATGCTTTACTGAAGCAGATGGCGACGCTTTATCATTCGCTCCTCACTCCCTCTCTTTCAAGGTAACCCATCAGTTTCTTAACATATCGACGCTTTACAGACATACCCTGTTTTGTATTATGTATCAATGTTTATTTAATGAATTAAGTTGATGATTCTGAAAATTATAATATCTAATTGAATTAATTGTACTACTTTCTCCATTTCTAGTTTTTTTTGTCCCGTTTCACTTTGTTTTTAAGACAAAATTTAAAAATCTACATTAAAATTTGTCCAACAAAATTAAATATAATATTTTTTATAATATAATAAGAAGTTTTGATCAATTTTTTTATAAAAGACAAGAGGGAGTAGTTCGTACAATTTACTCGTTTGAACAATTGTGTATTACTTATTTTTATTAATATCTTTGTGTCCATTTAACTGTTTACAATATTTAAGACAATACTTAAAAATATTTTTTTTTCAAATTTTTAAAATAAAAATTTATAAAAATTTAATATTTTAAAAATTTACAATAAAAAAGACATTCAATAAAATTCTATTTAAATTTATTATTTTTTATAATATAATAAAAATTTATAATTAAATTTTTTAAACTTTAATTTTATAAATAAAAATAGAGCAATTAAAATAGGACATATAAAGTATAAACTATAAATTCAAAAACTTTATTTAAAATTAAGATATTTTTCAAAACAGAAAAGTATTTTTTTTCTTTTGTTTATTTTAGTTTGTCCTAAGTTGTCTTTTTATTTTTATTGTTTAGGAGAAGACAAAAAGATTGAGATTTTAAGTTTCAACTACACAACTTTATTTTTATTTATTTTTATATTTTTTCACTTTTTTATTCCGTTTTTTTTTTTTTTTTTTTTTTTTTTTTTTTTTTTTTTGTTTGGGTTGTAGTTTCCGTTGATGTTTACACCCTATGTAAAACAATAAGTTATTACGGGGTAGATGTGAAGTTTTGTGTTTTTAAAAAAAAAGGTGAAGTTTTGTGTTTTAAAAAAAAAAGGTGAAGTGTTGTGTTTTAAAGAAAAAAGGTGAAGTTTTGTTTATCCTATCGAGGGTAAGATTGTAATACTACATGTGTAATTAGTCTATTCAACGTATGGCGTGTATTATATAACATAACAGTACTGCCTTGCATTTCTGTAATTCTAAAAAACATAGTTCAAAGTACTTAAGAAGAATCTTTTGTACAATCAACGTGTGTGATTTAATTGACACGTCCCTGAAAATAATGCTATGCCGCCCTTCAATGGAGGGGGGGGGGGGGGATGGTGGGTGGTTAGGTCAATTTACGTAGTTTATTTAAGGTTTGGTTTCAAGTTTCCTTGGAATGGTCAATTTAGGTAGGGCATGGGTCATGAATGATAAATTTGTAGTTTAGATGCGAAGAGAGAGCCAAGTAAAAATATATTATGATTTGAATATTCTACTAAAAGGGTCGTATTCAAACTAACACGTAATCTTATGCGTTTAACGTTCCCTCTACACGGGTTATTATCCATTTGTTAATTTTTTTTTTTGGCCCATTTTTCATTTTGATTCGTCCCCCATATATTGCTCCATTTACTTAAATACTTTTTATTTTAGGTTGTCCTATTAAAGATTTTTCATTATATCTTAAAAAAATAGACTTTTATACCGAATGCAAAAAAAGGGGTTGAACCTATTAAATGAGTCCAAGTTTAAGAGGAGGGCTGAATGTAATTAGGTAAATGATGCTGTAAGAGGAAAGATGACCAGTGTTTCCCAACGTCTGGAATTGTAGTTTTAGCGCTTAATGATAACTAACCAAGTATTCCGTCTATCCCATTTTTAAGGTTTACACTTACTTTTTCTGCATGGAGGTTGAGTGCATGAGAAGAAAAGGGAGACAGTTTAGTACCAACTCTAACTTAAGTGAGGAAATAAGAGAAATTTTATTTCTTTAACCAACTTCAAACAACATCTCAAAATGAAAGATGTTAACATCCTTTCTTTCATGAGTGAACTTGTACGAATCCACCTTGTAAGAACAAAAGAAGGGGTACCTTAACACCTACCATAGCCATTCAGGTCACAAACAGAGTCTGCCTATGCTTCCTTACCTGCCTTAGTTTGATGACGTCCAACTTGATTTAATTCCTAAAATACTCCCTTGCAAGCAAGTAAACTACATTTCCACTCGGACAAACAGTCGGTTACTGATGTGGCTTGATGGAGATTGATCGAAGCTATAGGATCTAATTTGCCCCCCCCCCCCCCCCCCCCCCCCCCCCCCCCCCCCCCCCCCCCCCCCCCCCCCTTTATAATCAAGTTTAAGCCATGACTGATTTTTTTAATTTTTATTTTTTCTTGAGTTGGAGGTTCATGTATTCTTTGTAAGGATAATTAGTTGTACCAAACCTTCAATAACACGAATCATTGCATTTTGTAACTTTCTTTTAGGGAAGTATACTTGATGATTATTATATTACCGATGGCTAAAATAAGGTAAACCTTTTGATTAATGATGCCAAACATAAAGACTACATTTGAAGTGTTTAAGATTAGACGATGTCAGGGAATGGACTTGGGACAATCCAGTCTTTTATGTCTGTAATAAACATTAGAATATCTATGGTTATTCATTTGCAATTTGTACATTACAAAAGCCATCCCATTTAAGCTTTATTCCACTAGCTTTTTAAGTTGCGTTTAGAGTTTTGACTCAAACGAGCAAAATAGTGTTTAATAGTTTTTTATGGTAGCCTGTAGAGTTTATGTTGTTTTTAGAAAGGCCTTAAGAATTGATAGCTAACCTTAAAGGAGATGTAACAACTGAAGACAGCAATGACTCTTGTGCTAAACTTTTTGGCATTACATCCTTTTCCACTCTTATTTTATTCTTCATAATGTAAACCAATGTGTCAAGCCTCTCTAAATACCTCCATTTCACATAGCTTTATGTTCATTTTTCACGCATGATAAACACCAATGATATTGGTACCACGAATCACCTTTAGCCAGAAAACCTTGATTTATGTCGATCTATTGAATAGCCTCTAAAATAACTTAGCTTTATGGTTATATTTTATTCATAGATTTCAATAGCCTTTAAAAACACCTTAGCTTTATGGTTATATATTATTCATTGTTTTTGGTTTTATTTCAACAGAAAAAAATGTTAAATTTGAATTTGGAAAAGACACCTCATAAACCATGAAATTGAATGAAGTTTGTATTTGACCATGACGATGCTAAAATAGAGTATGTTGTTTCTTTCCCAGCAGGACATTGAGTATAACTGTGTGTCAATCTTACTATGGAGGTTATTCTGAGTATTATTTTTCAGTATTTGTAAATAGTTATGACAAAAATTATTTTATGATACCATTTTATTTAACTTAGAAAACGAATTCTTTGATGGTTGTACAAAACCATATGTCCTTTTTTAGTTTTGTTAAACTTTTATTAATATAACCATTATTTCAAATTTGGGCAATTGCATGAAAGTTCATATACAAGTGAGGAAATCTATGCAGTGAGGAAATTGGTGCGCAAAATGTTTGTGCTGTTCTCTTTGATATGGTTTGAATGTAATACACTTTTGAATGCTTAAGAACCTGTTTTAAAGTCCAAAGCACCATGTTTGAAATTCGAACTGGAAATGAAAAGTGAACAGCCACGATTCCAAGTGTCATTTAACTACATTTTTCTAATAATATTTGTCCATTTGATGTTCATTGATTGCTATCAAAGCAACAAGAAGAAGCTGCATTTGTTTGTAGATAGTCTATTGTGCTTCAACATTGTGCATTATATATGGATTTTGGCCTCAAAACAGTTGTTCTAAGCTATTTGGACATGGCCTGTTATGTTATTGACAAAAAGATTGCATCTTTTTTTGTTTTGTTGCTATCTTTATTTTAAAAGATGACTTTTGAAAAGTTCAACTCTAGTGATCTAAGGCTTCTAATTATGGAGAATATGCATTTGAAGATTGCAGCTCATGTTTTGTCAACTTCCACCATCTATGTTTCGTTAGCTTCTAATTATTTTTAAAGATTGCAACTTATGTTTTGTTTACTTCCACTATTTGTAGGGCATCTGTCTTTGAATGAATGATCTGATGGTGAAATATTATTGAAAATGTAGTGGTATTTCTGGTGTTTGACGGCTTTCTTGATTCTTTAACAACCATAGTAACTAAGGATGTTAGTGGTTTATTTGTTTCTTAAATTCTGCAACGAACAGAAACAGTCGCTGCAGTGTGTATCTTTGTATATATAGCTCTTGTTCATACCACCAGGCTTGGCTGTTGCGTTACTTTTCTGAATAAGTGCCTTCTCAATTTGTGAGCTATAGATGCATCAATGATTATGTGGACCCTCATAACATATTTCAAGGTTTCAACTAGATTTTTGATCTTTTTGTGATCTTCATTACTCTATACAATTTTCTTAATTTTGTTATGAGGGTTTTGATTCTTCAGTTATCTGGTCATCTCTTTTGTCATCTTTTATTGGACTTAAACTGAAAATTTTGCATTTTAGCTACAATGCTTGCTGATGAAGTGATACTTCTTTTTCAGAGAGGGGTGAGGGAAATCGCTGAACTCTATGGATGCGAATCATCTTTACACAACATTGAAAGTTATAGGAGACGCTCTGGAATAGAATGGGTTAGCTCCACTTGTTTTGGAGCAGCAAGGATCTCAGGACTGCTTATTGATGATGGTCTTGAATTTGATAATATGTGTGATATAGAATGGCATAAGAATTATGTGCCTTTTGTTGGCCGAATATTAAGAATTGAGCACTTGGCTGGAAAGATTCTTGATGAAGTAAGAACATTCTATCTCTTTATTTTTAAATTTATATTTATGAGTTGTGT
This sequence comes from Dysphania ambrosioides, assembly GCA_026401315.1. Classification (NCBI taxonomy): domain Eukaryota; kingdom Viridiplantae; phylum Streptophyta; class Magnoliopsida; order Caryophyllales; family Amaranthaceae; genus Dysphania; species Dysphania ambrosioides. The sequence goes on along the minus strand of CM048670.1, from coordinate 13,389,092 downwards.
TCAACATGCCTTTTAATATACATTCTGATGCAACAAATATAGAAGACTTCTCTGGTCAGCTTGAAAATTGCTAATCATTAAGTTTGAGATTTCTGCTTTTGTGTTTTTCTTATGCTCATCAAACAGACTGTTTCTGTTCTCACTCCAAACAATGTGAAATTTCTGTTACAATTAAATTTTAAATACGAGAGGTTGATATGTATATCTCTCCGCTGTCTGTGTCATTTTGTAGGACTTGGCTGACGGAGCTACATGGACGCTGAACAAGTTCACTGAAGTTTTTGTTGGAAAATTGACTTCATATCCTTTGACTGTTTAACTGTTTAACCTGCTGTACTTAGAAAGATAATTCTGACAAGATGGACAAGCCTTTTCTTCTTGTATTGCAGTTCCTTAACCTGTTGTTCACATTAGCTACTACAGTGGTTGGTTTGAAAAGTATAGCTGCATATCGCGGTGGTCTTGAAATTGATCCAAATATTAGCGAAAAGGATGCTGAATATGCTCTTTCTGAAGTTTTAAGCGGTGAGTGAGACCTGAGGGATGCCATTGTTTCGGGACCTCTATATGTACTTACTACTCTGTTTTATTTTACAGCCGGGAAGCCTATTCGGATTGCAAATAAGAAGTTAATTGACTATATATTTATTCGTAGTTTGGAGGTTGCTCTGCTCTATGATTTGCCAGTGCAAATACATACAGGGTAAATTCATACTTTTTATGTCAATTGCACAAGGTTTATATATTGAAGTCTTGATGTGCTCTATGCCTCAATCTTGTAAAGTACATCTAATGGAAGAGCTTCCACAGCTGGAACTTCTACTTGTTAGGCTTAGGTCCTTGGTTCATTATTTGTTGTCTGATGTATCCTTCTGTCAAGAAAAACTTGAGTTGTTTTTCATTGATTCTTCTTATGTTGCTTTTAATATTCTCCCTTAAGTTGGTATTGGCCTTAGGTTTGGAGACAAAGATCAAGATTTGAGGACATCAAACCCACTTCATCTTCGTAAGATACTTGAAGATGCTAGATTTTCCAAGTGTCGTTTTGTTCTCTTACATGCTTCATATCCATTTTCAAAAGAGGCATCATACTTGGCATGCATTTATCCGCAGGTGTCATTTCAAATATTAAACTGGTGTTGTTTATGCCTTGACTGAATCTTTACAGGCATTATCTCTAATCCCTTTCTTGATGTGCTAGGTTTACCTTGACTTTGGATTGGGACCTCTCTTACTTAGCTTTAATGGGATAAAATCTGCAGTCAAAGAGCTACTGGAGCTGGCTCCCATAAAAAAGGTGATGTGATTCTGAGGACCTTGTGCCATAGAATTGTTAACTTGTAAATTCTTTTCATAATGTTTACCAAAATATAAATTTCGTTCTTAATGTTAAAGTTTTGCATTGGCAAGCTCCAAATTTTGCAACAGGAAAAGAATGGAAGTATAAAACTTGAAATTTATTATATTTCCATTTTTTTTGTATTTTGTCTTCATGCTTTAGAGCTTGAAGTGTTTTACTGTTCTCTATATGGAATATTTTTCTCCGAAAGACGATATCAGGCAGATGTTTATGATTGCTTAACTATTTCCTGTAGAAGACAGTATTACTGTTGGATAACTACCACTGGTACTATTCCATTCTTTCTTTCTGTTTATTTAAGAACTCTTTGGATATCTTTGTGACTCATGGTGTTATTGAGACATTGACTTTCCAGAATGTGTTTGTACAGCATTAGGTCCACAGGTCCACTTCAGTTTTCTTATCTTTTCCTTTTTTTTTTACCAACTGCATTGTTATTGCTATAAGCATCTGATTCATACTCCAGATTTTAACGAAAATGTAATTTGGCCAACAAGATCATTTGGTCCTCAAATCACTTTTGATGCTACTCCAGTTTCTGACTTTTTTTTCCAGGATATAAGATTTAATGGTGAATGTTTTTATTGCATTAGTTCTTACATTGGGATGATTTTCTACAGGTCATGTTCAGCACTGATGGCTATGCATTTCCTGAAACGTTTTACTTAGGTTTGTTTATTTTGCACTTATTAGGCGCAATTTATGCAATTTATGAAATTTCAAGTGAATACCTTTTGTAGTTGTGCAGTAGACTATACCATATACCTCATTATATAAGCAAGTTTGTAGATGCACCATATACATAGGAACTAGAGTGGTTAGTATCTAGAACATTCTCCACAACTCAAAAACCTGACCTTTCTAAGATATAGACCATTGTATCTTTCCAATAACAGTCTAATTTGTGGTCAATGGTAAGGTTGCGCATACATCCTGAATCAGGATAGGTCTAGCACACTAGAACAAAGTCAACACACTATCAGACTGCAAAACATGGTATGCAGTTAAAAATCAAGAAACATTTGACACGCATCTGATTTTGTATGGAAAACATAAGCTGAAGAGTTTACTGACAGTATTATTTTTGACATTCATTGCCAAACCCATCTTACAGCTGCGCAGGAGCTGGACACTTGTGTCTTTTGTGTGAGAATAAGGTTGCAAATATCAGAGATATATATAGTTTAGCCATTGCACTGTTGAGGTTTGCAAAAGACAGTCCTCATATAACATTTCCAACTTTACAGGTTCCAAGCGAGCACGTGAAGTTATCTTCTCCGTTTTACGTGATTCTTGCATTGATGGAGATCTTTCGATTCCTGAAGCATTGGAAGCAGCTAATGACCTTTTTGCTCAAAATTCTATTCAGTTTTACAAGATCAAAGGGAATGCTAAATTCAACCCAACAAAAGCTGTACCACATAATTTTGCAGAGATTGCAAATGTTGCACAACAAAGTAATGTTACTTTTGTCCGTGTGATCTGGGTTGATACTTCAGGGCAGTGCAGATGTCGTGTAAGTTTCTTACCTTTGAAAAAACTAATTTTTTTTTTCGCATAGCACTCTTGTAAAAAGAAATTATCATAAATTTGTGCTAGGAATATGTTGTTGTTCTCAAGTAGCTGGGAGTAAGGGCTTTTTTTGTTGAAGAGGATATATAGGCCTTACAAGACCCAGTGTCAGGAAAAATGTAACATTAGAGCTTCTCCTCTTCTGGTTCTTTCAATCAATTAGTATAGAGTTCAGACTTGCCTATGTCCATATTTTCTGGTTAAATCTTCCCCCTTCTCTATGTCTGTAACCTCAAGTAATTTTCACTTTCTACAATGAGTTAATTCCAAAACTTTTTATGGGCTTGCTTAGACACAGGAATAATCTTTTTACTGTTACCTTTTTGAATGGATGTACATTTTGCTAATGAAACAAATAAGACTTCATCAGGAAACCCATGATAGCCTTTAATCATCTTAAATGATGTGCTTAATTCTAGGAACTATAGACTCTGTGCTCACCTTACACATGTTTATGTGTGTGAATTTAAAATAAAACAAAACAAGCTCATGATGGAATAAGAAAGAGGTTGTCTCTCTTGTCTTTTCTTCCTCTGTTTTTTTCCCCTTTTGTTTTCTATGAGAGGTTTTCTTTGAAGCTGTCCCTATAAAATCTTGCTGAAACCTTAATTTGAGGATTTACATTTTGATCTTTTACTTGGCTTTCTCTTAATTCTAGCATGTTATCTCTGAGCTGTCTGGAGGTGCGAAATAATAATAATCAATCCATTGTTGCTTTTTGCTCAGAAATGGGATTATCTGGACTTTTCCAATTGGGGAAAAAGTATTTGTTGATAACCTGTTAGCTTGTGACTTTAATGCATGTATATATTAAAAAGGGAAATGGGCTAGTGGCCTTTTCTAGGCAATACTTGTGATGTAAAAGGTGCTTTTGTCTCTTGTTGATTTGGTTCTCTGAATGGAGAAATTCTTCTAGGTGTAAAATATAGAGGTTGTTTGAATCTCATACTATATAACAGATTCTATACATTGTGTATAACAGTATATGTAAGCATGAGATCCACCAGTCCTGGTGAATATCATGAAAGCAAATCTTTCTTATAAAATCATTCATGCACATTATGACTCATTTATTAAGGATATACAGCTTGTATCTCCAGTCTCCTTTATATTTGTTCTTGAGGATTTATTCCTCTCCTGTGTTATCATACTTTGTCGCTTATTTTTCACTTTTTTCTTCACCTCCTTATTTTATTGTTCTATGTTTCTATAAATTCCTCCCTTTCCCTTCCTAAGCTACCATTTCTGCAATGTTAAAAATTCTGGTAAATTATTACTTTGTAGAATTTTCAAATTTATTTACACTGTAAACCTCCCACTGTCCCTTGAGTGTATGTTTTGACATTACTGTATTATTGTTGCTATTTGGAGCTGTCTTTGATGTATCTATCATCATGTAGGTTGTTCCTCTGAAACGCTTTCATGAAGTTATCAAGAGAAATGGTGTTGGTCTAACTTTTGCATGCATGGGAATGACCTCCTTTATGGACTGTCCAGCTGCTGAGTCTAACTTGACAGGAACAGGCGAGATCAGACTAATTCCTGACTTGTCAACCCTAAGGACAATCCCATGGTAATTTTAATGACTAGCACTTGTGTCGTTTATTTTTTCTTTATTGCACCCTCTTCCCTTCAGTCCATTTTTACTTCAAACCATTTTTTTGGTGTTCAGTCAGTTAGTTGGGGCCAGGCATCTTCATTCTTTTAGTATTTTAACCTTGACAGAAAAGGGAATATTATTACTAATGTGCCTTTATTCGTTCAATCATTTCTTTAACGCTTGATTTTACTTGTAATAATTAAATTTTAAAGGCACAATTGGCATTGATGAGGTTTGGATATGGCGTGAAGTTAAATTTTTCATGGGTGGACTTGTTGTGTCTGCATGTCAATGCTCTGTTCAGACTTTTTTCTTTTTTCCTTTGGAGCACCCGAAATTTGTATTTGGGCCTTTCTTCTGGATTTTTCGTCGCTGTTTTAGGAGATTCGTGACAGCATTTATGTATGTATGTGATTTACAGCCTATGTTGATTATATGAATTGATGACTTGGGAAGGGTGCTCCACATCTGCTAGTTGTTGGACAAAGTCCTATGAGTTGTTCTGTTCTTTTTACATTTCACGTGGTTACATGATGGGCTGTATTAGATGTTTGGAAGATTCCACTAATTCCTATACACTGTGCTGTTGCCAAGAGTTTTAATACTGGATCCTCTTCTTTCCTTTCTGTGTGGAGTGTTGTTATTAATACATGCAATCATGCTGGTTATCTTAATGAGGAAAAAAAAAAAGCAAAAATTGACATGCATGGTTCCTTTCTTTTCCTTGTCAGGGCTAAAGGTGAAGAAATGGTTTTGTCTGACATGCACCTCAAGCCTGGTGAACCCTGGGAATATTGCCCAAGGAACGCATTGAGGAGGGCTGCAAAAGTCCTGAAAGAAGAATTCAATTTGGTATATTTTAATACCTAAAATATTATTGATGTTCAGCTTGATCTCTGTCTATTTTGTAATGTCATGGATTTGCATGTCTAGGAAATGAATGCAGGCTTTGAGAATGAATTCTATCTCTTGAAGCCTGTTACAAGGTGATTATCTATTCTGCTTGTTTTCTTTCATTACTATTCTTGAGTTTCTGGATATTTAAACGTTTGAATTGTAATGTAGGGATGGAAGAGACGAATGGGTTCCATTTGATTCTACCCCATACTGCTCATGTTCATCATTTGATGCAGCCTCTCCCATCCTCCAGGAAATGTTTGCTGCTCTCCAGTCTTTGAATATTACAATGGAGCAGGTATGGAATGAATAATATATCTTGCTGACTATGTGTTGTTACTTGGGGAAAAGATATGAGGGTCACCAACATTATTAGTCAATCAGTAAGAACTTGGAAGTATGCCTATGGAATGCTCTCTCTTTCCTGTGAACTTATGTTTTACTTGATTATCAATGCATATATTTGGATATCTGAAAGCACATAAAGTGTGTAAATTGTGGTAAAAACAGCATTGGCTGTAAGTCATGACTAGCTACCAAACGACAAAAACCAGAAAAGAGTAGGCTATAAGCACCCTAGCAAGTTTTGACTGCACATTTAGGAAAGCCCCCAAAACGTGCTCTATCACTTTCACCTTAAACATGTATTTTTTTTTATTTGAGCCTAGATTTGAATAGAAATTAAGTGTAGAAAAATTAGCAATTTCGTGGAGCCCCTCCCCTCTCCATATTATCCTGAATACCAAAAATAGTGAGAAACAGAAAATGCTTTTTCCGTAGTACATTATGTTGGATGATGAAATATGCTATGAATCATGAAAGAAAAGCTGTAATAGACAATTGCATAGGATATCTGACCTGATGTTTGCCATTCATTGTTCAGCAGTAGATGAGATTACTTTTTGCTACATGTGATGTCTTTACAAAATAATGTCATCATAGGGTTTCTGATTCTCTAGATTATTATTACTGAATGCCGGGAAATATTCCCCCTTTGTCAGAAGTCTACTTTAATGAATGTAAGCTACTAACATGAATCAATAATGTAGAAAGGATAGAAATATTTGGTGTTATGATGGAAAAATGATTGGACAGTTATAATATGCTTCTGTTTCTTTCAAATTTAAAGGATTACAACTTGTCATTAACAATTATTCTGTAAACATCTGTCTGCAATAAAACTTCAATGTGTTAACCTTTCTATTCAATTCTCTTGCTCTTTATGTAAACAACAATCCTCAAATTTTCAGAAGCTATATTCTTATTTTATCAGGTCCCACACCTTATACTAGACATTCTTCTGATAACGTATATGATTGAATGCTACAGGTACATGCAGAAGCAGGGAAAGGCCAATTTGAGATGGCACTTGGGCACATTGTTTGTAACCGTGCTGCCGATAATTTGGTTTTCGCCCGTGAAGCTATCAAGGCTGTGGCTAGAAAACATGGATTGCTGGCAACTTTTGCACCAAAGTAAGTATCATGCCAAGCCAAAAATGAGGCATTTGATGATGAATATGATATTTATGTCTATACTCTAGAGTATAACTGTATGTTACATTATCTCCCAGTTGTGAAGATTTTGAGTCCTCATTCTGCTGCTCTTTTTGGTGAATTCTTTATTGCAGAAGGATAGTGTATTTTTTATGTTCACAACTATGCTGATTATTAATTTGTTATCGAGCTTGTTCCTTCGGTGTGATTGTACGTACAAAGCAGCAACTGATCAGCTTGTTACTATCATATTTGGTTAGATATATGATGTATGTTTAGCTTATCAAGGCCTGTGTGGTTTTCTTAGGATTGGAGAGGGGATAGATATGATCTTAGGATTGGTCCAGTAGGCATCCATATTCATATATCATCTAAATGTTGTTTCATGTTTTCAAAATTTCCATATCCAGTAGCTTGATTCAGTTACTATTCTGCATCATGCATTTATTGCCATGGACTCTAGAAAAGAATGGGAAAATGTAGACCATGCTTAGAAACCTCATTGTGTAGCCACTGTTCCTTTCTGCTGGAAAGTAGCTTGTGTGAAGCCAGTTCCTGCTTCTTATTTCAACTGAAGACTTTGAAGAGTAGGATTTGCTGGTAGGTGCAGCTCTTTACACTGAAATATTTGAAAATTTTAATGGGGTGGAGGGGATTGAATACATTTTCTTGTTGGAGGGACACTTCCACCTTGTATCTTCCTACTAAACCCTTCAAAAATGGACATTGAACTGCCCTCCAATTATTTTCAAAAGATTTGCAACTTAAGACATTTTTTTGTTCATTGTCTATCTGCATTTTTTTCCTTCTCATATAAGAATTTGAGATTCTGTCTTTGAACATAGCTTTATAAACTAAATAACTTGACCCTCTTGTGTTTGGACATCATGTACAACTTATGCTGTCTGTTATCCTTACACATATGTCTAGAAAGCACCTGAACATAGAGCACATTTGTTTACATTTACTACTAGGGTTATGTTCTGCTCACTTTATTTTAGGATCTTATTTTGTTCTAAACCTGAATCAGACCACACAGACCATCTGATCTCCTTGTATCAGAATACTACTACAATTGTTACATAGTTCTCAAAACATTTGTAAAATAATTTGTTTTTAGAGAAAGGGACTGGATGTTTACAGAGTAATTATTATCATTGTCAAACTCACAATTTTAGCTCTAAGTCTTTCCGAAGGGCAGGCCAGCTGATGAAACAAAGGGGGATAAGCAATCTGTATATTTACTTTTCCTATGTGTGCTTGTTAATTTTATTATCTTTGAAGATATTCTTAATATTTTTGTTAAGTGTCCTGGCGTCAACTTCTTAATAATTGGCTACTCTTTTTTTCTCCCTAGGTATACATTGGATGACGTTGGATCTGGTTCCCATGTGCATTTAAGTTTGTGGGAAAATGGGGTAAATGTTTTCACTGGGGCTGCTGGATCCAGCTATGGAATGTCTAAAGTTGGTGAGGAATTTATGGCTGGAGTTCTATTTCATCTTCCTGCCATTTTGGTATTTACTGCTCCAAATCCAAATAGGTAATACTTCTGTCGTAATTCCCTGAGAACCTTCTGAACAGATGGTTTCTCTCCAAATGCTCAAGTCTGAGCTTTATTCTTCACTTACATAAGTTAGCCTGTGAGCATGAACCCATATTCATGATTCCTGTCTTACATGTTATTTAAATAAGCATTTTTCCTCAAAAACCATTTGCATTGATTCTTGACTTGAAACTTATGTTCATGATGTGCTCATTGAAACACCATTTGGTTTCTAGCTAAATATAGAAAATAATATGTTTGGTTTCCTATCTCCCCTTTTTTTTTTTTTCCTTTTCATGGTTGATGCAGCAGAAAGCTTGTAGATAACTTCTCAATTTTTTTAACATGAAACATGTATTGATGAAACTACCTGATTTGCTTCACTTTTTGAATTTGTTATCTGCAGCTATGATCGGTTACAACCAGATACATGGAGTGGAGCATATCATTGTTGGGGGAAAGAGAATAGAGAAGCCCCTTTGAGGACTGCCTGCCCTCCCGGAGTTGCAGATGGTCTTGTAAGCAACTTTGAAATTAAATCATTTGATGGATGTGCAAATTCCTTTCTGGGTTTGGCTTCTATAATTGCTGCAGGGATTGACGGCTTACGGAGACACCTCACTTTGCCTCTTCCTGTTGGTAAGACTAGTCACAATTTCATTATAAGCATGTAGTTTGTATACAAAATTAAAATTCTCTGATTGCCATCTTAACCTTATTGCATGTTAAATATGCCAAAAACCTGTAGGTTTGTTTCTATAATTTTTCTATACGAAGGACTAGAAAAAGTTAATTCAAGAGACAAACAATTAGTGAATAATTGACATCCCTGAATACATGTGCTTTGAGTTTATATTAACAGACGTCCTTCTTGATACTTTTTGTGTTGCAGAAGTAAACCCTTCTAGCCTAGACGGTGAACTCAAGAGACTGCCCACATCACTTGCTGATTCCCTGGAAGCTCTTCACATGGACATATTCTTTGAAGAATTCTTTGGTGAGAAGCTACTGACAGCTGTAAAGGGAGTTAGGAAGGTAAGGTTATATCTTTCATGGCCTTAAAGCTTGTTTGGTATGCGGTACCAAGTAGTACTTTTTTTCCTTAAATTTTCGTTACGAGTTTGTCAGTCAATACTACCTTTGAAGTGGCAATGATCTGATGAATGGTTGTGGAAGCCTATTATGCAGAATATATGATTAGATATAAAGTTTCTGTACCAATGACATTGGGTGGAATTTAATGCTCGAAATTATGTAAATATGTTATTACCACCAATTATATGGGATATATTGCTTAGCATCTGGGCGTAGTTTGAGAGGTAGTCTCTTGCAACAGAACTTATAAAACTCAAAACAGCCAACTCTAAAAGAAAGTTATTCAATTATATTCAGGACAACCATTTTGAATAGGAAAAAAAGTTGAATATAGTCACTAATTGTCTAATAGCAATACATTTCTTTACTGTTTCCTGCATGATCCCATGGCTTTAGTTAAACTTCTAAACAAATATACTAGTATTTTTTTTCAAGTTTGTAATTCTTTCAAGCATAACTTAACCACAATTGAACAAGTTTTCAAATGGGCACTAGCAAGTTGCATCTTAGAAATCCAGTGAAATGTTGGTCAGTGTCGGGCGCAAAGTGTTACTGGTGCTAAGTTACAGTGAACTTTTTAGATGTGTGCCTAGCTCCACTATTTTCATAGACTTTATGTCTTCTTTGATTTGGTGTTTTGCAGGCTGAAGTGGATTACTACTCACAAAACAAAGACGCATACAAGCAACTCATTCACCGATATTAGGCTGAAGTGCCTGCACTTTTTGCTGCGCGGACAACACATCTTTTATGCCTTATATACTAAGTATGCTATTCATTTTAGAATTTGTGGGGTACCCCTGAAAGTTTTTCAACTTGTTGAACTCCTTAGTTAATGTTGCCGACGAAATACTATGCCGAAGTTTTTTGTTATTTAATTTGACTGTAAGAAAGTAAAGAAAGCACAGGACAGAAGGAATAGATGAATTTCCTGCTATTTCTTGGTAAATATGCTGTGTTTTTTTGGTTAAAAATTTCATGGATAGTAGTAATGGAGCTTCATATTGTTGCCTTACATTTAATACAATTTTTAATTTGAAGACTATCCCTTGTCAAATCATGAGACAACGAAGGCTTATAGAAGCGTTTTTCTTATTCATTAGTTGAAAAATCATATCAAAGCAGTTAATATGGAAGTCTTACTAACATTTAGGATCACAGTAGATATAAGAGTTGTTTTTAGTTGCTCACATTAGAACTTACTAAACATTTAGGATCACATAGGCTACATCCTACATTGATTATTATTATTTTTTACATTCTGAAAATTAACTAGTAAACAAATATATATATATATATATATATATATATATATATATATATATAGTAATGTAAAGAAAATATTTTCAATAAGAATGTAATCAAAATCTAATAATTTTCGGGGTATTATAGTGATTGTCTTTCATAAGATGGAATTATTTCTTCCTTTAAAGGCTTAATTTGTTGTTTCTTATTGCTTCTTGTTGAATTTGTTAGGCTGCTACTTTATTTAATGTCCTAAAGATTGTTTTTCTAAATTTCTATAGTCTATTGGTGAATTTAACATAAATAACTGAACATCTCTAGTAGTTAATATTGCAATTGTTTGAATACTTTAGGCACTACGTTGCCAACAAAAAAGAATCTTTTATTTAATGTCCTATGTAGCTATAGTGAATGTAAATATTTGACCTAAAGATAATTACTAGTTCCACTAGCAGTGTAGTTATTATTTACATGTTGAGCTGAAATTCATGACACACTAATAATGTGAGGAAGGTGTCAGTAATGTATTTGATGTCTTAGAGTCAGTTGTTTATTGATGATAATGTTGCTTTATTGTGATTAATTATGATCAATTTGGTGGTTGGTTACTTAAATGATCTTATATTTTTTTTTTGAAGGTTAAAAATGACAAGTGCGCAACGGAGAAGCAATAATAACAAGCTTCAGCACCAAATTCGCTTCCATCATATATATATCTTTCATTTGATATAGATTTATCATTTATAGATTTTTTAGGCTTATAGTTATTAATTTTACATATTTGATCTAGAACTATTATCTATGGCTTCTCTAGATAGGCTATATTTTAGTTGAAATAATTTGTCAATAACTATGATCATATTTTGGACTTATATTATTAATGTTGTTTAGGGTCTTGATATATATATATATATATATATATATATATATATATATATATATATATATATATATATATATATATATATATATATATATATATATATATATATATATATATATATATATATATGAGTGGGTTCATGTGAGAACACCACTTATATGAGAACCCTTTTGTGGGTGAGAACCCATCTAAAACCATACACACGGATGAGATTTAACATGAAAATAATGGCAAATTCGTAATTACCACAATAACTGACAAAAAGAAAATGGTTCAAAACAAATAACTGACCTTTCTTCTGCTGCCCACTTCACTTTTCTGATTTGTCAAATCATTCCTTCATTTCTCCAAAAACTTTTCGTCTTCTACTGCCCTTTCTTCTGCCTTTTCGGTAGAACATTTCGCCTTTTTCATCTTCCCCATTGTTGCTTGCTTTTTTCATCTTCACTTTTCTATATCTCTATTGTTACGTTCTAAACGTCTGTATTGATTGTTCTAAACTTCTTTAGTGATTGTTCTATACTTCGAAACTGATTGTTCTAAACGTCTTTATTGATTGTTCTATACTTCGAAACTAGTGTTCTAAACTTCAAAACTATTGTTCAATAGACCTAAACTATTGTTCTAAACTTATATTAATGTTTAAAATATTGTACTAAACATCTTTACAGATTGTTCTATACTTCGAAAATATTGTTCTAAACGTCTTTACTGATTGTTCTATACGTATATACTGATTGTTCTAAACATCTTTTCTGAATGTTCTAAGCGTCTTTACTGATTGTTCTAAACTATTGTTCTAAACTTATATTAATGTCTAAAATATTGTGTTAAACGTCTATACTGATTGTTCTATACTATGAAAATATTATTCTAAACGTTTTTACAGATTGTTCTATACGTCTTAACTTATTATTCTAAACATCTTCTCTGATTGTTCTAAACATCTTTATAGATTGTTCTATACATCGAAAGTGATTGTTCTAAACGTCGTTATTGATTGTTCTATACTTCAAAACTATTAGTTCATAAAATTTCCAAAGATTCCAAAAATATAAAAATATTCAAACATCACTAAAATTTTAACATCTACATGTCAAATTACATATTTTATAACGTCGAGTATAACTTCTATTCAAATGTTTCAAGTATGTCTTATTGTTCTAAAACTTTGTGTTATTGTTCTAAACGAATGGTCTCATTGTTCTAAAAAAATTCGAGTATAACTTATGTCCAAAATGTTTCAAGTATGTCTTATTGTTCTAAAACTTTGTGTTATTGTTCTAAACAAATGTTCTCATTGTTCTAAAAAAAACTCCTATTGTTCTACAGTCTTCGTCCAATGTTCTATATTTTTTTCAAATGAACTAATCTATTATTTCATAAAATTTCAAATTTTCAAACATTCCAAAAATATAAAAATATTCAAACATCACTAAATTTTTAACAACTACATGTCTAATAAACATATTTTATAACGTAAAGTATAACTTCTATTCAAATGTTTCAAGTATATCTTATTGTTCTAAAACTTTGTGTTATTGTTCTAAACGAATGTTCTCATTGTTTAAAAAATATTCAAACCTCACTAAATTTTTAACAACTACATGTCAAATTACATATTTTATAACTTCGGTTCCAAGTATAGTTATTGTTATAAACTTTTGTCTTATTGTTCTAAACAAAAGTTTGCATTGTTCTAAATTAGTCTCTTATTGTCTAACATCTTATTTTAATGTTCTATATTTTTTTTCAATTGTACTAAGCTCCTATTGTTCTAAACTTTTCGGGTATTGTTCTAAACTTAGCTCCTATTGTTCTAACGTTGAGCTCTTGCCGGGAAAAACGATGAGATATTCATGTACAATAATGAAGAAAACGATGAAAATATAAGGAACCCACAATGATGAAGAAAAGTACAATAGCTTAGTAGAGTGAAATGTGCCAGCCGAACAAAAGGAACTGACATTTCGTCCGACTTTAACTCTGCCAGCCATACAAAAAGCAACTTCACATCCCCATATTCAGATATTTACAGATTTGCCATTGATTTTTTAATGCCATTACAGCCATAGATCTTCATTCACCTAATGGTTTTAGATGGGTTCTCACACAAAAAGGGTTCTCACATAAGGGGAAAGTTCTCACATGATCCCTCCTTATTGGATCCCTCCCATCTAGGCCATTCAAATGGTAAGATCCAACGCTAGAAATTTCACGTAAAAAAAATGGTTACTATAACAATATAAAATGGTCACTATAATAATAAAAAGAGTTACCATAATAATAAAAAGAGTCATCATAAGTGAAAAAAATTATTTGGTCACTATGAGTGAAAAAAGGGTCACTATAAGTAAGTAAAATATCATCCATTGGATTTAGGAGATGAAGAGTTAAGATGTCTTCTCATCCTAGCTTCACATTTTAAATATCCTTCTTATTTTAACTTTTAACTATATATATATATATATATATATATATATATATATATATATATATATATATATATATATATATATATATATATGGGGGAGAGATTCAATGAGAAGGGTGCTTAAAATAAGAAGAATAAGAAGATATCTTGGCCATTCAAATATATATATATATATATATATGGGGGAGAGATTCAATGAGAAGGGTGCTTAAAATAAGAAGAATAAGAAGATATCTTGGCCATTCAAATAGTAAGATCCAACGCTAGAGATTTCACGTAAATAAATGGTAACTATAGCATTAAAAAATGGTCACTATAATAATAAAAAGTGTAACTATAATAATAAAAAGAATTATTATAAGTTAAAAAAATTATTTGGTCACCATGAGTTAAAAAAGGGTTACTTTGAGTACATAAAATATCTTCCGTTGGATTTAAGAGATGAAGAGCTAAGATGTTTTCTCATCCTTCTCATTTTAAGTACTCTTCTTATTTTAACTTTTGCATATATATATATATATATATATATATATATATATATATATATATATATATATATATATATATATATATATATATATATATATTGTGTGTGTCTGTGTGTGTACGTGGCTACTTACTAGCTCTAATTTATATTAAATTAGTGTTTGAACACGTTCGTACATGTGCATACTATACATCTAAATTATATATAGCATATATATTCTCTTTTTCCATTTTTAAATCCTATCATTTAAATAAATATCGTATTTGTAAATATAAATTTAAAAAAAATTAATTAGAAATCTCAAAGAATTTTTAAGTCTAGAAAGAAGGCGTCATATTAACTATTTTGTACTCAAAAAAGTGTCGACAAATCTATGGACGAAAATAGGCGTCGAGAAAGTCAACGTCAAAATATGTCAACAATAAAAATGGACACCAAAAAGCGTCATAATTGTCGACGCCACAACATGTCAACAACTAAAATGGACATCGAAAAGCGTCGAGAAAGTTGACAGTGCGTCGATAATTACTTGAATGTGACAAATGCATCAATATTTCCACAATCTGGGCAAAAAGTGTCGAGAATTCTGGACATTGATTTTCTCGACGCTTTTTGGCGACAAAAATGTACACAAATAGCTAGAAAAAGAACAGGAGGAGATATCTTTTTATCAGATTAAAAGCTTTTTGACAAAGTTTAAGTGTATCCTTCTTTAATTATTGGAACACATCTTAAAAGATGAATCTGCTGATGTGTAGCAAATAACCCAAGAAGCTTTAGATTTCTTTTCCATGTTTAAGGGTTGCTATAGCCAAGATAGCCTTGATTTTGCTTATTAGATCCAACGCCTGGTGAGCTAATGACAACTTGCATGGTTTTACTCCAAAAGTACATTTTTGAAGGTTGAGTCTCATATTGAACTGTCTGAGATTGTGCAAAGAATTTTCGAAGGGCGGTGTAAAGTGTCCTAGATGATATTTAGATTTTATGATCATATGTGGCATCTATGTTTTTGAGGCCAAACGACATGATCTTGCAGTAATAGGTGACTCATTGAGTTATGAAGATGGTTTTCTCCATATCCTCTTATGTTATTATCTGGTTGTAGCTTGCATACGCTTCAAAGGCGGTTTGTTTTTGTCAAACAAAATGCCGAAGTGGGGTAGCGAAAACTCATCTTTTGGACTAGCTTGGTTCAGATCTCGATAATCTGCACAAATTCGGACTATGCCATCCTTCTTAGGAATATGTACTATGTTTAAATTTCATTTAGGGTAGTTTACAACTTTACTGAACCTAGCTTCCAACAATATCTCCGTCTATCCCTGACATATTTTTGTAAGACTAAGCAAAGACGTTGATTCATTCTTTGAGCAATTGTGTCTGCTCTGCCCATTCTTCGAGGGTTAGCGCTAACCTGCCTCACACATACTTCTCCTTCTATTCGACACCATTGATAGTTTAAGTGTCTTAGATTATAGGTGTTTTACTTTTAAGTTCTTTCGTTGCTTTAATGAATTCAAGTCATGTTCATTAGAGACAAAGCAATTGGTAGGGATCAAAGTAAAAGAAAATGGAGTAGTAGAAAAAAAGTGATGCTTATTGAATTTAGCATTGTTACATTAAGGGAGGATTTTTGTACTTCTCCAAGTAACACAACCGACAAAAATCTAGACTCAATGCATTCAGACTTTACTAACTTAAACTTAGACTCATTTAGTATTAGGCCTTCTCCGGTGATAATCTTCAGCTTCTTGCCACTGGGAATTATGATCTTCGTTGTACTTTTTTATCCATGCACCATGTTAGGAACAAGCACAATTAGTTTTGATGGATAAATGCCACAACTTGAGTGATAGATATGGAATTCTTTTTTAATCTTCTCAAGTCCAAAGAGTAAGGAAAAAGCCTTGCTATTGACACATTCAAGTGGCTTGGATGATTCTTCAGATTAATCATCATTTCCATATGTACCATGCATTGAGTTTTATGACAACATGAATTTCCTGTACAGTGAAGGGATCCCCACGAAGGTAGTCAAGGAAAATGGGTCATCAAAAAGGGCCTTATAGTAGGATTGCAAATAGAAGAGTCATCCATAAGGCTATTGTTATATTGATGTTGTTGTTGTAGAAGTATCTTGAGATGCTAGAGCCGCAAGAGTATTGATTTCATCATCATCAGGTTCAGAAAGGGAGTCAGTCTCAGTTTCATTCCCCATCAAATGCTCATCGGCTAGAGCAATAGGTGATGAGCAGATGGTTTAGTGTTTAAACCTCGACTTTACCTATTAATAATAACGGGAAAGTAAAGGTCATGATCCACAAAGAATATCTATTAATAAGAAGCCCAGCTATGAGCTAATCCTAACAAAACAGAGAAAAGATGCTAATTCTAACTAAGGTTACTAATGTGAGGTTCTAAAACAATTAAAACAAGATAGGTAAAATGCTAGGGATTTCAGGATTCAACACCAACCAAATATGTGCAAGATAAAGTGGGAATTTGGAAACGAGAATGAAATAAAATGGGGATCATCATTAGTAAAATAATAATGAATTACGCCTAAGAATATGCGGTGTAAAACCAAAAAGCCGCATTTTCATAACCGAAATAGATAATATGCGGCAGGTTAGGGTTTACACCGCCACTTTTTAATTAAGCTACAATTAATATGCGGCATTATTTCATGAAACCACCACATTTATTCCTCAACATCATTAATATACGGCGTATTTTTATGGACCCGTCGCATATTAATCATCCCTAACTTAAAAAAACACCGTCATGTGTATATACCCTGTCATTTCTTCAACCTTTAATTTGTATTCCTTCACTTGTGTGCCCTAGCCCTCACTGTATATGTTCTCTCAACTCACATTCCTAAATCTTCCCTTTGCTGATGCCACCATTCTAACCCACTCACCTACTGCCTCCTTCATTTATGCCCTAGCCCTCACCGTCGAGAACACACTAACGGTGTTCCCAAGCACTACTACCATCTCCTCCCATAACGCCATTTAGTTCTTCAAGGTGGGTCTCCCTTTTTGTTCTTTATTTTTCATACATTTTGATTTTTACTATTTTGTGAGTTTTGAGTTTTGATTCATTAATGCATGAGGTTCGTGGGTTTTGGGTTTTGCTAAGGATACATGCTATTGTTCTGCTATATATGTATAAGAAGAGTTTCATGGGTTTTGTGTTTTGGGTTTTGGGTGTTATACGTATAGGAAGATTCATGGGTTTTGTGTAGAGGGTTTTATACAGATAGGAAGATCATTTTACCGAAATTAGTTAGAGTGATTATTTAGTGTTTTTCTATTTGTTGTAGTGGAATATTTGGTTTAGTTTACTAGTTTAGGTAATTTACTAGTTGTATTGATCATAGGGTAGTTTACTATTGAGAATGTAGATATAGAATATAATGATGGTTAACAGTGAATAAAATGAATAAATGGTGGAGAGAATGGAAACCAAAATAATGGAATGTCGATTTCTTTGTAGATTAAGTATTAAAGAGGACACAAATTCTTCTGGTATAATTGAAAATGTTAATTGCATTTGTAGGGTGGCTTAAGAGGTTATGGATAAATCAAAGGTAAAGGCCTCTACTTGTAATTATCCAACTTAATAGGATGAGGACTAAAAACTAGTTTATGACTTTGTGAATAAGAAATGGAAATACCACTTAAACTTGGCATAATGTGGCATTGAAGATAATTTAAGGAATAGCAAAACTGCAAAAGCAAAAAAAGAGGTTCTAAGTGCTGAATGAAGGTAGAACATGATTACATAGGAGGGATAAGATATCAAGCTATCATACTCTGGTAAATTGATTAATAATGAATATATCAATCTAATCTTAATTGACTTATCATAATATGAAGATTTACGCTATAATTTTTGTTGTCTAGACCTTATATTATTGCTTTATATGGATTGGCTTTGTTTGAAATACTCTCTTATACTTATAAATTTGTGTAATTTGGTTACATTTCTGATATACTTCAACTTTTATGGAGTGATTAGTAAGAAAGGACAATAAAATGAGATAAAAAAAATATTAGAAATGTTTAAGAATTAGGAATATAATGTACCACTAAAGTAGGCCAATTTTATTTTATACACAAAGTTTGAATAAACTAAAATTTGCTTTCTTTCTTGTATACTTTTCATAGCAGCTCTCTTTGGCGATGTTCTCATTCTCTAGAGCCTCAATCCTAGTAGTAGCTGAAGCCACAGTCTTTATCTAGGTATAGCATTATATACTCTTTAGCTTTAATGTAAAATTACTAAACTTATAATTATAAATTCCTTAGGTTACCAAGCTAGATGTAAAATGGCATTGTGTATTGGTTGTGGTTGTATTTAAATACATATGGGAAATGTTGGGTTTAGAAAGGAAACTCTGCCAAATTTTCTATAGAATTTGTAGTGATTTACAAAGCATAGAAAATAATTCATATCACTAGAAGAATTAGTAACTTAAACCATAGAGCGAGTATTTGTGGATCATTGTGAAGTTTGCTTAACCTTAATTTTGGCAAGATATTTGAGGACCCTTTAGGTATATACAATCTAATCAACACTCAATTAACGCATAGTTATATATATATATATATATATATATATATATATATATATATATAACTATGCGTAAATTGAGTGTTGATTAGATTGTTATTTGATCTCTTTCATGTCAAATAGGGCAAGACACAAATTATGGATGGTAATTGGATGTATGGTAATCGTGCTTCATTAGAGTTCTTGAATGGAGTTGAGGAGTGCTGTAGACAAGCGTTGAAACACCAAAATAACATTGGAGATGATGAGTAGTGTTGCCCTTGTGTTGATTACGATAATGTGAATACAATTAGTAGTATAAGAGACTTGAGGGACCATGTGATCCGGCATGGGTTTAGATTACAATACCATATATGGTATGGCATGGTGAGGTTCCCGCTCTTAATGACATGGGGTCGTGTTCTAACAAAATTCCTATTCATCATGTTGAGTTAGAGTATCATGGCCAATCAGAATCTGATAACAATGAATATATTGATGCCGAGAAGGAAGATGATGGGGAGGACGAAGTAGAGGATAATGACCCCAATGATGAAGATCGAATAGATGAAATTCTTGAAAGGGGTAGGGATCAATTTATTAGTTAATCTCATACTTTTGAGCGTTTGTAGGAGGCTGCTAAGAAACCATTGTATCCTGGATGTTCCAAATACACTAAGTTATCCGCATATCAACGTTGTTTAACTTGAAAGCAAAATATGGTTGGACTAATACAAGTTTCACAGCCTAGTTGAAAGTATTAGGGGACATTTTTCCAGAGGGAAATGATTTGCCTATATCCACGTACTATGCAAAGAAGCTAATGTGTCCCCTAGGTTTAGAGTATAAGAAGATTGATGCATGTCCAAATGATTGCATATTGAATCAAAATGAGTATACAGAGTTTATTCAATATCCTAGATGTGGGCAGTCACGTTACAAACTCCCACATGGGGTGAAGTGGGGATTAAAGGTCCTTCGGCAAAGGTGTTATGGTACCTTCCCATAATACCAAGGTTCAAGCGTTTGTTTTCGATTAAGAGTGATGCAAAGAATTTGAGATTGCATGCAGAGAAGAGGAAGAAATATAGAATGGTTCAACATCCTGTTGATTCCTCCCAGTAGAAAATAATTGATGAATCTTTCAATGCTTTTGGCAAGAAGACAAGAACCTAAAACTTGGTCTTTGCACGGATATAATGAATCGATCCCTTTGGTATCTTAAGAAGTCCACATAACATATGGTCAGTTTTGTTAGTGATATATAATTTGTCCCCTTGGTTGTGCATGAAGCGTAAGTATATTATGTCATCACTTCTAATATCAAGGTCCAAGCAACCTGGGAATGACATTGATGTTTATTTTGCCCCCCTTATTGAAGATTTGCAGTTGATGTGGGATGATGGTATATCTTTGTACGATGCATACGCTGAAAAGACTTTTACACTCTGTGCCATGTTATTCTATACCATTAATGACTTTCTAGCGTATGGGAACTTGTTAGGGTATAAGGTGAAGGGAAAGAAAGCTTGCCTGATTTGTGTGGATGACATGGACTCAACATACTTGCCACATTGTGGAAAACATGTGTATCTCATGCATCGGAGGTTCTAAATAGGTTTCATCTTTATTATAAGAGAAATACCTTATTTGATGGTAAATTTGAGCAATATAGAGTCCATATACCGTTGACTGGCAGTGAGGTTTATGACCTTATGAAAGGAATCGATAATGTGTTCAGAAAAACTATAAAAATCAGAGATGCTAAGGGATTATGGAAGAAACAATCAATCTTTTGGAAACTTAAGTATTGCAAGTATTTATCCGTTAGACATTGTCTTGATGTTATGCATATAGAAAAGAATGTTTGTGATGCCATCTTAGGGATGTTGAATATACCTAGTAAGACTAAGGATGGTCTTAATGTTAGGAGAGATATATAAACAATGAAGATTCGATCCAAGTTGTGGCCTAAAGACATAATGCTTAGGAATGGAAAAGGTAAATCCACGAATCTTCCTCTGGCTTATTACACTTTGTCCCGAGAAGAAAAAAGATTTTCTATGAGTGTTTGTATGGGATCAAGGTTCCTAGTTAATTTGAAGAACTTTGTGTCCACAAAAGATTTGAAATTAGTGGGTATAAAGTCTCATGATTGTCATATTATGATGCAAGTGTTTCTACCCATTGCCATCCGCCATATTTTCCCAAGCATGTTAGGGGTTCTATCACTAGACTTTGTTCTTTTTTCAATACAATATGCAGCAAGGAGCTTGATCCATCATGGTTGGATGAGTTATAGGCTAATGTTTTTATGACCTTATGTCAACTAAAGATGTATTTTTCTTATTCGTTCTTTGATATTATGGTACATCTAGTTGTTCATTTGGTTCAAGAAATCAAGTTGTATGGTCTAGTATTCCTAATATGAACTTATCCTTTCGAGAGATATATGGATACTTTATAGAAGAAGGAGAGAAACCTAGCACACTCTAAAGGTAGTATAATTCAAGTTATAACCACAGAAGAGGTTAGTGAGTTTCTTAGTGAGTTCTTATCTTAGGGGGAAGCAATTGGGTTATCAAAATTGATGCATGAAGGGAGGCTCAAAGGGTACAACACCGTGGGAAAGGAATATGAATGAATTGAAGGTGAAGTACCCTTCTAAAGGTGAATGAGCATTGATGCAAGAACATAACAACACCTTTATTGATTGGTTTCATGAACAAGTTATGCATGAATTGTCTGAAGTAGGCCATAACATTTATGATACAATCAAGTGGTTAGCTTATGGCGCTCGGATAACTATTCGTTGTTTGAGGGGTATGATATCAATGAATATACTTTCTACATTGGACGTCGGGGATAAGAAATCAAAGTCTGTTCAAAATAGTGGTGTTTAAATAGTGGCTTCTTCTGGAGAATATGCTAGCTCAAAAGATAAAGCACCAGCTGATGCGACCTTGTCTTACTATGGGATGATTCAAGAGATATGGGAATTTAAATATTGTAGCTTTAAGATTCCCCTTTTTCAATGCAAATGGGAAGATATATATCTTTACCTCCTTAACCTGTGGCCATAACTCTGGGCGAAGCCCCTTGCATTCTAAATAATCTCGCACGGCCTTCACATCCTTTGTCTTACCTGGAATGTTCATTAGCGTCCCGAGTATTGCATCGCACACATTTTTCTCTATGTGCATAACGTCGAGGCAATGTCTAACCTGTAGATCTCTCCAATATGGAAGCTTCCAAAATATTGAGTTTTTCTTCCATAACCCTTCACCCCCTTGTCCAGGTTTACCAAAAACTGTTTCAACCCCCTTAACCTGTTCGTAAACCTCATACCCGGTTAACGGTCGACAAGCTACACGCTCTTCAACCTCTCCATCGAATGCCTTCTTTTTCTTACGATAGGGGTGATCACGTGGGAGAAACTTCCGATGTGGCATGAAGACATGTTTGCACTTAGGAATCCACGTAGCTTCCATGTCATTGATACAAATTGGGCATGCTTTCTTCCCTTTATTCTTATACCCGGATAAGTTACCATATGCAGGGAAGTCATTGACAGTGCATAAAAGCATTGCACGCAATGTGAACACTTCATTAGCATGTGCATCGTACACAGGAACCCCTTCATCCCACATCTTTCTCAAATCCTCAACGAGGGGTGCAAGATATACATCAATATCATTTCCCGGTTGTTTAGGACCAGAGATTAGAAGAGAAAGCATAATGTACTTACGTTTCATGCACAACCAAGGAGGCAAATTATAGATAACTAAGAGTACCGGCCATGTACTGTGTTGAGAACTAAGAGTCCCGAATGGGTTCATTCCATCAGTACACAGTCCGAGCCTCAAATTACGATCTTCATCCCCAAATGTCTTATGCAACCTATTAATAGTCTTCCAATCGGGAGAATCAGCTGGATGTGTGAGGAGACGACCTTTCTTCACCCTATCTGCATGCCACCTCAAATTCATAGCATCTTTCTTTAGAGAAAACAGGCGCTTGAATCTTGGAATTATTGGAAGATACCATAACACCTTAGCTGGAGGACCTTTAGCACCTCGAGCCCCTTTACGCTTATAACGCGATAACCCACAACGCGGACACTCTTCTAAGCTCTCATGTTCCTTTCGATACAATACACAATCATTCGGACAAGCATGTATCTTCTGATACTCTAAGCCGAAAGGGCACATGAGCTTTTTGGCATAATATGTTGATTTTGGAAGTTCATTTCCATCAGGAAACATATCACCTAACACTTCCAATAAACTTGTGAAACTAGTATCACTCCAGTTGAACTTTGACTTAACATTGAAAAGTGTCAACACGGCTGTTAGTTTGGTGAATTTTGTACATCCAGGGTAGAGAGGCTTCTCAGATGCTTCTTTCAGCAAATCAAAAACACGAGGACGTTTTCCTATCTCATCCTCAGCCCCTTCCATTATCTCATCAACACGATTTATGTCCCCATTCATATCCTCCTCTTCATTTTCATACTCATTATTCTCCACCATATGAGCAACATCTTCTTCTTCATAGACATTATGAGGAACAATGTTTCCTTTGTAAACTCCCTCCTCACCATGCCAAACCCAGACATGATATTGAGGCCTAAATCCACGCCGAAGTATATGCTCCCTAAGGATGTCAATGCCATCGACCTTTGATACATTTCCACACTTGACACATGGGCAATAGAATCCGGTTTCCCCTGTCCTAGTTTGGTGCTCGATAGCATTACTACAAAATTCCAAGACCCCATCCACAAATTCTGATGATTCAATGCTACCATACATCCATGAACGATCTTTTTCCATCCTCTGATTAATCTAGACAGTACAAGTAATGTGTAAGTCTTGAATGAGTTCCTTGAAAATAAAGAGCATTTCGAAATGAGTATTGAAATTAATATTGCAATTTACTACAAGAATGACATTTTTATTATTAGTGAGAGTACTCCTAAAGATTCCCTTATCAAGTTATGGGGACAGAGGTAGTATGGATGTATTAGAATAGATTAGCCTTATGAAATCAATTAGTTTGTTGCCGCTATTATCCTAAACTCCTTGTAATGGTTTGGTGTATATCCTTATGTCTGTCTCAAATGTAAGCAGATATTTATGGTGTGTTTCACTTTGGTCCAGATATTAGGGGACTAGATTTGTTTTTATACCTGTTTCAAATTAAATGTTATACTTAATTTTTCTTTTCGAGTCCTCTGTCATCTCCAAACAATTTCAACTTCGTTCAACTTTATCTCTCAACACAGACAGCTCATCTTTCTTTAATTTAGGGTTGAAGCATATTTTTAGGGCGAAGTTACAAGTACTCTTCTCACCATAGTACTTTGATCGAGTGCATCAAATTACTTGTGCAACTCACACCAGTAGTTTACAGATGTAATTCAGATTCTCATCCAAAGATGTCCAATAATGCCTTTTCATACCAATATTTGAACTGATTCAGCAGAAGATTTTAATTTTTTATGACAAACACACAGCAAATTGACATCTCCAAGATAACACGATCTATAAATTATTGATGAAAGGTCACGATCTTATATTATCCACTCAGCTTTATAAGAACACTTAAAGAATTTTGTCTTTCGAAGTTCACTTCACCTCATTTTTACTAAACGTACTGATTACTATTGATTCAACATTTTTGACTAATTAAAACAGAGTTTTACGATCATCAACATAAAGCAACATATACGATATATCGTAGATTGAAATGAACATGACGCCTAACAACTTTAGGCACGCCAAAATCATTACTTGAACATCTAGCTCTAGGCCTCTGTGTTTTGAAATAGTTGCATAATATAACACATTAATCATTTGCATGAAACAAACCAGGTCACTTGACAACGATGAGCGATGTTTACAGTTACGGGGTAGTCCTACCAATACCCTTGGAGAGATTGCTCAAAGTTTCGTTGGTTTAAAAAAAAAATATAGTAATAGAAAACAAAATATATTGGTTAAAGACAAAACTTTGGCATGGTACAATTAGCAAAATATCATCAAAATACGATAAAGGAGATCACAAACGAAGATATTGTTCATAGAATCGTACGTTCTTTGAGTAGCACAATTTTAGAATCTTGGAGTAGCTATGCACGCCATTAGAATTTCAGAGATCACTTTGTTCTCATTGTTAGTGTACAAATTAAATCTCGTACGAGTGTACGACGTTACAATCATGCATGTATTCTACTGCTCAAATCCTTATACTTTTCTCAGGATTTTGTTTTTATATTTGACCCCAGAAACGGCAAATCAGACTAAGGATAATATGTCCATCCTTCTTAATTTATTGCCATGGCCAAATAATTTAATCAAGTTGGTAAAAATATAGGGGTGAACGGCAAATTGGTGGAAAAAAAAATGAAACCTAGGCAACAAATCGGTAAAAAGAAACATAGTATCTGCTCGATCGAACTTCACAATTCAACAGATACATTTCACAAAAACACGCACGTATTGAAATTAAACTTCACAAAAACTTGTCAATACACGAATGTAAGTGGGTACGTACCTTTTAATCGAAATTATTCAAAGAAGTTTTCCAATTCACGCTTGAAACTGTTGCCCCTCTCTGTCGAATTACCGAAGATATTGGGAGAGAGTGATGAAGGGTCAAGGTGGTTTCGGGTGTCAATACATGGATTAGGGCGTAGTAGAATTGTGGGAGATGCACTTTGGCTTCGTAGGAGAATATGGGAGAAGGAAGTGTGTTGTGTTGCTGCTGGGTGTTGCATGTGAAGGAAGAGGCGCGCTGCAATTATTTTAATTAGGGCTGTGCGTGGAAGAAGGTATATGCTCCGGTTCCTATTGAACCGGAGCCTAAAATGCGTATATGCTCCGGTTCCTATGAAACCGGAGCCTAAAATAATTATATGCTCCGGTCCTTCACTAACCGGAGCATAAACCCTAAAATTCCACAAAAAAAACAACGCATAAAACCAAGCATTAAGCATATACTCCGGTTGTAAATAGAACCGGAGCTTATATAGAGTAGTATTTGAGGTTTTTTCCATTGATATATCAGTTGACGTGGTTCGGTGAAGAAAGATGAATCAAATTGGAATTTAGTCGACATGAGTCAAATGCATGATACGGAGAAACCATTTATACTTGCATCACAAGCTAAACAAGTATTCTACATCAAAGACACAAATGACCCTCGATGGGCTATTATTGCCCCTATTAAATGATAAATCCTTGGAATTAGTGATATCACTGATGAGGAAGACTATGATGACTTTGACGATCTCCCACCATTCTCGATGCCATGTAATAATGACATGGATGGACTAGAAACAAAAACAAATTATATGAGAATGGATCACCATGAAGGAGTTACTATAGATGAGTAGTATTCATTTTCTAGGTATCATTTTGTAGTTACATTAATGTTTGCTTCATTTTCTTTTTGGCCTTGATGTTGGACGATTCAATGACTAAATTTTCTTTGTTTCTTGTTCTTTGATGCATTTTATGTCTTACATCATGGCTAGTGATGAAGATTTCAGTGTTGATGAAGACGACATTGAGTACGATGTTGACCTGAAAACTGATCGAGGTGATCCATAAGACATAGCTGAGTCAGAAGCTCAGAGAATCAGTAGAATGTTTGACAAACATGAGAGGATTGCTAAAGTGGTAACAAGTTTAGGGGATGATGTATACATGAACATTGTCATCTCCTCGTGTTCGAGTTCCTAGAGAGGGAGGGAGAAGGGTGTGCTCGGGACTTAGGTCGACCAAGAGGTCCGACTAGGAGCCTTAGAGTGTCCGAGCCAATGCATTTAGAGTTTCATGATTTGCACCGGCCCATTGGTAGGTGGTGTCTCAAGTACGGTTAGCATATTGGCCTTCTTATTCTTCAACATCAATTAGGAGTGGTCATGAGTAAATGAGGGACTTCGACAGACCTTGTGGGTGGACACAATGGTACGCATTCCTAACTTAATCTTAATTATTTAAATATTTATGTAAACTACCTTACTAAATGAAACTAACCCAATTTCTTTATTTCAGGTTTTGTTTCACATTCCAGACAAACCCCAGCTAAAGAAGTTGTTTCTATCTGCAATAGTCGATAGATTTTGGGACTTCAAATCAAAGTTGGTGGCTGGTTGGGTTAATAAGACAAGAAAGGTATCCAAAAAAGATGCTAACAGGTTGCCCTATGAAATCTAGAAACATATTAAGGAAGGTGATTGGGCGACCTTTGTCAAGAACAAGATGTCTGAAACTGCAGTGGTAAGTTAAATACTTTTATGTATTTAGTTTTGAAAAATGATTTCTAAGGTACTTTTATGTTAAGTTAATAACCTTTATGATGTTGATAGGCCAAACACAAGAAGGCAAGCAAGAGTGCCAAGATGCCCATTACCTTGGATAGTCAAGCTACAACAATGCAAAGAAATAATGGATAGCAGAGGGCTTCTATCCCTCTTGTGCGGGACTTTCTTGTACATAATCAAGCACCACGCAGATAAGCCATGGGGATGACTATTTGTTTAAGGCACAAGAGGGACAAGAAATCTAGGGAGAGAGTCATTCTAAATGAAGAGACATAGGCTGTGGCTAAAAAAATGTAAGAATTCTATTTGCAAATCACTAATGTTTCCAATTTTTATAATATTTGACATTCATTTCTAATCTTTTACTTTTTCTTTCTAGTTGGAATTTTGAGATAAGAAAATTCAAGGGGAATTCGTTCCCATGAGGGCCCAAGACACATTAGATATAGCCATTGGGAAGGAAGATCACCTCGGACGCTGCGTTGGACTTGGAGGGACCAATATTGGGTATAGACAAGTTTTTGGACCTCCTCCACTGAGATCAAGCCAATCAAGTCAAATCGGAGTTTCAACTGAAGATCGGAAGATTTTTGAAGGCTCAACTTCAAGAAGAACTTAGACAGGAGTTTGATGCCTCCATAAAGGATAAGTTGTTCTCCCTACTTCAAGATATTGGTATCAGCATTGAGCAATTAACATCCCAAGGAGCATGGGTGTCTACTCCCCAGCTAGAGGTGTGTTATATGATCTTCTTAAACCTTTATGTTGAATAAGTAATGTTTGTTTTACTAATGACCTATAATATTGACATATTATATTGAATTTTCAAGGTCCTATCAGTTGTCGTCTACTCGTAAAAGATCCAACTACGGGAACGATCTATGATGTGGCTGGTGGTGTCGCGTACCTAGGTCAGTCAAGCCAGCAATTTACACGAACTCACCAAGGAACAAGGCTTGAAGGACATGAAGAGGTAAAGGTTGAGATTGTTCCTGACTTCTTCAAAGAAGCAACAATACCGGTCCCGATTCCACAATACGACTAAGAGACATTGAATGATGCAATTGGTACTTTTGTGTAATGACCTCTACATTTGATCAAGTTCATAAGTGAGGTTGAAATTAAAGATTCAATTGAATTTTATCTATAATTATATTTTGGAATGATCAAAGTCGTGAAATTTATGCCTTCTTAGGTGACTCCCCAAGCTAGGAAGATGAAGGGGATGTCAGCTGATGAGGTTATTAGGAGCAATGAACTAGCGTTAAAGAAGTCAGTGGTAGAAAACCGACCTCTTCTCACTGAAGTTGTAGCAGCTTCTCTTATTCCCGCATGCAAGTAGCTACTTTAATGTGTAACCATGATGAAGGAAGATGATACCATTGTTGTGCCATCGGATTGAGTCTTATTCCACTACTTTGAATATGGAACAACATGGCTTGACAAAGCTGACATCACCCAATTCGTACAGAGAGCTCAATTGAACATTTATGTTTTTCAATGCTTCATGAGGTATACACAATTAGGATATCGGTTAACTTTTGTCATACTGTTAATAACTTCTAAACCATTTCAATAATGCTTTTTATGATTATATAGGACACTTCATTGATTGAGGAGGTAAAGATGTACGTCTATTTTGCATTCACGAAATCCCTATAAAGCTAGGTTTAAGTTCATTTTATCCCCTATTTTTGAACGGTACGTTTGAATCTAATGTGTGAACATAACGCTAATTACTTATACATTTACTTTAGAGTACGATAATGTATTAGTATGTAAACATAACGATAATTACTTATTGCTTATTATGTAGTGCACATTGGATGCTTTTAGTCATTTGTGTGGGCAGTGGAAAAATCTACTTCTTCAATTTGGCTCGGTCAATGCACAATACTAATCATAAAGCGATTATTAATTAGTAAATGTTATCAATAGATTTACATTGCAAGCTAAGGTTGGTTGAAATTGAACTTTTAAACTAATCAATGTCGTTTTTCAGTGTGTTCAAAAGACTTACATTGCAAGGAGAATGAGCCGGAAAGTAGACATCGACATGGATAGAAGTGATGGTAAATTGATTAACTAAAACATTGTAAAATAATACTATCATATGACTAACATTTCTATTTTGTAATTCATAGTGTGCTCAACAACATGGGTGAACTAAGTGCAGCTATTTCGTGTTGCGTTCCATGCTTGACGTCCTCTCTGGGTGTAGTAGTGGGATGCCCATGGCGGAGGTAAGCCCTTTTGCCTATAAATTGTTAGTGCCACGTTGTGGTGTTTGCTTAAACTTATTTTAGACAAGCCACAAAAGGACCCTTTAGGTGCATATAATACTTCATAAATTGTGTATTGATTAAGATTGTCCTTTCTCTAACATGTTGAAGAGGACATGCCTTAAATTGTTATCTTTACAAATGAGTTATGTTAATTTATTGCCTTCCAACTATGGATCGAAATAGGATATATAGGAATCATCCAATATGCCTAAACCAATCCATATACGTCGGTTTGAGTTAAAATAGCTTAAACGTGAGGCTAAAGAAATTTAATTCGGGTAAAAACGAACATGTTTTAGCCAAAATAGGATAAGCCCCTCCAAATATGTTGTTTTGAGTTAAAATAACTCAAATAGAAAACAATTACACTAAGGAACCTTAATTTGTGTAGAAAAGAACATATTTTCCTAAAATATGCCTAAACCACTCCATATATATCGTTTTGAGTCAAAATTGCTCTAATAGAAAGGAATTAGGCTAAAGATCCTTAATTTGGGTGAAGAGGACATGTTTTGCCTAAAATATACCTAAAAAACTCTATATACATTGTGTTTTAGTTAAAATAACTCAACTAAGAAAGTTTTAGGCAAAAGAACCTTAATTCTGGTAGAAAAGAACATGTTTTGCCAAAAAAAATGCCTAAAACTCCAAATATGCCGTTTTTAGTCATAATAGATCAAATAGAATAATTTTTTGCTAAAGAACCTTAATTTGTGAACAAAAGAACATGTTTTGCTTAAAATATGCCTAAACACTCCATATAAGTCATTTTGAGTCAAAATAGCTCAAAAAGGAACATTTAGGCAAAGGAACCTTAATTTGGGTAGGGAAGAATATGTTTTGCCTACTATATGCCAAAACCACTCCATATATGTCGTTTTGAGTCAAAATAGCTAAAATGGGATGCAATTATGCTAAAGAACCTTAAGTTGGGAAAAAAAATATATGTTTTGCATAAAATACGTGTAAACTACTCCATACACGTCGTATAGAATCAAAATGGCTAAAATAGGATGTAATTATGCTAAAGAACCTTAACTTGGGTAGGAAGAATATTTTTTTGGCCTAAAATACGCCTAAACTACTCCATATACATCGTTTTGAGTCAAAACAACTTCAATAGGATTCAATTAGGCTAAAGAACCTTAAGTTAGGTACAAAAGAAAATGTTTTGCCTAAAATAGGGCTAAACAACTCCATATACGTCATTTAGATTTGAAATAGCTCAAATAGGAAGCATTTAGGTTAAGAAACCTTAATTTGGGTAGAAACGTGCACATGTAACCTAAAATATGCCCAAACCACTCCACTTAAATCATTTTGAGTCAAAATAGCTCAAGTAGGAAACATTTAGGCTAAGGAACCTTAATTTGTATAGAAAAGAATATGTTTGCCCAAAATAGGTTTGAACCCCTCCAAGTATGTTATTTTTAGTCAAAATAGCTTTAATAGGAAGCATTTTGGTTAGGCATCCTTAATTTAGGTAGAAAAGAATATGTTTGCCAAAATTAGGTTTAAACCACACTAAATATTTCTTGAGTTAAAATAGCTCAAATAGGAAACATTTAGGATAAGAAACCTTAAGTTAGGTAGAAAAGAACATGTGTTTACCTAAAATTTGCCTAAACCACTACAAATATGTCATTTTTTAGTAAAAATAGCTCAAATAGGAAGTATTTAGGCTAAGAAACCTTAATTTGGGTAAAAAAGAACATGTTTGCCCAAAATAGGTTTAAACCATTCTAAATATGTCATTGTGAGTCAAAATAGCTCGAATAAGAAACATTTAGGCTAAGGAACCTTAATTTGGGTTGAAAAGAACACGTTTTGCCTAAAATACGCCTAAACCACTCCATATATGTCGTTTTGAGTAAATATAGCTCTAATTGAAAGAATTGAGGCTAAAGAACCTTAATTCGGGTAGAAAAGAGCATATTTTGCCCTAATTATGCTCAAACCACTTCAAATATGTTGTTTTGAGTCA
Source organism: Dysphania ambrosioides (assembly GCA_026401315.1). Classification (NCBI taxonomy): domain Eukaryota; kingdom Viridiplantae; phylum Streptophyta; class Magnoliopsida; order Caryophyllales; family Amaranthaceae; genus Dysphania; species Dysphania ambrosioides. Next base: position 13,357,313 of record CM048670.1, on the reverse strand, counting down.
AAATGGCTCAAATAGAATGCAATTTGGATAAAGAACCTAAATTGTGAAGAAAAGAACATGTTTTTCCTAAATATACACCTAAACCGCTCCATATACGTTGTTTTGAGTCAAAATAGCTAAAATAGGACATAATATATGCTAAATAACCTTAATTTGGGTAGGAAAAGAACATGTTTTGCCTAAAATACGCCTAAACCACTCCTTATACATCATTTTGTGTCAAAATAGCTTTAATAGGATGCAATTAGACTAAAGAATCTTAATTTGGGTAGAAAAGAACTTGTTTTGCCTAAAATATTCTTAAACCACTCAATATATGTCGTTTTGAGTCAAAATAGCTATTAAATTAGGATGTAATTATGCTAAAGAACCTTAACTTGGGTAGGAAGAATATTTTTTGCCTAAAATACACCTAAAGCACTCCATATACGTCATTTTGAGTCAAAATGGGAGTAGTTTTGGGTAGAAATTGCTTTTTTTGGTCCCTACTATGCCAAATCTGCTATACATATTACCAAAATACAACTTCATTGCCATCATCAACAATTTCATGATTGTTAATGTGTTTCTTATTAACACCAACATCTTGAACATCAACAATATCACCATCACCATTATCATCATCAAAATCAAATTCTCTTAGCTTTCATCCACTTGTTCAACAAAACACTCCAAACACGAGCTCTCGTATGAACCATTAGATGATTCATCTTCCATCCCCACAAAATCCTTGTACAAAGCATCATCATTGTCCTCCTCACTACTACTACTAGAATCTTGGGATTTCTCAACATCACCATTACTGACCGTAAAATCCCCACCTTCCTTTTCATCGCTCATACACGCACCCTGAACTTCCCAATCACTATCATCAGAATTAGTATCCACAACGAAAGGATGACGCCCATCATCACCAACATCAACATTACAATCATGATCATATACAAAACCTAAAGGATTCCATCTCTCTCTAATAATCTACAACAATATCATCAATCTACAACAATATCATCATCACTTTCATTACCATTCACATCAAACATCATCACCCCCTTTCCCTTGTCATTATCATTACTCATCCCCCTCTCATTCTCCCCCTTCTTCTCCTCTTTATCATCAACATGATCAACAAGCTCCTACTTCATGACACCCACTTGCTTAATTTGGGATTCATGAAATTTAACCCCTCTTAAAAACTCTTCTTCATCAATCAAAACAGCCTTATTGTCATCCATGAAAACCCTCAAATTTCTATGTTTTATTCGGCTACTACCACCCTCATCAGTCTCTTTCATCGACTGTCACTTCCTAACCGCAACAAAACGCGCCACTTCTATTTTGTTCCATCACCATTTTAGCTCTATGACTTCTGGTCCTCTTTCCAATAGGTAAATTCTCCATCTTTTTCTCATAAAAGTTCCAAAAAAAGTAGAGGAAAACAAATCATTTTATAGAACAACAGAGGAATGAGATGAAAGAGGAAGGATAGGTAAAAGAAACAAAGGAAAAATTATGAATTACTCTATAAATAATTTGGAGAATATAATGAGGTAAAGATATCATTTTGAGGAGAGAGAGTGGAGAAATAAATATAGGTAGATGAATTCAGAGAGGGAACAGAGGACATGATAATGTATGAGATGATGGTTACTTGATTAGTTGGACAGGAGAATAGTTGTTAAATTGGGCGCCAAATATGCATGCAAAACAGCAAAAGTACAACAAAAGTCAAGGGAGTTTCATGAACCAACCCTATATTGTTAATTTCATGAACCAATTTAACATCAAGCTCATTCTTTTTCATTATACAACTTTGAGTGGAAAATGGTGTGTTTGAACTTTACTTTTGAAATACATTGCATTTTATATATATTTTAATGATATGGTAATCAATCTTAGGTATGCAAATGATTCAACAAGGAGCCCTTCTCCACCGAAGAAATCGATGTGATCTGCAACAAATTGGCCAAGTATTGGACAAATAACTTGTTTTAGATTATGCTATTTACCTTTTTGTAGATTTTCAGGATGATAACATTGTATTTTTTTGTACATTATGTTCATTTATTGGGGTCGTAGTTTTGATGTCACTTAATGGGTGATTTACGACCCTAATAGTATATAAATGAATTCCAAATCATCATATGTAACTGTATTAGCAGATTTTTGTACCATTATAATTGTATAGCAAGTTTTGATAATGAATACAACAGATTTGGTAATAAAGTTGTGTTTTAGTAATGAATACAACAGATTTGGCGTAGTAGGGACCAATAAAGAGCTTGCCAAAAAAATGACTATATGTGGCGGGTCTAAGCCACACCCGTCGCTTATTATTTAATTTTGTAGTTTTTTTTAGAAAATAAGCTATATGCGGCATATTTCGCCCTACCTCACCGCAAATTATAGGTATAATATGCGGCGTATTTTCCACTAACCCGCCGCATATTATTAGTTAATTATATATTTATTTGCGGCGTATTCTCTTATACCCGCCGCATATTATTAAATATTTTGCGGCGTATTTTTTACGCCGTAAATTAAATTAATTAATTTGCTGTCATCCTAAATGCTGTTAGCCTTTTGACGCCGCATATAGTATTAAAAAACTCACCGCATATTAATAAATTTCTACTAGTGCATAAACCAACTACCAATTCCTAAACTAAACCAAAAGTATGCCGCAAGCAAGGGGTTTCATCCAAAAACAATCTTTCGATAACCTTCAAGAAAACATGCACTACTCTTGGGATTTCTTGTCTAATTGTCTAAAGTAACCCAAAAAACACAATAGGGATTGAACAACAAATCAATAGCTCGAAATATTAACGCTCCAACATTAGGCTCACTACCCAAATCATCATTTTTCAATGACTCGATCTAGGAACATGAAAGGGTAAAACTTATATGGCCAAATCTAAGTTTCAACCAAAACCTAACATTGAAACACCAAATTAAAATCATTCGTGAATCAAATCCATACTTTAACTGACGTCCATACTTGGGATTAGGTTTTGACCTTATCCCCTAACTAGTTTAACTACTTATGGCATAAAGTCAAGAACTCCATATATTTGATTAAGGAAAACATAGAGTCGCAACTAAAAAATCTACCTAAACTAATCTAGGATAGAAATCTTAATGAAACAAGCAAAATAACGAAACAAGAACAGAAAAGCAATGAAATTAGATGAAGAAAATTGCTAGAGATTACTCATAGATTGAAAGGAATGTTGAGTTTAACAATATTTGCTTCAATGTTTTCATCAACAACAAAATATGATGCAAAATATAAGGCTAATCTACTAATACAAAGGAAAACTTTCTTTACCCAGAATGCTCTCTAAAACTCTGATTCTTCTATCTAAATGTGTCTAATGAATGACATCCTCGCTTCCCCCGTCAAGTCCATCTGATATTCTTGTGAAAACGGTTTGAGAAAACCACGTTTCTGCCCAAAATTGACTTGAGTGGGTATTTAGTGTAAAGGATAAGCGACCACTTATAGAAAGAATTTAAGTTCCAGTATGAACTGTGCGGCCGCCCAATGTAAGGATAAGCGCCCGCTCAGAAGGTAAATTCTCCTTCTGAGCGCCCTCTTGAAGCCCGCTCAACGCCCTCATGAAAGTTTCTGTCTTCGACCAGCTTTAAAGTGAGCGACCTCTTGGCTTTAAACATGTTGAGAGGCCTCTTGACTCTTGGCTTAAGTGGTCTCTCGGTTTCTTTTCTCGCCTCTTGTATTTCTCAATCTTACTCGTTGTTTCACTCGTGCTCGTGCCTATTATGTTCTTGCATCAAGAAAATGAATACACGCATAAAAGTAGAAGAAATATGGGAAATAAAGAGGAAAACAGGGTAGAAGTCATATATGCTCCTAAGGTAATAACTACCCGCAAATGCATCACGGGACACAAGTAAACCAAAATCGAACAAAACTTACACTAAATGACTAATGTAAAATATTCACAAAATAGAATTTATCATGGAACAAATATTATTATTAAAAATAATGTTAGATTAAATCTATCAATGTATATTTTGAAAGTATTTTTATTAGATAAGTTCATTAATAAAGATAAGTCCATTAATATGTATATACTTCGTATGACACAAAGTACACGAGTGATTGAGGATATATGGCACCCCATAATTAAGCTAAGGTTTGAACGGAACTGGAATTTTTGCACCTCTGGCATTAACGAATAGGGTATGATTTGATGGTAAAACCGCAAAGAGGTAGAGAGAACAAACTTATAAAATACGTAGTGAAGGTTCAATGGGCACTCAAGAGGGGGGGGGGGGGGGGGGGGGGTGAATTGAGTGTTAAGTAATCGTTAGCAATTTTTGCTTCTTTTCGAATTATGTGTAAGGAACCAGTTGTGCTGGTTCCCTTATGCAGCGGAATAAAACAAAGCAATAAAAAACACCACAGATTTAACGAGGTTCAGCCAACTCTGGCATACGTCCTCCTATCCTAAGTCCTTTATTAATCTACTCCGAAAAATAAAGACAAAGAACACTCTACTGTTTCCCTACTCCAGGAACCAGTAAACCCCACACTCTACTCCGAATGTGCTCTAAACTTACCCTCATAAGTTCCTAGTGTGTTTGAACTCACAAACACTCACCAAGTCTTCAACCCCTCTGTCAAAGACTTAATACAAGATCAAGAACTCTCTAATGATCTAACTCTCAAAAGTCAAATAGAGAAAAACGTTAAAACACTATTATGCTCTTGTGTATCACTTAATAATTGAATTAGTGCTTTTAGCTCTCAAAGATAGAACTCTATTAAAAATGCGTGAGAGCCATCACATGATTATTCAGAGTAAGATGTATTTATAGGTTAGTTGGCTAAACCCTAAAATCATGCATATAAGATATATGCGATTTTATGATAAGTATTTATCCTAATCAATTTGATCACAAGATAAAATCAATTTAGGATAAGATACTTCCTAGTTTTTAGCTAACCAAAAATATCATCTTATCTTTAGCTGCTTGGATATATTTTAAATCCATATTTTTCGGAAAATATCCTTTTTGTAAAATCTTTGTAAAAACAGCAGCTTAAATAATCTGTTCAGTTAACCTGGTTACCTGACCTGGTTCCCTGAACTGAATATGTTATGAAATTTGTTCCAAACCTTGTACCAAATTTCATAACGATATTTAATATACTAAAAGCACTTTATATACTCAATTATATAAGTTATACTACGGAGCATTTACATGAAGTTCCTAAATAACTCTTTGAGTGTAGTCTTCCTTCATGCATTCGTTAAGTCTTGAAAGCTTCCATGAATGAACTCAATTATTGACCAAAGGATCTTCCTTTAAGTTGATCGAAAATCCTTTCAAGCTTCCAATCTTAGAAATCAACTTAGATACTGCACATTTAACAAAGTTAATGTACAATACTAAATAAGTAACTGCCTTTCATAAAAGCAGTTTGAGAGAACAGTTTATACTGGTTCCCTACCAGTGCATAGCTTATTTATCATCTAACTGTTCCCTTTATAAAGATAAGTTAGTTCAACAAATATCTCATATAAATAATAACTTATCTAGGGAAACAATGTTCTATTTTAGCTGGTTCCCCCAACTGTATTGAACACTTTCAAAGACCTGTTTCCCTTAGCTGTTTGTCATCATTCAAAACTATCAATCAAAACCTAAGGGACTCAACTAATTCCCCCTTTTTGATGATGACAAACATTTGAAGTTTCTGCACCTGTGAACATACTCAAAAGAAAGTAGTCAAAAACTTCAAGAACTCAAGACTCAATGGAACAAGTCAGTTAAGCCAACTGGTTCCCTAAAGTTTAACAGAAAATAAAATAAAGTCAAAGTAAAAGTAAAAAGACTCAAAAACGACTCAATCTAAACTAGTAAAGACTCTAGGCTTCAACTTCAACTATTTTCCCCCTTTTGGCATCATTAAAAAGATATGCAAAAGTAGCATCTTATGCATAAAGTAACGTGCTAAACCATCCAATGGCATCAACCATTATACAAATAAAGTGCAGCAAAAGAAGGTCAGATTAGTTAAAATTAAGCCATGCCATCAATAAAGATCATAGTTTAATACAAACTAACAAAAGTGAACGATAGAGCCCAAATCTATATCAAAACAAGTTCAGGGATTGGGAGGAATAAAAATAGTCCAACAAAATCAGTTATTCAGAATATAATATAATAAAGGTAGGCTAAATGAAAAAGAAAACAGATTCAATCATCATCATCATTTTCATCATCTCCTTCCTCTTCTTCAGTGTCAGCCTCCTCAGCTGTTTCTTCCTGGTTCTCCTCCTCTTCATTGTCATCTTCGTGCTGGTCTACTTGCTGGTCCTCCTCAACTTGTTCCTTCTCAATTCCAGAACTACCAGCAACCTGTTTCTCTAACTTGCTCATCCTCATAATAAACGAAGTAGATAAACCTTCCACTAAGGTCACTAACTTGCTAAGCTGATCCCCTACAGCACTCATCTTCTCTTCTTGACTCTCCAGCCTCTTAAGAATAACCTTCTGACCTGCTGGTTCCTCTGCCTTCTGTTTCTTCTTGGCAGGCTTAGGAGTCTCTACTGGTTCCTCCTCCCTAAACTTCAACACCCCAGCACTTATGATCAACCCCTTTTGTTTCAGAATACCTTTGGTAAACACTATTACAGGAGCAGTTGATCCACTAAGAGAAACATTATTCTCTTTAAGAAGCTTAGTTATGTAAGAACCATAAGGAAGAGAGTGGTGGGATGAATTATAGCAATTCATCATATGGTTTATCATTAGGGAAGGAAGATTTATCTTAATCTTTTTCATCAGCAAATATATAAGCACCATTTCCATGATGCGCACAAAACCCCTACCTTGTGCTCGAGGGATAATCATCTTGTTATACAGAGAGTGAAGAACCAGCATCACTGGTTCCTTCAAGCTACCAGTTTTAAACGTTCCAGCTTTCTTTGGAACTTTCCCTCCAAACACAAAGTCATGCACTTTATCTGGACTGACCCCTATAAGTGTGGGCCATCCATCTCCAGAATACTCATCAAAACCATCTCTGGGTATATTCAACAACCCAGCCAAACTTGCAACAGACACATTCACTTCAACATCATTCACAACTGAACCTAACGACCTATCCAACATTTGTTTCAAATTCACATAAAACTTTCTAACACCATCAATATTAGCATCACAGACATCAAACAAAGGCATCCAACCCTGATATTCTAACAGCTCTTTCACATCACTTAAGGCAACTTCATCAAAATAACCAACTTCTGTTTTACACCCAGATAACACAACCCTAGAACCTAAATCAGTCATACCAACAGATGGAGATTCTACTGACAAACCTCTTGTAGACTTCCGTGCTGTTCTCTTTCGTTTGGAACCAGCAGAGTCCATCGATTATTCCTCTACTACTACTTCACCAATCTTTTTCAGGGAAGACCTAGTCACTCTGCTGCGAACCAAGGGTTCTGTAGTCCCCTTTTTCTGCCCAATAATCTGTAGATCCTCTTTTTCACTTCTAACTTCCTCCTCTTCCCTTTCTCCAACAGTAATGAAGAATTCTTCAGCGCTTTTGGGCTGGTCCCCCTGAGATGAGGCAGGTTCTTTGATGATGGAATCATCAGCCTCAGGGGTTTTGGGTAAAGGTGCATTTTTGGGACGTAGAGGTGAGGGAGATTTAGAAGATGGAGACGGAGTTGGTGATGGGTTCTTTGTGGTGGTAGGAGGTGAATTGCTCGATGAAGTCGGAGCAGGGTTAGTTTCAGTGATGGTGGTCTCCTTCAATTGAGTGGACTCACTTGCTTGAGTCTTCTCCTCTCTTTTCTTAGCTAAAGCCTTGGATGATTTCCTTCCCATTGTAGCAAACAAGCTTCACAATTTAGTAGGAATTTGAGAGAGATGAAAACGGAGTGAACAGTGATTAGGGTACCACTTTTGAACGAGAGAGAGGATGAATTGAATGATGATGTGATGTGAAGCTGTATCAATGTGTTAATGTGTATTTATATCAATTGCACAGACATATGAATTCCAAGAATTAGCCGGTTGAGAATCAAAATAAATTAAAAAGATAATTTCAAAAATTGAAAATTTAAAAAATGATAATTATCTTTTTACAAAAAAAAATCAACCAACTATAAATTAGGCAATTAAATATATTTGCCTCTTTGTAGGATAGGAATAACTGAAATAAGATAATTCTTTCCAAAAAGAAATTATCTTATAGTAATCTTCCAAAAATAAAATATTTTCGAATGACATATCAGAGCTGAACTGCTGTTTCCTCTTGCTGGTACCTGTACTGAACCAGTCATTCTATTTTCAGCATGTTTCAAAATAACTTCTCCTGTTTCTATGCAACAATAATCCACTTAGGTTATTTACACAATATTTGTAAGTAAGCAACATAGTTATATACATAATTAATACAAAAGCATACTTATTCTAACCAATCATTGAAGGAAATAATTGAAGCCAACGCCTAAAATCTAACTAGACCTAAAAGGACTCTTAACCTACAAAAAGACTCTCTACATAAAGGCTTTGTGAAGATATCAGCTATTTGATCTTCACTTTTACAAAACAACATCTCCACCAATCCTTTTTCCACATTGTCTCTTAGAAAATGGTGTCTTATCTCAATGTTTTTGGTCTTGGAGTGTTGCACAGGGTTCTTTGAAATATTGATTGCACTAGTGTTATCACAAAAGATAGGAACACTTTTATAAATAACACCAAAATCTTTCAGCTGGTTCCTTATCCATAGTAGCTGGGAACAGCATGAAGCTGCAGCTATATATTCTGACTCTGCTATGGATAGGGCCACTGAATTTTGCTTTTTAGAACCCCATGATATAAGACAAGAGCCAAGGAAGTGTGCCATACCTGATGTGCTCTTTCTATCAACTAGGAAACCAGCATAATCTGCATCTGTATATCCAATGAGATCGATGGTACTGCCTTTGGGGTACCACAAAAACAGATTTGCTGTTCCCACAAGATACCTAAGTATCCTTCTAACAGCCTTCAAGTGAGATTCCTTTCGATTGCTTTGAAACCTAGCACACAAACCAACAGAAAACACAATGTCAGGTCTACTAGCTGTTAGGTAAAGTAGAGAACCAATCATTCCTCTATAAAGCGTAGCTTCAAAATTTTTTCCCTTAAGATCAGCATCCAACTTTGTGGATGTGGGAACAGGTGTATCATAAGCTTTGCTGTTCTCCATGCCAAACTTTTTCAGCAGCTCTTTTAAGTACTTTTGTTGATGGATCATTATACCATCATTTGTTTTCTTAATCTGCAGCCCTAGGAAGAACCCTAGTTCTCCCATCATACTCATTTCAAATTCACTCTGCATAAGATTTGCAAATTCATCACACAAAGTTTGATTAGTAGCACCAAATAAAATATCATCAACATAAATTTGTACTACAATCAAGTGTTTCCCCCTGGTTCTTATGAACAAGGTCTTGTCTACTGTTCCCCTCTTGTAATCATTAGCCATCAAGAAATTGGACAGTCTTTCATACCAAGCCCTTGGAGCTTGTTTCAAGCCATATAATGCTTTATCCAACTTATATACCTGCTGGGGAAACAGTGCATCTTCAAAACCAGGTGGCTGCTCCACATATAGTTCTTCCTTCAAATAGCCATTAAGGAAGGCAGTCTTCACATCCATCTGAAACAGCTTAAAATTCATGTGAGCAGCATAAGCAATTAAAATCCTAATAGCCTCTAGCCTAGCTACTGGTGCAAACGTCTCATCATAGTCAATTCCTTCTTGTTGATTGTACCCTTGCACCACTAGCCTTGCTTTGTTTCTGACTATAGTACCAAGGTCATCTAACTTGTTTCTAAAGACCCATCTAGTACCAATGACTGATCTTTCCTTTGGACGGGGAACCAGGTGCCAAACCTGGTTCCTCTGAAACTGATTTAACTCATCTTGCATAGCTAGTACCCAATCAGGATCAGTCAATGTCATTTTATAGTCAGTAGGCTCTACATTAGACAGGAAAGAATAGAAAGCACAAAAGTTTTGAAAGACACTTCTTCTCGTTTGAATCCCCTTATTTATATCACTAATTATTTGATCAGTGGGATGAGAAGATTGATATCTAAAACTTTTGAAATTAATACTGTTTTGTGCTTCCTCATTAAGTTGGGAACTAGCATGTTCATGAATTTCTTCTCCTTCTGAAGAACCAGGAGGATTCACATTCATGCTGTTTCCTCTATCATTACTTACCTCAGGTTCAGGGGTGGTACCTTCTTCTGTTCCCCCTGAACTTATTACCTGTCTATTATATGAGGAACCATCAGGACTTGGTTCCCCTTCAGAATTCTCATTATCTCCATTTTCTTCTCTAGGCACTTCATCATTATCATCTGGTGGAGTATTTGGTAGGCCTAGCTCTGCTTACACTTCATCTGTGGGACCAGTATACTGGTTCCCTGTGAAATCCATCAATCCAATCACTTCATCAGGTTGTACCTGCGCAATCTCAAAAGACATGTTACATTCATCAAAAATGACATGGACACTCTCCTCAACACAAAGAGTCCTTTTATTGAAGACTCTATATGCTTTGCTGTGAGAAGAGTATCCAAGAAAGATTCCCTCATCACTTCTAGGATCAAACTTATCAAGCTGGTCCTTCCCATTATTATGCACATAACATTTACATCCAAAGACACGAAAGTATGTGATGTTGGGCTTTCGACCTTTAAGAAGTTTATAGGGAGTCTTATTTAACTTTGGTCTAATGAGACCTCTATTCAATATATAGCAAGCAGTGTCAACAGCTTCACCCCAAAAACTCTTTGGGAGACCACTCTCAATGAGCATCGTCCTCGCCATCTCCTCAAGAGTTCTGTTCTTCCTTTCTACAACACCATTTTGTTGAGGTGTTCTAGGGGCTGAGAAGTTGTGATTAACTCCATGTTCCCTACAATAATCAATAAAGTTAGCATTATAAAATTCAGTACCATGGTCTGATCTTACCGAGACCAGCTTATGGGTGAGCTGGTTCTCCACTTGTTTCACCAATGTTACCCATTCTTCAAACGTTTCATCCTTTGTGTGTAACATCATTACCCAAGTGTACCTGGAATAATCATCAACCATAACACAGACATATCTATGACCTCTTCGACTTTGTACTCTCATGGGACCACACAAGTCAATGTATACAAGTTCGAAGGGTCTGCTGGTACTCAAAACAGTTTTAGGCTTAAAAGAGATTTTGACCTGTTTTCCCCTTACACATTCAGAACAAACTTTATCAGCTTCGTACTTAATGTTAGGAAGACCTACCACTAAGTCACGTGCTTTAAGTTTGTTTAGAAGTGTTAGGCTAGCATGTCCAAACTCTTATGCCAAATCCATTGATTATTTTCAGAAACAGCTCTCAAACAGATGGACTTGTCTTGAGGGATTTTATCTAAGAAGGTGATGTAGACATCATGCTTCCTGGTTCCCTCACATACAAGTTCTCCTGTTTGTGAGTTAACTATGTGACATAGGTTGGCTTGAAACTCAACTCTATTACCTTTGTCACATAATTGAGAAATACTCAAGAGATTATGTTGCAAGCCTTCAACATAATAAACATCATCTATTGCGTTAGAAAGTGTCTTACCAACCTTACCTAAACCAGTGATGGTTCCCTTGCTGTTATCCCCAAAGGTGACACTTCCTCCATCAAAGGCCACTAGTGAAAGGAATTGATCTTTATCCCCGAACATGTATCTTGAGCAACCACTGTCCAAATACCAATAGGTGTCTCCCTTCACTCTAGCCTGCAAGAGTAAATCAAACATTAGTTTTAGGAACCCAAACACACTTGGGTCCCTTTTCAACAACATTAACATCATTTTGATCCTTTCTTCTCCACACATACATTACACTCTTGCTGTTCTTATTAGCACTAATTTTCTTAGCTGGACATTCATGTATCTTATGTCCATTCTTACCACAATGAAAACACACGTGCATCTCTTTAGTCATGACATACTTACCTCACTGATATTCTGTGATCCAGGTGGTTTCTCTGGGAGACCAGTTAGTCCTGGTTCTCTGTCTAGTATAACCAAGACCAAATTTTCCTTTGTTTCCTCCTGATGAAGTCAGATGGTTCAAAGTTCTTTGTGTATTCAGTAGCTTATCCACATGTCTATGAGTGTCATGCAATTCCCTTTCTTTTGTTTCAAGTGTCTTAACTAACAACTCGTTTTTCTCTTTCAAAAACTCAAAGTTACTTTTTAAAGTTGCAAGTTGTAAGTTAAGATCTAAAACCATAGGGTCATTAGACATGTCAATAACTACTGATTGCTTTTCACTTTTTAGTTGATTAAATTCAGCATGTAACTTACAGATAGTACTTTCATATTCATTAATCATACTGCTGACTTCAACGCTGGTTCCAGTAGGAGAACCAGGGGACTGAACAGCTTTAAGTGAAGCAATTTCTTTGTGAGAATTTTCTAAGTTGAAAGCCAATGTTTCAAAGGCCTTCAACAGAGAAGTTCTATTGCAAGAATTTGCTTTACTTATGACTGTTGAAAAATCAAGGACTTCACTAGTAGTTGATAAGTCTCTGGGGAACCAGGAGATCAGATCTTCTTCACCATCACTCGGATAGTCAAGTTCAGAAGATCTTGCCCTTTCTAGTTCTACCTTGCACTTGTCCAATTCAACTTCTAGTTCAGCAACTTGATTTTTCAAGTTATGGCAAACCATCTCTAGGTGATCACAACTAGCAATAGCAATTTCACATTCATTGCGTTTTTCTTTTAATTCTCTTTTGCCAGTTATATAAGTTTCACCTAATTTATAGCATTCATCTAATAAAGAATCTATACAAGCAAGCATATTTTCTCTATCATATTCATGCATATCTATTCTAATTTGTTCAAGGTTTACCTTATGTTTTTGTAGTACATCCTTCTTAGCCATCAAGCATTTCTTGAATGTACTGGTTCCCCCTCTGGTTCCCGGACCAGTGTTGTTCTCCTTGATGTTTGTGAAAGCAGTTAAGCAAACATCAGAACTAGGTGTATCTTCTTCTTCATCAGATCCTGAGTCAGATTCTCCCCACATAGATGCTATCATGGCATTCTTGAAAGCCCTCTTATCTCCAGATTGAGATTGCTTGTCCTTCCATTTTGGACAATCACGAATGATGTGTCCTTTCTCACCACACTTGAAGCAACCTAAAGATGAAGAAGAGTTAGATTTTTTAGTATTTTTGAAATTCCTACCTTTGAAATTCCTCTTTTGATCACGAAGAGATCTTTCAAATCTTTTTGCAATCATGCTGATCTCATCTTCTTCTTCTTCTACTGTTCCCTTTAGTGCCATGCCTCTGGCTGGTTCCTTCTCAGACTTAGAGTCAATCAGCATCTCATGAGTCATAAGGGAACCAATCAGCTGTTCCAAAGACAAGGTAGACAGATCCTTTGCTTCATATACAGCTGTTACCTTAGTTGTCCATGTATCTGTTAAACTACGCAAAATTTTTCTCACAAGATCCTCATCAGAAAATTTTTTACCAAGTGATCTAAGATCATTAACAATAGTCATAAACCTACGAAAGTAATCATTGATTTTTTCATTTTTATTCATGGCAAACAATTCGTATTTAGACATGATTAAATCAATTTTAGACCTTTTACCTCACTGGTTCCCTCAAACGCAAGTTCAAGGGTGTCCCATATCTCCTTAGCACTACTGCAACCAGAGATACGATTTGTTTCGGTCTCACCTATTGCTTGTTGTAGAATTGACATTGCCTTAGCATTTTTCTCCAGCAACTTGTAATCAGCAGTGACCAATTCGCTATCCTTCTTGGGAACCTGTTTCCCATCAGCTTCTGTCTTGAGAATGATATTAGGACCATTTTTAACTACAAGCCAGCATTCATAATCAATACCCATGATAACATTCTGGATCCTGTTCTTCCACCAAGCATAATTATTTCCATTAAACTTTGGTGTCTTGTTGTCATAACCGATTGCACTTAATTCTTGAGTATTCATTCTTAACTCCTCTAGATGTTACTCTTTCGAGAAGCTTAGGCTCTGATATCAATTGAAGGTTCAATGGGCACTAAAGAGGGGGGGGGGGGTGAATTGAGTGTTAAGTAATCGTTAGCAATTTTTGCTTCTTTTCGGATTATGTGTAAGGAACTAGTTGTGCTGGTTCCCTTATGCAGCGGAATAAAACAAAGCAATAAAAAACACCACAGATTTAACGAGGTTCAGCCAACTCTGGCCTACGTCCTCCTATCCTAAGTCCTTTATTAATCTACTCCGAAAAATAAAGACAAAGAACACTCTACTGTTTCCCCACTCCGGGAACCAGTAAACCCCACACTCTACTCCGAATGTGCTCTAAACTTACCCTCATAAGTTCCTAGTGTGTTTGAACTCACAAACACTCACCAAGTCTTCAACCCCTCTGTCAAAGACTTAATACAAGATCAAGAACTCTCTAATGATCTAACTCTCAAAAGTCAAATAGAGAAAAACGTTAAAACACTATTATGCTCTTGTGTATCACTTAATAATTGAATTAGTGCTTTTAGCTCTCAAAGATAGAACTCTATTAAAAATGCGTGAGAGCCATCACATGATTATTCAGAGTAAGATGTATTTATAGGTTAGTTGGCTAAACCCTAAAATCATGCATATAAGATATATGCGATTTTATGATAAGTATTTATCCTAATCAATTTGATCACAAGATAAAATCAATTTAGGATAAGATACTTCCTAGTTTTTAGCTAACCAAAAATATCATCTTATCTTTAGCTGCTTGGATATATTTTAAATCCATATTTTTCGGAAAATATCCTTTTTGTAAAATCTTTGTAAAAACAGCAGCTTAAATAATCTGTTCAGTTAACCTGGTTACCTGACCTGGTTCCCTGAACTGAATATGTTATGAAATTTGTTCCAAACCTTGTACCAAATTTCATAACGATATTTAATATACTAAAAGCACTTTATATACTCAATTATATAAGTTATACTACGGAGCATTTACATGAAGTTCCTAAATAACTCTTTGAGTGTAGTCTTCCTTCATGCATTCGTTAAGTCTTGAAAACTTCCATGAATGAACTCAATTATTGACCAAAGGACCTTCCTTTAAGTTGATCGAAAATCCTTTCAAGCTTCCAATCTTAGAAATCAACTTAGATACTGCACATTTAACAAAGTTAATGTACAATACTAAATAAGTAACTACCTTTCATAACAGCAGTTTGAGAGAACAGTTTATACTGGTTCCCTACTAGTGCATAGCTCATTTATCATCTAACTGTTCCCTGTATAAAGATAAGTTAGTTCAACAAATATCTCATATAAGTAATAACTTATCTAGGGAAACAGTGTTCTATTTTAGCTGGTTCCCCAAACTGTATTGAACACTTTCAAAGACCTGTTTCCCTTAGCTGTTTGTCATCATTCAAAACTATCAATCAAAACCTAAGGGACTCAACACGTAGTATTATACTATGAACATAATAAAACTTGTTAGATCCATAATGTGAAGATATGAATGATAACTTAAATATCGCAATCAAACAAAAGAGAAATTCGTGCTATTATACATGCACCTCTAGCTAGCTTTAAAACAAGAAATTTTTTGAAAAAAGGAACACATAAAAACACGAAAGAAAGCTTCCTCACATAGTCACATATAGTTCGTCCCAATCATTGCAGCTAGGGGTGCTTATTGAGTTGAGCTACTCAGACTCGACTCGGTCAAAACTTGGTCAAAGCTCGACTTGATAAGTTAACGAGCCAAGTCGAGCAAATCAAAGCTCGACTCAAAAAGCTTGTGAGAAACTCGAATTTTCATTTATAATATTTATTAAAAAGTACACTTAAAATATAAAATTAAAATAAATAAAAAATGGCTTGATATAAACCAAAAGTCCCACATTTGATTAAAATGAAATATGATTGGAAAGAGTTTTATATATAAAATCAAAGTCCCACATTGAAAAAAATGATAAATTGTTTAAAGCAATTAGTATATGTAAATCCAATAGGGTTTTCACCTAAAACCAAATTAAGCTTATTAAAGCAAAATTTAGCCTTCTTCTTGGCCCAATTGGAGTAGAAGTACTTAGACCTATTGAGCTTTTAATTAAGGTGAAAATGAGTCAAGCTCGAGTCGAGCTTGAAACGAGCTTTAATCGAGCTCGAGCTCGAAAATTGAGTTTTTGAGTCAAACTCGAGCTTTGGTTTTTTATTTAGCTCACGAGCTTTCGAACTCGAGTTGAGCTTAGCCAAACTCGAGCTCTACTCGACTCATAAGCACCCCAAGTTGCAACTAATTTGAAAGTAGTAAAAATTCCAACGACTTCTATAGCTTCATGCATCGATCATACAAATTGAAGTATATTCTAATCACATCATCAAACTATCATGCATGCATGTCGATGTACGTTCACCTCTATAAAAATAAAGGAGACTGATCTCACTTTAAACTCAGATTCATGAGCTCAACACCCACCAATTCAACATTTCAAAAATGAGGAGCGTGAGATGGATGATCAAGAGAGTGAGCTTGGTGGTCATGCTTGTTACATTTGTGGATGCGGCAACTATGCCGCAACCCCGCATGGGTTTCCCTCAAAACGTTCAAATGTCGCTCGCTGCCACCATTTCTTATGAGAGCCCCGCCTTTTCAAACAGCAATTACAACCACAACTTGGAGTTTTAGAGAGTAGGTGCCGGTGCCGAGGCTGTTCAAAACCAAAGACGGCACGGTTACTTGCCAAAACGCAGGACAAATATGCAACCTCGCAATAGGGTGTTCATTACCGGGTACCCGGATTTTCGGGTACCCGGTAAATTGGGTAGTTCAAAAATCGGCCCATGACCCGACCCGGTTAAAGCGGGTACCCGCTAACCCGCTTTAACCGGGTCGGGTCACAGGGTACCCGGTTTATTTTTATTATTTATGACTATTTTTTTTTTTTTGCTAAAAATCTAATTTTGAATAGTGAGAAGCACTATACATTTTTTATACTTTGAAATCAATTTTGTTGAGGCCAATAGTCAAGAGTCCAATACGTCAAGTACAACAGAAGTTTTGGTATAAGATTAAGGCTAATGACTCTAGGACTAAAGTTTAAGAGACGGATAAGTTTTGGTGCAGATTTTGTATGGATATTTTAGAGGAGATTGTCTATATATGAGACATAGTAATGTCAATTTCTTTATAAAAGCCTTTCAACCATGTTTTTGTATTTTGGAAAACTTGTCTATTTTTAAAAAGTCAACAAAATTGCCCTTATATGGTATGAATTGAAAATTAACGTACAAAAATATGAGGTAAAAAATCAGTATACTCTTATCACATATATAAATACACTTGAGGCTTCTGGATGGCATGTCACACTGTCACAACCATATACCTGGCCTCTCGGAAATACCACAAACGTTCTAAATCAAAACAATAATGTTTTCCTTATACTTCATATAAGGTCAATTCATCTGTTGTCCTGACGTAAAACTACCCAACTTTAACCCTTTTTTATTAATAATATAAAAAAAATATTAGTTTTTGCTAGCTTGAAATTTTCTGTGCTACATCATCATTTTAAATAACCATAGTACTGAAAGTGATGAGCAACTCCAAAACTGTCGAGGAAATATCCCCCTTCTCTGCCTAATATTCCTTGTCTTCTTGCAAAGTATCAACTTGTCCAATTAGTAAAAAAAATAAAGTACAATGTTCAACAAAAAATTAATTAAAAAAAATATATATCGGGTACCCGATTATAATTTATCCGGCCCGTGACCCGACCCGATTAGTATATTTCTTACCGGGTCGGGTACCCCACCCGAAAAGGCAAATTTTTTTAAAATAAACCCGACAGTTTTTTGTCGGGTCATCGGATCGGGTATTTTTGAACACCCCTACCTCGCATTAACGACGGATTCAGGATTTTTTACTTGATAAATCACAATCGATAACCAATTATGTAATAAATTTTTTTTATCAAACAATCAAATAATAATACTAATAAATTCATCCAAATTTATTTTTCTGATACCGATTGGTGAGTCATTTGACCCATTAGGACAACAATTACATCTGCTATAATGGGTTGCGGTATGACAACCTCCCTTTCGTTATACTTGGGGTATGCAAAATAGACCAGCAGTCAATCAAACAGGCAATTAATACAACATGCACGTACCTAACGCCCTTAGCTTTCTCTTCAGCGTCCCATATGATTGATCATGGTACTCAATAAATCTTGGGATGTATGTTGTCCTAGTAAATTGAGAATCATTAAAGTTTTCATTGATGATCGTTTGATTAGGTAATGGTCAAATGGAGATGGCATATATATAATATCTTCTGGTATTCAGAAGCTCTTTGAGTTTTTTTTTATAGTAATATTTAGTCTTCAAAAACTAAGTGATTTAGTTTTACAAACATTATATGATCAAATATCTATTACAAACATATCTTTAATTCTCTATCGTCACTAGTATTGTTAAATTTTACAAAAGAAATAGTTACATTATTTTGAGACGATAACAAAAAATTTTTAGCTTATATATCTTCTTAGAAATGGCAAAAAGGAAGCATTTATCCGTACCGTTAGACTAGTCACAAAAGCTATTACAGAAAGAATTCCGTGTTCCGTTCATCAGAAGCGGGGATAGCTCAGTTGGGAGAGCGTCAGACTGAAGATCTGAAGGTCGCGTGTTCGATCCACGCTCACCGCATCAAAGTTTTTTGATTGCCTTTTATTTTTTTCTTTGGGAATACGTCTCCCTAGTTTAGCTCTTGGCAGCAAAAAACTGAAATGGCTAAGGTTTACACAACTAGCAGATGTGGGTTTTGTTCGAGGGAAATTAAACTAAAAGAGTTGGTTACAATCCTAGAATCGAATCATTGCTGCATCAGTGTCCTTGTGATTCCCTATACACTAAACAAAAACTAGGCCCATCGATATCATTTATAGTGTGGAAAGGATAAAGTGTCATGTACGCCCATATAAAAAGGGAGAACTAAAGTACCACTCAACCAACACAACCGCGGCTATATACACATAGGCAATATGGCCGCGCCATATACACATAGGGTGAATGTGTAGGGGTCAGAAGTCTTGTTCACTGCCACACAGCATCTGTTTCTAATGAGCTTCCCCTTTGCCCTTCATAACCTTAGGTTGCAACAACGGACAACCCCATTGTCAGAAAATCCTGTTGATTCATGCATGCAAGAGCCTTTCCCTTCAACATCCAGTGTATTAAAACTGTATTAAGTATTATAGGATGGCATACAGCGTACTGGTTAAAACAAATTCAGATGCTTGCTCATCTATGTAATGTCCAAAATTGAGAAGTTATTTCTGAGTACTTAAAACTTTAGGGGAAAATCTTCATCTAGATTAAGTCCCTCGCCCATGCCCACACTTCAGTGCAAAAGTTTCCTAGATTCACCCTTAAATCGTTTAGGACATAAAAATAACTAATACAAATTCGGATATGTATATCAGGAATTCTGCAGTTCCAAGAGCTGAAAACCAATCCATTCATTTATACATAAACAAAATACTGCATATGTTATTTTGGTCACTAATTAGACATAAATAGGATCTCCTTTACGAATCCAAAAAGACATAATAGGTATCTTGTTACCTCCAAAATCCCACTCGTTGTAAGTCATGTAGAACAAATAAAAGCCAAAACAGATACTGATGCATCCTCTCATCAGTTTCCCATGTAGTGAGCAAAAATTGCCGAATCCATCCTGCACATAAGAAAGTCCTCAATTACTATGTAATACAAAGTAGTGGTTATTAGCCAAATAGGTAAACTCATAATGAACAAATTTACCATAGCCAAAATATCAGCGTACTCGAATCATCTCAACATCCATTATTAACCAAGAGTTTGGGGGAACGAGACCAGATCCCTCACTTCCATATCTGTAAAATTATCCCACAAAAGGATTTTCTATTAAGCATAACATGCCATAACATTTGGAGAAAAACTCTGAAGAATGAATAAACAAAGCTAACTTGTTCTCTCTGATCCCGTTTGATTACTTGACATATATGTACAGAAATCAAGAAAAGAAAAGAAAATTGTGTACCCCAATGCAGGCGGTATTTGAAGTCTTCTCTTGCCACCTACTCGCATACCTAACCACAAAATATAACTTACAGATTCATCCTTTGAAGGCTTTTATGCCACAACAGTATAAAAACAAATGAAAGGGAGGAAAGGGGATAACAATTGCTTCTCAGTCATGGGACAAGTTCTAATCCAATATAAGTACATTATGTGACATTTTAGGGGTTGGTTCTAAGCAAGTGTTGGGAACAGCATAAAAATGCAAACGTATTTGGAATATTCAGATTGAATACCAAAATACTATCAAGCACTAATACTTTCTAAGAAAATAAATGGTTGATAGAAAGCATTACCCTCAATTCCTAGTTCAAGTCCATCCATAACACGACCTTTACCTGGAAGACACAAAAAGCAAGTGTGTAAGGACTAGATATTGTTAAGAAATGAGCTCATACGTGAACAGCATACCAAGTCGAAATTTGAGAGGATCTTTTCCAGCAGTTGAGTCAAAAATCTTGTTTCCATTTTTCAGTTTACCAGTATAACGAATAGTCACCTAAAATCAGAAGTGAGTCAGTATTTTGTCCAAAAGCAACCACACTACATGTCCACACTCAATGGAGAATTTATAAAACAAAAGCAGAGAACGGTTATCTGACTTGCCTTCTTTCCTGAGGATGCTACTTTTCCATCTTCTTCACCAGCGTCTAGCTCATCGACAACCAAGCCGCCAGATAATGTCCTTGTATTGGACTTTATTTTTCCATAAGTATCATTTTTTACTCTGCTGGGAGAGTTTGAAGCTTCATTCTCATTCTTATACTTTTTGTTCTTCCTCTTAAGTTTCTTGTCTTCAGATTGAGGACCATCAGTTATATTCCAAGAAAAATCAGACTTTTTTCTGCATAGAGACAAATTTAACCTTTAATACATTGAGAACATAGCAGAAATCACTATCCAAGAGCTATCTGCAAGATCCAACATGCAAAAGCCAGGGAACACATAAGAAATATCATATCACAGTTGAAAACAAAAAAAATCAGAAATATAAATCCTTACCAGTGACTGACTAAACTGAAGTTACAATGATGTACTAAAATGTAGAAGTGAATTTTGGCCAAGACAGCATTTCAAAGCCAAGAGGGCAGGCACCACATTTATTCATTCACTAAACAGTGAGCATACAAAAAAAATATCATGACTCACATTGCAAACATCATCCATGTGATAACCAACTAACCATAACAATTTCATGTCCTCGCACATTTTCAAGTTTCCATGATTTAAATCAAATTTTGTCTAACCATAGAACTATAGCCATGTTGCTTAAAAGGGTCAGGACTGCTATCCAACTCAAGTACTTTTTTGAAAATATTTGAGGTCTAAAAGTCCTCCATGCCATTATCAATTCTAACCAAATTTGTAAAAAAATCACTGATTAGCATGCTAACATAGACTGCACAATACCAGTTCTGATCTATGTTATTGAAACTTAGTTAAAGGTGTTCACTATATACACATATTCAAGAATTCGACAGACTGTCAGGTGTTCCCACACAGGGATTTTGTCCTCAAACTAACATATGTGCATGGACATGGCTTTCCTTAACATATCCTAATACAAAGTATAAAAAAAATTTGCATGTCCCTTGGTATATTCTATATCATTTGAATCGACCTGTATAGATAATTGCTCATGTCAAGCCTATCCACAAGCATAACTCTCATAAGTTCTTACTTCTCATAGTATTTACAGCATAATGATGGGTCCAATAAAAAATTGAAGCACAGATTATAAATATCATATCCATGTGGGGATGTTGACTCTCAATGAGTCCAATTACCCGCCTGGTACTTGAGATAAAATGATGAGTCAGGGTAACATAGTAATTAGATTACTATCTCACACCATAATAAAAGCAAAGCTCAATAGCAGTAGTCAACAGAGAAAATCAAGCACTCGGAAGTTTATTGAGCCTACTAATGGACTAACGTATTCTAATACTAGAAAATAAAGCTTATTGACCTTTTTGAATCTTCATCACCTATTCTAGCACTCCCACACAGTGAAGAGATAGTGATTTGATTCCCTTGCTCGTTTTCAACTCTTTGTGCAGGAATGGGATCACTAGTATGATTCTGTTGAGAAACAGCACCGTCATGGTCGGACTCACTCAATTCATAAGTCTTCTTAAGACGCTTGCGGCTGCTTTTTCTGGGGCTAGCTTTCCTCTTTCTTACAACTGGAACAAATAAAAAGAAAAAAAACTCAGCAAGTATCCCCTTTATGTAAAATATCACACATCAAAGCATGTATGATGAAAAGCAACTAAGAGAAAGAACATAGGAGGATTCAAATTAAAATGAGTGCAAAGATCAAAATGTTTGTGTTTGTGCACGCATTCCAACCAATTATGAGTGTCGTTTGAGTCGTTCCATGAAAACAGGCCAAAGAGCATTATATGCATGTACTAACCAACAAACACTAAGAGAATGCTCAAAAGAACAAATTGATTACCATAAAAAATACCAGATACATTGAACAGAAAATTCGAAACATTGTTCTTTCAAGGCAAAGGATAGAACTGTAAGTTTGTCATTTCAAGGGAAGGGGAAAGCACGAACTTCTGAAGGATGTTTGTTTGCAGTGACAACTGACAAATGTGTTATATTAGATGGATATAACTATAATTGTAGCATTATCCGTAATATATTATCCAGATTCCAGAGATGCCATGGATAAAAATTACATTACATCTACAAAAGTGAACTGATAAGAATGAAGCATCAATACACCTAACAGAGAGGGCACACCAAAGGACTTACTTTCATCGCTAGTTGAAGGTGATGAAGCATATACTTCTGGATCACTATCAACAATGAAGCTATCCTCCTCATACTCATCTTCATCACTACGATCTTCTGTGTCTGACTCTCCAATATCTTCTCCGAATGATTCACTGACATCACTGTCAAGGGGATAACAAAAAACAAAAAGATATAGTCCTTGAAGCATTACTTAGACGGAAAATGGGGTAGTCATTCGGCACCAACACTTCTACCTACACTTGATAACTAAATCATATTTCATGAGAAAAATCCTCCTTCAATTTGTACGTGTGTAGCATAGATTGTGCAATGACTTTACCAGTATCACTTCATCTGTGCTTGCAGGTCGGAAAAGATTTGATTTTGAAAATTTGACGTGTAAAGTAACTGACCTAGATGCTCCGACGGAGCAGCTCCGTCTACTTGGTACAAGTATCAAACTCGATACATTATAAGCATAAACACTATCCAACTAGAATACATACATCAACATTACACTAATGTCTCCAAGAAAATGTCTGCCATGCGGGTGGGGGTCAAGCATTACCCTACAATTACAAAGAGCCGTATTTCTCTTCAAGCTACAACAGATCCAAAGTTTTGGGTGAGACTACCAAAATTATCAGGACTCTTGAAACATCACCAAAGAAGCCCCAAGTGGGGGAGAAAAAGAAAAAAACAACCTAAGCCATCAAAGTCTCTTTAGGAATGGCCCATTGAAGTAGCAAACTAACAACTAAACAAAACATGCGATGACGGTGAAATATCTTATTAAAACCAGAAAAGAACAGAATCTATAATTGGAGATAAACTGGAAATTTGAAGATCAGAATCAACATATTGGGCAGCTTAGCAATGACTTCAAGCACAATAAAGGTGCCAAAACAACCACAGAACTCTCTAAAATCGTCAATTCGATACAGAATTGCCAACCTTTTATCTGGTACTTAAATATGTCCTGCTAACCCATGATCCCATAATAGTCAAAGAGTATAAGAACAAATGACAAACCACGGAAGCTAGCAGTAATCACTTAAGGCTCACAGATACTTACATCCACACCTAATTTAATAAGAAAGCAAAAACCAGGACAGTTTTGGAAAGCTTGCGACCTCTTGGCATCACAAATCATACACAGAGGAATCATATGGAGCATAGCATAACCATATGTCTAGACTTTTTCTAATAAAAAGTTAAGCCTTTGACCGGCCTGTTTGTAAAAGGGTTTAATTAATAATAGTTCTAATAGGCCGGTTTCTTAATAAGTCATATTTTATTAAGTCGTTAACTGGTCAATAATGAGCCAATAATTTTCAAAACTTTTAAACACTATTAAATAATAAATTATTTATACTTATGTACCGATAATCTACTATTAAAGATTGAAGTTGATAAATGTAAACATTCAACTTCTATATATAAAAATTATGCTCTCTTTTGGCACGACCTAACACAAGCCGTTTTGCATCTTTTTTGCGCGGGGTCGTTCTGCCCTTACCGGACTCAATTCGTAAGTCTACCTATATCGTACTAGCTAACCAAAAACTAACCAGACAGCACCAAAAATATGAAATTAAAATGTAGGCGAAACAATGAGTTGCAAACAATAGTTTGAGAAAGGATACGACTCATCATCAGCAGCCAAACCCCGTCGAGCATTGCCAAGAAAGTATCCGATTAGGTAGACACTACGAGGACCAACGACAGAGAAAGTGACTTCCTCAGCTTCATCAAACTCCGATTCCAAATGAAGGCACTCAGCTTTATCAGGCAATAAAACACACAACATCACAGGAGTCTTCTTGCCCACATTGCACTGAACATAACTCTTGGTGTTGGAAGTGCCAATCCCAAGTGTAGCCTACAATACCAAGCACAAAGTAAATGCACAGTTAAAACCCCAAAATTTTACTGGCATTCGGAAAATTTACCTGGGAAATCCGGAGTCTTCCAAAGGATTTATCAGGTGAAAGGGTGAATGGCTTTCCTGGTTTAACTTCAACTCCTGCAAATAATCACAATACAATGGAAAGCGTTTAATCTTACTATATTCATCCGGCAAACACGGAAAAGCCCGTAAATTTACAATACTCTAATTCTATTAAAAATAAAAATTAACAACACCCAAATGTTTGGCCATTAGAGAACCCCCATTTCATGACAAGAGAGACTGAGAAAACTAACCCCAAAAGGCCATGTTTTAGGTGTCTTATTGAGGAAGAAGTATGGGTGATTGACAAGTTTGAAACTTTTATAGTCCCTAAGATGGCAGTGATTTGGAAATAAAATTCTATAGTCCCTTCTGTTTATGGCTGTTTTGGCGCCAATGAGCCTCTCGAGAGGCGGGAAGGAAGTAGGGCTTTCCCGTTTCTCTTCCAAAACTGATGCGTCTTGGCCCATTTTTGTAATTGGTGGTGCGACATTTTTATTATCTAACATACTTTCTCCGAAAACATAATCTAAAAATTTATATGTATTTAATAAAATTTTATTTATATAAATTATTTATTATAATAAAATTAAATATTATAATTAAAGTTTAAATATAATAATAATAATAAAAAAACTATATTTAAATATATATTTGTTTATTTCATTAAATTTTGTTCATATACCTTTGGGTGTATAATACTATGCAACATCACTCTCAATTTAATTTATAAATATGCCCTTATTATATTCTATATAACATCACTTTTAATTTATCTTATGAATACTCCCTTATTTTGGAGGATTCGAATCCTACCACTACAATTTAAGGTAAGAAAGACAAAAAACCTTATTAGTAAATGAGTCAAGTCTTACTACTTTATGCATTGTTACTCTTCTTACATATTCAACTCATAGTGAGTATACTTTATACCAAATTTACCAACATTATCAAGTAGACAAGTATTAAATGTTTACTCCTATACGAGAGACCATAAGAAGAAAATGTGTTTGAAGTTCGGTGATCGGACTATTTGGATTGTACATAATAATAGGGAAGGGTGAGAGAAAATGCAGGCGCGACAATATAAAAGTATTGGAGGAAACTAATAATTTGGAACAAAGTTTAGGTTATAATATTTTCTTCACTCATTTTTACTTATACCCTAATCATTTTCTTAATATGATCATATTAAACCTAATATATTTATCAAAAAATAAAAGCAAAAATAAGATGAAAAAATGACCTAAAATTGCTTCTTACACTTTTCTAGTATATATCATTATAACTAAAATATCAATCTCATTTAGGACGAGACATAATAGATGGGCACAAGGGGTCAAGTGTCCATGTCACTTGAAATTTTATTTAAGTTGGACTTGAAATATCCAAATATTTAGTCAAAATTACATCTACAAATCCGAAACTTTTCATAAATTATGTTGGCATTTAATCGTATCATTTCAAGTATAATCCAATTTGAATCCTTTTGAATTGAATGAGCTACATAGAATTATACAAAAGTCTTATATATCATTCAATGCTAAATGTGTTGAATTATAAACAACCAACCACCTAAACAACGTAAGAGGAGAATAAACTTTTAAACCTTAGAGATATAAAGTAGTATGAAATAAAGTAATATGAAATCGCACAAAACGAGGTGGATTTAAGGCATAAACAATACAAAAACTCCCTTAGGAAGACATAAATGAGTGACATAAATGCCAATCATCAAATTCCCCCTAAGCTTAGCCTTTGTTTGTCATCGAGCAAGACTCTATGACAAAGGAGAAAGAACAATGAAATAAACTAACACTACATGTTAGAAAACTAAAACCTAACTCACTTTTGTAGGAATCACGATTGATTTTAGCATTAATCAACCTACCTTCAAACCTCCTAATCATTTACAAGGACGAGTGTGTTCTCATAAGAGTTTCCTAGGAGGTGACCCATAACTTACAAAACAAAAATAAAATCAAGGCAAGCATATCAAAAGGAAAAATAGAGAAAACAAGAGAATGTAAAAAGAAAGAAAGGAAAAGAAATATGCAACGAGTGGGCACTCATGGGACATTGTCATGATGAATACTCGACTTTCTAAACAATAAGAGAGAAAAAGCTAAAGAATGCATAGGAATGAGCAAAACTCGTCCCATAATTGCATAAGGATAACAAATAGGTCATAATCTATACCTAGCTTAGTCATGGAGTCTTGTTCATAGAACCTCATACTAAGGAGTTTACGGGTTTTGATTTTCTTGTAGAATGAATTGTGGGTTGGATTGATGAATTTTAGAGGGGGTACATTTGGTTGTGAAGATTGGGAGGCACCCAATAGTTTTGATAATTTTGATCTTTTCTTGGAAAACATTTTGCCTCAAATTTTCTCAACATACCCAAAATATCAATAGCAAATCCACAACACAACTAGCCCTTAAAACACCTTAGTCCACAACAACACCAAACCCAACCAATTCACCCAAATTCAACCAATACTTTGCTTCAATGCACTAAACACAAAAAAAATTCAATAATCCACACAAAAATCTCAAAAAATACAGCAAATTGCAAGATGAACTACATAAAATTTAAAGAGAGAAAGAATGAGTAATATACCAAAAATATTGAGCAATTTCTTCCTTTGAGACGTGTTGTTGTTTCCAATTCTCGTGGTGATACCAGAAACCTTGATTTTCATCCCAAATTTGGTTAGGGTTTGGATTTGGGGGTTTCTCAAGAGGTTGAAATTTCTGAAACTTTTTGTGGTAGAGGTGTAGATCAAGGAATAGGGTGAAGTTTGGTGGTGTTTTTTATTTAAAAACTTGAAGGATTGATGAGCAAAGTATAAAGGGGAGGATGAGGAGGATTTTTAGAGAGAGAAAGTATTTAAGGTTGAAGATGGAGTTGTAAGGAAGAGAATGGATGAGTCCGGCTTAAAATCGACTTAAGAGTTCGCTTAGGTTTGTTGGTGAGTACTCGCTTAAGGCCTTTGATCAGCTAAAGAAAAGCTTCTTAGCGACTGCTTAGAATAAGTTATGAGCGTTCTCTTACAACTTATTGCCTCCTACTCAATTTCTTCTAAGCGGCTGCTTTGCCTAATTTATGAGCACCCGCTTAGGTCTTTTGGTGAAGCAGTGGATTCCTCTTAAGCGGGCACTTGATACGCTCATAACTTTTTATTTCTTCCCAAGATATACTAAGCGCCCGCTCAGTACAAGCTTGAGCGCTCGCTTAGAACAAATTTTCCAGACTTCAAATTCCTTAATCGGACACTTTGGGAACACTTCAAACTCGCTTATAAACCACTAGTTACGTTCCAACACTTAATCTAACCTCCATAACACCTTATTTTCGGCTCATCTCGATATATGGCAAAGCCTTTGGGGTAATGTACTAGAAATACCACAAGGGAAATCAGAATCGAAGAATCCAAAACCAAAAGATAAAATTAAATGAAATAAAAACGAAAAGAAAGGTAAGAAAACTCAGTTGGCTCTTAGAAGCACTCTTTTATAGTCACTAGCTTGACTATGCTCCTGATTGTCACTCAATTTAGGGCTCAAACTCTAGAGCAATTGTTGAAGAGATGTTCCCGACCTTGTCTCCTTCATAGTAAGTCTCAAGTTGTTGGCCATTGACCTTGAATGCATTCGAAGATTCACTCAATACTTCAACTGAGCTATAAGGAAACACTTTCAACACCTCAAAAGGGCTGCTCCATCTTTTACAATATGCTTAATGTGTCATTTATTAGTTCCAACTTTATAAATACTAGCACTATCATATGAGTTCATGCAATTCCATCTCCACCGGGAGGTGACGCTCCTTTACATATACAAGCTTATAAGGGGTGGTGCCTATAGGTGTCTTCAAAACCATCCTATAAGCCTACAAAGCATCATCAAGTTTTAGAGACCAGTCCATCTGATTCCTCTCAATTCTCTTCTCACGAATAAGCTTGATTTCCTAGTTTTAAATCTTGGCTTTCCCACTAGTTTAAGGTTGGTATGCCAGCCTTACCTTGTGGTGGACTCCATACTTCTTAAGAAGTCATTGGAGGACATCCTTAGCAAAATGTGAATCACCATCACTTATGGTGCCTCTAGGGACTCCAAACCTCGGGAAAATCTCCTTCTTAAAGAGATTTACGACTACCTTATGATCATTCGTGGGAGAGACGATTACTTCTACCCACTTACTAACATAGTCAACTACTACCAAGATATACTTATTCCCGCAAGATGATGGGAATCGCCCCATGAAGTCTAGAGTCCAGACATCAAAGATGTCGAGCTCAAGGTTTTGGTTTTTGAGGCATTCCATCTCTTTTAGAGATGTTTTCGGTCCTTTGACATCAATTGCACTTCTTTAGATAATCCCAAAATATTTAAACAAGGATGGCCAATATAAATTGGATTGCAAAACTTTTATTGTTGTTATCCTTGCACTCATATTCCCTACATAAGGTGAGGAGTGGCACAAAGTTAGAAAACTTGGGACCTCTTAATTTGGCACATAGAGTTGGATAAGATCATTCACACTTTTTTTGAACAAGTTCGGCTCATCCCATATGTACCTCTTAGCTTCTTGTGTCAACCTTTGGCGCTCCTATGGTGAGAAATAAAGTGGAACTGCACTATAATCCATAAATTCACTAAATCAATAAACCATGATAGGCTTTACTCCCATTGCATAAAGTATGTCATCACTAAGGCAATCGTTGATGGGTAAGTCTTTAAGGTTATCACTTTTCTTCTCCAACCAGGACAAGTGATCTGCAACCAAGTTTTCAGATCCCTTTATGTCCCTAATCTCAATATCAAATTCATGAAGAAGCAGTATCCATCTTATCAACCTCGGCTTGGCGTCTTTCTTAAACATAAGGTATTTGATTGTCAAATGGTCAGCATACACAATTATCTTAGATCCCACTAAGTATGCGCGGAAATTCTTAAAGGCATAAACCACAGCTAGGAATTCCTTTTCGGTGGTGGTGTAATTCCATTATGCCTTATTTTATGTCTTGCTTGATATACTTCCTTTGCCTTAACACAGCTCCTACAACTATATCATAGGCATCACACATTAGCTCAAATAGGAGGTTCCAATCTGGTGTTGTATCAGGGCAAATGTAAGTGCTTTTTTCACCCTGTTAAATGCACTCAAATAAGAATCATCACATGTGATCTTGCTCTCTCTTTGAAGAAATACGGTCAGAGACTTAACTATC
Organism: Dysphania ambrosioides; assembly: GCA_026401315.1. Classification (NCBI taxonomy): domain Eukaryota; kingdom Viridiplantae; phylum Streptophyta; class Magnoliopsida; order Caryophyllales; family Amaranthaceae; genus Dysphania; species Dysphania ambrosioides. The sequence goes on along the minus strand of CM048670.1, from coordinate 13,327,182 downwards.
ATCAAGAATGATCTAGTGAACTGACGATAGAAACCTACGCAGCCTGAGAAAGATCTCATCCCTATCAACATAGTGGGAGTGGGAGGGAGAAGACCAAGGATGACTTCAACCTTGGATAGGTCCACTTTAATGCCCCGATGTGACACCTTATGGCCTAGTACAATCCCCTCTTGCACCAAGTGACACTTCTCACAGCTAAGAACTAGGTTGGCATCCTTAGACTTTTTTAAACATCAAGCAAGGTTCAATAAGCATTCATGAAAATTACTACCACCAACAGAAAAATCATCCATAAAAACCTCCATCTCCTTCTTAATCATATTAGTAAATATAGTCAGCATGCCACTTTGGAAAATAGCGGGGATATTACATAGCCTAAACGGCATCCTACGATAAGCATATGTACCATATGGATATGTGAATGTAGTCTTTTGTTGGTCCTCAGGGTAGACAGGGATTTGAAAGAATCCCAAGGATCCCTCAAGATAACAAAGTATTTGTGCTTTACTAGTCTTTCCAAAATTTGATCAATAAAAGAGAGGGAGAAAGGGTCCTTTTTGGTGAAGCTATTTAATTTCCTATAATCTATACACATCTTCCACCCAATCACAATTCTCGTGGAGATTTTTTAACCTTATAAATCACCACCACAGTCATTCCACCCTTCTTAGGAACATCATGCACCAATACCATCCACTTACTGTTAGAGATAGAGTAGATAACACCCACAACAAGGAGTTTGAGAATCTCTTTCTTCACAACCTCTATCATTAGAGGATTAAGCATTTCTTACCTTTTGATGAGGGTTTAGCTCCATCTTCCAATGGTATACGGTGCATGCATAGGGTTGGGCTTATTCCCTTGATATCATTAAGAGTATACCCCAACATTTTTCTATATAATCTTAATGCATATAATAAACTTGATGTTTCCTCTTTTACTAAAGAAGAACTAAAGATAAATGGGTAACTGGATAAAGGAACTATAAATTCATACCTTAGGTTAGATGGTAGAGGCTTTATCTTCACTTTTGAGGATATTTTGGTCTCATCAAGCTCATTCTTGACCTCATCTTCTCTAATCACGAGATGTAGATCTTCCTGCAATTTAGAGAGGGAGTAGAATCAAAATAGTCCCTCGCCATTCTTCTCTTCATCATCTCTGTAGATCCTATCTCCATTTAACAAAAAAAACTCAAAGGGATTTTTAGTCGAATGCAAATGCTTATGAAAAGTATCAATTATTGTATTTTCAATCAAATTAATTCTCTTGCAATCATCCATATTGGACGGGCATTTCATGACCTATGCCAAACTAAATTATACCTTATCATTAGAAATTTTTAGAGTTAACTTACGTTCTTTACATCAATCATGGCTCATGTAGTTGCTAAGAAAGGTCTTCCTAAAATGATAGGCACATCAGGATCTTCCTCTATATCTAAAATCACAAATTTAACTGGGATATAGAATTTTCCTACTCTAAGTGAGACATCTTCTACCTTCCCTAGATGAAATTTGACTGATTAATCTTCTAACTGAAGAGAGTTATTGGTGGGTCTCAACCCTCCTAAGTTGAACTTCTTACATAAGGAGTAAGGCATCACACTTATGCTAGCTCCTAAATCGCAAAGACCTTAATCTATTAACATCTCACCAATTAATGAGTGACATTTATGTCACTCATCTGTGCCTTTCTAGTGGAGTTTTCATACTTATTTTCTACCATGTTATCACTTCATTTCCATGTGTCTTTCTAATTTAATGCATATTTTTATTAGTTTAATGCAAGAATATAGTTGGCATGAGCATGAGAATAAGGAACAAAGATGTGTAGTAGAAAAGCCAAGAAAAAAACAAAGATACCGCTTGAGCAAAAAAAAAGGCAAGAGGCCTCTTAACTCAAGGAGGTTTGAGCAGCCACTCAGAAAGATTGCCAAGCGACCACTTAGTTCAATACATAGTAGCAAATAGAAGAATGCAAGTGGGCATTAAGAGGGCAAAATCCCCTTCTAACCAGGTGCTCATAAGGTGAACTGAGCGCCTACTTAGTTGACTAAATTACCAGGATTCTCTTTATGAGTGGGCGCTCATAACTCGGCCTGATCGCCCACTCAGTCTTATTTAGGCAACTTTCATGTAGATTTCAAATTCTTTATGGACCATATTGAGGAAGGGGGGTTGCAGCTACGATATATATTGAGTTTTCTTCATTGTTTTCTAGCCTTAGTTTAGAGAGTAGAGAGCATTAGTTTCTAGAGTTTTTTATTCTCATAAAATTACTAGGTTAGTTTAAAGATTTGTTTCCGAATTTTGCTGTCATCAATAATTTTGCATCAAATCTTGTTAAACCTAAGATTTTTCTATATAATTTAGTAAATTTCTTTCTCCTCACTTGTTCTAGATTTGATTACTTTTCATTCTTGCTTAATCTATGCTTGTTTATTTTAGGTTTTAATCATAAAGTAGTTATTTTCTATTCCAATTTACAATAATATGCTTCCCTTGATCAATTTGATAGTGTGTATTAGCCAAACATATGATTAGTTAGATCAGTTAGGGGATAAGGTGAAAACTCAATCCCGAGCATGAATGTTGATTGAAGTTTAGAGTTGATTCGTTGATGACTAATGTGATAATTTGATGTCGAGTTTTGGTTGGAGCCTAGATTTGGCCATACAGGTTTCTCCCATTCATTTTCTTAGATTAAAGACATTGAAATTTGCAGATTTAGGTAGTGATTCGATATTAGATTTATTGACTTTTGAAGCTATTTGTTCATTGTGTTGTCTCTATTGTGTTGCTTGGGTAGCTTTAGATAATAATTAGGCTAGAAATCCCAACAATAGTGCTTGTTTCCTTGAAGATGAGTGAGAGGTTGGTTCTTGGAAGAAACCCCTTCCTTGTAACATGTTTTAGGTTTAGTCCATAGGTCAATGGTGAGTTTGTAAAGCTCATGTTATCTCATTTTCGTGTCTAATTTCCATCTTTAGCTCATTTATGTTAGGTGTTAGTTTTGAATCCCGAAACCCCTAACATTTTTCCCATATAGAACCAATCTCGTAGAACCTCGTATTAGAATTTTAGTTAGAATTAGAGTCTTTTCTTAATTAGAGTTAGTATTACAAGTCTAGTTCTTTTTTATTATATTTCTTTTCATTTTATTTCTTTTATTTTTATATTGTGATTATCATTGTTAACCTTCTAATTGGCTTTGATTTTGTATGCCTTCAAGAAGAAGTAGTAGAGCCTATCCACTTGCTCCACTGAATCTTGAGATTGAGCATACATTAGAGCTGTTAGAAGAGGTTTGAGAGAAAGAGAAAACTCACAGCAATTAGAGGGCAAAGAAATCGATCTAAATCCTTCTAGTCTTACTTCTATAGAGATAGAGTTCATCCCCTCTTCATTTTCAACACAATATAACCTACTTTTCTCTATGGAAGAAGGTAATGATAGGCCATTGAGGCAGTGTGGAGCTCTTGGATCTTAGCAGGTACAAAGTGGTATAGTGTAACCCACTACAAAGGTTAATAACTTTGAGTTGAAGCCCACATTTATCACTTTGGTTGAGAGCCATCCATTTGGAGGAGAGAAACATGAGTCATCGCATGCGCATTTGAAGTAGTTCATAAGATATTATAACCTCGTGAAAGAAAATGGGGTGACTCAAGACTATATTAAGCTAAGCTTGTTCAAGTTCTCTCACAGGTAAAGTATGTAAGTGGCTTAAAAAGATAGAGCCCAATTCTTTGAGGATATGAAGAGAGGTCACAAGTGCTTTCTTACATAAGTTCTTTACACAAATATTATAATGGATTTTCTCAGCAAAACAAGATAAGCCTTGATGCGGGAGCCGATGGAGTTATTATGAGACTAAGCCCAACTAAAGCATTCAAGGTAATATAGCAGGTTGTTAAAAATTTTACTAATTGTAATAAAGGTGAGAGGATGCAACCCAAACGTGGAGGAAGCTAGGTATGAGGTAGATTCTATTAATGTACTTTCTTCTTAGTCAGATGCACTCACTAACAAGTTTAATGAAGTTGTGTTGAATAGTCCAATGTGTGGCATGCAGTCCCCTTAGGCTTCTAGTTCTAATGGTTCTATATAGGTTTTGTTTTGTGATGGTTGTGGTGACTATGATCATAATAAATGTCACTTACTAATTTTTTCAAGGAATACGTCTTTTGGAATAGAACAGGTTAATGCCATGAATAATATGGCCCCAAATCCCAAATTCGACTCCTACTCTAACACATACAACTCGAGGTGGAGAGCTCACCCAAACTTTGGTTGGAGAAATGGTCAAAACTAGGGGCAAGGGAATTTCAATGGGCACCAAGGGAACATCCAAAACCAAAGACCAAGAAATTTTAATTACCAAAACCAGGAAATTTCTAAAACAACTGAAAATTTCAAAACAACATAAATTTTAAGAGCCAAGGGCAGGGAAACTTTAGAGGGCAAGGAAATGGGAATTATGGGCCTAACTAGAATCATAATAGGTTTTAAAACCCAAACCAAAGGCAAATTCCAATATCCTAACCAACAAACCCCACTCGATTTCAATTCAAGTCCTAGACCTAATGCTCCCCCATCTCAGCCACCTCCTTAGAAGTCCAACTTTGAGTCTTTGATGGAGAGTTTTGTAGCCATCTAAACCAAGAAGAATAATGACATTAAAGAAAGCTTGAGGTAATTGTAAACACATAACAAGATGCTTGAGAATCAGATTTCCTAGCTTGCTAATGCCCTTAAGGATGGGGGAGAATAAAAAGTTAGGCTTTTATGTTGTTATAGATTGAGCTTGGTCTATTATCATATCAACTAAATTAATGGAAGGAATAATAGACAAATTTGTGCGTTACTTTCATCTAAATTTTACCGAGGTATAAGAATCACATCCTTAATATAAAAGTGAACACTAATAGGAGCAACATAATGGAATTAGTCAGTAAAAGGGATAATTAAGTGATATTTTTGAATTTATAACCTCACATAACCATGTAAAATGACTTAAATTAATTTGTTTGATACACATGTGTTTAGTGTTGTTTAATACTTTTGTTTTGAAATTCACAAATCATATTTGGGACAATCGATTATTAATTTGTTGTGCTCCAAAGTGAATCTTGAAGACATTTGGATCAGCTTCTAATTTAAGGTGCTTTTTGTATTCCTATATGTTCTCTTAAAGCTATATAAAGCATAAATAAATATACAAGTAGTTAGAGTTAGACAAATGTATGAAATCAAAGTATTTTATTTGTTGGACTATGGTTGATGATTGAAATATTGGTTTGAGTTGATATAATGGAGAAAATAGGTTTGATGCAATGATAGGATATGTTGGAGTAGTCTCATTATAGGGGAAAATCTATCGAATGTTTTAGTGAAAATTATTATATATGTTATCATTAGATGTACTAGTTGCAATGATATTTGATTTTTTTTAGTGAAAAGTTTTAGTTATAACATTGAAATGATTTGCTTAATATATAAAACAATATTTTCGATGATAAATTACATTACTTTGAACTACCTATTCAAGTTTCTTTGTTTATTTCTTAGAAGTCATTCGAAATGGATCGAGATTGAATATACAATAACCGGACCTTAATGGAATACATACAAGGGGTTGACGAGTTTGCTAGAGTTGCACTTTGACACCAAGTAGACAATTATTCCAAGATAATATTGTGTCCTTATTGTGATTATAACAACTCAAGGGAATATAATGAAATTAGTGAAATTAAAGAACATATAATTCATTGAGGTTTTAGAGCAGATTACAAGACGTGGAATTAGCATGGAAAAATATTAGATTTTAGGGCAAGCGCTAGTAAGTGTGCCAGAAGTGAGAAGGCACCGTGCAATGAAGATAGATTAGATGTTAATGAGATGTAAAATGAGGGTATTTATGAGGATAGAGTGAAAGAGGATAGAATAGATGAGATGATACAAGATGTTGAGGATCATTTCTCAAAACATCCCATATGTTTGATGATATCCTTAAAGCTGCAAAAAAGCCTTTGTATCCTTCTTGTACTTCACGCACTAAATTGAGCGCTATCATGAGATTCTTTAACTTAAAGACACACCTCAACTAGATTAAAAAGAGTTTCACAAACTTGTTAGAAGTTTTATCAATCATGTTTCCAGAGGGAAATAAACTGCCACTTTCTACCTTTGAGGCCAAGAAACTCATGTGCCCAATGCGAATGGAGTATGTGAAGATCCATGCGTGTCAAAATTATTATGTTCTATATCGAAATGATATGCAGATCTAGATGAATGTCTAGTGTGTGGAGTGTCTTGTTAAAAAAAAGAAGCACAAATGAGCTCGAGTTGAGAAAGAAGAGGATACCAGCTAAGATTCTAAGGTATCTTCCAATTATACTGAGGTTTAATTGACTTTACAATGATGAAAGTAACGTGAAATTGCTGTGGTGACATGTTAAGGGGAGGAAGAAAGATGGGTTGTTAAGGCATCTGACTGATTCACAGATATTGGTTGGGAAGATCAGAATCTTACGCTAGGTCTTTGTATAGATGGAATGAATTCGTTTTGGACCTTGAGCACCTAATATAGTACTTGGATGGTTCTTCTCATTATATACAATTTGTCACCTTGGTTATGCATGAAGCACAGATACATCACATTGTCCCTACTTATATCTAGACCTCAACAACCCGATAATGATATAGATGTGTATCTTGCCCCTCTAACTCAAATTTCACATTGCATGCCATGATCACAATTAATGATTTCCTAGCTTATGGAAATCTTTCTGGGTACGCTGTGAAGGGGAAGACTGCATGCCCGTATAATAAAGAAGAAATAATGGTTGTGCCCTTACAAATCTATGGGAAGCATGTTTACATGAGTTTTTGCAAGCACCTTCCTGAATATCATTCTTTTAGAAGATAAATAAAAGCTTTAATGGCTATATAGATTTTTGAGAAACTCGTCTCCCTCTACGTAAATGATCGGGTGAAGGGCATTGAAATCGTGTTTGGAAAGAGCTCTAAAAACATATCGGCGGGTGGTTATAAGAAGAGACTTCCCTATTTGCACCATTTGGAGGTACAGTATTGCCTTGATGCCATGCAAATCGAGAAGAACATTTGTGATGCCATTATTAGGATGCTCTTGAATATGCCGGTTAAAACCAAGGATGGGGTTAAATTTAAGAGAGATATGAATGCTATGGGGAGAACTAAATTGGCTCTTTAAGAACATGGTAGGCGATGTTATCTTCCTCCATCTTAGTTGACACTGTCAAGGAAGGAGAAGATCAACTTTTGTGAGTCTTTGCATGGACTAAAGGTTCCAGATGGGTTCTATTAAAATTTTGCAAGACTATTATCAATGAATGATTTGAAGCTAGTAGAAATGAAATCCCATGTTTGTCATGAGTTGATGCAACAATTTCTTCTAGTTGATATTCGAGGGATATTGCCTCCACAAGTGAGATACACAATTACAATGTTGTCATCTTCTTCAATGCTATTTGTAGCAAGGTAATAAATCCAACAATGTTAGATGACTTGCAAGCTGATGTAGTTGAGACCATGTGCCGATTTGAGATGTATTTATCACCTTCTTTCTTTGATATCATGCCTCACTTGGTCATTCATTTGGTTCATGAGATTAAGCTATATGAGCCAGTTTGGGGAGGTATATGTATCCCTTCAAACGAGAGATTGGTACCTTAAAGAGAAGAGTTATAAATCTAGCCAAAACAAGGGTTGGTATTGTATAAAGAACAATTACTATGAAGGTTGCATCATTCATTGCACAGTATCTGGTGCAAACGCATGAAATCAGGGTGCCAAAATCAAGAAATGTATGGAGGCTTGAGGCACTATATGTTGAAAACATATTTCACTTAGTTTTGATTTGAAATATAAGGCCACATTGTTTATTTTGCAAAACCTAAGTGAAGTCCATCCATAGTTAGATGAGCACATGAACACTCTAAAGAGTCAATATTCTTCGAAAGGGGATTTACATTTGATAAAGGAGCATAATGCTATATTTGTTGAATGGTTCAAAGCTAGGGTCATGGCTCAATTATCCAACACACCCAACAATGTTTATGATACATTAACATGGTTAACATATGGTGCTAAAGATCAAGTTATGTCGTATAGGGGATATGATATCAACGATTATTTGTTTTACACAAAACACCAAGATGAGAAGTTAACTATGCAGAATAGTGGTGTAATGGTCATTTACTTGTCTTCATAATTTTTTAGTTCGAAGGATTAAACACTAGTCAACAAATGAAATTCATATTGTGGGGTCAATGTGGATATTTACAAGCTTGACTATATGCATTTTAAGATTCCTCTTTTCTATTATAATTGGGTTGGTAATAATAGTGGTGTTACAAAGGACAAACAAGGATATTTAATCCTTATATACCCCAATTTCCTAGGACATCGTGCCGATCCATTCATCTTATCAGTTGAAGCAAGTTTTTACATGGTTGATCTTGTCGATTGCAGTTGGTCGATTCTTATTGAAGGGAAGAGATAGGTTCTTGGCATTGAAGATGTTGTTAATGAAGATGAATACGATGAGCAGTTCGATGAGACCCCTCCATCCACATGGAATATCCCCAAAATTAGTTGTCAATGATGTTGATGATATTCTAAGACAGAACGACCATGATGAAGGATTCTATGTAGCAAGGGAGTCCGAGTAATAATATGAGTAAGTTCAACTTTGAATGTGAGTTTTGATTATATATAACTTTATATTATTGTTGTTTTTAATTTGCACCGTGTAATTGTCTTTAAATTCGCAACATCTAACTCTTTTTATTTGTGTTTGTTGCATACTTATAAAAATGGATGGAGAGAGAGGGCCCGAGTCATCATCTGGTGCCGACACCTAGTAGACGAAGAAGAAAAGAGTGGGGACAGGTCCCTCGAAAGGGATCAAAAGAATCCCCGGTGTCTAGAGGGTTTTGGAATGGGACGCACTTTGACGCCCCTATGGGAGTTACCTCAAGGATTATAAGAACCACGTGGGGGAGATAAGTCATTTTAAGGTATCCATCTTAATAAAGGACTGGAGCTTAGTCTCGAAAGGTGTGGACACACTATGGGAAGACGCCAAGGTAAAATTTAAAATTCATAACATATAACATTATTTATTTGTATTGTTTATATCTCTTAAAATCTACCCGTGTTCTTTTTTCCTCCTTAATCATTCAGAAAGAGTTCTAGATTGAGAGGATCTATGGAAAAAGCAAGTGGTGCTCACCTCTTATGACCTAAAGTGGAGAGATTTCAAAGCTAAGATTGTGAGTGGTTGGATCTCCTATACGAGGAATAAGGAGAGACAGACTATGAAGCAACCTTGGGAGCTCTTCAACTTCATATCCAAGGACTGGAACTTGTTCATGGAGATGCATTCTACCAAGGCGTTTAGGGTAAGGAAATCTCAATTACAAATACATTAATTGTTCAACGATAGAAGTATTAATTTAAGTATTTGTACTTTATATGTTCTCCCATTTATTTCTTTCCTCTAACCAACAAAGAAGTGAGAAGGAAAAGAGGAGTGTGGCCCAGAACCTATATCCTCATCATACAGGTCAACACTCATATGCTGAGATGAGTGAAAATTGGCACCGAAAGGGCTTCTTTCTACTGCTTCTTCATTGTTTAGTTTTTCACCTGTTGTTTTGAGCTTACCAAACATGACTACAATGTGGCTTCTTACGTGAAGGACATCTCGTGGTGACCGATGAGCGGATCGTGGCTATGAGGAACTCCATTATAAGCTACTTGAAGTTTATTTTGTTTGACATTGTATTACCTACTTAATTATCATTGACTAATTGATGTTTTTGTAATTTTGTTAAATACGCAAAAGGAATCAAGATGAAGAGAGGAGTCTAGAGAGTTCGTCTCTTAGATACGAGATGTCTTGTCCTATGCTCTCAAAAAGAAGGACCCCCGGGCCACGTGGTTGTTTACAAGATTGACGTAGGCTATAAAGTTGTGTATGGTTCTAATAAAAGCAGCTCGACCTTCCAAAGGGTAGAGGACGTGGAAGCTCAAATCAAGAATGTTGTGAGAAAGGTGGAGCAGCGAGTTTGGGAGCAAACAATAAGGGAGATGGAGGCAAAGATAGACGCCATCTTCCAAGAAAAGTTCATGGCTTTTGCTGTACAGTTCAGTATCCCACCACCTACTCAGGAACCTAAGCGTAGCATCCAATATCCTAATCCTCCAGTCTTCCTATCCAATAGTGTCTCGGGGGTCAAAGATCCTTTTCAAGATCTATAGGTTTCTTTACTAATTCCAATCTCTAAAATTTAACTATATCTCACTGGTATCTAATGATTTATTATCATCTTTGTGAATTGTTATTATAGGGGCAAGTATTCTGTCAACTATTGCACATGGTGAACGAGAATGAGGCAATTATTGTTGCTTTAGGAACTGCGCATCTAACTTTAATCTGATACCACCACTCTCACATCCTTCCTAATCTTATCAAGGTCAGTGTCAATGACTATGATCGAAAGTATAAGGAAGTTCTCATTCTTGCCCCTTCTTCCTTTATCAAAAGGCTCAAATAAACTCACGAGACCTTCATATAGTGGCCAAAGCACTTAGCTTGGCTCTTGAGTATCAAATTAAATGCATGAAAACCTTTTTAAGTACAAGTGAATATAGTTTATGATTATTAATGTATAAGTTCTTACTAAGTTGTTGGAATTATTTGAAGGAGCCACGATGTGCGTGTGGGAAAAGGGACGTAGCTAAAGGTGTTTCCAACAGTCTTAAGACAACTTAGTCCTTGAAGAAGGATGTCCCACAGTGTTAACTCCTTCCTTTATGGGAAGCTGACATTCGGGTACAAAGAGAACTAAGACATTCTGGTTATGGAAGAAGATGTCACTCAACTTCTCACAAGAGAGGAGTTGAACGTATATGTGATTAAAATGTTTATGTTTTAAGATTCCTAACCTATAAATATTTATATTTATGATTGTTTATGTGCCCTGTCTGCTACTATGGCGACTATTAATCATGGATTCGTCACTTCTTACCTGGTATTTTCAATGGCCAACAACCATAAGAAGTATTTCATCTTCTGCTTGTACCATGAAAGGTATGGAATTTCAAACCTTTTTCATATATATCTCATAATGGATAGTTTGTATCTTATCCCCATTTAACCAAACTAATCATTTTGTAGGTGTCACTAGATATTGCTGGTTCTCTCCTTACAGAAAAGGATGGTATACGTTTTTTATCCTCTCTAAGGAAGACGTAATTTAGCTATTAAGGATTTATTAAATACATAAGTATGAGTTACATCTTTTATTTTAAGATTTACAATAAGAGTATAAAATGATTTTAACTCCACTCTTTTTTTTAACTGCAGTGCTTTCAAGAACTATAGAGTTTAATATGGGCAATGATTAGGAGTAAAGTTGAATATTCCATCTTAGGTATCATTTTGAGTCTAAATAACTCAATTAGGTAGAAGGCTATAAAAGTATTATTTGGCTATAAATAACTAAATTTGACCTAAGATATGCATTTATCAGTTTAAATAGATTGTTCTGAGTCAAAGTAGCACAAATATATCAAGTATGACCGTAGAATATGCCTAAATCGGTCTTATTACATCACTTTGGTCTAGAAACTAGTAATTGGGCAGAAATGACTAAGTTTGACCATAAACATGAATTTATTGGTCCAAATAGATCATTCTTAGTCAAAGTAGCTCAAAAATATATCAAGTTTGACCTTAGAATATAACTTAATTAATCCTAGTACATCACTTATAGTCTAAATAACTCAAATAGGAAGAATTTTTCCTTAGAAATTAGTATTAGGGTAGAAATAACCAAGTTTAACCAAAAGTATGCATACATCAGTCCAAATAGATTGTCTTGAGTCAAAGTAACTCAAATAGGTCAAGTATGACCTCATAATATGCCTAAATTAGTCTAAATAAATCTATTTGACTTACACCTTATGAGCTTTTCGAATGTAGTGTCCTTAGCAAAAAGGTGGCAGGGAGTGTGGCTACTTTTTTATGCATTTTGTGTTTGACATGCGGGACGCCTCTCGAGTAAAAATGTATTATAGGGATGCTTCTCGAGCCATTGAGTCAATATATGTATTATAGGGACGTCTTTTGACCCATCGTGTATTTTAGGGACGCCTCCCGAGCTAACACGTATTATAGGGATACCTCCCAAGCTATTGAGTCAATATACGTATTATAGGGACGTCTCTTAAGCCATCGCGTATATATGGGATGCTTCCTAAGCCTGAACGTATTTTAGGGATGCCTTCCAAGCCTTGAGATAGAGTCGTTGGGCCATTAAAGTGCTTATGCGTCATTTCTAGTGTTACGGCGTCATGTGAGGTTGACCCGACTTTTCGGGTTTCGAAAACCAAGCATCTAGAATGCTTTTTGGGTCATACGAGTATTTTTGTCTTTTCACCCTATGCTTGAAATTAAATTAATTGTCCCGTGTAATTTTGGGAGCGAAATACCCAACTTTATTATGCAAATAACGGTAATAAGGGGTGGTCCCAAGTCCGCGCTAGGAGAAGCATGTAGGCGCCAGGCGCTAAGGTTGGGCCCTTGGCGTAGGAGAGTTGGGAGCTTAACGCTAAACAAGCACTTGATGCGCACCCTTGTACAATGAGTGCACGCGCTAGGGATTTTTAAAACTGCTCGTATTTGCCCTGAGACTCATTTCAGCAATTCTACTCTCACAAAAACAGCTCTAGACTTTTGCGTCCCCATTTTTACTTCAAAGGATTTGATCTTCAAGGTATTTAGCTTCACCCTTTCATGAAATTCAAGTAAGTTACTCGAATTTTCCTTGGTTTTGAGAATGATTTTTTTTATTTTGGTATGAACCTTAAATTGATTTGGGGGTTTTTGATTTTATGGTGAATTATTGCAATTGTTGGTTGTAATGCTTAGTATATGTATGTTTATTATGTGTAGGTTAGTTTTTACATAAAACGTGAAAAATTTGAGAAGGTTTGAGCAAATTTTCGATGGTGTGGGCATGAGGATTGAAAATTTGTGGGTAATTGCAATGGGTATGCTTTTTCTTGTTTTTGAGTCTTGGTTAGGCTTAATTATGCTTAAGGATGATGACTTGCAATTTTGGTAGTCATGAATTTTCTTCTTGGTTGAGTTTGGTGAAATGGGTCAGTTTTTAAGCCCCTGATTTGTTCATGCTAGTAGGGTAGTAATGTCTTGAGTTTTTGGTGCCAAATTGGTTGTTTTATGGTGCCAGGTTATGGATGGCTTTGATGTAGGTTTGGTATGAGAAACCGTTGAGTTTCGGTGTTTGTAAGGAAGCCGGATTTTTCGCCTGGTTAGGGCAATGTAGGCCTTGTAAGGTTCCAGTTAGGATTGGAATTGGTGTTAGGCTATGTCGTGAGGGTTGTATCTAGGTCTAGGCCTGAAATCTGGCGATTTTTGTGATGTAGTTAAAATCTATGAATTTCCACTGGTACTGTGCTTTAATGAACTATTGTGCTGGTATGAAAGTCTGTGAACTTCCTATTGAGTTGTGTATGAGTATGAGAATGCACATGACTGATTTTTGCACTTGAATGAGCCCCTTGTGTTGTTAAGACTTGTTGTAATGGAATTTTTAAATCCTAGAGTCTACTATTTTTTACTGGAGCCTGTGCGCTCTAAAAGTATTTCAAGGGAGTCTGTGAACTCCTATGATTGTGGTATTGAGAATTCCTAAGACTATTGTATTCTGATGGAATCTGAGAATTCCTATTATCGTTTATTTTTCAGTGGACTCTGTAATCTCTTGTGACAGTGACATTTCAGTGGAATATGAGAATTCCTAAAACTAGGATGCTTTCTAATGGAGTCTGTGAACTCTTGGGATTGTTGCCTTTTAAGAGAGTCTACGAACTCTAAGGTCTATAGTATTTCAGTGGAATATAAGGATTCATGTGCTTGCTAGTTTTCAGGGGAGTTTGTGAACTCCAAAGGCTGTGACATTTTTAGTTGAATTTGAGAATTCTTGTGATTGTTGTTTTTGTATTGTTTTGGAAGTTGCAAAGTCTTTTGTTGTGATGCTTTTGGGCCTATAACCCATGTATTTGCACTTATGTTTGTTTCTTTTTTGCTAAGATGGCACCCCTAAACGTCGGGTTGTAGCTGAAACGACAGGGTCCTCAGAGGGTGAGCGAGGAGCAGGTGGCCTCACAGAATTGCCACACTTAATAGCGTAAGCCTGGATGGATGCCTAACTAGCTGGTGTATTAGCGGATAGAGCACCTTTTGTACCACCCTAGGATGGGTATGGTAAGCTACTTCCTATCTGTTTTGAGAAGTTAGCAATTTGACTGATCCAGATATGAGGTTGGTCCGTTTTCAGGACGACGATTTGTATGTGCGGACCTTTAGTTCCACAAAAAGCTTCCCCTCGTTTCTGAAGAGGGTGGAGCGGAGTGAGAGGAAACAGGCGTTATTTGCTAGTGCTTAACCGGGTGACTTTTGGTCGGTCGCCTAGTCATTCATAGGTCAGAGTGGGTCTTATATTTTGACCTATGGGTTGCTCGAGTGGTGGTGGGATACCACCAACACGTCCCACTTTCCGTGGGGGGAGTTGACCATTACCCTTACAAATTTTTCTATGATCACAGGCCTACGTTTCACTGATAAGCATGTGGTCTTGGACTTTGACCTCTGCTTCACGCATGTAGAGGCAACTAAGCTACTAGGCCCTATTGCGGTGACCATTCCTGACGAGGCTATGAGCATGGGGTATGGAAAAATTACTAAGGGCCTCAAGATAAGAGGCATCATCGACAAGTAGATGGTAAGAGTTGGGCTCTTGCTTATAGTGAGCCGGCTTATCTGTCCTTATAAGAGCATTTGGGCCTCACTATGCTATTTTCCTTTATTGCGGGACATCGCCGCATTCCCCAGCTATGACTGGGGAGGTCTTGCATATGCTCATCTCTTGTATGAAATGAACGAGGTGGTACGAGGGCGCATTAACGGCCAGGTTTCTGTTGCCGACATGTGGCGGGTTATTGAGGTACTTTGTTGCTTTTTTTGATGGCTTACTTTCAATTTTGTTAGCCTTTGTAATAGTCTATTTGCCTTTGTTTGCAGCTTTGGGTCGGGCGTGTTGCACTTGTTGTATGCTTATGACCTCTAACATTGTTCTGTTGGCAAAAATATGTCAACTTTTGGCCCTAGGCTAATAGAGAACCCACTGAAGGCTAGAGAGGGCTATATTCCTTACAGGGTTTAGGACACCCATATGAGGCTTATGGAATCCCATGTGGTATCTGGGGTAGTAAGTGGCTCATCAACACTCGACCATGGAGTTTCTGACTTTAGTAGACCCCCCTACGACAATGTTAGATCTAGTGAGCCTGGACAAGCTTATGTAGATGGTCCCAACTCCTACTTTGCACACATCTTGGGGATCAATGGTGAGTCTCAGGGTGGATTACTCGATGTTGGTCAGTTGGCTGCCTTGCTCGATGAAATAGGTCTGCTCCGAGGTATGATACTTGCCTTTAGTTTTGAGCATACCTTTTTGTACTTTGCTAATCCTAGGCTTTTTGTTTTGACAACCTGTTGGAAATGAGGGTCCTAAGTTACCTCATGCGGATCTGGTACTCTGTTATATGAACTCACAGGGAGAGCGAGTTAGCAAACCTGTAGAGGAGGCCTTAGAGGCTTAGTCGTATGCTTATAGGAGCAGGATTGCTTAGTTCCCGCCGGTAAGTTGATTGATAGATAGGAGTTTTACCATCTTTGCCTTACTAAGTGACAATACTTTTGTTGTTTTATGATTTAAAGCTGGGTCAAAAGAAGGTTGGCCGGTTTATAAAGGTGATTGACGGCGTTGAGAAGAAGTACATCTAGTTGACCTAGAAGGTGGCGAGTCGCCCTGCTGAGGTAAGGATCTCAGTTTATGCTCGATTGCTTTATGTATTCTTTTTGTTATTCTATCTTGATAAGTCTAGGGATACATGATACATCTCTACCTCAAATATCGAGGACGTACTCTCAGGCTCAACCTAGGATGGAACCTCGACCTAAGGGAGGAGTATAGTCTTTGCGGTTCTGCATAGAGATCATAAGTTAGACCTGACCTGTGTTAAATCCGGGTAGGCATTCCATTGGTGTTTTTGGGGGAGGTACCATGGCAGGGTCTAGCCAAATGCCTACTATAGATCCATATTTCTTCTAGCAGATGTAGATGTATCAACAGATGCATATGCAGATGTGGATGGGCACTGGTGGGATTCCTTAAGTTAGTGTTAAAGCCAAGTTCTTTGCTGGCAGAGCTACTAGGAAGTCTACTTCTTCATAAATACTCACTAAGGAGCCGTGGGAGGAAAAGACTCTAGTGTTCCAGATGATTCATGAGCAGAGTTAGGGTTTGTTTGATCCTAAGCTTTGAAACCCGTACACCTTTGCGGCTGGCTCTAGTTTGCAATAAGGAGACCATGTGGTGTGAAAAGAAGAGGATAAACGTTGCATCTAGGTTTTGGGTTTGTTATACAATGTCAGATTTTATGTACATTTATGCATTCTTGGATTTGGTTACATTTGGGACTTTGTTGTACTAAATAGGTCATGTGATTGTGATTTGACTCTAGTTTATGCATTTGTGTATATATGCTTGTGCGTGCTTTTCTTCGCAACACGAATGATGCATGGGTCTATTGTACGACCACTAGATATGATGCATGTGGTGCATAGCTGCTAAATGCAAAGAAATTTGTAAATATGTAGGGATAATTTGCAAAAATATGCCCTATTATGGAGGGGTACCGACTCTTTCCCAACAAAAAATGAAAATTTTGGGGGGAAGGTTGTAAAATTTTTTGGTTTATTGGGATAATTGGGTTAATCGGGTCAGGTTTTGATTTTGAAAGCACGTTGGGGTTGACATGGGTCAAAATTTGATTAGGGGCAATGAGTCAGGTTGCGAGTGACGATTGGATTAATTTATGGGTCAGGGTTAGGATAAAAATACGAAAAAATTGGATCGGGTTCAATTTGTGATTTTCTGGTAAGTTTAGGAATTTGTGTTTTTGCAAATGGGTCAAAAAGAGTCCAAGTATGCCATATGCTTAATGAAATAGCAATTATGCATATGATTAGTTAGCTTTGCCAAGTTTTGGGGGCCATTAGAACATGAGAGCTCGAGACAATGTCGAGAGATAATATATACATGCGAAAAAGTGATATCATTTAACTTTCACTTCTAGGGTTATTTGTCAAAAATTTAAACCCATTCGGCGTATTATTAAGACACCCACTATTATGGGGTCGTCTAATCCTGCTCAACATATTTTAGGGACGCCTCCCAATTTTTGGGTCGTTTTTCAATATTTAGTTCTTATAGCGTATTCTAGGGATGCCTCCTATCGAGGATCATTTTCAGGGTCATAAATCCCGATTCGATTACTAGGGACGCCTCCCATTTCGAGATACTATGACCTATTCAACATATTATAAGGATGCCTCCGAACTCAAAGTGTTAAGTGTTCTAAGCCATTTGATATGCTTAGGAGTCATGCAGGGTCAACTAGAATTTTTGAATTTTGAAAAATCGATATCTTGAATGTCATTTTAAAAATATAAGGGAAAAATGGTCTTTTGCCTTTGGTTTGAAGAGGTCAGATATGGGTTGTCCGCCCTCGTCTATGATTGATGTATTTATAGAATGGGTTTGATAGTGATCCCCTAGTTTTGATCATGTTGGGGATGTCAAAGTCTATGAACTTTGGTTGTTTGGATAGGACATAAGGATTATATTTTTTTGGTTCTTTTAGAAGTACCACTTTTCTAGGGATTTGGTTATCATACTGGAGATTTGTTTCATATTGTGTCTATTTGAGTCTAGTTTTGAAGTTTTTTAGTATTTGTCTATGATTTTTAGGGTCTAAGGCAAATATGGTTTTGGTAAAACCTGGAGTTTTCTTTGTGTTTTTCTATGTGCCCAATGAGGGCCTTGATCTACCTAGCACAGATTTTGGGCTCTGCTATGACAACTCTTCAAGGAGATGTCAAGGAACCCTAAGAAGAGGCCTTATAGCCCTAATTGAATGCTTTCAGAGGGAAGATTTAAGACCCCCAATGTCATGATTGTTTGTGCTCTTTTGTTTCTAACATTTGCTAATTTTCATGATGGTAGCTTATCTGATGATCCACTTGTGACTGAAGAGGGCAGCTCGACTACTAGATTTTGCTTAATTGATGATTATCCTACAAGGTTGGGATCCTAGCTTTGCATAGGTTTCAAGATTGGAAGATTTGATTGTAGCTCTGATTTATGTACCTTTGGAAATTTGGTTGAGTTTGCTAAGCAGAACTGTAATTGGATTTGACTTATGATGCATGCATCTAATGCAAATAAAGTTTCTCATGACTTATGATGCATGTATGATTTTGCATGCATGGATAAAAAATATGCCCTATTTTGTATGGGTTCACAGACACAGAGGGGGCATCAACTCTCTCTCTCTCTCTCTCTCGTTCTCTCTCAAAAAGAAAAAAGAAAAAGAGGAATAATTTAGGGGAGGCTTTACGGAAATTTGAAAGGAGGCTTTGGCAAAATTTTTGTAGTTAAGAGGATACATGAGTCTTTAAGTTATGACTGTGTTGATGTGCAAGAGTGTGAGAGGCATTGGGAGCTTGCATGGGACAAATACACCGCTTTTCGAATTTACAAAGGCAACAACCATTTTGAGAATTTGTGAGAGTCGTACACATGGATAATGGTTTAATTTGTTGTATAAGCATGCTGAAAGATTCGTTGACTTGATTTTTATTAGATTTAAACCAAGCTGGAACAATCAAAATTTAGGAGGTGTCGGTTGTGCCACCAATAGAGAGGTTTGGGAAGAAGGTGAAGTCGATTAAAGAAAGACTCACCTAAAGTTAGAAAAGTTGATAACCAATTCGGGTTTAGGTTGGGGGCAAAATGAAAGAAAAGGGTTTTGTTTAGGCTTATTACCACTTACTTTATCTCTTTTGATTTAGACTTTTCATTTTTTAACTTTTCAATGAAATTAAGTTATGAATTCTATTATATGCTTTAAGGGTTTCATTTAATTTACAATGTTTACAAACTTAAAATCAATCACTAAGGCCAAAAGAAAGATAAAGCAATCATGGAAAAATAAACCATAACTTAGCACAAAGTTATGTAGAAACATAGGATTAAAGAAACTAAAACGAGCTTAAAAGAGGAGCTCTTTCAAATAGGAGCTTAGCTTGCCGCCTAGGGTGCAAAGCATGCTTATTATTATTGTGCCTGAACCTCAAAAGAGGTTCCCTATGTATCCTTTTAAAGAAATCAGGTTAAGTGTAGCTCTACATCTTTTAGAAGTCTCATTTCAAGATTTAAAACTCATTGGTGCATGCTTTAGAGGTTTTTCTTCAGATTTAGAAACTCATTATTGTGGCCAGGCCTCACACAAGGTTGCCAATGTATCTGTTGGGGGAGTTAGACCTAAACATAGCTCTACATGACTGGCGAGACTCAATATGTTGCTTTCTAAAAGTTTCTTTTAGATTTTAAAACTAAAGGTGGGGTCTTCAAAGGTTTCTTTTCAGATTTTGGAACTCATGATTGTGGTCGGCCTTCAGGTGCGGTTGCCTACGTATCCTCTGTGGGAATTTGGCACTGATATAGCTCTACACGAGTGGCAAGACAGAGTATGCTACATTTCAGAAGTTTCTTTTAGATTTTAAGACTCGAGGTGGTGTCCATGCCTTAGGCGAGGTTGCCTATGTATTGGTTTCGGGAATCAAGCCCAAACGTAGATCGACAGGAACAAAGTGCGCTTAATCATGGAATTTCTTTAACTAATGGAGGTTTCTCATTGAATGAAACTCATTGTCGTCCATGTTAGTAAGTTGTATTGCACCATATGAAAGGATTTTCTTGTAATATAGGGTTCGGTCTTAATTTGCCCAATGGATTCATGACGATTTTTCGAAGTGATTATGTGCAAAAGTGTGTAGTGTATGAGCTTCATTATGGCCAAAACCAATGTAAAACAGAATTTTTTCAAATGAGTTATCTGGCTTTAAACTCGAGAAGCTTTAAGCTTAGGTAGTAGATGGCATTTTCCTTTCCCTATATCCCTTAAGCTAGCATAGCCCTGACCGCTAAGTAAGTGACTATGAGATATAGGCAAAGAGGAATTCCTAGCAATGTTGGAGAGAGCATAGGAGGATTTAGAAGACAACTTTTTATTGGATTGAAAGCTTTGGCAATCTTCATCCCATTCTTCAGGTGCATCCTTTTCCGTTTTTAGAACACCAGCTCATATACCATAGTGAACTTAGAAATGAATCAACTGATGTATTGGAAATGACACAAGAAGCCTTAAATTTCTTCTTTATTTTTAAAAAGTGCCTTGGCTAGATAGCCTTACCCTGCTTTAAACTGTGTCTCGATCTTTTCCTTTATTTTAGGACTAATGCCTTATGTCATTCTCTATAACTTTATGTTTTACCGGTTTTGATATCGGGAGGATTGGGATGGTTTACGCAATATCTCTGTCTATCCTTGGCATATTTTTAAAGCACTAAGCAAAGACATTGATGTATTCTTTGAGCAACTGTATCTACTCTGCACGTTCTTATGGGGTTAGTACTTGCCCAATTTGCACATGATTTAGATCTTGTTTGGCGCCTATGTTAGTCTTTTCAATTTCTTTTATTATAGGTGATTTATTCTCATGTTCTTCTATTGCTTTAATGAATTCAAAGCCATGTTCATTAGAGACAAAGAAATTTATGGTAGGGATTGGAGTGGAAGACGAGGAGTAAGCAAAAATAGATGTTATTGAATTCAAAGGAAGTTACATCAAGGGATGATTTTTGTGTTTCTCCAAGTGACACAACCAACACGGGCCTTAACTCAATGCATTTAGACTTGACTGACTTAGACTCAGACTCATTAAGCATTGGACCTTCTCTAGTGACAATCTTTAGCGTCTTGCCACTTGGCATTTTGATCTTCAATGTCTTTCTTCACCCCATGTACCATGTTATGAACTAGCACAATTAGTTTTGATGGATTAACGTCACAACTTTAGAAAGTCATTTTGACTTCTTTCTCAGTTTTCTCAAGTTCAAAGAGTAAGGAGAAAGTCTTATGGTTGACACATTTAGGTGGATTTGATGATTCTTCTAATTCGTCATCGCTTCCCCTATACACCATTGTTTGAGTCTTATGACAAAAAGATTATCATATTCGGTGATGGGACCCTCACAAAGGTGATCAATGAAGATGGGTCATCAATATGGTCATCCTCATAAATAGGTAGAATTGCAAGTGGACAAATTTGGTTGTTAGGTTAGGCCACTTAAGGGATAGGCAACCTCCCGTCGTCTATCATATCTTGGAGTAAGTGCTTGAATCGGAAACACTCTTTAATTTCATGCCCCTTTTCCCTATGAAACTTACAGAATTTTTTTGGGTCCCATTTGGAGCTCCTTTTGTAAGATTAAGGTCCTTTGTTGGGCTAATAGGTGATATGTGACCATTACTTAAAAATCAGTCAAAAATAGAGTAGGTCATCCCTAGGTTCAAGAAGACTTAACGAGTATTGTTCTAGAAACCTCCTCTTTTGTTGTTATTGTTATTATTATTGTTGTGGAAGTTACTTTAAAGCGTTAGAGCCTCAAGAGCATTTACTTCATTCATAGATATAGAAAGGGTGCCTGCTTTAGTTTTCTTACCCTTCCATTACTCATTGCCTCGAGAGTTTAGGTTCTTTATGAGGTCATCTTCAATATCAGTGCCGATGATGTAAGGAAGTTTGAATGATTTAAGACCCAAGTACTTCATATGGTTGTGTACTTGGGTAGAAGACTTGAGATGAAAGTCCTCACAAATTCCTTTATCTTTCAGTTTATCATCATAAAATGTGTCAAAGTATTGTCCACTATTGATGAATTAATGGACCATACTTTCAATTTTCTATGCTAAATTTGCCGAGGAATCGGCACTCTTAATTTTCTCTAGATGGGCATTCATTCCCTCTAAAGACTTAATTAAACCATTGATTGTAGCTAGGAGCTCGGCCATTTGTTCCGTTGTTTCCATTGATTGGAAAGGAGTATTGGGAGAATTGGAAAATGATACCATCTCGGACAGTAGCGGAATCTTTGGCGGTGATGTTCTCTTCAATCTCTTACCCAATATTCATACCCAAATTGACGAACTCCTAGGAAAAAGCCGAATCCTTATAACTTTGCACATGGGACACTAAGATTTGACTTGATTTGGGTTGAGTGTTTATGGGTTAATGTTGGGAGAGATGATACTTATGCATGATGTAATTACAACATGATTTAATAACATGATCACCTCTAAGGCAATGGATAGATGGCTCAGATTAGGGAGCCGGCCTCCGTTTACAATAATGATTCCATATGCATAAGACAGTTTCGACATGTGTGTACTCAATAGAAACAATCTACCACATCAAGATAGGGCCTTTTGTGGTGCTTTTAGGGTAATTTTGGAATTTTACCCGTCATAGGATTCAGGGGCAATTTGTGGTTTTTGCTGGCTAGGAGTAATTTTGGAATTTTACACCAATAGGATTTTAGTGGAAAAGTAAGGTTTTACCAATAGGTTGGGTAATTTCAGGATTCTACCCCAATAGAATTTCAGTGGAAAGGTCAAAGCATTTACCAATAGGTGGGGTAATTTCAAGATTCTACCCCTATTGGATTTCAGTGGGAAGGTCAGGGCCATAACAATTGGTGGGGAAATTTTGGGATTTAACCCCTGTAGGATTTCAGTGGTAAAGTCAAGGTCTTACCAATAAATGGGATAATTTCAAGATTGTACCCCAATAGGATTTCGGTGACAAAATTAGGGTCTTACCAATAGGCCGGTGGGTAATTTCAGGATTATACACAATAGAATTTCAGTGGGAAGATTAGGGTCTTACCAGATGGTAGCAATTCAGAGGTGAATTCGGGTGTTTTACCGGTTTGATATATTCAGGGGTAAATTTATAATTTTACCAAGAACGAGACCTTTCAGATGTAGTGTAGGCTTTATACCATGGATTGGATTTTTTGAGATGAGAGGTATGGTTTTCCCCGGTTTATGAAAACTTCTATTAGGTAATTTGAGAGTTAAGGTTAAGTTTTATTATTTTTGAGGTGTTGAGAGGTAAAGTTGGGAAAACATTTTTGAGTCATTTTGTGAGATAAGGTCGAGATTTCACTGTGTTTGAGGCATTTTATGGTGTAGGATTAGGATTTCATGCGATATGGTGGGGACATGATGTAAGCATGATGATGCGGTTTAGGCGCGTTTTATCATGCAAAAATGATGATGATCCTACTTGGTGATCATGAACTAAGGATGCCTGAAATCCAACTCATTTTTTATGGGGTTAGGTTTCCGTAGGGTTTTGCAAATCTAGATTCCAAAGCTTAATGCAAATAACATGTAAATGTGTAAACAAGTTTACATAGTCACACAAGCATGCTCATATGAATGCATGACTCAATGTCTCCACCTAGCCAAGGATCTATGTTTTGAATGCACTATTATTGGTTGAATATGGTCAAAAGGGTCCATGGCTTAGAGGAAGATCCATTCACTTAGAGCCACTATTTGAAAGATTCCAAAGTGATTAGACAACCCCCTAGATACAACGCCATAAGAGTCTACCGAGTGTCATAAGTTGGAAAGTTTTGGAAAAGTCACAGGTTGAGCCATGTGCCTAAATCGGTTTTTTTGCTGATCTTCGAATCTCAATTTCTCTCGAATGTAGAAAGCATTCATATGAGACGGTGCCTAAAGTTGTAATTTTTTATGCATGAATATAAGAAATGTCTAACAAAATCCTAAGCAAATTATAGGCACATCAAACCAATTTGTACGCATAGCCAAGTATATTTTAGGAATAATTGTCCACAACAGAGTCACTGATTTTGTAGGGGGGTTTTCGCTCTAAAGCATTAATTTTAAGGGTCTTGAACCCAATTAGGTTTTGGATGGATAATTTGATGAGTGAATCATCACTAGGGAGGCCGATTTTTCACAACCCAGCCTTCATTTCTCTATAAAGAGAAATGGAAACGGCTCCCCCCACTAGTGCCCTACAAGTTTTGTGCATCAACAAGATCGACTACACGGCTTAAAATAATGGGTCATGGAGTTGCCACCAAACCTTTAAGGGCATTTGGACACCCAATTGGTTTGAATCCCATAAAGACTCGCGGGAGCAGTCTACAAAACATGATAATGTTTGGGAATGAGCAATCTACATCAACTTAAGCAGGATGCCAAACAATCTACATTAAGATGGAACAAATAAATTTTAGCTCTTAGGTAATCATGCAAAATACAAGGAAAAGCACACTCTAATTTAGTTAGTTTGGCAAGTTAAGAATTATGCTCATAAATCTAAATTACGTGATCACTTTGTAAAAAGTCCACAAGATTAAGGGTCCATATGGTTAGTTGTCCAAGTTTATCTTATTAGGCGTGATTTCATTTCAATAGGTCTTGAGTTAATGCGTATGAAAAAATGGACATACACAATTATTACATAGTAAGGTTCGTGAAATAAAGGTGCATAATTGAAAGTGTGAAATTGAAAGATAGCATTAAAAGGCAGTATTAAAAGATGCAAAGTATGGATTATGCATGATGATACGTTGAATATTTATTGATCAAATGAAGACTTAATCCAAAAGAGACCTTTCTTCATGACATACTTCAACCAAATAAGGGTCTACTTCATAAAGAACTCACATGTTTTAGCCTTTGAACATCATTGACTCAAATGTACAAGGAACATCGATGTATGATTTATGATGCTTAACATAAATGAGCATTAGGACAACACCTAAATGTACATTCAAGTATGATGTACACTTAGGGCTTGCTCATAAAAAGGGTCAAAGTTTGAGTAAGTATAGAGAGCATGGAAATGTCAAAATCTCTTCATCATAGACTAAACAAAAAGAAAATAAATAAACTTGAATAATGTAAGTAGATTGCAATAAATAAAATGGAAGGGAGAGAGGTTGCTTGAGAAGTTAAGAGGAAACCAATGTATTAAGATGGTTCCTTGAATAAGATGATCAAAGTTAGGGTTATAAGGCTTGACCTAGTGAAGTGAGGGGTTGATCCTAATTCTTCACATCATAGGTAAAAGAGACTTAAAAATAAAAATTTAAGAGTTGATCCCAAGAGGATATCAAGGGTGATGTCTCTTTAATTGATCATGGCTCATCAAAGTTTCATAAAAGTTGAAATAAAATGTTCATGTAGAAGAGGTTTGCATCCTCAACAATCATTTCAAATAAAGGATCCAATCTTAGGCTTTTAAGTGGATAAAAGCTACTAAAACCTAAGATGGATGATTAATGGAATAGAAGAAGACAAAAGCAAACAAAAAATAATTGAATTTTGAAGGGTCCTTAGTGAATGCCGTTAAGGGAAGTTCCCTGGCTTTAGTCTTGATTAAGTGTATGTTGAAGGAGTTATGAATCATTGTTGTGATAAGGCAAGGTATGCTTTGAATAATCCTTTTCAAGTATTGAAGGATGTTTGTGAGTGTTTGAGAGAGTATTTTGGCAGAGTAATAGTGTTTTGAGAAGGAGAAATTTCGGTCCCTTTGCTCATAAATATTGGGGTATATAGGTAAAAGAGGTTGTTATTCGAGCGTTGGATGCTAAGTTAAGGCATCAAGCGTTAACATTAGGCGTCGAATGCATATGTTGTGTGTTGAATGCTCAGTAAAAGAATCTTTTGCTTGGATGAAAAGAGTGTAGAAAGGAGTCAGGAGGGCTTACGTCAATCGCTCGAACTGAAACTGATTTAGATTCTTTTCAGTTTGAGCGTTGGAAGCAGAGAGGGCGTTGGACGCTAAGGCTGTCAAGAGTTGGACTAATTTCCGTTCCTGTGTTCAACACTTACTTTCAGCGTTTAAGCTCCAAGAAATCTTGGCTATTAACGAATTTGGAGGTTTTTGTAGGGTTTAAGGTTTTGATTTTTGTGTTCCGGGTTTGGGCCAAGGTACTGTTTTGGGCTCAGTTTGTGTTTAGGGTTCTTTGACGGTTCGGTTTTGAGGCGATTACGGATTCTCGTACACTCAATCTCAACCAAAGCTAGGTCCACCTGCAAGGATTGGTTCGTTGTTGGACCGCTATATGGGAGACACGATTTTGTGTCTACACTTGGGTCAATCTTTTATCTTGAATCTAAGGTTCATAAACAAGTGATTTTCAACTCAACTCGAAAAGTGTTTATTATCGACTCTATCTACTTAACCCATCGAATGATTTTAATGACATCTTTTACCAATTTCTTAAGAACTTGACTAACCCGAACTTTTGACATTCAATGTTGATTTTGGCAGGACTAGTCAATTCATATCAAGTTTTGACAGCTTAAAACGTGTTTAAGCTGAGTCGACAACTAGGCTCGACCCGATCCACATGATACTTGATTTCTAGTCAATTATCTAAGGGCTTTAGTTAGTCGGCCCAACCCATCCTTCAATTCCTAAAGCGCAACAACACATTCTCCGTTCTCCGTACACCGAACAAAAAACTTTAGTTGACAAGCTCACACCAGCGAGTCCAGAGCACCAGCCACTTTGACGAAGATGGCAGTACCAGGGCGAAGAAACGGGATGCTTGAAGACGAAGAGAATGACGTCGAAGAAGGCCTCTTTGAAGAAGACGGTCTCGTCGTCGAAGCTCAATTCGACGATACTCCTCCCCACCTCCGCCACCTCGCCGCCGCCTCCCAATCCGGCGACCTCGCCCTTCTTCGCCTCGCTCTAGGTGCTTCCTCCGTTTTCCCTCAACTCTCTCGCTCTAGGGTTTACACAAATCCTAAACCCTATTTTATTTTCATTGATTATCAACTAGAAAGTTGCTTGATTAATTTTAATGACATGTGTTTACTTTATTATATGATTGAATTTATTAGATGTATTATAATTCATGTTTTTAGGTGATATCTATACTATATGAAAGCAATTGAGGGTTATGTGATTGTTTGGACTGCTACTTATTGGGTGTTTTGGTGTATGTTATGTTGATATATTTTTTGGTGATATCAAAGAAGTTATTCTTGGATGATTTGAGTGATGTTTGTATTAAGTTTTTGGGTTAAGTATTGGCTGTATTAGATAACTTGGACGGGAGCATCGATGAGCCGGTTGAAGACGGAGATACCGCTCTCCACCTCACCTGTTTGTATGGCCATTTGCATTGTGTTCAGGTTGCTTGTTGTTTTGTTTCACGGTTATTATTTCTAGAACTCAATATAGGTAGTTCATGACTTATGCCGTGTTTGTGCTGCGCTTGTTTAGCTTCTTTTGGAGAGAGGAGCTTCCATAGAGGCCAAAGATGAAGATGGAGCTCTTCCTTTGCATGATGCTTGTGCCGGGGGTGAGTCAAATGCGCTCAATTTTGCGACTGATTTGCAAGAAATGTGTTGTTTTAAATTTTGGTGTGTTGTATTTTCTTGTACTTGATTGCAGGATACACTGAGATAGTCCAACTTCTAATAAGCAGGGCCATGGATCCGGATTGTCTGAGACGAATGCTTGAAACAATTGATGTTGAAGGTGACACTGTAAGTAACAATACTTGTAAGCTTGTGTTCTTTGTTGGATCCTCTAATACTTTTTTTCACTGTGTGCTATGTTATGTACTGTGTCAATTCATCATTTGTCACAGATCAGAGTTGTAGCAATTGCTAACATCTTTTACCGCACTTTTCATGCTGCAGCCTCTTCATCATGCAGCGCGAGGTGAACATCTGGATGTTATAAGGTTGCTTCTGGCTCATGGGGCTTCTCCTACTAAGAAAAATATCTATGACAAAGTAAGTCGCTGTTGAATGATGCATTTTTAATGCCACTTCTAGTCTGATGTGAAACGCTGATATTGTGGTTCTCATATCTGACAGATTCCAGCTGAACTAGCTGAACCAGAGACGGAAGCGAAGAGATTATTAGAAGCTGCTGCTGCGAATGCTACAGCATGCTAGTGAGTGTTGATCTGTCTCAAGAATTCGTAGTGACATCTTGGTTTTATTGCTTGTGTACTAGACATGTTTCTTTGCTTGCATGACCAAATAGAGCAGTAACGTAGATTTTGGTGGAAGTTTAAAATGGTGGGTTCATCCCCAATATGAGAATAGTCGGCCTTGTCATTATCTATGGAAAGACCGATGCTTATATTTTTTTTCTTCATATCCTTACAAGGGGATGAATACGGAAAGAATCATTGACTGCATCCAAGCTTTAGTGCATTGTCGTTCACCTTTTCTTTTCATTTGCTTCAAAACCAGGTTGTTTTACTTATAGAATCATTATCGTTAGTAAAAAGAACATGATCGCTCATGCGTCTGGTTTGAAGATCTACTACAGAATTTTTTGTATGGTGAATTACATATCGGCAACTCATCAAAATACTGATTATCTGATCTGAAGAAGATTCTAATATATGCTTTGAGCACAAAGAGAAGGCCAAAGGATGGCAATAAATTATAAGCAAATCACCCAAAAGTAGCAGTTCAAACATCAAGCACGATGTATCTTTGCAAAAACACCCAAAAGTAGAGATTTGCTTATAATTTTTGTTTTGTTCAAACGTGTAGATTTGCTTATAATTTTTGTTTTGTTCAAGTTCAGAAAAAAGAAGCTATAAGATGACATCAAGCATGATGTATCTTTGCACATGGACACTAAGAAATAAAGGAGAGGGTCTAGTATTGAAGATGGATTGTCATCTTAATACATCTTCCATCTAATGTAATTAAGCCTACATTCGTGGAATCACGCATAGGAAGACATTAAACACGGCATTCACAAGGTCTTAACGCTTATGACATCTACTTTCGTGATTGACATTCGCATCTTAACTTATGATTCTAATTTAAATTATAAACTGACTTTCGCCATTGAACTTAACTCATGACATTAATCAATCACATCTAGTATTTAATGAGATTAAAAACCAATTATAGATTAAAAGAATTGAATAACAAATTGAGGTTTTAGGTTTCAAGGTTTTATCTATGCCTAATCCATCACTAGTAGAGAATGGTATAATGTTTCGGTTCAAATTGTTCAATTGCTTCGATTGTAAAGGTAAAGCACTTATAAGCGAAACACTTGTCAATTTGTACAATTGTTATTATTATAGTGACCATTTTTATTATTATAGTGGCCATTTTTTAACGTGAAATCTCTAGTTTTAGATCTTACCATTTGAATGCCCAAGATTTCTTCTTATTCTTCTTATTTTAAACACTTTTCTTTTATATATATATACATATATATATATGGCAGGTTTAGGTGAGAACTCTTGCTTATATAAGAATCATACATATATAAGAATTCATCTATAACCGTTAGTTAAGTTTTTTTTATGGCTGTGATTAATTTTTCAGTAATGGCAAAGTTGTTAATATAGAAAAGTTTGAAACTAATTGGCAGTTGAGAAAAATCCGCACCCCATAATTAGTGGGTAGTTTCCAAAATCGTCTCTTTATATTCTTAATGAATTAGTCTTTCAATGTTAACTTGCACAATTCTTTAGTGGTTTTCAAATTATATCTATTACTTTATAGTTGATTTTCATTAGCTTGGGAAAGATAGGTTTAGTATTACAGAACAAGAACATATCTACAAAACAGGAACTTTAATTTCAAGTGTAAATTTTAGCAGAGTTTTCTCTTTAAGTAGGCCTATTTCCATTTTTTATAAGTACATGTTTTCACAATAAACATGTCTATAGTCTAACACAATTCGCCATTCACATTCATTCACAACACAATTCTCCATTCACAACAGAATTCATAACTTTCCCATCTTATTCCATTCAATTATTCACAACCATTCTCCATCCAACTTCATCCATCTATTCTCAACTCGAGTTATCTATAGCTAGATCTCAAAAATTAATTACAAAATAGAGGAATCATACGTATCGTTGAAAGATCCTCAAAAGTAGCATGGTTGTGGAGGATGTCAAACGCAAAACATATAAGAAATCAGCCACACTCCGTTCCACCTTTTTGCTGAGGACACTGTATTTGAAAAGCAGATAAAATGTAAGTTAAACATATCTATTTGGACTGATTTAGGCATATTCTGAAGTCATATTTGATCTATTTGGACCAATATCTAATCCAAAGTGTTTGATATTGGCAATATTCATTTATGATTAAGGTTAACAAGCTATTGGTTAGTCAATTCTAAGTCAATAAAATAATCATATGATTCAAAGTATTAATACCTGAGCTAGAATCAACATCAACTTTACTCTTGTTAGGTGGTCGGACTGAACTTTATAGCTCTTGAAAGCACTATAGTTGAAAAAAAAAAGAGTAGAGTCAATAACTATAACCTAAATTTAACTCTTGTAAATGAAATAAAATATGTATATAACTCATATTTTACGTATTTAATACATCCCTAATAGCTAAATTATGTTTTCTTTGGAGAGGATCAAGAACGTATACTGTCATTTTCTCTAAGGACATAACCAATAGTATCCAATGACGCCTAGGAAATGATTGGTAAAATGGTTAAAATAGGGAAAAGATACGAACAATTCATACATGAAAAAGGTTTTGAAGTTCATAACTTTCATGGTACGGGCAAAAGATGAAACACTTGTTATGGTGTCTAGCCATTAAAGATACCAAGTAAGAAGTGAAGAAATCCTGGTTGTTACCGATCATGGTAGTAGAGATCCTAGAAGGGCACACAAAACCAAAGGATCCCAGTCCTTCTTCTTGGACCAACTCATAGTAAGCCCTACAATAATAATTGCAAATAATAACATACATTTAGTAAAAAGAACAAATCAAAAACATATAATATATCAAATTATAGGAACTAAGGAGTTGGTTAGGTATCTTACTCCATAAACACTTGGATCACAGATACGTTCAAATCATCTCTAGTGATAAGCTGAGTGACATCCTATTCTATGATCATAATATCCTGGTCATCTTCATACCCGAATGTCATCTTTCCATAAAACAAAGGAGACAAAGTTGTTTGGCAAAAGTCTCGACAATTGAGCCCTCATTTCTCAACACTTGTCATCAAGATGACTCAAGGCCATGTCAGTGAGATTGGTCAGGGCGACTTCCTTCTTCACAGACTCAGTTGTCTCGGGACCACTAGCAACACCTTAGATGTGTCCTTCTTTCCACCCGTACCTCATGGCTAATTTAAACAAATTCAAGAATTCAATGAGAATAGATACGTTAGTGGAATATAATATGGTATTCACTAAAACTTAAAAGGTTTTCATGCATTTACCTCGGTCATCAGGAACTAAACTAATTGATTTGGCCACTGTGTAAAGGTCACATGGGCTTGCTCAAGCCTTTTGATAAAGGTAGAAGAGGCAGGAATAGGAACATCCATATAAACCTTACCATAGTCGTCGACGGTGACTTTGACATGATTAGGAAGGATGTCAGAATAGTGGTCTCGAGTCAGAGTTGGATGCATGGTTCCTAAAATAACAACAATTGCTTTATTTTCGTTCACCATGTGCAACAGCTAACAAGAAACTTGCCCCTATAATAATAGTCACAACGATGTTAGTATCTCATGCATTTGAAATCAACAACTCATTTCATATGCAATTAGTAGGTTACAAATATGAGTACACACACCTGTCGATCCTGAAAAGGATCTCTAACCCTTGATACGCTGCTAGATGGGAAGATTGGAGGGTCAGGCTGGATGCTACGCTTGAGTTTTAGAGTAGGTGATTGAATAATATCGTACTGCGCAGAAAATAGCTTGAACTTCTCTTGGAAATAGTAATCCATCTTCTCCTCCATCTCCTTCATCGTCTGCGCTTGAACTCACTGCTCAGCCACTCTCACAGCATGCTCAATTCGCGCTTCCACATCCTCTACCCTCTTCAAGATTGAGCTCCTCTTTTCAAACCCATACACAACTTTTCGGCCTATGCCAATTCCATAACCGACCACCGACTTAGGTGGTCTTTCTTGCCAAGGGCACGGGATAATACGTTGTCCTATGACTGAGAGACGAATTCTCCTAATTCCTCTCTCCTTCTCCATTCCTCTTGTAGATTTAACATAAGGAAAGAAAAGATCAATTAGTAAATGATAAGTAAGTAATAGGACAAATATGGTCCTAAAAGAAGTTCAAATAGCTTACAATGGAGTCTCGGATAGCCGTGGTCTGCTTGTTAGGCACCATGAGACATTCTTTATTGTTAGGGACGGATCTCGCAAGAAGCTAAGTTGTCATCCTATCTAGCAAACTCGAAAAAACTGAAGAACAACTAGATGACGACGAAGAAAATAAAGGAATGAAGCCCTTTTACAGCCAGACTTCACTCATCTAATATATGAGTGCTGACCTATATGATGAGGATATAAGTTATGGGCCGCACTCCTCTTTGCCTTCTCAATTCTTTGTTATTTAGAGAAAACAAGTAAGTAAATATAAGTATAAGAAAATAATTTTTATTTAGGTAATATAATATTCTATCATATATATGTTATGAAATGCTTATCCTAAACTCCTCTTTAGAATGCATCTTCACAAATGAGTTACAGTCTTCCTTAGAGATGAAGTTGTAGAGCTCCTAAGGTTGCTTCTTATTCTGGCCCACCATATTTCTCATACAAGAGATCTAGCCACTCACAAGCTTCGCCTTGAAGTCTCTCCATTTCAGGTCACAAGAGGTGAGAACCGCCAGCTTCTTCTGTGGATCATTCTCGATCTGGAACTCTCTTTGTATGATTTACAAGCAAAATAGAACACAATTAGATTTGCAAAAGAACACCTAGTGAAATAATTATAGGAAAAAACAAAGGTATGTTGCAAATTTAGTATATTACCTTTGCATCCTCCCAAATCATATCATTCACACCTTTCGGGACGGAGCTCAAGTCCTTTATCAAGATTGACACTTTCGAACGACTGATCTCCTCCAAATGGTTTTTATAGTCCATGTAGTATGTCCCACAAGGGCGTCCAAGTACGTCCCACTATAGAGTCTGGTCACCGGGGATGGACTTAATCCCTTTTGAGGGACCTCTCCTCACTCTCTTCTTCTTCGTCTGCTGGGTGTCGACAGTAGACGATTGCTCAGGCCCTCTCTCTTCTTCCTTTTCTATGAACCTTTGATAAATAAACAAATAAAATCAATATGAATTTATCGTATAAACAAGTAAACTCATATTTTTGTTGATTTTTTGAGGTCTTATTAACAAATTATTTAAAAACATAAATTGTTAATTCTTCTAATCTATCCACTTTCTTATTAGTACCTTTTTGTTGGAATTGCAATTTTATATTATGAATCAATGTTCTTGGATCTTCATTACTACTCGGAATCTCTAGCTACATGGAATCCTTCAGCATGGCCATTGCGTCTTATAATATCATCAACGTCATCAAAAACTAATTTCGGGATATTCCATGTAGATGGAGGGGTTTCATCAAATTGTTCATCATATTCATCTTCATCAACAATAGCCCAATGCCAAGAATCCGTCTCTTCCCTTCAATAATAACCTACCAACTACAATCAACAGGATCAACCATGTAAAAAACTTGCTTCACCTGTGAAGCTAAGATTAATGGATCGACACGATGTCTTAAGCGATTGAGATTCACAAGGGTTAAACACCCATGTTCGTCCTTCTTTACCCCGCGGTTATTATCAACCCAATTACAATAGAAAAGAGGAATCTTGAAATGCACATAGTCAAGCTCGTAAATATCCACAATGACCCCATAGTATGAACTTCGTTTGTCGATTAGTGTTCGATCCTTTAAACTAATAAATTCCGAAGACAAGCTAATGACCATTACACCACTATTCTGCATAGTTGACTTCTCATCTTGTTGCTTTGTGTAAAAAGAATAATCGTTAATGTTGTATCCCTCATATGAAATAACTTAAACTTTATCACCATATGCTAACCATCTTAAAGTATCAGAAACATCGTTGGGAGTGTCGAATAATTGAGCCATGAGCCTTGCTTTCAAAACACTCAACAAATGGATTATGCTCCTTCACCAATTGCAAATCTCCTTTAGAAGGATATTGACTCCTCAGAGTATTCATGTGCTCATCTAAGTATGGATGGACTTCCCTCAGGTTTTGCAAAATAAACAATTCGGCCTTATATTTCAAATCAAAACTAAGTGAAATCTATTTTTGACCAATAGTGCCCTGACCCTCAAGCCTCCCTGCATGTCTTGATTTTGGCACCCCAATTTCATACGCTTGGGCAAAATACTGTGTAATCCATGATGCAACTTCTTCATTAACTTTTCTTTGTACTACACTGGCCTCTACTTTGGCTGGATTCATGACTCTTCTCTTTAAGGTAGCCATCTCTTGTTCAAAGGGATACATCTACCTCCCCTAAATTGGCCCACATAGCTTAATCTCACAAACAAAATGAATGACCAAGTGAGGTATGATGTCGAAGAAAGAAGGTAGGAAAATCAATAGATGGTCTGATCTACATTATCTTTCAAGTCATCTTACATCACTGGATTTATTACCATAATATAAATAGTGTTGAAAAAGATGCACAACCTTGTAATTGTGTATATCACTTGTAGAGGCAATATCACTCAAATAGCAATGGGAAGAAATTGTTGTATCAACACATGACAATCATGGGATTTTATTCCTACTAACTTCATATCATTCATTGAAACAAGTCTTACAAAATTCAAAGAGAACCCAGCGGGAACCTTAAGTCCATGCAAAGACTCACAGATGCTGATCTTCTCCTTCCTTGAAAGTGTAAACCAATCTGGAGGAAGATATCACCGTTTACCATGTTCTTGAGGAGCCAATTTTATTTTTCCCATAGCAACCATATCTCTCATAACTTTAACCCCATCCTTGGTTTTACCAAACATATTCAAGAGCATCCCAACAATGGCACTACAAATGTTCTTCTCAATGTGCATGACATCAAGGCAATGTCGTACCTCTAAATGGTGCTAATAGGGAAGAGTCCAAAACACAGACCTTTTCTTATAACCACCGGCCGATCTACTCTTATAGCTCTTTCCAAACACAATTTCAATGACCTTCACCCGATCATATATTTCACTCACACGTAGAGGGAGACAAGCTTCTCGAAATTCTATGGAGCCATTAAAAGCTTTCCTCTTTCTTTTGAAAGGATGATTTTCTAGAAGTTACTTGTGAAAACCCATGTAAATATGCTTCCCATAGTTATGTAAGCGTAGAGCCTCTATATCTTCGTCATATACCAGGCATGTAGTCTTCCCCTTCATAGCGTAACCACAAAGATTTCCATAAGCTGGGAAATCATTGATTGTGCAGAAGATCATGGCATGCAAAGTGAAATTTTATTTAGAGTAAGAATAAAAAACTTAGACACCTTCCTCCCACAACAACCTCAAGTCATCAATAAGAGGGGCAAGATACACATCTATGTTATTACCGGGTTGTTTAGGTCTAGATATAAGAAGTGACAACATGATGTATCTGCGCTTCATGCATAACCAAGGTGGCAAATTATAGATAGTGAGTAGAATTGGCCATGTGATGTACTAGATGCTCAAGGTCTTGAACATATTCATTCTATCCGTGCAAAGACCTAGCCTAAGATTCTGATCTTCCACACCAAAATCCGTGAACATCCCATCGATGTTCCTCTATTGAGGAAAATCAGTCAGATGCCTTAACAACCCATCTTTATTCCTTCTCTCAGCATGCCACCAGAGCAATTTTGCATTATTATCATTTGAGTAAAGTCGATTAAACCTCGGATAATTAGAAAATACCATAGAACCTTAGACGATATCCTCTTTTTTCTCAAATCGAGCTTATTGTGCTTCTTGTTGTAACAGGGAACCCCACATACTGGACATTCATCTAGATTCACATACTCATTCTATTATAGAACACAATCATTTCGACATACATGGATAATCATATACTCCATTCCCATAGGTCACATGAGTTTCTTAGTCTCAAAGGTAGATATGAGGACAATCTATGAAATCATCCTCAACATCTTGCGTCATCTTATCTATTTTATCCTCTTCCACTCTATCCTCATCACTACCCTCATCATATACCTTATTAACATTCAACCCATCTTCATTGTAAGGTGTCTTCTCCCTACTAGCGCACTTACTAGCGCTCGTTCCAAAATCTAATATTTCACCATGCCAATTCCACATCCTATAATCTACTCTAAAACCTTGATGAATTAGATGATCTTTGATTTCACTAATGTCACAATAACCTCTCGAGTTGTTACAATAACAACAAGGACACAATATTATCCTAGAATGATTGTCTACTTGAATCCTCTCCACTAAACCGGGGAAATTCTATCTTCATCATCCTTGTGGAATAAAAATTATTTTAGCCATCCCTAAAAGTGTTGTTATCAGCTATGATCATTTCATTAACATCCTTCGATCCCCTAGATATGAGTTTGGTGATTTGCATTGACAAACCCACAAGCATATCATTTAAGTTAGAGATAGCCTTAGTATTTTGCGTGATGTTCTAATTATTATTACTACATGCTTCGCTCAAGTTCTTTTATTGTTCATCTAACAATTTCTTAAGACTTACCTCCAACTTGTTGAGATCTTTAACTATGATAGCTTTACCCTCCTCCGATGCCTCATTGTTCTTGGAAGGTTTGGGCACCATCACTTTGAGGACACGTCACTACTCTGATACCAGTTGATATGATCCCAATTTCGGGGCACAATATTTAGCTTACTCATGCTATAGGAGAAGTTATCAACCACAATCACCTCAGTTAATATCCGATTAGAAAAAGGAATTCATGAGAGAATGATTTAGCATGGGCTGTAAGAGAGAAAGGGAAAAAGTGTATTTCATTCATCATAATATTTTAGCTTATAGCTGCTTACATATATATATATGTAAAACTAAGTACATTGCATATTCCAAACATAATTAGTTACATTTCTTCCCTCACAATCATTGTCCCCTAGACGGTTATGACCTCATATTCCCTTCCTGCTAGCTCAGCTCCCTCTCCAATTGAGTAAGAATCCCTCGTGGAATCCTTTCCCTGTACGATTGCATTTTCATCCAATGGAACATTACTCTCAACACCATGGTCTTGCCCCTCGATTTCCATCCTCAAATTTCTGCTTGCATCACGAAGCCATTAAAGGCTATGCTTAGAGCTCTGAACAAAGAGAGGAAAATACTGATTTTATTATTGTTGATGTTGTTTACTATAAACTACAATGTATATATCTATTTATATACTACTACAATTATTTACATGAAATAACTAACTAAGGTTGAATTAAGAAAATAATTAACAAACTAAGTCAAACTTCATTTGACTAAATCATAAACTCCAACACTAACCATATGAATAGGTCTTTAATTTCTAAGTATGCACACCTCTACATTTGAGGTTTTTAATCTAATAAGGTAGATTAGAAATAAGGTCGTGCATCCACTAGTGTGCTCATTTTAGGGGATCCTGTCTAAGGCTATTTAACAACTAAGTTCTTCCACACCTTGATAAATTAAATATTATAACCAACCATAACTCACGATAATCCACTGACTATAGCATCCAATTATTAGATTAGTCATGCTTCACCATGTATCCACCAAAGTCAAGCAGCATAGCTCACGTAGTTGCAACAATTAACTATATTAAACTATGATGATTAAGTGGAAGTAAGTAGCTAACAGACATTTGTTGACTAATAGTTAGCATTGCATGATACACACCTCAAATTAGCGGGTGCATAAAACATACTATCAAATCACTCCATCATACAACGTAAATTCTCACATAAGCATACCACATGCAGTACACATTGTCACATTATAAAATCACATTTTTCCAAGTTAACAAGACGATGAACATAGTAGTTTACCGAACAAAACAAGCCTATTTCACAGCTTATAACACCTAATACTAGCTACTTAGTATCAGCACCGGTCCTGACATTTTAGAGGCCTTAGGCGTAATAATATTCACGGGCTCCTTATGTTTTATGCGTAAAATTTCCCCTTATCCATTTCGAGGAGTAATACATGGTTATATATAATATAATTATTTTATTTTATATTAATAATTTAATTCGTAAAATAATTTAGCCGTTATAAAAATAATTGAAATTTTTTAAAAAAAAAAAAGGTACACATAAGGGCTACTAGTGAAACATTATTATTTTTTTAGAAGCAAATTAATCAAATAGAGTAGAATAATGATGATATTTTTAAATAAGTATTAATAGTTGGGTGTCTTGTTGAATATTAAAGGTATATTTAGCAAGTCATAAAGCTGCAAAACTCAAAAATCCAACTTTAATGCTAGAGCATATATGTAGTAAATAGTTTATATTTTAATACCCAAAATGTTAATTCATACAAACCTACCATTATCATTATACATAATATCCACTAAGATAAAATTTTGATTAAATTTTATCAAAAAACTAAAAATAAAACCTTAAATTTGAAATATTTGTATAGTTATATGACACAATAAGATTGACAAGAGACTAAATTATTCATTATAAGACTTCATAAACTTAATGTTATATATTATCATTAAAATTTTAGTTAAGATTTTTTAAAATTTATTTAATCATAATTTATTTAATTAATTTTGGGCCCTTCCGAACCCTGGGCCCTAGGCGATCGCACCCTTGGCTTGGCCTCAGGGACGACACTGCTTAGTATTCTCCCTCGTCCTTTACATCAAACATATAGTTTAATACTAGAGTCTACGCACTATGCCAATATACTTATGCATATGTTACATGTCACTATGATTCAAACTCTATGCTAGTATTATTTATTTCCAAATATACACGTACTAGTGCATGACCAAATAATCTACTCCTTTCGTCTCTAAAGATTGCTCCATTTGACTTTTCGCGGTTCAAAAAATTATAAAAAACTTTATATTCTAAAAATTTATATTGAGATGCGTCCAAC
Organism: Dysphania ambrosioides; assembly: GCA_026401315.1. Lineage (NCBI taxonomy): Eukaryota > Viridiplantae > Streptophyta > Magnoliopsida > Caryophyllales > Amaranthaceae > Dysphania > Dysphania ambrosioides. The sequence continues at coordinate 13,288,122 of CM048670.1, read as the reverse complement.
AAAATTTCATTTAAATATATTTTTCTTATAACATAACATTATGAGAATTTATAGTCAAAATTTTTTAAACTTTGACTTATGACGGAGGGATTATTTTTAGAGTTAAATAAGGTGATTGGCATATACTCATGGTAGCCAGAACTTTTGTAAAAACCAAAGTCCCACTATGCTAGTATGTATCAGAATAAGTAAAAAAAAAAAAGGTGGATTTTGTTATTACATAGAAGTAGTTGGAGCCCAAAATCAATTTCTCAAAATATTAGAATAGTATTAAGACGAAGGAAGACAATAGAATATAGAAATTCTTGGGCAGGTCTAAAACCTTCTTTGAATTTGTTTTGGGAATCGAAATGATGTGTACACAGAGGGATGTGAGGGCTCCAAAGAGAACGTTTTTACAATTTTACAATATATTACAGTATAGTACAGTATAGTATGACGGGTTTTAAAAGTAGGTAAAAGCATGCATGCACGAACTTACCTCGATGATCGAATGTACTAATGGTACGTACTATGTCAAAGGCTTGGGTTCTTTAAGTTTGTGGTTTGCAAAAATAGTAAGAGTGAGGTCTATTATTCGTGGGAGTTAAAAATGGAATTAATAAGGTTAATTAAGTCATTTTTAGTTACTTAATTAAGATATGTTATATATATGTAAAGTATCATATATGTAAATGTTACTTATATGTAAATAATTGTATATGTAAATGTTATATATATAAATATATACATACGGGGTTGTTAGCCCTAACACTAATTCCATACTCACTTTTGTCTCCTCTCACATTGTTATTCAAACCTTAAAAGGTAATCAAGAATTGTTCTTGATTCCGTACTATACGTGAGAGATTCGATCATTGTTTGTGGACCAATACTAGAGGAACGACGATTGACGTTCTAAGATCACCGTAAGACGTGTCATATTGCTTTGAAAAATTCACGCATCAAGGGTATGTTGTTTAATATTGATAATTCATATTATTATGTGCATGAGATCCTAGTTAGATGCTAAGAAAATGTTTCTTGCAATCCCACTTATTACATCTAAATTTCTACAGTGGTATCAATTAGCCTCTTACATATTTTAATGTGATTATGTCTGCAATTTTGTGTGGTAGGGTTCCTTTGCTAAGATTAATCAAGGCATTCGCACAAAATAATTGAAATTATTTATGTTATTTTTGTGTTCTTCATTAAACCCCGAAATTCGAAATATTTGAAACATAAAATTGTGAATTTTTGCTTGATTTTGTTCGAATTTCAATTTATTTTGGTTTGAAAAGCATGTTAGTATAATTAGATTGTTTATATGCTGGCAACTTGGACAAAATTTGCTCAAAATCATGCACATGCATTAAGAACCCTAAATTTATCCCCAATTTGATTGAATTGAGTGAAATTTGAGAAATTTCACAATTAATCCATACCAAACTATAATTATATGATAATCATATGTTTTTCCCTTATTTTGGACTCAAATTTGAGCAAGATGTTGCTTGAATTTTTCCCTAATAGTGTGTAAGTGTTGCGCGAGCAAATTGGCGGTGGCTGCCTTGGCTGGGCCACGGTGGCTGTGCATCTGGGCTTGAAGTTGTCGTGGCTATGCTGCGATTTCAGTGGTAGGGTTCCTTTGGTAAAGGTCGCCGGCAACATGGCTTCGACAAAGGTATCATTGGGCATGGCGTTGTTGTACGTGCAGTGGGAGAAGACTCCATTGGCTGTTGTGCATAAAACAATTTTGTCGTAGAGCGGGCCAAAAAGGACTGCTGGGCTGGCTTGGCACAACTCTCTCCTCTTTTGCAATTTTCCTTGTTTAATTAATTGTTGAATTAATTATCACTTTTTTAAATTAAATTGAATCAAAATAATCAGGTTTATCAATAATACTTATTGATGAAAAATTATTTAGTTTTATTAATTTGATTAGTAAAATTGAAATGTCATTAAATTTTGATATTGCTTTATATTGTTTAATTTTATTAATATGATCAATAAAATTGAATAATGATTTTTTTTTGGCAGTAAAGTTTTGAATGTTATTTGATTTTATTAATATGATTGACAAAATTAAATAATGGTTGCTTTTAATTGTTAATAGCATGTTGTTTTAATTTCTAATATGATGACATTATTAATTTTATGCATGTTATAATATATGATATTGTGATTGCATGAGGTGACTAGTATGGTCAAATTAGGATAGAAAATACGATATGCGCATCGTTAAAGTTTTCTTGTAACCTAAATACGACTTGCGAATTGTTTGTATTTTTGTAATTATTTTAATTAGTTATTATAAATATCAAAAATCATTTGTAAGCATTATGGATGGAGATCCAAGAAATAAAAGTCTAAGAAGATCAAGATGGTGATCCATGATATTTCAAGGACAACCCATGAAGAATAGTCTTTAGGGGTTATGGGTCATACTAGGATCACATTTATATTTTAGCATTTTATTATTGTTTTAATACGCTTTACTAAGTTAATGTTGTTTTATTTATATCATGAGTTCACCTTTAGATAAATCAGCATGACTTAGGTCCCTAATTAATATTGAGTTAATATGTTTTTCCAAACAAACACCTATTGAAGCCTTTGATCATTAGTGATATGTTCTGTCTGAGTAGGGTGTTGCTAATTATCTTGAGATAAATAGGGTAAATTTGGGAAATTTACAAGTCTTGTTTGGTTATACTCAACAAAATCATCAAAAGGGCTTTGAATTTTGAAGGAAAGGGATAGGAGTAAGATAAAGAATTATCACCTATCAACCAAGAATTACAAGTGTTGTAATTAATAAAGAGTTGACTTACCTTGATAAAAAAAATTTAAGAGTTGGTCCAAGTCCGCTTAAAATTATTTTAAATAGGATCTTAAAATCACTTAATTTAAAAGGGACATTTTTTAAATTGAATTAAGTGTGCATAACTTTTATTATTTGATTCATTTAAATATTTAGAGCTCATCTCGATAAACATAATGACTTTTGCATATTTTCTATTGTAGATATTATGTCTAATAACAACAAGAATTCATCGCTTTTAAATTTTCTTTAATCCTTGAGAATGATAAGTTGAATGGGATGCTCATTACTGCTAAGGAAAACATCCATTTTGAATCAAAGAAAGATGTTCTCATGGTTCAAAAGGAAAAATGATTTAAGAAGGTTAGGGTTGTCAAGAAGAAGTTTAGAAATGGTTAACAATGAATTGTTGCCAAAGCTTTTGAGAAGCCAAAGGCTACAACAAATCCAAGGGTGGCTGCTAACCAAATGCGTCCACTGTGATATGATTGTTCATTGGAAAAGAAATTGCCCCAAGTACTTGAAGGACAAGAAGTCTGGTGCTTCTACTTTAGGTATCTATGTTATAGAAATTAATTTAGAAACTTCTACTTCTTCTTGGGTATTTGGTACTAGTTGTGTTTCTCATATTTGTTCAAATGTGGAGAGACTCAAAAGGAGTAGGAAGTTGGCTAAGGGAGAGGTAGAAATGCGCATAGCTAACGGAGCAAAGGTTGCTGCTACAGTAGTGGGAACTTATAATCTACCTCTACCTTCTAGATTAGCAGTGTTGTCCCTAAGGCCAGGCCAAGGGTGCGATCGCCTAGGGCCCAAGGTTCGGAAGGGCCCAAAATTAATTAAATAAATTATGATTAAATAAATTTTTAAAAATCTTAACTAAAATTTTAATGATAATATATAACATTAAGTTTATGAAGTCTTATAATGAATAATTTAGTCTCTTGTCAATCTTATTGTGTCATATAACTATACAAATATTTCAAATTTAAGATTTTATTTTTAGTTTTTTGATAAAATTTAATCAAAATTTTATCTTAGTGGATATTATGTATAATGATAATGGTAGGTTTGTATGTATTAGCATTTTGGGTATTAAAATATAAACTATTTACTACATGTACGCTCTGGCATTAAAGTTGGATTTTTGAGTTTTGCAGCTTTATGACTTGCTAAATATACCTTTAATATTCAACAAGACACCTAACTATTGGAGGTTATAAGTATTCTATTAATACTTATTTAAAAATATCATCATTATTCTACTCTATTTGATTAATTTGCTTCTAAAATAATAATAATGTTTCACTAGTAGACCTTGTGTGTACCTTTTTTTTTAAAAAAATTTCAATTATTTTTATAACGGCTAAATTATTTTACGGATTAAATTATTAATATAAAATAAAATAATTATATTATATATAACCATGTATTACTCCTCGAAATGGATAAGGGGAAATTTTACGCATAAAACATAAAGGGCCCGTGAATATTATTACGCCTAAGGCCTCTAAAATGTCAGGACAGGTGCTGTAGATTAGTATTGGAACTTAATAGTTGTTATTACGTACCTAATATTGATAAAAATATTGTCTCAATTCATGTTTTGAATCATGAAGGATATTCGTTTACAATAAAGAAATGTTGTTTCTCTATCTATAAGAATGACATGTTTATGACAGTGCTAATAATACTAATGGGTTGTATCTAATCAACCAAGATAAACACATTTTTAACATATAGAGCAAGAAACATAAATTAAATGATACAAACCCTAACTGTCTATGGCATTGTCATTTGGGCCATATCAACCCAAATCGTATTTAGAAGTTACATAAAGATGGACTTCTAATATATTTTGATTTTGAATCATTTGATGTATGTGAGTCGTGTTTGATGGGAAAAATGACAAGATCACCTTTTACTGGAAAAGGTGAAAGACCAAATGAACTATTGGGTCTAATAAATACATATGTATATGGACCAATGAGTACGAAATCTAGGAGAGGTTATAGCTACTTTATAACATTTATTGATGATTTGAGTAGATATGTATATATCTACTTAATCAAACATAAGTCGGAATCCTTTAAAATGTTCAAAGAATTTCAAAGTGAAGTAGAGAATCAACTTGTCAAGTCAATAAAAGCATTGTGATAATATCGTGGTGGTGAATATTTGAGCAAAGAGCTCAGTGATCATTTGAAGAGTTGTGGGCTTCTTTCACAATGGATTCCACCTAGAACACCTCAAATGAATGGTGTGTCTGAGAGGAAAAATCAAACTCTATTGGATATGATTAAATCTATTATGAGTCTTGCTGACCTTTCAGTATCCTTTTGGCAACATGCTCTTGAAACTACTGCTTTAACACTAAATAGAATTCCATCTAAGGCAGTTAAAAAGACACTATATGAGTTTTGGAAATGAAGAGTTCTTAGCTTATCTTATTTACGCATTTGGGGTTGTGAGGCTTATGTAAAATGTTTACAACCTGACAAACTCGCTCCCAAAGCTGACAAATATTTCTTCATAGGTTATCCTAAAGAAATAAGGGGTTATTACTTCTATAACTGTCATGAGAACAAAGTGTTTGTTGCTAAGGATAATACATTTCTGGAAAAGGATTTTATTTTCAAAAAAATCTAAGTGGGAGTAATGTATTTCTCAAAGAAGTTCGAGAAGCAAAACAAACAGATATGGTTCAACCCATGTCAGAAGCATAAGTACTTGTGCCATTGCCTGCAATAGAGGTAGTGTATCAAATGCATGACCCCTCTCCCATGCCACACCTTATGTCGGAGGAAGAGCATTTGCTGCATGACCCTCCTACTGCTCCAATCGAATGTAATTCGAGTGAAAATTTCCAATTTGTTAAGATGGAAATTTCTCCAGCTGTTACCCCTTGTAGACCAAGAATCCACCAAAAAGGTTTGTGGACTTCTTGCTAATTGAAAGTTCTGAAATAATGATTTTACAACTTGAAGAACATACTAGCTGCAAAGATGCCTTATCGAGTCAAGACTTTGAAAAATGGCTTAGAGCCATGAAGTCTGAAATGGAAACCATGTTTGTAAATCAAGTGTGGGACTTGGTCGATTTGCCTGACGGGGTTATACCTATCGGTTACAAATGGATTTTCAAATTGAAAACAGACAAGGATAAAAACATTAATGTTTTCAAAGATGGCTTGATTGCAAAAGGGTTTAGACAGATTCATGGTATTGACTATGATGAAACTTTTTCACCAATTGAAATGCTTAAATCCAAGTGATTGCTGCCTTATTTGATTATGAAATTTGGCAAATGGATGTCAAAACTGCTTTTTTGAATGGGTTCTTGAAAGAGGATGTGTATATGACACAACCAGAGGGTTTGTGGATTATGAGAATCCTAGGAAGGTATGTAAACTTCAAAAGTTCATTTATGGACTGGAGCAAGCATCTCAGAGTTAGAATCTTTGATTTGATGAGGCTATTAAACAGTTTAATTTTCTAAAAAATGAACAAGAAGCTTGTGTCTACAAGAAGTTTAGTGGGAGTAGCATTGTCTTCTTGGTTTTATATGTAGATGACATATTACTCATAGGAAATGATATTTCCATGCTTAACTCTGTCAAAGAATGGCTAAAGAATTGTTTCTTTATGAAAGACCTTGGAGAGACTGAGTACATATTGGGGATCAAGATCAATAGAGATAAATCTAAACAATTTATTAGACTTAGTCAAATAATTTATATTGATAAGGTTCTTACTAGGTTTAATATAGAAAACTAAAAAAAAAAGGTTTCCTCCCTATGCAACATGGTTTGTCTCTAAATAAGACTCAATGTCCTTCAAACATTATTGAGATTAGGCGAATGAGTAATGTACCTTATACTTCAGCAATATAGTCTATTATGTATGCCATGATTTGTACTTGACCATATGTCTCATATGCTTTAAGTATGTGTAGCAGATACCAATCAAATTCAGGCGACATGACTAGAATGCAACTAAGAATATCCTTAAGTACTTGAGAAGAACTAAGGATTATTTCTTATTGTATGGAGGAGAAAGTGAATTGGTTATTAAAGGCTACATGGATATGAGCTTCCAAACATACAAAGATGACTTCCGATCACAATCTGATTTCATCTTTCGTCTAAATGGAAGGGTAGTGAGTTGGAAGAGTTCAAAGAAGAGCACCGTAGCTTATTCTACAATAGAGGATGAGTATATTGCTGCAGCTAATGCAACAAAAGAACCTATTTGGATGAAGAAATTCATTTTTGAACTATAGTACCTAGAATCAAAATGGCATTATTTTGCATTGTGAGAATAATGGTGACATTGCTCAAAGCAAAGAGCCAAGAGCACACTAGAAGTCTAAACATGTACTTAGAAAGTTTCACATCATTTGTGAGATTGTGGAAAGAAAGGACGTGATGGTTTGCAAGATTCACATGGATGATAACATTGTTGATCCGTTAACTAAACCATTTCCCCAATCCAAGCATGAAAGTCATACTATGGCTTTAGGGCTTAAGCATATTGGAGAGTGGCTTTAGTTGTGTACTATTTTATTATAAAATTAGTCACAAACATAAAACATTTAAATATTTTTTTATGTTTATCAATAAAGTGATTATTCTTATTTTAACTATGGTTTGGTGTTAAATAAAATGTCCAAAGTATTATATAACACTTGATAGGTTTGTCAAATGCGTGTGATTTGATGAATTCCTATTAAGTGAACCAAGGTTATAAATATTGTTAGTCCCTGATTCAAATCATTAAATTGGACATAAATGATACATTTAAGAACTAGTTTGTAAGTTGATTGAAAGCGCAGTTTAATGGGTTATGGGGACATGGAGATGTTTAGTACATGAATATGTATGGATATATATTGGATATACCTTCTTGATATTCCTTGAATTGTTTACAAGAATTTCATTATTATATTTAGTAGATTCCTTTGACATGAGTACAACACTGTTCTAATTTAGTAATTAGTATACCTTTGACATTTCAACGTCGTGCCGTAAAAGGAGGTTATAAAGGGAATACTCAGGGTTGCTAAAAGTTAAGTGGGAGTTTTGGTTGTACAAGATTAAATAAGTCCTCCTAATTATTAGGATTAGTGTCTTGGGCCTCTTAAAGAGTAAGAACTGAAAAATGCATGACCGTGCTCAAATTGATTAAGAGTTAATAATTTGTTTCGATAGTTAAAGCTCGGATTTCAAGAAATTATTTGAACATTAGTATGTATGACATGATGTGTAATCATACTATCAAATTCGACATTAAGGGACTTAAGGAGTTTGTGGTTACATACTTGTTTTCAGACAAGTGGGAGATTGAAGGAAATGCCCTCAACAAGTGTAAAAAATAGAATATAATTAGGACTATTTATGGAGATAATAATATTCGGTTATTTTAGGAGATTATAGTGTTTTGCACTATAATATGTGTATTAATTAAATTAATGTACTACTAACTTTAACCGAGTCCTATGAGGTCACACATATAAGAAATTGATTGGACAAATCTGATATAATTATATGGGAGTTGCAAATGGAATTAATTAGATTAATTAAGTCACTTTTAGTTACTTAATTAACACATGTTATATATGTAAAGTATCATATATGTAAATGTTACATATATGTAAATAATTGTCTATATAAATATTACATATATAAATATATACATATTGGGTTGTTAACCCTAACCCTAATTCCATACTTTTGCCTCCTCTAACTTTGTTATTCAAACCCTAAAAAGTAATCAAGAATTGTTCTTGATTCCGTACTAGCATACGTGGGAGATCCGATCATTATTGCTTGTGGACTAATACTAGAGGAACGACGATTGACGTTCTAAAATCTCCGAAAGACGTGCCCTATTGCTTTGAGGAATTCACGCATCAAGGGTATATTGTTCTATATTGATAATTCATATTATTTAGTGCATGAAATCTTGGTTAGATGCTAAGAAAATGTTTCTTATAGTTCTACTCATCGCATCTAAATTCCTACACCTAGTGCTATAGAGGAAACAAATCTAGCTTTGATCTTCGTATGAATAAGATTTTTAGGAGAGATGTTAAAGTTTAAACAATTATGCTTTTCTTTTCGATCGAAACCATGGTATGAGATTAAAACATACATCACAATAAAAGATAATTTGAGATAATAATTCATAGTTCTTTATTTTCAAATACTTTTTTGAAATATGATGAAATTTTGATAAACATTACATTGATAAAATATCGTTTTAAATGTAAATAGTAATTGATCTTATTATAAAATTTTGGGATATTATCCATGTGTTTCATATGTCACCCTCTTCTTTCTATTCCTTATCTTAGTAGGTGATATACCAATTTTAACCCATATAGATCCAAGTCGCCAACACATACAAGGAGAAAGGACCACTGCATAGTAGTATAATTGACCCATATTTAACCATCATAAGTGTACAAGAATACATAAACATGTTATCAAATACTCATTTAGATATTAAGAACAAGGGTTTCAAACTGACACAATAGGTAAACTTGTTTTATAGGTCTAAAAAACCATAGGATCCAAACAAATAAAATGTAACTAAAGATCTAGCTGAAATTTCAATAAGTTCATAACCAGAGCTTAAAAGACAATTCAACAAAATTTAAACTACATTTATTAATTAAAACTATCAATAATCCTATTCTAACCCAGAATAACATATGTAGTAACTTTAATGAGACGAGAATGCTCACTCTCAAAGCATAAAAGCACAAGCGGTCGTGCCATCGCCGTTCTTACCTCATATAGGAATCAGGTCTATCAAACAAATATTTCATACTTTATTCGTCTTAGGATAATTACTACACTTATTATACATTGGTATCTAAAAATAATTGCTGCACTTCTTCTTTTGGAAATGACTCACAAATATTCAATTAGTTTCACATTACTTAACATGGTTTACTAACTTTTATAATACTCACATATGTTATATAAACACAATCTAACACGTATTCACTTTATTTACCTTAGAACATAAAGTATTTTTTTATTAGTCCCTATATTAAGCTTTCTTAATCTCTCTACCAAGTCTAGTATAAAGATTATTTTGGAGTGGAAGGAGTAGTATACAATACATATGTTCCTACTCATAAAGGATATATATATATATATATATATATATATATATATATATATATATATATATATGATTATATGATGATAATGTTTTATTTGCATATGCTCCTATTCATAAACCTAGAAGTGGTTTAATAATTTTCATTAAAAGTATAATATATTATGATTTAAGTAATAAAATAAACTAAGAGGTCAAGTCTATCTTTCACCGATTAATGAAAAGCTTTTAAGTCCAAAATGTTCAGAGCTAAATAGTACTCTATATCATTAAAGCTCGAAGATTCCCACTCCATTTAACCAATAGTTTTTGTAAAGTCCCAAGGTTGATATAAAGGCTTCACTACAACATAGAAGCAACTCTACATTCGAAATTAGTCAACTTATTGACTTTGGAGTGCATTACCCTCGTTTCTTTGAGTTTGACCTAATTTGATTTGCTCATTTATTATGCAAGAAGGATAATTATAAGTGAAAGTGAAACAAAAAAGTGTTGATAATTTAGTTAAATATGCTCATATGAGTATCTTGTATTGTCCTTAGTAGGGGAAAAGTGTAAAAGGTCATTACCAAAAAATAAAAATAGGAGAAAATACAATCAACATCAATTAGCCAATAACAAGATAAACAAGTTAATCCGAGGTAGGCTCAAGGCGCACACACTAATCATTACTCTCTCATTTCCTCTCCTTTGCCAAGTAGGTACAAAAATTAGATTTACACAAAATTTTTTGTGGACACATAAATCATATTAAATGGTATACACTTATAAAGTTGCTTTTATTAAGTTGAGGGTGATTTTTGATATATAAAGGGATACCTTTTGATTTATTAAGGGGTAATTTTGTACATTATATCCAACATTTCCTTTTCAAACATATTTCAACTTTTATCAATTAAAATCGTAATATCTCTTGTTGAGAGATACCGTTTGATAGCTATACAATAAAATCTTGATCTAATGTGCACCGTGAGATTAGAAATGAACGACAAAGATGAATGCGCACATTTTTAACCACTCCCCTCAACAAAATTACATCACATGTGCATTTAAGTTTAAACCCACCCCTAAAAAAGAGAAGTCCGTCGATCACAAAAGTCAGAAATTAATTTGCTCTACTCTTTAAAAGAAACCCCCAAAACAATCCCTCACGCGCTCTCACTCTCATCTTCAATCCACATCGCCGGGTTCCGCTCTCTCTACATCGCCGGCGATCTTACCGGCTACCTCATACCCTCGATATCGGTCAGTTCTCTTCATCTTCTGGAATTTATCATGTTCTTTCGAGTAATTTTTGTATTCTACAAAAGTGATTAGTTGAACTAATTGCATAATGATTTTTTTCAGTTTATTATCAAATGATTGAGTTTGTGATTAGTGAATTTAAAGATTAAGGTCAAATTAGTGTGATTGCGAATGATTTATTGTTTCAATTCACCTTCATTGATTGGATTTAATTTCAATGAGTTAGGGTTTTTGTGGGTACTTCGTATATTTATTGGAATGAATAGTTTTGATTGGGATTGCTACGGAAATGAAACCCTAGAAACGTCGTTTGTTTTTACTCATTCGTTGAATTTTAGGTTTTGGGACCTTAGTGCAATATGGCTTCATCTTTCCTTTCTCAAATATGTCGTCGCCTTTCCGATTGAATTAAGCTTAGTTGTGTAGGGATTAGGAAGTGAAGGAATGATGTTACTGTTGGAATCTATAGGTAATATCTTGTCATATCTTTGATTATGAAGCGTTGGGATGGTGTACACATTAACTCCAACGTAGAAAATACGTATATAATGGTGCTTTTTGCACCAAACAAGACTTCTTTTCTCTTTTGTTATAGAGGTTTTGGGAATAGATGGTATTTTGATTATGCTTTACTTGTATATAAACTATAAGCTTTAGTGGTAGTAAACTTAGTAAGCTTCGGTCTTGTTTAAGTGTACAACTACTAATGTATTAGTGCCCTTGTTATAGTTAATAGCATGTATACATTGCTAAACCTGTGGTTATTCAAACTTGGGGAATGTTAAATTTCTGTACAGGACTATCAGTTATCACTAATTTATTGTTTCTGCAGGAGTTTTTCCCACTAATGCAAGGCTTTCTAGAAATCTTACTTGTTTTTGATTTCCTACATTCAACAAAAGTTGTTACAGTAAACTCCATCTGACTTTCTCATGTCTATGACAAGTATATTGTATTATGTAATGATATCTATCATAATAACAATCTTTATTGATAGTTTTGGTGTGTTGAAGATTCAGGTTTCCTGTGCTTTATGATCTTATGGAGTTTTTATCTTGATGTTTTTGTGGTTATGTTAATGAAACTGAATTTTAAATTTTGAAGTTGTGGAAATTATTTGTCATTCTTATTTAAATGCATGATATGTCAAGAATGATGTTTGTTAAGAAATTTTTTAGTGCTCTGAATTTCCTTATTTTCCACTCGGATATTTTTTCGCAATGCAGATATATAATTTCGCAGTTCATGCTTGGTGTTGATTGAGTGGTGTAATGGACTTGAATGTCTCGCCGCCGGAAGAAGATGAAGAGTACTATGGACACCATTTCGAGGAAGATGTGGCACGTCATGAACACATAGAGACATCTGTTCAAACCCTTCGGCGGGTATGCTGAGCCTCATACTCAATTGATTGAAATTCTCTTTAATGGTGTTTTCTTAAAAGGCTATCCTAGTAAGAAAATTAGCATTTCTTGTTTCTGCAATTATTTGGATGGTTTACCAACCTGTTACATACAATTAGATGCATCTATGGTTATGTTTACTTCACTAAAGTACACTGACAAAAATGTGGAATTCAGTTATTGATTAGGTCTTTTTCGCACTGAATTATTGCTTTAAGTTCACCGTCTTAAAGCAATGGTTGTTTGCAATTAGAATCGGTAAGATATGCAATGCACTACTTAATTTTATTGGTGGGGCCAAAAATTATCACTTTTGTGTTATACAGAGTAATTGACAAAGGGGATTATAGTATTAGGTAACAATGGCTGTTTGCCAATGTGTTTTATGCACCATTATATTGTTTGATTTTACGACCCATAATTTTTCTTTATCCTTGGAGTTCTTAGAACATTTGGATTTTGTTTGTTCTCTACAAGCGAAAACTTGGTATACTTTGATTTATCTTAAAATATAGGAGTCTTTATAATTCTTGTTATTTTTTTTTGTTTTATTTTGTATGAGAGTTCTTGATATGTTAATGTTGTAGCCTATGGTATATTTAATTATTGGAATAGAAAGCATGGATTTTGTGGAAATTTTTTGACCTAAAAATAGAGTTTGACATGCAATATTTGTTATTTCAAAGGCCTTAGTCCCATACCAAATGGCTTGATTTGACATGTGAAATCATGATATGCAATGGTCTACCTAGATGGTATTTTTAGCCTAATGTAAGGTTTCTCCTTCTTAGTCTCTACTTTGATGCTCTTTTCTACTATTTTCCCGCCTTTTACTTCAGTAGTGCATGCGCGCCCATGCTTATAGGTGCACATGTTTGGTGATTCCTTGTTATTGTTCTTGTGATCTTATCTCTCCCCCTGTCATATTATTTTTTTTTGTCTTTGTTGTTGACGTCACGAATATCGTAGTGTACTCTTAAGGTTACATTATTGTATGGGTCAAAGTGTCGTTATATCAAAGGAAGAACATGTTAAGAATATGAGTGTAGTAGAAATGCGTACGTTAAGGTGAGGGATATAATTATAAATGTAGCTATTCGAAAGAAAAATTGAGTAACGAGGATAAGTTAAGGGAGAATTGGGTGCGTTGGTTTAGATATGTTAGACGTCAAACGATAGATGCATCAGTGAGGATGGTTGAAGGTTCGGACTTCAAAGCAGTTGAGGCATACTACAAATTACTTGGATGGAGGGAGATAGGTAAGATATAGAGAAAATAAGTTTAGAAGAAGACTTGATTCTAAAGAGGGGAGAATGAGCATTTTTGTGGATGATAACGAGATAGATTTTTGGTTCATGTAGCCGATCCCGATCTCTTCGGGATTAAGTTTCACTTTGTTGTTGATGTTATTGATGACCTTGTCACTTAGCTTCTATCACCCCTTAACCTCACTTCTATGTTGGAAAGAAGTTTTAAGTACTATTGTTGCTTGAACGATAGTCCGAACTTTCTAAGACTTTGAATCTTGTGAACAGATTGACAGAGTCATGTAAGGAATCTTTTTATGTGTAGCCTATCTTGTTTTTAGTTGACAAACCAATAGATTAAGTTAAAGGAATTGATTTACTAACCCTCTTCATAATTTTTTTAAGAATTGGTACAAGGAATCCATATGCTAGTACAGTAATAATAAATTTATTTTGAGGTATTTGCTCATTTGATCTCACTTGAAAAGGCACCTTCTTTTTGTTATTATCTTGGCCATTGAGACTTAGCTTTCTTGTCTAGAGTTCACTTACATGTGATTATCAAAGCCAGGTCACAAGCGTCAGAGGAAAGTTAATACAATCTTATATTATATAATTCAGTAATTTGACAGGGGCCTCTGAAATTTGTGGGAGTGTATGTGGTTGTCAATGAGGCTATTGTGAATATCTTTTTTTGTTTTTTTTAAATGAAATTTTTTGGTCTTGGAATTTTTCTTTGTTGTTTTGGACATAACCACATTTGTGCCTACCTTCAAATATTTGCTTTAAGGAACTTTTAAAAGGCTAGGTTTTGTGCGTGGTACTCCTAATCCCTGTACTATTTTAGTAGGTCTTCCATTAGAGTTCGTGTTCCGTTCTCATCTTGGACCTAGGAATGGCAATGTATTGGACGCACCAGGACTCCTGCCCCATTAGTAATTGGACCTAAAATCTGGCTCCCAGTCTGAGTCTGAATCTGATATTTTCTTGATTATTCAACCTTATGGTTCTTTTTGGCTTCTAACTGTTATTCTATTCCCAAGCATGATTTACTCAGTTGAATCATTGTTGTTTAGGAGCGAGAAGAAAGAAAGGAGCGAATAAGAAGTCATCCGAAAGATGATAGACCAATGCGAGTATCGCGTCCCTTGGACCGTGATGAAGGGCCTATTTTGAAAAAGTTCAAGAATGATAGAAACAGGCTACCCCCTGGTAAGCTTCTCACTAAGCTTTTTGGCTAAAAATCTAAATATGTTAGGGTTTTTTCTTTGAATTTAATTCATTGGGGACTCAATTCTCAACCAGGATAAGTATGAGAACCCTCTTTTTTTTGTTAGATTTTATGTTACCAACATTTTTAAAGATATATGTGCTACGTTTGCTGTCTGCATCAGATCTATAAAGCATTTGGTATTTGTAGAATTTTCTGTAAACAGTCAAGATAGACAGTTATGTACTAGAGATGTAATGGGGTATTTGGTGCTAGTTAAAATGAACCTTTTGGTTTTTTGGCTGGCATTATGCTTATTAATTACCAGAAGCACATTTATGTTTGTGAACTGAACAGGGTAGGAACTTTAATATTGCTGCTGAGGACAAGTGAATTTCTCTTAGAAGTTGCTTGAGGCAGTTTTATTTGCTTATTAAATCCCCAAAATAAGGAATTATGCAAGGGCAATATATGCAAAGATTTTTCCCATTATGAAATAAAAAGTATAAGTAGATTTGTCTGCATTTTGCAGTGCAAATATATAAAAGTGTCTATCATATGCTGCATCCTGCATATATCAGTAAGGTAGAAAGTGTTGCTTTTATTCCTCTGATCTGCTCCTAATAGAGGCTTGAGAATTACTGGTAGCTCAGGTTACCATTTTCTGTAATATTATCTCCTGCTCTTCTGGTTGCTATATTTTTATCTAGGAACTGACCAAAAAATCTGCTGGGCAAAGGTATTGAAACTCTATGGAGATATTGGTAAATATTTGGGTAGTGTTAGGCCAAATTTCTTGGAGAGTTTCTAAGATCCAAATTTGAGGCCAAAGTACCTAACACGATATTTTGTAGTGTAGTTTCTGCTATTGAAATTCAAACGTGTTTCTTGGAGGTCCAGAAAATCATTAATAGAAGCTTCAATTGGTTTATTGCTGTATTGCTATTTCAATGAAACTTATCAGCAGTAAAAATATCTTTAATTATTTATGAAATCCCTATTCGGGCTACTTCCCATACGAGAAAGTCATGCTCTTTGCTATATTCCTCATCGATCTTGCTACTGTTACTCCGTTACAATGTCCACCAACTCTGCAACCCCTCAAGTCCCCAAAATCTTTGAGCTTGTGTTTGACAACGAGTGTTGGTGTGTCAACTCTAGTTGTTGGCACATACATTGATTTACATAACTTTAGGTGACTGTTTTTGCTCATGAAAAATCCACATCCCTCTAGATTTCCCCTTGTACTCTAATATCAGCGGCCATTGGCCCATCAGCCCCTCAATCCCAAAATCTTCTGTACCTCTGCAAGTATAAGAGGAATTTCACTCTGATGCACTAACCCACGCTTAGTTGCAGGTCCTTATCACTGACCATGGAATTAAGATTATGCAGTAGAACTTTAGAATTGGGTGCTTTTTATGTTTATTCCTTATTTTCAAATTTTTCTTGCTATATTTGGCAAGAATTTGTTTTTGAAATTCTGGGTGCTTCCCTTTAAGACTGATCTGCAAGCGTACTGTATTTCAGTGGAGCAACTTAATTGGTTGTTTCTATTCCCAACTTAGAGAGTGAGTGGGAAGGGGAATTGGATTATCGATATAATTGTAGAAAGGCCTGGATGAGCCTTGAAGCCTTCTTCAAATTATTTTTTCTCTTGAAATTTTCTTTTTAAATTTTTGAAATGTTTTCCTTAAAATCCTTTTTCATTTTGTTGGGTCAGTTTATACATATGCTCTCTATTGATTAATTTTATAAAGTTGTGTTTATACATAGTATGACTCAAATTTGAAAGTACACAATTGGGTCAGACAACCAAACAGTTCATGTTTCTTAAAAATATTCCTAGAAGAAGGGGGGACAAACGTCTTAAAATTTCTCTGAAATTAGTGTTTTGTTTTTCATTTACTTTATTTCAAGAGGTGGGGACTTAATTTAGAGGCTTGTTAAATCTTACCCTTATATATTGCAAATAATCTGTTTCTATTAATTGATTTTGCTTGGCAAGGCAACAAACTAACAATATCCCAATGCAAGATAAATAAAGAGGAGATACCTTAGTGGTTCATACTTGTATCTTGCAAAAACTTTTATGATTAAGGTTTTCTTTTGTAATTGAAAGTTAAAAGTTAGCCATCAGAAGGCTCATGCGACATATGGAAAAGGGAAAATGATTGATAGTACCAGTTGATTTTTATACTATCCTATTTGGCATAGGTTACCTTAGAAACTACAACACATGTCTTGTTTTGGATGTATACGGCATTGGGTAGAAAAGGTACTAGAATTAGGTTTTTCAGAAGTTATACCCCTAGTCCTGCTGTCGTCTTATTCCAGCTCAAAAATATTGAGAATGTTCAAGTAATAGTAATAGCTCTCAGACAGAATAACAACTAATTCCCAAACAGTATGACCTTCTAAGATTGTGGACTCCATGCAGGAAGATTGATGATACAAGCAAAAACTTGAGCATCCAATATGGAGGTAACTTTTGTGGTAAGTTCTACAATGTAAAGCCAGTGATGGTAATCTAGGGTGTCTATGAGTTCATTACCAAAACCTACATTCTTTAGCACTGTGTTCATCCTCATACGTCAGGTTCGCCAACTATATGTCCTTAGATCATTTCAGTCCATGTACTTAGCTGCGGGAACTTGGTGTATGCTTCTTCTAACTTCTGTCATAATTTTGTTCCTTTTTCTATCTTTCTTTTCTTTTTTGCTAGATGTTATATATCTCCTATGCCTTTGATATCCTAATGTCTTTAGTTTGTTTACCTCCGCCCTTGTATGAATTGTTAACCAGGTTCACATGCTACCCTTTGCATTAACTAGATTTTCCGGCATGACCAGTTATGTGGTTTCTTTTCCTAGTGTGTGACACATGTTTGGAAAAAATTTTCTGTGTGTATTCAGGTTGGCTGGATTGTCCAAAATTTGGTCAGGAAATTGGTTTTATTGTCCCATCTAAAGTTCCACTTGATGAAACTTTTAATGACTGCGTCCTTCCTGGCAAAAGATATTCCTTCCGCCAAGTGTTTCATATGCTAAGAGTGAAGGGGATCAAAGTAAGCAACTCAAACTAATTTGTATTATTTTGTTTATTTTCATTTTTGGTGATTAATGCAGAGAGGTTTATCTGATGCAAGTTATAACCCAAAAATTTGGCATTGAAGGCCTTGATTTACCTTATTTCAAATCATGAGCATATTTGCATTCTGTTTTTTTCGAATAAATGTATTTTGCAATATTGTGATCTTGATACAGCTCTGAATTATTTCATCCTCCCTACTTTTAGTGGAAGTTTATTTGATATTCTTGTTTATTCTCTAAACTTTTTGATTCATAAGTTCTTATCTTAATTTCCCAGGTGTAACTTTTCAAATCATTTGAAGATTGAGCATTGGTCATAAAGTGTT
This sequence comes from Dysphania ambrosioides, assembly GCA_026401315.1. Taxonomy (NCBI): domain Eukaryota; kingdom Viridiplantae; phylum Streptophyta; class Magnoliopsida; order Caryophyllales; family Amaranthaceae; genus Dysphania; species Dysphania ambrosioides. Next base: position 13,269,665 of record CM048670.1, on the reverse strand, counting down.
TGGAAAGATCTTTACTAAATTTAATGGTTGAAAATGAATTTGTTCTGAGGAGATAGTTTTTTTAATTTTTTTTTAAATCTGTTTGTATATGTTATTGTTTTTTACATTTTTTAATACCTTGCAAATTTGTGGTGTAGATAATTTTAAGTTTTTGACATGTGTTTATTAGGCCCAGTTTGTAATAACTTTCAGTTTTCAATGTGGTTTTATGGTTTTGAAACTCATATAGTATAGGTTTAATCATGAACTTTAATTTTTCAAACTTGTAATCATGCTGATTTTCTAAAATGACAGGGAAAAGCCATATACTACCTTTTTGGGATTTCCATATTTTTGTTGGTTTTCTAAGAAACAGAAAACTCAAAATAAAAATGATACGAAACAAGCCTTAGAATGTGCAAGTTTAGTTGTGGAAATCTTGTCAATTGCTTAAGAATTCCATTTCAAGGAGAAGCTATATCATTCCCCCTAGTCTTTTCATTTTTCTCCTTTTTGTAGTTGCATGCTGTATGGTTGACACGTCCTTTAGTAAAAAAACTCGAAAGACATGTAATAGTTTGTGTTCTCCCTGGGTTTTCAATTTACCGATTAATTTTTTCCGGGATCAAATTCTTTCTAAGGCTTAAGAAACTCTTGATGAAGGGAAAGGTAATTAGGTATGCATAAGCATATTCCCTGGGCAATTTATGTGAAAGTGCCTAGACTGTGTCATGGGCTCCAAGTGAATTTATTTGGGTGTAGATTTTCTTACTTCATCTTAGGTCTTATTCAAATGTTAGACAAGGACAATTGGTTACTTTTCTCTATTGTTGGGTTGTTGCTTGAAACAGCTATCGAAAATTGGGTGTCTTGCCAAATACCCCCAGTTAAGCAGGTGGCCAGATTTGTGACTGGTTCAAGGAGAATTCTTGAATTATATTTTTCGCAATCTTCTTAAGTTTTGGTAGGTTTGAAGTCTATTGTCTTTAATTGAGAAATTTTAGCTGTTTCATGAACTTAGAATTGAATTTTTTACCAGTATCAAATCTGTTAAAAGGCTCTTAAATCTTGACTGTAATCATTATGCCCTCATGGAGTCCCTAGAAGAATGCATAAATGGTTCCACACTAATTTAACTTCCTTGAAGAATGCATAAATTGTTCCTCACTAATTTAACTTCCTTGAAGAATGGTGGGAGTAAGTTCTCCTTTTTTTTACTTAACTATTGATGACCATCTTTCAGTCTACCATGCGCCTGTAAATCCTTTTTCTGGGAACCATTATACCCTTCAATACTATGGGAGGTCAGATGTCCATAAACTAGCACTATAGTTTTTATTTTTCATCAACCTCGTCCTCTTGCATAGTCTAGAGTCTCTAGATGCCTGATTGTCTGTAGGTTGATGTCAGAGAGGTTAGATGAGGTTGATGTCTTGAAGTCCCAAACTGAGGAAGAGACTCTTGAGCAAAGGATGGATGGGATACAATTCAGAGGAAACTAGGTAGAGGTAGTGTGGGTTGGTGGCCAGCTTTAAGGATCTGGAACAGAAGCTCAAGCCAGTAGGAGGTGTTAGTTAATGATGTGCTTTTTATTTTTTTATATTTTTTGTCTCAAGGAGGTTAGCAAATGGAAATAGGGTGTTTTGAACAAATTTTTAAAGGTCGGATATACTGTTTATGATGAAATAGCTCTTTGTACATTGTTTGCTTGATATAGGGAAATGCTGGATATTTTTACTTACTCTTTAAACTGCAGAGTTGGTCGGTTGATATAAATGCAGCAAATACTATATTTGGGATGTTTTAATTCTCGTAGTCACCCAGTCAGATTTAAGCACTTCCTACTAACCGAAATTTCACAAGTCCACAATTTCTTAGGAAGTATAAATTTTGGCATTTAACCAAATGAAGAGGGGCCGGCCTTAGAATGACAAGTTGTATCCCAAGCTTCTGAGCCTATGAGTTCATTTTACATATGGTTACATTCTATGTTACTCTAAAATACTTGGGTGTATGTATCTGAAAGTACAACTCAGATTCAGCCTGGCACAAACTTTAAGGCTTCTAGAGTATAAATTGTCCCTTTTTTTGTAGATACACCGATTGGGCGAGGGGACTGATAGGAAGATGTATCCTAATATATTTTAAATGGCCTTAAAAATGATTTTGATGACAAAAGAGAGGGTGTCTGTGGTGAGAGGAGCTTGTAAAATGAGTTCCACATGATTGAGTAGAACTCTGCAGTCTTATACCCTCTGTCTTGGGTGAGTGAGCATCATTTATGGGCATGATGTTTTTTTCCGTGTTCCATCTTATTTGATTCAAGTAATACTCTTTTGTTTTGCTTCACTTGATATTCATTAATTGTTTTTGGACTAGAGAGTTGCCTAGCCTAGCCTTGGAGAATGAGGAATGGAGGTCAGCTTATTTAAATTACTTTCAGCAAAAATAAGTTAAGTTCTGCAAAAAGTAAAATAAGTTCAACAAAAATAAGTTATGTTCATCAAAAGATGAGTCCATAAAAAACATTAAGTTCAGCAAAAGTAAGACAAGTTCAGTCAAAAGAAGTTAAGTTCAGCAAAAATTAAATAAGTTCAGCAAAATAAATCAAGTTCAGCATAAATAACATAAGTTCAGCAAAAATAACTTGAGGAGAACAGTGCCTTAGCCTACCAATCACAAACTTTTTCTGCAGTTCAGAAATCTGAGTTACTAAGGGATATTTTGCTCTGTTTTTGGCCCGAATTTCTTTGTTAGAGAAGCCTGTTTTTGACCTCTTGGAGTTTCTGGTTTTGTTCTTTCTTGATAGAAGGTAGTCATCGGAATTTCTGATGTGCCACAACTATTGAGAGAATGATAAACTACTGCTGAGCCAAAAATATTGGGGAGAATCACTCATGTTGATTGTAGAAGTCTAATTGATGGTTCCTAATGCCTTTTTTATGAGGTCCTTGTTTCAGGATCTAACATGAATTAGTTTTCTGGGCATAAATTGGAACTATGTTATTTATTGCCTACCATCGTCATGTTTGTCCTTCGTTGTGCAGTGTGAATGGTATGTTGGCTGAGTAAGTGACTTATGTTTATGCTTTTTTTCAGCTTGGTATGATAGTTGATTTGACAAATACAGATCGGTATTACTCATCCAGTGATTTTAAGAAAGAAGGCCTTAAATATTTAAAGGTACATTTTGAAATTATCTCCTAAAATTCCCTTGAAAGAATTGACTGTAATTTTTTGGCTTTATTTGGTTTATAAAATTTCATATAGATTCGGTGCCAAGGGCGTGATGCTGTACCAGATAACGAATCTGTAAATATTTTTGTCTTTGAGGTGAGTGGACTTGAAGATGCTTATCTGTAAATGATATAATTCTTTCTCGTGTTTCTGATTTTTGGAATGTTGCTAAATATTTTATTCTTTTTTTTTGGAGACAGATAGGAGTAGAACATGTCTTGACCAGTTATTCTGGGACTTACCTCCATAGTAAATGTTTATGGAAGTTTATTTTTTTTTTAAATCGAGCTAGCAATTACTAGCCATGAAATTGCTCATCATGTTAACATCGTTTGTTTGTATTGTGCCTCCTGTAATTCTTTACTGAGTTTTTAAAATCTTCTAGTGACTGACATTTTTTACATGTAATTTGTGTTTGGTGATCATTACTGTTGCTTAAGTCTCTCTTTTGTTGACTTGATTATTGTTATGCATTTTGCCTAATCCAAGTGAAGGTGGGCAAGGTGTGAATCTAGAATGTAGTCTGTATTTGTGATCCCATCTATATCGGAGCAGAGGCTGTTTGTAGCTTGTGAATATAATTTGATCAGACAGAATTTTCTGAAAATCATAAGCCCACACTACCGCTGTAGATTTTTTGAAATATTTCAAAGTTTTGTCTGTCCTATTTTTTGTTTTATAGTTGAAAAATAAGAAGTGCAGTTACTACTTACTAGTGGTGTTTTACATTTCTCATTGAAAAGAATTAGAGGAAAAACTTACCATAACAGGAATGGAGCTAGTAATACGAGATTTCAAAAAATGGAATATGATGCTAGTACTTGAGATAGTAATTTTCTCGTGGCTTATAACATGTCAGAGAGGGATAAAGTATTTGGATGGTGACAAATTTTCTCTTTCTATTATCTTAGTTTTCCAAATGTAGCTCATTTGTCTGTCTATATATTCTACAATCTTACACTCATTTATCAATTTCAGGTTGCACAATTTATCTTCAATCAAAATGAGAGACAGCCCAGGAAGTATGTATTTGTACATTGCACTCATGGCCATAATCGAACTGGTTACATGATAGTTCACTATTTGATTCGTACACAGCAAGCTAGTTCTGTAACGGAGGTCAGCAATGTTTTTGTTCTAAATTAGTGTTTGATTGGTTCATACCTGATGCCTATCATTTTAATACTTAATTTTCTTATGGGCAGGCTATACAGAGATTTGCTGCATCTCGTCCTCCTGGGATCTATAAACAAGACTATATTGATGCATTATATACTTTTTATCATGAAACTAGAAGTGACTTAGTTGTATGCCCCCATACCCCAGAATGGAAGAGGTCCTCTGATTTTGATCTAAATGGTGAAGCTCTTCCAGAAGATGATGATGGGGTTCCATATGCTTCTACCAATGTATGTTTTTCCTTGTTTCAGGCATTATATATGCAGCATACCATAACATAAGCCTCGACTTACAACTCTGTAGGATTTTATGTCTAAATTACTCGCAAGACTATGATACATTTTTTTACCATTCTCAAGGTTGAAAGCCTAATTTATGTTCCAAACTTGCAAGATATCATACTTATAGTGGCACAACATGTTCGTATATTCCATATGAAGTTTGTAAATGAGTTTTTGAGGATTTGTATAACTCTGTGACTTACTCTCTTGAGTTTACAATTTGTAATTGCAATGTAATGTACTCTGGCTAATGGATGATGTACTTCTTCGGTGCTCCGTTATAAAATTATTATATTATCCTTTTCTAGACAATGCTCTTTGCTTTGAATTTTTTTGGGTTCTCTGATTATTTCGCTAGTTAAATAATTCCTATTGTCAATTAAGTGCTGCAATACGTTTTTACTGTTGTAATTTAGTTCATTTGTCAACAAGTATTTTACTTTTCTCTATGTTTTTTTGTAATGATGTGACACTTTGGCTTTCAGGAAAAACAAGAGAATGTTGTAGCATTGACCAATGATGATGTCTTGGGGGATAAAATACCTGATCAGCAAGAATATCAATTGCAGAGATTTTGCTGCGAAATTCTTAAGACCATGGTATTTGTCTTATTCCGTGTTGTAAAATTTAGTTCTATATATATGTTTCTGATTTCGGTTAAAGATTTACTTTGGATATAACTCAACTCTTTCACATTCTTATGTTTTAAGGCAATTAATTTATCTGATATTGCAATTTGTGTGTGTGTGTATGTACAAGATGTGTGAGGGGTATGGAAGACCCTTTTGTATAATTTTCATCTTGTTTGATTCTAGGGTGTGGGTGCTGTTGCTTTGGGGGACTGACCCCTTGTAGATCTTTCTTTGGCTAGCACATTTCTCATGCCTCCCCAGTCTGCAAGTTGATTTTTCCTTGAAGTTTGTGGTATTGGTCTTATTTTCTGCTGCTTACTGAATCATTAACAAATCTGTGTTGTGCATCCTACAAGTTCCATGAGCATTGAATGGTGGAGAGAATTAATTGTTTGAAAGGGTATAATCAACCATTTCCTTGTACAACTTTTTATACTTTCTCAATTATCTTTCCGGTATTCCTTTTTGGGACTTCTACAAAAAACTCTGTTACTTAAAATGGGAAGTCCACTTACTCAACTTATTTAATGTGAACCCTTCCTCTAATTCTCTTTCTCTCTTTCTCTCTTGAATTCATGTTTTCAATAAATTATTTTACTTATCTGTCCACTGTTAAAAATATTTTCCCCACCTTACAAAAACTATGGATATGCATGCCAAAGCCTTTGAGGACGGAGGGAGTATATTCTTCTTTTGCATTTAGAAAATTGCTGTATCTTAATGTAAACTTTTTGAAATGGATTTTCTGGCTTTATCAGGTTATAACCTAGGAAACATTATAATTTGAATGCGTCGCACTGCATCAAGAATCTAGTTGTGTCCAGACCTTAGATCATTTAGATGATTAAGACATTGTAATGGCCTGCATCAATGGGGGATGAAATGTTCAAATCTAGGGCTAGGGGCCGGATGTATCACTATGAGTTGTATTCAGATTAAAATGTCAAAGTACAGGTTTCCAGTGACAGGTGAGCAATCCGGTGAGTTTTTTGTCCGGAAATGTAAGTGGAGAGTTAATTGCACTATTTGTTGTGGTCAATTTGCTCTTTTAGAATTGGGGTTAGTTTGTATGATTGATATAAGTTTAGGGGGGTAATTTTCCATTTTTCCACTTAAATTCCATTGCATTTTTCGATTTAAATATAGGTGTTAAATTTAGACAGGAATATTCTTAGTTAACGTGTTGGATTAGTTTAAGAAGACAAATAAAAGTTGGGATGGTATTTTCTATGGAGAACCCGTGGTTACACATTAAGATAACAAGATTCTATCACTTTTATTTGATTCCCTTACTTTCCGTCTCAATGAGGTAGGAAAATGATGATTTGAGCATAGTTTCTGACTTTTTCCAAAAAACTGTCCATAGTTTTTTCACATACCTTTCTAGTTTCTCTACAGAGTTACGATCAACGTGAAGCATTTTTTTTTTGTCATATTTAGTTCAAGCTATTTCTAAACTTTTTTTTTTTATGGTGGCTAACTACTTATTTCAAATTAGGTGGAAGCAATCTGTTGGAATATATTTAAGATGCTTTGCTACCTTATTTAAAACCTTGTAACAAGAAAAAAAAATTATGCACTATTGTCCACTTGCTCAAATAATCTTGATAACGTGAAATGTGATATATTTTTCTAAGTAGTACAAGCATTAACCCAACAACATGAAAATGCTATAGCTTCGTATACTCTCCATTTTTGCTTTCATACCTTGGCAATTTGAAGTAATAAAATTTGTGAGAGTACGTTGGAGAAAAATTAGAATCACAATGCATTAGTTATTTTATGTCAATTAATGATTTTCCTACCTACTTAGTATTTGAGTAGGTTGAAATGTTTGTGGTATAAAATAAATTCTAGAGAATCCTTTTGTTTTAATAAGTGCCCATAGGCACTCATAAGAATAACCTATAATATAATTTATACTGATAGGGTTGACTATAAATAATACTCCCTATGTTCCTTTTTATTCTTCCCGTTGTCCATAAAATTAAATTCCAAGAGTTCTTAGTTGGAATCTTTTCCATTTATGACGTGTTTTGGATCAAAATATCCTCATCAAAATTTTATATATCTATCTTCTTTTTTATTCTTCCTAGAGTCCGCAAAATGAAATTTGAAAAGTTCATCGTATTTGGAATCTTTTTCATTTATGGCATGTATTGTGGATCAAAATATCCTCATCAAATTTTATTTTTGATGTCTCTTTATCTTCCGATGATACCCGCTAAATTCCCCGTGTGCTCCTCCAAGAGTATTAATTTTTGTATATTTTCATGTCTTGGAAAAAAAGACCGGACTAGACCTTACAAAAGAATTGGATTAGATCACCGATTGAATAAAACAAATATGCTTTTGTTGATTCTTTCAGAATATATGTTTTTTTTTTCAGAATAAAACAAATATTTCTTGTTGTTTTACTTTTCATTTATTGCTCTTGATTTTGTTTCCTTTTCTGTAGAGAACCTCTTATCAATAGGAAAAAGTGTACTCTCCCTTGAAGATTACCCCATTTCCCTCAATTCTCTTTATTAAGAGTCGAATCGTGGAAGTTGGTAATTTTTCCTTTTGTATTTGGGGTAGGAATTGAGTAGAGAGAGATTGTGGGGACCTTGTAGAGTTGCCAAATAAGGGAATGGAGCAATATCTTAGGAACGGACTGAAAAGTATGGGTAATCTATTAGGGGTTTAGTTTTTACCAGCTGAAATGAAGAGTACAAAACCATCTGCATTAATGTTATTGTGAGCTAAGACTTGATTGTTTGGGCATGGCATGTTGGTACATCTATTTCACCAAGATAATCTAATCACAAATCACGTGATCATTACTGCACTTACTCACATATCAATTTCCAGACGTGATATGGATGTTAGTTTCTTCTGTACATGCTTGATTTAGCATATATAACATTTTTGGCTTCCTTAAAAAAGAAGAGAGAGAGCAAGCATTGTTCATGTTTGGAATTTTTCATCCAGTCCTGTGTTATTTTACCACAATATTCTGTGTTGTAGGGGAATAGACAGATGCAATTTCCAGGGTCACATCCAGTGTCTCTTGACAGGTGAGTTTTGCACCATTTCTTTCTGTTTAATTCCATTATGTAATTGTGTTTGTTCTTTGGCTAAGAAAGCTGTAAGTATTATTATGTGACTGTGTAGCTATGCTCATTATGGAATCCACCCTATATTGGACAATATATTGAGTGTTCTTTACAATTTTATCAATTTCTCAACTTCATTGTGCCTTAATGCACCATTTTGTGTTTGACAAATACCATAAGCTACTGCAATAATAGCTGTGAGTAGCACAGTTCTTCTAAATCTTGAACCTTTATAACTTCTTCTCATCCATTATCATCTAGCCAAGGGTCTTGCTGAAAATGCAGTTAAAAATAAATAAATGGTTTGTGTTTCTCAATGCCATGGGCACCAATCAAACAATCAATATCATTCACAATTTGCTCATATGGTGCTTCCTCTCTGTTAATTGGAGTCTATTGTGTGCTGCTAACCAAGTGATAACTTAGTGTTGGTGAACACCATAGCAAACACCATAAGTACAGGGGACTGTACAGTTGTTTTCAAATTTCCATTGAGATATAAACTCTTGCTTCAACTCCTCGTTAGCAATAACGTATACTCATCCAGGCAGCGCCGGAACTAATTGGGGTTATATACCCCTCACCACTCTTTACCTTTGATGTAAACACTGTGACCCCATTTCACCCACAAGTTGTCTTGTTTTGTGGGAATAGCCCACTTGTATTTACCAAGTGCTACATTATTCCAAATCAAAATATTTCTCACACCAAGACCGCCACTCTTCTTATATTGATAAACCTTGCTCCAGGAACTTACCTTGGTTTATTGTTATCATGAGTACCAGACCATAAGAAAGTTGGACAAAATTCATTCATCTTTTAAAGTACCGCCTCAGTGATCAGAAAAATCTGAGCTTAATAAGTATTGACACTAAGCAATACTGAGTTTTACCAACTGAAGTTTCCCTGCAAAAGAAGTTCTAAAGCTCCATGTCTTGATTCTACACACCATTTTCTCAATCAGCAATTCACAATCAGCAACCTTGAGTTTGATAGTACTAATAGGTACTTCAAGGTACCTTAAAGGAAGCTCCCATAGCTGCAAGCTCCCCCTATCAAACCCACAACAATAAATGGCAAATTTACCATGGTTTACATGTAAACCTGTAGGCTTGGAGAAAAGCTCCAAGCCTTTGAGCAACAGTACAATATATTTATACTCACCTACAAAAAAGATGAGATAGTCGTCTGCAAAACTTAAGTGGTTAAGTTTTAAGTTGGGACATCTAAAATGAACAGCAATTGATACTCCCCATCATAGCTCATTACCCTTGAAAGGTATTCCATGCGTTGGAAGAAGAGCAATAGTGACAAGGAATCACCCTGCCTTAATCCCCTTTTTCCCCTTTTTGAATAAAAGTAGCCACAAGGACATTCATTTATCATCCAGGTTATATTTGGTGTGGAAACTCACTTCATGCCTTATACTTCCAGGGAACCCCAACTCCATCATCATTTCCTCTAGGAAGGCGGAGGCCTTCTGTTCGGGGAGTTTTAGTAGATGAAACTAATAAATTAATTAAGGCAAGAAAATTAGTTAGAAGGTTAGGAGGTTATTAGCTACTTTTTCCTGGTCTGAAGTTTGTTAGAATTATTTGTTGGTTGATTGTTGTTAACCAGTCACAAGTAGTATAAAAGGCAGTACAACAGATGTAATCATTATTCAATCATAATCAAATTCTCTCTTTTCCTGATTCTCTTCCTCTCCTCTCTCTCTCTCTCTCCTTCGTTTCTCATTCTATCTTCTACCTTATCTCTGAACTTTCTCCGCCATTACAGGAGCTTCATTGAGCTTCCTGTAACACCTTCCTGAGGTCAATCGTCATCATACAAGCTTTTGGACCATTTTGTTTCTTATAGTGTTTATTCAAGTCCTGAAATATCTTCACTTTGTGTACAATATGTCTACTGGTTGAAAAGGCTCCTTTACATTTTTGAGATTATCAGGTAAAATCAATCAAAGTCATTCACATAACAATTCTGTGAACACTTTATAAAGCTAAGATCAACCTGAAATAGGCCTACAGTCATCTACAGAGGCAGGACATTAAATTTTGGAACTGGAGTGATGTATGTTATGTTAGCCTCTCTTAGTAACGTTCCTGTCTAGAAGAAAGTATAGCTTTTGTGACCTCGGTCGTCTCAGTGTCCCTAGTTTTCTTGTAGCCACAGCTATTAAAGCCTGCCTTCCCCAGTGCTTTATCATCTGGAATGAGATGAGAACTCGTTTAGCCTCAGCAGCAGTGAATGTGCTAAAAAAAATAGCAAGGCTAGAGAAACAAGAAACCAGTTTCTATCATGAAAACCTTTAATCTGACGTCCACTATCAAAAATATCTTCTATGTCCAAAAAAATTTGGTTCTCTATTCCAGTTCTTCCTAGAATTATACCCAGGCTTCAGTGTTTGCTACTCTTCTATGTGTTGGTTGGGATATTATATTAATATTTTAAGCACAACCAAACATTAAGGACTTTGGCGAGCAAGTATATTGGATGTATAATGAAAAGGGCTTTTTTTAATCTTTAATCTATTGGTCTAAGGTATTGCTCATTTCACCTTATTCTGATGCCTACTATCACAGATAACACCTAGATCAAGCGAACTTATACTAGATAAATATTAATCATCTAATTGCAAATTCCTGAAAGAAGTAAGCATGTGAATTGTTTTCAACTCATTTCTACTGATAGGAATACAATGTGACTTATAAAATATTCCTTGGAGAGGATAGTCCGGTTAGAGAGGAAGATATTGAGCATGCAGTTTCTCTGACTGAATTTTGAAAGTGTATTGTTGGGTCTTATAGCATCTTAATGTGTTTGTTGTAATGAACCTATCGCTTTAACTTGTGGGTATAGTCACACTTTGATTTAACTTGTGGGAATAGTCACACTTCATGATTTATTGGGCTTTTTATGGTTACAGGGACAACTTACAACTGCTAAGGCAGAGATATTACTATGCTACATGGAAAGCTGATGGCACAAGATATATGTTGCTACTTTGTCCTGATGGAGCATACTTAGTTGATAGAAGCTTTAAATTTCGAAGGGTCCAGATGCGGTTTCCATGCAAAAACATGACAGAAGTATGAGGGGAAGAACTATTCATTGTAGTACTTGAAATTTTGAGTTAAATGACGTTCCTTATATATGATATGTACTTATGTAGGCTGATTTTGCTTTTTCCTTTCTGTTGGGTCTCAGCTTCACCAGTATACATTGCTAGATGGAGAAATGATAATTGATACTGTGAGTCCTCAGAGGCAGGAAAGGAGATATCTGATCTATGACTTGATTGCTATCAATCGTGTGTCTCTTGCTGAGGTTGGATATTCAGTTGAAACGCTCACTAGTTTACCAAATTTCAACTCTTAACTCGTTTTTTCTTTTTCTTTTTCTTTTCTTTTTTTTTTGTGGGTGTTTTTCTTCAAGTTGAGTTTTGTTATTTTAAATGAAAAAATTAAAGCTTTTCAGAAGAACCAGCATGGATGATCACTGTACATAAGCATTTGGGAGCTGTGAGAACCTCAATATTTGATATTTTGCTATATGGACCTTGAAAACTTGTCCCAGGGAGGGTTAGGTGAACTTGACATATTCTTATTCTGCGATGGATATAAGGGAACTGAGAGGGAAATTCTGTATTGCAAAATATGATCACATTAACATTGGATTAGGTTTATTTATACCTATCATTATACTCAGACTCTCTACTGGTTATTACTCATGCATTGACTTGATCTATTGTTCTTCTGCATACTGGAGCAAATTACAAACCAACCCCTCCCCCCTCCCCCCCTCTCATCAGGCAGTTGAATTTTCTGCTTGTAAATCTTTATTTTTTCATGTTTTCTGCTATGTTCTTATTGTTGTATACCTTGCAGAGGCCTTTCCATGAGCGTTGGAAACTGATTGAAAAAGAGGTGGTTGAGCCCCGTAATCAAGAGCGTAGGAATATGGACTTAAATGGCAAGCCAAATTACAGATATGATCTGGAACCATTTAGGGTATGCAGTTCAATTTATATTGTAGATATTGATTTTAGGAACTTCTGTATGTTTAATGTTCATGCTTTCTATGTTCCTGTTATAATGGTTCTTTATGCACTGTTTCAGGTTAGAAGGAAGGACTTTTGGTTGCTGTCAACTGTTGGAAAGCTTTTGAAGGAATTTATCCCCAATCTTTCACATGAAGCTGATGGTCTTGTTTTTCAGGTACTCAGATGCTAGTTATTTGTATCATGATGCAGCCAATTTTCATGCTTAAGAAAGCAAGGCTAGGATAAGAAATGTATGTCTCCCCCCCTCCAAAAAAAAAAAAAAAAAAGAAACACCCAAACACACATGCATGCCACTCCTAAACCTATCTTTTCCACCTTGCCATTTTAGTTTTACTGAATTCCACTTTCTTGTTGTGACCATTCTCATGCAAATGTGGCAGGTAATTCACACTTCCCACTCTAATTAGTTGTGGGGGATTGAGAGTACTCTACAACTTAAGTTATTTCCCGTTTTCTTTCACCCCTTTATTTATGTTCTTTTCAGTTAAGTTACTAAATAACATAGAAATAGATGGTAGTTTGTAAAATCTCATGTCCTCAGTCTTTCATACAAAATCTCTTCATGATGATAAAATGGTGAAGTATTCATCAGTAGCAGGGTGTCAAATCTCTGCTGAACCTCTGCATTAATTAGGTTACTGTGCTTCAAGCTACTGTAAAATTAGGCCATGATAGCTGTGGGCCGTTTTCTTTGCCTGAAATAGTGGTTTTATCTTTTTACCATCCTTTCTGAGGTATTATATCCTATGCAGAACCGGACATCTCCAGCCTCAAGAAAGACTTTTTCTGAACCTTGAGATGTTTCATTAAATTGAATTCCAATGAAACCATCCTTCCACGCATCAGTAACCTGACCTTTGTCTAACCTTATTTTTTCGTTGAACAAGGTTGCATATAACTCATTGCATAGAGGGTTAATGATAAGTGCTCAGGAGAAAGAACCAAAGAACTAAAGTTTAATATGATTAAGAGATTATTTTTTTTTATGACATGTATTATACTAGCTTTCTAGGAAAATTCCCTACCTTACACTGCACCTAATTCTTGATTGCAGCTGAAGGGTTATTGATTATAAACCCTAAATCAGAAAATTCTTTATTTCAAACAAAAGCAAAGATCATTGAAGGTTTTGATTTTTCTCTTTGATGTAAATACCCCACCAATGTTTGGTTTTTATGCATATTTATGTATGATTACAAAGATAAAGATATGCTGGTTGTTCCTGTGATCATGTTGTATCAACTTAGTTTCACCTGAATACCTGATTAGTTGTCGTGTCTTGTTTCATAGGCTTGATGACATTCTTCCTCTATGTATTGTCGTTTGAAAAGTTCCAAAACCACTCTGTTTTATTTGCTTCATTCATAGTATGGATGGGATACAATTACCAAGACCTATAATATGCTTGGGGTGACAAATGTCTTCCCGCTGGAACCATTGATAGCAGCAGGTTGTTGGGGCAAAGTTTGATAATGTGGTTGAATGCTGTTGATATGGAATATAATTTCAAAGTTTTTTTTCGGAAATGTGTAAATACACAACAGAAGCAGAAGCTCTTAAATTCAAAGTTTTGAGTTGTCTCTGGACACAGTAGTAGCTTATGCTCATTCATTCCACCATTTTACATCTCTCTCCCCCCTTGTGGCTTGTGTTCCCTGCTGCTGCCTTCCTCCATTTTCTCAACCTTCCTCAGTTTTGTGGTTCGTTAAGAAAGCTGAGGTGTTTGGCATGTGTTTGTGTTGGACTGCTTTTCATGAGCATAGGTCCTAAAATTGGCTCCCTGATGTGGCCATGGAAAATCCCCAAGTTTATAAAAGAAAAGTAGGTCCTTTAGTAGTCTGGGGCTGGATTTCTTTCTTTTGAGCTATTGGAGCTGGTAATTTATGCGTTTCTCTAAGTTTCTCTAATTGAATTACAAGAAAGTTCCAATCGTCTTAGGTGTAATTCCTATTACTTTAGCTGGATTATATTTAACTGCATATTTACAATACAGACATGGTAATCAGTTGGATCTTTACTTATTTAACAAATCTTTTTTTTATGGACCTCCTCCTTTCGTGAATCATATGTCTGTCATTGTATGTCCCATAAAAGGTCCCATCCTTTTACCCTTTCCTGGGAATCATTGACTGTTCATAGCTGCTACAAATTTCAACCCAATTCAATTCTAAGTTCAGAATGGAGTTTTGTGAATTCTCCCTGTTTAAATTAATGAATTGTATGTTTGTGCTAATTATTGACCTTTGGCAGTGAATATAATTTGTGGCATTTTGGAGACTCAAAAGGGAATGTATGTCATTCTGATTCTAGGAAAGAGCGGGGACTGCTTTTCTTCTGGTTTAGGGGCTCATTAATTTGTTCAAACTTCAACAGATACTGAAGTAAAAAATATTTCACAAATGAAATAAAATGTCTAAAAAATATTTTATTTGCTGCTATTATGTTTCTGACTTTAATTTTTTTCCTTTTTTGTCTCACCATTTCCGGTGTCTTGTTATATATCAGTGAATGTATATTGGTGTTTTGTTTGAATTAAATTATGATTTTAGGACCATTTGATGACCTTATCACTTTTTTAAGAGTCCACAAATTAAGGGGTCCTAAAACCGGTTGTCCAAATTTATCTTATTTAGGCGTGATTGCACTATAGGTCTTGAATTAGGTACGATAAGATAAATGTCATCGTGCAAATTGCAAAAGCTTCTACATGTATATTGGTGTTTTTTAAAAACTTATCTTTTGACAAATTATTTGATATGTTCTCTCCTTAGAGACCCTGAAGTGTTAATGTAACATGTCTGATCTTTTATTGTATAGGGCTGGGATGATCCTTACGTTCCCAGGACGCATCAAGGTCTCTTAAAGTGGAAATATCCTGAATATAACTCAGTTGATTTTCTCTTTGAGGTAATGGCTAGAGCCTTTTATCAGGGGTTTTATGAAGGAAACAATAGTAAATGTGGGACTTATGAGAATGAACTCTCTTTCTCTCTCTCAACTGGAAGTCATGTATTTCAGTCAAAGCATCATACCTGCTGAATGCAAATAATTCTGATGAGCCGTCTTTTTTTTTTAGAGTTTAATTTGATTTTTCTTGGTTTTAAAAAAACATCTGACATCATTTCCTTCACTAAGTAAATTTTAGGAGCAAGTGCTTTTGTAGAGTTGCCTAATAACTTTTGTTGGCAGATAGGAGAAGACGGTGCTGAAAATCTGTATCTCTATGATCGAGGAAAAAAGCGATTGATGGACAATAATAGGGTTACATTTAAAGGTCAATATCTTTCTCTGGTTAAGCTTTTTATTTCCATATGTGGATGCGTTGGTGAAATAATACTTTGTGAAACACTTTTAATTACTGTTCTTTCTGTATTTGCTCACCTTTTGCCATATTTTAGTATGCGTACAAATAATAGCCTAGCTATAACTAGTTTTGTGACTTACTCTTTATGTGATTATATTACGTCGCTCTCTTCCGGTACTGCTGGAATTTGTTGGTCTGGATCTGTGTTCGCTCATGGTGGTATTTAGCTGACATGCCTTTTGCCATATTTTTTTGTTATGTTTACAATTAATAGCCTAACTAGAACTAGTTTTGTGACTTGTGTGATTATAGTATGTAGCTCTCTTCCGGTTCTGTTGGAATTTGGCGGTTTGGAAAACAGATAGGTTTTGGACATAAATCCTCCATATAACAGCTTGATTGGTTCTGCAGTTGGCGAGCCCTCAGCTTTATCCATTCCTAGATGTTTCTGGTGTTGTGGATGTGTTAGAAAAATCCAAATACTTCCATATCCCTAGCCAGTTTTCTGTCATTCGCTACTCTCACCTTTGGTGTAATTATGAAGACAATCACTGGGAGGTCGATTAAACTGGGGCTTATGTGACATCATGAAGATTTTTTCCTTGAAGGGAGTTGACTGGGTGAGAGCCATTTTGGGCCTGGAGATTTCTTTAGTTTTATTATATAATGATGGTGACAGTTTCCTTGTAAGCCCTGCTTTCTATATAATGATATGTATGAATAGAGTGTTACCTTCAGAGTTGGATGTTATAACTGCAATTTTAAGTAAATCTGATGAGGATGCAATTTTTAAATAATAGGGGCACTAGGTTGTGCATTTGACAGTTGGCTTATGGTCTTCTTCCTTTCTTTAGGTTTAGGTGGGTGATGAAGATAGGAAATTCCCAAACTTAACCTTATCCTTCAATCTTGTTAAGTTATCTTCTTAGGTGAACATTGACGTAGTTGATGTCTTGGGTGGCACAACAAATGATAAATAAGGACCCCCTAATGTCGTTACCTTGCAGCCTTTGTTTTGAATTGTATGCTATGTAATTGGATCTAGCATTTACATGAGTTTTATGTTGACTAACTATGTGATTATTACAGTTGAAAGATAGGTTTTTTGTTTGAATTAACAAGATCATTAACTTTAAACCTAATGACAGTGGCAAAAACATTTTATTCTGTAGTTCGTGTCCAGCCAATCTCATCGTATGAGCTATTGGTGGCCCAGACCTTGCAGCAATTTGCATTTCCCGTTTTAGAATTCAGTTTTATCTTAAGTTCCGTCTTCTTCCAGAATCTTTTGCATGTAGTTAAAACTTGTGAAATCTTGATACGTGTAGAAGGTGACGATCCTTCCTCGTTCTCGGGTAAGATTGTGGAATGCTCGTTTGACAAGGAGGATAACATGTGGATTTGCATGCGAGTCAGGACTGATAAGGATACTCCAAATGAATTCAATACTTACAGAAAGGTCCAGGACAGATGCTTTACTTAATTATGCCATCTCATGTTTTTTTTTTTTTTTTTTTTTTTTTTTTTTGTGTTTTATAAACTTGGTGGCATCATAGTCAGGCCTTTTGATGTTTCACAGGTTATGAAAAGTATAAAGGACAATATAACCGAGGAGGTGTTGTTGAATGAGATAGGAGAGATCATTCGTTTGCCCATGTATGCTGATAGGATTCAAAGTGATAGCAGAGCCATGAAGAAAGGGAAAGCTCCACCACAGAGAAAGATGTAAGGTGATTTGGACAATATGTGTTGACAGCAATGGCACTAAGTTTGGATGGTCGCGTAGCAAATTGATGTGTAATTAGGCATATTGTTAGGTTGTATTATCATCACATAATTGGTAGCTAAGGGATTAAAGCATCATAGGTAGATCAGGAGCTGTAGTTCCTTAAAAAGAATTAGAAGTAGTAAGAGGTTATTTGTGTATATTGTCATTTCTTTATCTTCTTTCTGGTTCTCTGCTTCAGTCTAAATTATTTCATCTAGTTGGCCAATCTTTAAGGAACCATTTTCTGGTTTTTTTTTGGGTGGGGGGTGGCAGGATCAGGGGTAGAAGTTCAGAAGCACAGTTGATCTCCTTTGGCTATTAACTCCTAATTTCTAAAATGTCAAAAAAAAAAAAAAAAAAAAAAACTCCGTAGTTTAATTACTTGGAAGATTTTATACTTATAGGTAACATTATAACCTTTTTCATGATAGTGTAGACCTAATTTAGGCTAAATATTTTATATAAGGATGCCTATTCTTAATATCAGTTTCGGTTAGGTACGTTATTTTTGGGAGAAATTCTGCTGTTATGATGCTCTTTTTTTTTTTTTTTTTTTTCCTTCTATTTGTCTTCCCCGCTTATATCATTGTTTTTGTTCCCCTGTTGATGTGACTCATTTACTCATCCGAACATCGTATGCACCGGGGTTCTGTACACATCGGCCTCGGCCAAACCCAAATAGTAATTACGGTGTAAGTCATTAAATGAATGATTTGGTGAAATTTAATTTCGAGTTCCAATGTAGTCCCACCTTTCGAAAATCTCGTACACTAATTAACGTACCTAGACTTCTATGCTTTAGCCTTTGGTGCCGTCATTGTAGGAACATAAAGTCGATGATTATCTTCCTATTTAGTATTACTTCTTTTCATTTTTGTCTCTTATTTATGGAATCAAAATTTATAAAGTTAGATCATCAATTCTCATGTTAAAAAAAAGGAAGACGGGGCTCAAGCCCTACTGTACTGGTCGGTCAACCACTACTGATAGTCTACTCTAAATGCAATTCCTTTCTAGAAAACTATGAATCTGTTCTCTCAAATTGCCAAAAAGGTTCTAGATTCATGTAGTAGTTTTAGGGCCCTTAGTTGACTTATGCACTCGGCCAATCGTCGGAATGTGTACAGGATACCATAGGGGCCCAATATCCCCGGGTGTGGGTTAAGCCTAGGGTCTTATCGTTTAAATGGAATTTTGTTGTATGTATGTTAATGTAAATTTTTTGAATATTAAATTTTATAATTTTTTGTTTTATATTTTTGAAGATATAAGCCTTTTGTTGTTTTTTAAAATCGTAAAAAGTCAAATGAGGTAAAAAAAAAAAGGGATAGTGGGAGTATTTCAATTGCTTTTTTATTCTTATTTAACTCTAGAAGAAGTAGATACTTGATTAGAATACTCTGTATTTGGCTTTGAGTAGATTAAGGTTTCGGTTTTTGGTATTGAATTTTAATCATTGTTTCCAATTTTGATGATGTATTTATACAAGCTTGATTCTAGTATTTGAGGTATAGTAAACTACTACCTCTTAGAGCTAATTCTATTTTTATTTAATCTTATCATCTAATCTTATACTAACTCTATCTTTTGATCTTTTATGCAAGTTTATCTTTCCAACACTCCTCTTAAGTTGGTTGTAAGATTTTCGACACCCAACTTGCATAGAATTCTTTCAAAGATACTTCTATTTACTCCCTTCATTAGTATATTAGCTACTTGATCTTCGAAACGAACAAATGGCAACTTATAACCTTAGCATCAAGATTATCTTTGATGAAGTGTCTATCCATCTTAACATGTTTTGTTCGATAATGCTAAACAGATTCTCTGATATACTAATTGCAGCCTTGTTATCGCAAAAGATCTGACAACTCTCTTCAGGTGGGAAACCCAGCTCAGATAAAAACTTCCTTAACAATAGAACTTCAGCAATTCCTTTTGCAATGCCTTGAAATTCAACTTTTGTACTTGACATTGCCACAACTTTTTGATTCTTGCTTTTCCATGTCACGACATTACCTCCAAATAGAGTGAAATCAACTTTCCTACTAACTTCTGGTACTGATCCTGATTTGTGGATTTCGCCTGATCATCAATATGCAATTCATGATTAGCCACTATGGGAGTATCTGCTAGTTTACAATTCAGTATTCTAGTTTCTGATAGCAGATCAAGGATATACTTTCTTTGAGATATAAAGATACCCTGATTTGATCTAAGTACCTCTACTCCAAAAAAAAAATTTCAGTCTTCCAAGATCTTTCATTTCGAACTCCTAAAACAACCTCCCCTTCAGTCGACTAATTTCTTATTTATCATTTCTAGTAATGATCATATCATCTACATAGATGATTAGGCATGTTATCTTATCTCCTCTCCTTTTGAGATACAAAGTATGATTTGAATTGTAACACCCCCAAATTACTAACATAATAATAATAATGATAGTAATTTTAGTAACTTAGGGGTATTACCGCCACGTGTCACCACGCTTCGGCTGTGCTAACTAACTACTATATTGCAGCGGAAGAAAAACTCAATTTATTTATTAAAAAGAATTATAATTTTGATTATCCAAAGGTACAAAATTTGATTAAGAAAAATTATAAAACTCCTAACTAGTATGTGCCCCTTGATGTAATGCTCCCATGCATATTTATTCCTGCAAACCTACTCGCCATAAATGATAAGTAGGGCGAACCAAAACAAATAGGAAAATACGTGTCAATGTAAAAACACTGTGTACGTATACATGATAAAAGAAATACTTTGACTTTTAAATTCCTTCATTTCAAACTTGCCTTCTTATATATTAATAAACTTCGAACCTTTCTTTATAATAATCCAATACAAATGGAATTATTAAAACACTTAATAAAAACAATTTCCTCTTCTTATATCCCCTCCTTGATCCTAAGTGTGCACACCCCCCAAGTTAGTTATCCCATCACGGATCTATCCTTGGAGTTTCCTTTTATTTGCCAACAAGTGGACTTTGAAGCATGAACCCTTCTTGATTATGAAATCAAGCGGTAATATATAATAATAATAACTCTCCTTTTATAACTCCTTAAATACAAATACCTTGCTTAATTATTAAAGTTCATTGAAATTTATAAAATCTCAAATGCCATTCGGCCCTTTTGAAACATGATACATATTAAATAAAATAAGGTAAATGTATATCACCCTTTTTTTTGTTATCGAAATTTCAAATACATAGCCATATATAAACATATATTTAAAAATATTTTAGCACAATATAATTCACAAAATAATATATTCAATTGCACATAAAAAGATTTAACACATATACGTACCTTAAATTCTAGTACTTTCTAACAACTCTTTACTAAACTTCAAGTTGATCCTCCTATCAATTTAAGATAAACTAATCAACACAATGCAACACAATAATTATGCATATAATATTGAAACTTTAATTATGTTTAGAAATAGTTTTAAGAATTAAACAGTTTGCAAAATAATTAAAACAATTAAATAGTTAGGGAAATAGGATGCTCACGGAGGCTGTGGTTGTTGGTGGCACCAGATGGCCGAAGAGATGCAGAGAGTGGCTTGAGAGAGAGGGAGAAAGTTTGAGAGAAAGAGAAAGGGTTTAATGATTTTTGTGTGAAGAATTAGGTGAGATTTAAAGGTCTATTTATAGTAGAAATTAGGATGAATTTTAGAATTTTAAAACACTAAAAGATAAATATGAATTTAAATTGATAATTATCCTCAAAATTTCAGAAAAATCTTTTAATTATAAAATAATTAAATTATTAAATAATTTAACCAATTAAAATTATTTAATTCAAAACAAACCAATTAGAATTAGTTAAAAAAGATAAAATTTTATAATAATTTTTTTTTTTTGAAATATAAATCATAGAAAAAGGATATGATAAGGATAGAATTTATTATTTTTTTTTTTTGAAAATCTATTATTTTTAATTTAAACTTATCTTTTCAACTAAAATTATCCTTTAAATTAGGGTTAAATATATATAATAATAAATTATTTTTTTTTAAATTCTAATCATGGTAGCTGACCATTATTAGATATGGTCGAATTTTTTTTTTTTAAATATATATATTTTTTTTTCTTTGGTAAATATATCATATTTTCAACATTATCCATTTTAAATTAAAAAATAATCTTTATAAATATATTAAACTATATTTTTTTGTTAAGAATAATGTTTTAAAAGCTTTTAGAATATTCTAGAATAAAAGTGGATACTTTGGATATTTTAGAGGGCTTTTTTTTTTGGAATTTTAATGGAATAATTGAGGAATTAAATATTTATTTATAAAATTAAATAATTTTCTTAATAAATTTATAAAATAAATATATAAATGAAGTTCCATAATTGTGATTGGTGCCAAAATAATTTTTAAATTATTTATTTTGTACTAAAATATTCTTAATATAATGTCTAAAATATGGGGTATTACAGTCTACCCCCCTTAAAAGAAGTTTTGTCCGCAAAACTTTGAAAACATTTTAAAGAAACTTTTGAATGCAATGCATGTGACATATGAAGCTAATTCCTATAACTAATATAATTGACTCTTGCATGTCCTGAAAATAGCAAAGTGCGAAACTCTATCGCATTCTACTCCCCTTAAAAGAAAATCACGTCCCCGTAACTCGACTACTAACCTTAGAAAATAGGTTTGGATATTTCTTCTTCATTTCATCTTCTGCCTCCCAAGTTGCCTCTTCGGTCTCATGATTTGACCATAGCACTTTCAATATTTTTACATCTCTGTTTCTGGTGCTTCTTACCTTCCTATCCAAGATTCGAACTGGTCTTTCTTCATAAGTCAAATTTTTGTTCATTTCTATTGATTCGGGACGTAACACATGACTTGCATCCGGTACATATTTCTTCAATTGAGATATATGAAATACGTTATGCACTTTCTCTAGTTCATTAGGCAGTTCCAACTCATAAGCCACTTTGCCCACTCTTTTCAACACCTCATAGGGTCCAATGTACTTCGGACTCAATTTTCCCTTTTTCCCAAACCTCATCACTCCTTTCATGGGAGAAACTTTTAATAAAACCTTTTCTCCAACTTCATATTCCTCATCTCGCCTCTTGGAGTCTGCATAGCTCTTTTGACGGTCTTGTGCTGCTTTAATCTTTTCCTGGATCATCTTCACGTGTTTAATAGTTTCTTGGATCATTTCTGGTCCAAGTATTACAGTTTCACTTATATCATTCCAACACACTGGACTCCTACACTTTCTTCCATAAAGTGCCTCAAAAGGTGCCATTCTAATACTGGCATGATAACTGTTATTATAAGAAAATTCGATTAGGTCTAAGTAATCCTCCCATGACCCTTGATACTCCATCACACATGCCTTTAACATATCTTCCAAGGTTTGAATGGTTCTTTCAGTCTGACCGTCAGTAGCGGGGTGGAATGCTGTGCTCATAAGTAACTTCGTTCCCATTGCCTTCTGCAAACTCTTCCAAAAATTGGACAAAAATCTCGAATCTCTGTCCGACACAATGTCCTTAGGCACCCCATGATACTTCACCACGAATTTCACATAAGCTTTTCCTAATTGGTTCATTGTCCAAGTACTCTTCATGGGTATAAAAATGGCAGTCTTAGTGAGTCTATCTATAACCACCCAAATAGTATCATTACTGGCCCTTGTTCTAGGTAGAGCTCCTACAAAATCCATAGAGATCGAATCTCATTTCCAACAAGGAATTGCCAATGGTTGAATCTTACCCTGCGGACGCTTATGCTCAATCTTTACCTTCTGACAAGTAAGGCACCTAGCAACAAACTCGGCTTCTTCCTTCTTCATATTGGGCCACCAAAATGTCTTCTTCATGTCTTTGTACAACTTATCTCCTCCAGGATGCATAGAGTAAGGTGAACTATGAGCTTCTTCCATCAATCTATTCTTTAAATCTCCTTTATTGGATGGAACACACCATCTTCCTTTAAACGTAATACTACCATCATCAGCAATCATAAAGTTTAGGGTATGTCCTTCCCGGATTTTCTCTTTGATATTTTCTAATTTTTCATCTTTCAGTTGGCTTTCCCGAATCTCATCATAAATGGATGGATGGATTTCCATGGAATTAATACATTCTTGTACTCCCCCTTGTTCCACTACCTCTAAGTTCATTTTCTGGAATTCTATACATAACTGATCAGGCAAAATTACTGCATTCATCGAATGGTTTGACTTCCTACTTAATGCATCTGCCACCACATTGGCTTTACCTTCGGGATATTGAATATCCAAATCATAATCTTTGATAAGCTCCAACCATCTCCTTTGCCTCATGTTTAACTCCTTCTGGGTGAAAATATATTTTAAACTCTTATGATCCGTATAAATCTTACAAGTTACTCCATAAAGGTAATGTCTCCAAATCTTTAAGGCAAAAACTATCGCTGCTAGCTCCAAATCATGAGTCGGGTAGTTAACTTCATATGGTTTCAGTTGCCTAGAGGCATAAGCTATCACCCTTCTGTTTTGCATCAATACACAACCTAACCCAAACTTGGATGCGTCACTATATACTTCATACTGGTCACTTCCATCTGGGAAGGCTAAGATTGGTGCCGATGTTAACTTATCCTTTAAAGTTTGAAATGCCTCTTCACACTCTGGAGTCCAGATAAACCTACACTCTTTTTTCATAAGGCTGGTCATGGGTCTAGATATCTTCGAAAATTCTTTCACAAATCGCCGATAATAGCCTGCTAATCCCAAGAAACTTCGAATATCCGATACACTCTTCGGTGTTGGCCATTCACTTACTGCTTGAATCTTTGCTGGATCCACGGATACCCCTTCCTTAGATATCACATGTCCCAAAAAGGATACTTTTTCCATCCAAAACTCACACTTAGAAAATTTCGCATATAACTGATTTTCCCTCAAAGTTGTCAAGACTGTTTTTAAATGTTTTTCATGATCCTTCGTATCCCTTGAGTACACCAAAATATCATCAATGGACAATCGCAAACCTATCTAAGTAAGGCCTAAAAATTCGGTGCATCAAATCCATGAACACCGCTGGTGCATTAGTCAACCCAAATGGCATTACTGTAAATTCATAGTGTCCATAACGAGTCCTAAACGCACTCTTTGAGATGTCTTGCTCGGCAATCCTCAATTGGTGATATCCAGACCTCAAGTCAATCTTAGAAAATACCCCCGCCCCTTTTAACTGATCAAATAGGTCATCTATCCTCGGAAGTGGGTATTTATTCTTCACAGTCACATTATTCAATTCTCTATAATCAATGCATAACCTCAAACTTCCATCTTTCTTCTTGACAAACAACACTGGGGCTCCCCAAGGTGACGAACTAGGCCTGATATAGCCTTTGTCTAGTAAATCATCCAATTGAGCTTTCAACTCCTTTAATTCAGCTGGTGCCATCCTATAGGGGGCCTTAGAGATCGGTCCTGTTCCAGGCACTAGATCTATAGTGAACTCAACATCTCTTATTGGAGGCATTCCTGGAATCTCTTCTGGAAAAATGTCCGGAAATTCACAAACAACGGAAATATCTTGCTTATTTCCATCTTCTCCTTCTCGAATTTCTTGAACACTACATAGGTATAAAGGATAGCCCTTCTGAACACATTTCTTTATTTGTAAGGCAGAGATGATCTTCAATCCAGGTTTCTTCCCTTCTCTATGATAAGTAACCCTAACCTTATTAGGTCCAACCAATGATACCTTCTAAGCTTCACAATCAATTCGAGCTTTAAAATTTCCCATCCAGTCCATACCCAAGATCACATCTAAGTCACCCATTTTAAATTCTATTAAGTCTGATGGAAATTCAACTTCGGCAATTACTAGAGGTATTTTAGAATGCAACTTAGTACAACACATAACTTCCCCAGACGGTAAAGCCACGTCTAAAGAAATGGATTCTGATTCTTCTAACTTTAGACTTTCTACTAAACTCTTAGAAATGAATGAATGAGATGCTCCAGAATCAAAAAGAACTTTTGCAGGCAATTTACAGATAGAGAAAGTACCAGCTACTACTTCAGAAGTTGATCCAGCCTCACGACTATTCATAACAAATACTCGGCCTTTAGGAGGATTGTAATTTGCACCTAACGCAGGTTTAGGATTCTCGTTTAGTTGGATTGAACTAGGCTGACCATTTTGAGGAGGTTTGCCATTTTGAGTAGGGACACTAGGACCACCAGAGGTCTTTTTATAACATTCATACTCTCGATGTCCCAATTTTTAACAAAAACGACAGGTTACAAGGTTTCCTTCGCAGTCTCTCCCGGGGTGATTCTTGTCACACCTTTTGCAATGGAAAATTCTCTTAGACTTCTCACTCTCCCCTTGGTTTTCTCTTCCCTTTCCAAGGTTTCCCTTAAATTCTCTTTTCCCTTGAAAATTCCCATTGGTTTTAACTCTTTTATCACCTCCATAGAAGTTTCCATTTCCCTTTCTCTTTTCCCCTAAGATTTGGTTCTCTAATTCTCTTCCCCTAATCCCATACAAGTGAGCGGCTCTCCCATACACCTCATCTAAGGTTTCGAAAGTGACCCCTCCTAACTTCCCTTGTAAGGCTAAGGTTAGGCCTTGTTCAAATCTCTGCGCCTTCATGGCTTCGGTCGGGACTACCTCTGGAGCGAATCTCATAAGTTCAATAAACTTAGCATAATATTCATTAACGGTCATGCCTCCCATTCTAAGGATTGTAAATTCCATGCACTTTTCTTTCTTAAGGTAAGGCGGATAGAACTTACTCCTAAGGGCTTCTTTGAAAGTTGACCACCCAAAATCAGGAGTTCTTTCGATATTTTCCTTAGATTGAGACCACCATAAGTCAGCTTCTTCCTTAAGGTAGAGGACTGCACTATTTACCTTCATATTCTCGGGACAATGTACAGCATCAAAAAGCTTATCAAACTCCCTAATCCAGTTTTCTAGGCTAGCTGGGTCTTCTTTTCCGTTATAACTCGGAGGTTTACTACTTGAAATTCTTTTGAAAATCTCTCCAAAAGTGTCATTTATTGGCTGCCTATTCAATTGATTAGTCATTACTTGAGCTAGAGATTGAGTTAAAGCGGTTAGGTGCTTGACTGTCCTCCTAAGGCCACTTCGGGTGGTTCGAGAGTTTCGATTAAGCATTCGACTCGACATAATGCCTGAATGATCAAATAATCATGTTGAAAACACTTTGAAACATATAAATCCTAGAACAAACATTCACTTTATTCAAATAAATTTTGCATGTAACGAACTTCTCGACTAAAATATTTGGCTTTACTTGACTATAGATAGGCATATGAAAAATTGGATACATTTAAGCACATAATTCACAATTTCTTGATTTCATGCACAGGAAACATACTTTCTCCTATCCTTGAGAGAGTTTATAACCTAAATTTGCAACAAGTAATCCAGATTGGTCATTTTATTAGACCATCCTTGATTGTATTTAAGTATGCTTGAAATTCTTTTATTTTGCAACTATTTTAATTTTGAAACTTTTAATAGTGTACTTGATGTCTATGCGGTTAAATCAAGCCAATGGTTTCCCAGGTAAGTTACGTACGACGTTGACGAGAGCCTTTCCTAGCCAGAAACCATTACTTAATGGAACACTCTCCCAGGTCGGTCAAACCTTCCTTAGACAGAGAGTGTTACACTTGATCACCAACATTTCCATCTTTCCAAAACAAAATAATTTATTGTAAAAAAAAATACCTTATTTTATGCATGAGAATGCGAAACTCTATCCTACATGCCCATTGCTATGTCTACCCACAGGTTTATTATTTCAAATTTTAATCTTTTATAACCTAGAGCTCTGATACCACTTTGTAACACCCCCAAATTACTAACATAATAATAATAATGATAGTAATTTTAGTAACTTAGGGGTATTACCGCCACGTGTCACCACGCTTCGGCTGTGCTAACTAACTACTATATTGCAGCGGAAGAAAAACTCAATTTATTTATTAAAAAGAATTATAATTTTGATTATCCAAAGGTACAAAATTTGATTAAGAAAAATTATAAAACTCCTAACTAGTATGTGCCCCTTGATGTAATGCTCCCATGCATATTTATTCCTGCAAACCTACTCACCATAAATGATAAGTAGGGCGAACCAAAACAAATAGGAAAATACGTGTCAATGTAAAAACACTGTGTACGTATACATGATAAAAGAAATACTTTGACTTTTAAATTCCTTCATTTCAAACTTGCCTTCTTATATATTAATAAACTTCGAACCTTTTCTTTATAATAATCCAATACAAATGGAATTATTAAAACACTTAATAAAAACAATTTCCTCTTCTTATATCCCCTCCTTGATCCTAAGTGTGCACACCCCCAAGTTAGTTATCCCATCACGGATCTATCCTTGGAGTTTCCTTTTATTTGCCAACAAGTGGACTTTGAAGCATGAACCCTTCTTGATTATGAAATCAAGCGGTAATATATAATAATAATAACTCTCCTTTTATAACTCCTTAAATACAAATACCTTGCTTAATTATTAAAGTTCATTGAAATTTATAAAATCTCAAATGCCATTCGGCCCTTTTGAAACATGATACATATTAAATAAAATAAGGTAAATGTATATCACCCTTTTTTTTGTTATCGAAATTTCAAATACATAGCCATATATAAACATATATTTAAAAATATTTTAGCACAATATAATTCACAAAATAATATATTCAATTGCACATAAAAAGATTTAACACATATACGTACCTTAAATTCTAGTACTTTCTAACAACTCTTTACTATTAAATAATTAGATACTCGGGTCGAGTCATGGGCTCGATTAAAAATGTAAGCGGGTACCCGGATACCCAAATTACATTTTTTTTAAAATCCATCAACCTTCAAAGTCCATTATGTGATTCTGTCTCACAATTGCCCAAAAGCTTTTCGTCTTCTTCAGTATAAACCTCAATTTTCCATCCATCTAGTATCACCTCTCCGTTTCCACGTCCTTCAACCTGCAAATCTGCAATTGTTAGGAAACAAATAAAAAAATTAGGCAAGTGTGCCAGCTTTGTAATGACGGGAGATATATTTTGGAATTAGGCGATGTTTAGTAAGATGTAAAATATTTTCCCTGAAAACTGTTTTCCCATTTTATATTATTTGGTTTGGAGTAAAATATAGGATGTAAAACTTATAATGTAAATTCATTTTACACCCTATTGAAAATATTTTCCTTTAAAATTAGAAGTAAAACAATTTTACATCCATTCACTCCAAAAAAAAATACCAACTAACAAACAACTCACGCATTACCAACTCATACATAGAGGTGGGCACGGGTCGTACCGTGCCCATCATGGACGTATCAGCTCATGTCTAACCTCTTATTGTGTTGTATCATACCTAATTGTGGTGGTGTCGTGCTATGTTGTAATACCTTTCCTTAAAACTCGGCCAACAGCCTAGCACGACCTACGTTCTTAGTGTACCATGTTGTGCCTCGTACTGGCCTAATATCTTAACAAAAATAAATATAAAGTATATAGTAGAATTAAAAAAATTAGATAATATAAATTATATTATAAGAATATAATAATATTAAAAATAATAGTAATATTAATTATAGTATTAATATAATATTAAATAATAACGTGTCGTGTTAGTGCCTAATTTTTTTTTGTCATCCACAGCGTGTCGTGTCGTGCCATGACCGTGTCGGCCCGGCCCATGCTTAACTCTATTCACGCATTTTTTCTCTCTCTCTCTCTACACACACTTTCTCTCTACTAAAATTTGAAGTAAAAATCCACAATTTCTTTTCATCTTCTTCGAATATCATCAATTAAGTACGTTTTTTTCGAAACTCGTGTCTTGATTATTAAATTATCATACTCTATCAAGAATTTAAAATATAAAAGTACAAACTATTACATTACAACCGGTTGATTGGTTTACCTATTTGATTGCGAATATATTTACTTATTTGGTTGATTTTCTTATTCGATTGTAAATGCTCCTTTATAATTAGTTTAAGGTCTTTTTATAATGTTAAACCAAATTTTTTAAGGGTTTATGGTTTTATGAAGTTAATTTGTATATTGTAATATGCTATTAATAGATCAGAAAAATATAGAGTAGAATTTATAAAAAAAATATTTACTTTAGCATAACAAATTTAGCTAATGACAATCAACTAAAAAATAACGAAAATAAAGTTAAAAATGACAAGAGAATACAATTATAAAAGTTAATAAGAGTAATAGATTTTCAGTTCAACCAAACAACGAAAAATGCTTAAATGTATAATCATTTGTCATGCAACTAAACAATGGAAAAGTTTCATGAAAATGAGGTTTCCACCGTAAAAAGTTTTTTCATGGAAAACTATTTTCAGTTGAAAACGTTTTACGCTATACTAAACGGAGCCTTAATGTAAAAGTAAAAATTTGGAGACGAAATTTTCTTACAAATTCAGATAGCATCATATGATAACAATGACAATAAAAGGGAAAAAATCCGAAAAGGCAAGATGAGGAAATAGTAAAGATGAGTTGGAATAGTTTTAAATAAGAAGAAAAAAAAATCAAAAAGAGTATCTCAACAACTTGACTTAGCTTGCTAAAGATAAAAAGTGGAGTAATAAGTGGACGGTCTCACAATTAAGCTTTTTAATGGTTAGGGTGTGTGTATAACTAGTTATTCTGGTCACGCTCTTTCTCTCTTCTATATCTGTGATGTTCATCTTCACATTCCTCTCACTCTTCCATTTCCAACGTTTCCTTCCTAATTCTGTAGTTTCGGGGTGTTTCAAATAGGTTTGACGAGTCACTAAAGCTAATCTCATTTCTCAAGTTTAGGCTTATTTTTAGCAAAAAAAAGTTGGGTACCCTGTGACCCGACCCGATTTAAGGAGGTACCGGGTTGGGTCATGGGCCGATTTTAAACTACCCGAAGTGGGTACCCGGTGGTTATGAACACCTCTAGTCAACGGATTTTACTAGGATTTTTAGGATGATATGCTTAATGTCTTTAAATTTCATGATTCCATGACAATAGCCACGATTGCATTGTTAAGGAAGCCATTGATTGATCCAAAGAAATATTTGGTATTGGTATAGGACACATCCATCATGCATGTACATCATAATATGATTATTTAGAGAATGATTAAGGATTACATTGATTTATATTAGTGGGGATACTTATTCTAGACTCTTAGTTTATTGATTAGTTTATTGGACCATAGTTTACTCCGCCATTTTTTGATTTGACTCAACTTATTAGATTCATAGTGATTCAATACATTGTCTCACCTTCTTTGTGGAATTCAACCCTTGCTTGTCCGACTATATAGTAATAGGAATATTTAGATATTTTTGATAGGTTTGCGATAGCCTCATAAAAAAAACAAGGCCATTATGAGGTTCTATTCGTTCCTTGAACTTTTTATTATTTCAATACGCATTTCACAAGCTTTGTTCTTCATATCTTGAATGTCTTGCTCCAAATCAACCTTCTTCTCTTGTATCTTCTTTATTTTCTCTTCCAACATTTTATTTTCGTACTCCAATTCTGAGATTTTTGTACTCTTTTGATGATCTTCAATCTCATCAACCCATTGAAATATTTGACATTTAGTATTCTGTCACAACTCAACAAATTATGAACTCAATCAGTGCGATATTGAAACATAAAACATTACATTTTGAATCAACACTCCAAATTAAAAGACTTATCGGTCATAATGAGACATCCAAATATTAGAAGATATCCCTTGCTTTCCCATTAATAACTAATATGAAGGAAGTACAAGTGAAAAAAAGGGGAAAGATGAAGGAAGAGAAGAAACAAGAGAAGGGTGAGTGAAGACAATACAACAGTAAAGTGAGTCATAATAACTAATACGGTGCCAAGTTGAGATTATTCAAAAAAAAAAACTGAAAATTTTCTTATTTTGGACAAATCGAGCAAAATAGAATTATTTCCATCAATTTTTACTTAATTTAAATCTTTAAAGCACTATAGCACGTACATGGCAGCCTCATATTTCTCTTGCATTGCATTGCGTACTTAAATAACTAAAATCAAAGGATACAAGTCCATATAACTGAGTTCTTCACGTAAATCTATTACATGCCACTTCATTGTTTACCTGGTTACGCAGCGGGATTGATGTTGTTACAAATTTTATTGAATCCACTATACTTAGGACCAAGCAACGCATGATTACCATGAGCTAGTTAGCGAAATAAAGGAAAACAAGAAAGCATTTTGATACAAATTTCAATTTTCATCAGAATTAGATTGTCACCTACACATAGTTTAGAATACAATCTTTTATTATCATGACTATATATTTTGGATGAAAATATTATTAATTTATTAATGTGTTCATTTGAACTATAATTTTGAAGAGCATTAACGAACGTACCAATTATTTTAAATTATAGAAGTTGAGAAGAGACTTAGGTAACATTTAAAAGTACACTACCAAGACAGGATATTTGTATTCCCTATCCTTGGTACACGAGCAACATTAAAATCGTCAAAACATTGCACTACTCCAATTTTATCAAAGATAGTAAAATTAAATGTGAGATGCGCAAGGAGATATACTTCTGAGATGCACAAGGAGTCTCACTGTAGCATCAGCTTCTGGAAATTAAATGTTTTTTTTTTTTGGAAAAATTCCCTTCCCAATGAAAATCCTTCTTTTCATGTGGAAGATCTTGTATAATGCTCTGCCAACTAAGGAAACTCTTAGGAAGAGGAACATCATACAAGATTCGGAGTGATATTTATGCCACGAAGATAAAGAAACCTTTGCTCATCTTTTTCTAGATTGCTGCATAACCATACGAATCTGGAGTGCTTCTCAACTAGGTCTTAGACTAAACAATCTGGATCCTCCCATACTGAATTGGATTTTGAACTTCATGCAGTTCTTCTTCAAAGGAAAAGAGGATTACCAGAACAGCCAGGAGGAATTTGTCCTAACTCTGTGGAGTATTTGGTTGCACATGAATGAGGTTGCATTCCAAAAGGGATCACCTAATCCTAATAGAGTGATGGTTATCCTTGCTCAATGGAAATCTTGATTGAAGAGCATGAGCTATGTACTACCAGAAGAAAAATTCCCATATGTTTGGCGATCAGAGTACTAGGAACCCTGACCTGTGGTCTGGATTACTGGTGCTCTTCAAGGGTCTTGGTGCAATATCATTAAAACTGACGTTGCATGAAAAAAGGGAAGATCAACTCAAGGGGCTAGCAAGACTGAAGCAGGAGCCGGATGGGTGATATATTTAAATGGCAGGGTTCACCTTCAAGGA
This sequence comes from Dysphania ambrosioides, assembly GCA_026401315.1. Lineage (NCBI taxonomy): Eukaryota > Viridiplantae > Streptophyta > Magnoliopsida > Caryophyllales > Amaranthaceae > Dysphania > Dysphania ambrosioides. Next base: position 13,236,778 of record CM048670.1, on the reverse strand, counting down.
GCAGAAGTGTTTGGGCTCATTCAGCACTATGCTTACAACCTCGGACCAACATGGACTAGTTGAACAGACTGCCAGGTCGCGGTGGAATTACTTGGTAACCCTAAATTGGCCGAAGGAAACTCGGACAATCGCGTGGACGATATTCTCTTACTAGCTAGATCATTTCAATAATTTATTTTATGTGTTGAAATTAGTAGACCGTCTATTTATAAAGCCCATCTTCTAGCTACTTCAGCTAGAGATTGCTGTAAAATTTTCATCCAATCCGTTGTCAACAAAATATATATTTAAAAAAAAAATCAAAAAGCAACTGTCCATGAAAAAAAATGAAGTCAAACTATAGAAACTAGAAATTAGAATGTTAGAAGGTGTTTGTTAAACATCGCCCGTGAATCTCCAGATATTGCCCGTATTTAGTACATAAAATGTCAAATTTGCCCTTAGTTTATATTTATATACGTTAAATGTAATTTTACTTTTATTAGTCAATATATGTTCATTTTACTCTGAGTTTTTCAGTTTAGTGATTTAATTCAGTATTTATACTTGTTACTTCTGTACATTTCATTTCTCACATTGCAACCAATTTCTACTTTTTCTCTCATTCTTCTTCCTTCATTATTTTACCTCATTTTCCTTCGATTCCTTTAGTTCAATAGATTTCCATTGTATTCTTTCGGTTCAATTTCAACAATGTCGGATGAGGTACATATGTTCTTATGCCAATTTTAATGTCATTCATTTCATTTTGTTACTTTAATATATATTTAGGTTAAATATGTTCATTTATATACGTTAAACATGCAAATTAGGCTTAACTTAACATGAAAATTGGACGATAAATGGACCATAAAACCGTCACAATTTTAATACCCAAAAAACTGTCCAAATTGGACATTTTAAAAGAGATATATAACCGTCCAATTTGGACGGTTCTAATGGGTAAAGAACCGTCCAAATTGGATGGTTCCTCCGATAAACCGTTTATGGGAGGACATGTGAAATGCCAATGTTGATGGGTGGAACCAGCTCTACGCTCGGAGAATGGCAGATTGGAATGATTTAGCTAACTATTTACCTTGACAACTAATAAAGTACTTAATGAATTCATTGATGTTACGCTCGAGTATCAAATTCAGCAGAGTTTCCTCTATAATTTGGACACCCAATTTATCGACAATATGATCACTTTGTACCTGGTAAAACATAGAAATGTTCTAAACATTTCCTTTGATAAACAATCTCAAACACAATCCAAACATCAAATTGTTTTGCATATTACAAACACAATCCAAAACATTTACAATACGCTATTCCATTTCTTAATCACCTCCTCCATTTGTTCAACTGAAAACTTAGACATATAACTAGCAAGACCTTCCTTATCTGCAATGACTCCTTGAGAAGCTTGAATCATTAAGTTCATCCACTATAAAATCACATATTAAAAAGGTGTAGTTAGTAATGTATATATAATAAAAAATAAGCTATGAAAATCAATTATTCGAGAACATATCGCATCACCTGCTGTCCTTGGCGGCCAACCATCTCCTACCGGAAGTACACCTGCATTCATAACGCATGGATGGGAATACATGTAGTATCAATCAATGTAATGCTTCACGTTAAATGCACCATGGTTCCCGGTCATAATTAGAATCAACGAACTCAAATCAAGACGGCTCGTCGCAGGAAATTGATCCCAAAATGCGCTCACTATACATTTCGGCCATTCCACCTTGTATTCCTTTGATTTAGATGAATGGAAGGCTTTTGCGGGCCACATTGGGGGGGGGGGGGGGGGGGATAAACTGGATGAAACTAAGCTGGCGAACGCATCTCTGAGGCATATAAGGTTCTATGACGTCCTTATATTGAATAAGTCCCATATATGAAGTCCTTGGACAATTAGCAATCGGATTAGGGTAATATGATAACCAATCGACCTGGGAATGTAATCAACCAATATATCAAACATGATGGTGTCAAGTTGGAAATGTAATAAAGTAATCAAAGAATAAATTAAACACGATGGTGTACCTCATGCGCACTCATGGTGTCAAGTTGGCACCGAAATTCAATCAGTCGCTCCAAAGTCTTCTTCTTGGCTCGACTTCCCCACAACTTCATTATAGGAAATGGGGTCATAGAAAACTTCGGGTCTCTATGAGGTCAAAAATCTGGGAAGTACTCATAAATCCAAGCTTGCAACAATGTCATGCACCTAGCAATCTCCCGACAATCAATTCGGTTGGCAATCCCAACTAGCGATACATGTTTGCTAGGACTGCCGATCCCTAATAGTATGTAGAAATAGAATATGGCTCCAACGCCTCATGCAGACATTGCTTCCTAACCCTATTGCCACTTTTATCTACGAACAAGGTGCAACCCAGTGCCAAAAATAACCATGCTGATACATGTGTATCCTCTACCCTATTTGCTACGAGACATCTCTTGTACACAGACGTAAGTTTCACACCACCAGTACGATAGATAATAAGTAATAAATAAAAATTAATACTAATTAATACGAATTTAATATAAACATAATTTAACTATATTAACTATTAAACAAAATTTAACTACAACATAAAATTACGAGTAAGTATTATTATTAATATATATAAATATCTTTAATATAATGTAAAATACAGTAGAATTACGACGACTAATTATACGTATTATTATTAATAAATATATAATATAATTAATACAATAAAATTATGACTAATTATATGTATTATTATTAATATATATAGAATGTAATTAATATAATGAAATAATGTCTAATTATATGTATTATTAATATAAAATTATTAATATCATCTAATTAATACGTATTATTATTAACTAATTAAATATTAAATAATTTAATATAATTAGTACATAATGTAATATTAACTAATTTAATATGAAATTTTAATTACAATTATACAAAATATTAAATATTAATTAATTAATTAATACTTAATATTAATTAATTAATACTTTATATTAATATTGAGTAATAAATATTAATTAATAATATAATTAATCATTTTATACAAAAAAGAAAAAAATATTTAGGGAAACCGTGTAAAATACACGGTTCTACCTAGGTAGAAACGTTCAAAATGGACAGTTCTACCATAAATATTTTATATGGTCAGACCATGGAAGAACCGTATAAAAAAAATACACGGTTCTACCAACGTTTTTACCTAGGTAGAATTGTGTAATATATATATATATATATATATATATATATATATATATATATATATATATATATATATATATATATATATATATATATATATATATATATATATATATATATATATATATATACCAAAATTCAACAATGGCGGAACAACCAAGATCTTCCTAAAAATCAATATACTCAATGAAAATTAACTTGAAATTGCTTAAAAATCAAAGTAATACATGCTTTTGAGTATAAAGAACCATAAATTGCTTAAAAAACAAAATAATACCTACTTTTGAGGGTCAAGAACCACTAATCCTCTTAAAACTTTACCGAAAACTCTACTTATTCTTCCACTCAAGCTTCGACTTGGTTCTTTGCCCGCTCTTGACATGGTGAAGTTTTGGAAAAAAAATTGGTATTTTGAAAGAGGTGAATTTCTTGGGAGAGAAACAAATTTTTGAGAGAGTTTAAGTGAGTTTAAATGATAGAAAAGTGTTGAAAAAGTGAAAAAATGGGTTTATAAGAGATAGAAAAAAATAGTACAATTAGGTGAGTAAATGGATTAAATTAGGTCATTAAATTCAAACATTATATAAATAATAATTTAGGTTAGTAAATAAGTTAAATTAGATTAGTAAATTAAATTGTTAAATTAGGTTAGTAAACTAATGTGTTAAATAATTATTAAATAAGGTTACTAATATATATAAGGGCAATATCGTAAAGAAAGTGTAAAATACATATAAAATACGGGCAATAACTGGATCATCACATGTTTAAGGAAAAAAAAAAAGAATAATAAGGTATTTCTTGACGAAGAATTAATCCAACAATCCAACGGTCACGATCAGCCAAAACCTCGACAGGTTTAGCAGCCTAGTTACACCAGTACATCACCATCCATTTAAAGGAGAGCACTCGTCCTCCGTCTTCATCGCACTACCATTTCCCCATCTTCCTCTCAACCAACCTTCTACTCCTACTTCACGCTCCCTGTTTTCAGATCGATTTTCTCCAGACATGGTTGCCATCAAGTCCATCAAAGCTAGGCAGATCTACGACAGCCGTGGTAACCCTACCGTTGAGGTCTACAATCTCTCTCACTCCTCGCTTTGTCCTCTTTCTTCTTTCTCGTGATCTTCGAAACTGGATCAGTTCCTCGACGTTTGGTTTCGCGATTGTTGTGACATATTCATAATTTTTTCCCTTTTTGGCCGGTTTTTCGGTTCAGTTGAGTGCGATTTCGTTTGAGTTTTCTGAACAGAAGCTACTGAAATGATTGTATATGTACGCTGTTTGTTGTATTATTGCTGTATTTCAGCAAACTGAAATGAATGTACAGAGTCACTACGATGATATTTTCGCAGTTTTTTTTTGTTATATATTCAAGTGTTTTCCTAATGATTTTGAAAAGATAAACAATATGTTTGATGCATCGTTTTTATCGCCAATCTATTTCGTGTTTGATGTGATTTTTTCACGATTTTTCTCCCATTTATTGGCGGATATTTTGATTTAACTGATTGCGAGTGCGCAGTGTGATGTGATGCTGTTTGCTTTAGTATTGCTGTGTTGCTCATTGTTTTGGAGAAACTCTTGTGCTGTGTTTCAAGGGTGTTTTCAGATAGCTTTTGACAACTAAATTGCGAATTTGTATAATCGACGTCAGATTTCGTACACACCCATAATTTCATGAATAATTTTCATATTTTCAGTAATTTGTAACAGATTTTGATATTTGGATTGAAATTCATGCTACATTGATAGAGTTTACGTTGACCTTTGTTATGTTATTAATACGGAAATAATTCGTTTAGTTTACTGTGACGGAAGAAAGAAGTTGATTGTGTATAGAAAAATATATTCTATTTATTGTCATTGTCGCTTAAAGCACTGTATCCACGTAATGTTTTTGCGTCTTAAAGTGATGATTTCGTGATTTATGTTCGTGTTTTCAGTAAATGTGAACTGATATTTTGATTTCCGTATTGAAATATTTGTCAAAACGACAAGATTCGAAATGTTTGTTTTATCTTAGCTTCTGAAGTAATTAGTATTTTTGTTATTTAGCATGGTCACTTTTTTATTGAATATTTTGAAATTTTACGTAGTTATTTCCATTTGTTTCTAGATGATTAGATTATGTTGAAAAGCCTTAAATGAGATTGTTATTGTTCAATTTTTTGACGGGAAGAATTGGTTTAATGAACATGTAATATTTCAACTAAGCTTAAATTAACAAGTGGTTTCAGTCGCTATCTGACATTGTCGTGCTTATTTATTGTGCGAAATATGTCATTCTAAGATTAGATTGTGTGTTTGACATAATGAATTTTTGTATAGATTGTTGGTTGACTTTGGCTGTGTGGTGCATTTTTTCTAGGCTGATGTTCATCTAGATGATGGAACTTTTGCCAGAGCTGCTGTTCCAAGTGGTGCATCCACTGGTGAGTTCCCCTTGTCTGTAACTGTTACTTTTTGAAGTTTATTAAACTTTGTTAGGAGCAATGGATTGTGCTTCTAGCTATTTGATTATGGCTATCGATGTTATTCTCAGTTTAATAACTTGTGCTTGTGAATTTCAGGTATTTATGAAGCCCTTGAACTCCGAGATGGAGGTAAAGACTACATGGGAAAGGGTGTCTTCAAGGCTGTTCAGAACGTGAATGAGATTATTGGCCCTGCTTTGGTCGGCAAGGTGTGCTTAACAAGAAGATTTTATTGCAGTCCAATCTTCTCTTATTAGAATTAATCTATGAATACCTTTGTCTGCAATTAATAATGCCTCTTATGTCATCATGTAGGACCCAACTGAGCAGACTGCTATTGACAACTTCATGGTTCAACAGCTCGATGGAACCGTGAACGAATGGGGTTGGTGCAAGCAAAAGGTATTTACTTATTCAACTTCTTTTGGTGCAAGTAGGACCTTGTTTAATCATGGATTCATGGGAGTAGATTATTATTTCACATCTAATGCATTGTTGTCGGCCTTGAATTCGTCACATTCTAGTAGTTTCTTTCCTGATCAAAAGTTCTTGCTATTGGCAGTTGGGAGCCAATGCTATTCTGGCTGTTTCTCTTGCTGTCTGTAAGGCTGGAGCCCAGGTCAAGAAAATCCCTCTATACCAGGTATGGTGATTGTTTCTCTTGCAGTATAGTACCTTTTTCTGTTATACTCCTGATTCATGCTAACTTCCTTTTTTGTTCTGTTTCAGCACATTGCAGAGATTGCTGGTAACAAGCAAATGGTCTTGCCAGTCCCTGCTTTCAACGTCATCAATGGTGGATCCCATGCTGGAAACAAACTTGCAATGCAGGAGTTTATGATTCTGCCTACTGGAGCTTCCTCATTCAGGGAGGCAATGAAAATGGGTAGTGAAGTGTATCACCACCTAAAGGTGAGCTAATCTCTTTCAATCTGAGTGCTTGAAATGTTCAACTTTACTGTCCATGTGTAAATAGTCTTATGCAAATACTACCCTGGTCTTTATTTACAATTATGTTGCACACTTGCTCTACGTTCTTCTATTATGAAAATAGAATCGTTTTGTTTTCTTTAAAAGTAATGTTTGTGCTTTGGTTCAACCTAATTTCATTACAGAAAAATCTCTGGGCTTAATTTCAGCTTTACAGTGGTTGTAACAAAATAGAACAAGATACTGTGTGGGTCTTTCTCTGAAGCTATTACAATCGTTGCTTGATCTTATTTAACTGGTTTTGATATATAGTCTCTTAGGAACAGGCACTTCTCACTTATAGGTTTTCTGATATCTATCATCGAGCCAGTGTCGCCATATTTCCTTATATTTTAATGTACGCTACATGCTCGTTTCTTTTTCACACAATGTGGCCCCCTGTTGAAGTCTTATTTAACTCTAAATAATAGTATTGTTTCCTGATTCTATGAACTCAGAGTGTGATCAAGAAGAAGTATGGTCAAGATGCAACCAATGTTGGTGATGAGGGTGGCTTTGCTCCTAACATCCAGGTGATCACCAGTTCTGAGTTTTTTAAATGTCAGTGTTTGTGGATAAGTTTTTTACAACTATATTCATGTGTTTCCTTTGGATTTACAGGAGAACAAGGAAGGTCTTGAGTTATTGAAGACTGCCATTGAAAAGGCTGGATACACTGGTAAGGTGGTCATTGGAATGGATGTTGCCGCATCTGAGTTCTACAAGGAGGACAAGACCTACGACTTAAACTTCAAGGAAGAGGTATGCTTCAGCTTATTGTTGGACTTCGTAAAAATTGTATAGAAACTCATAACATACTGATGTAGTTTTTGAGAAACATAATTGCTGAAGTGGCTGTATTCCTTTTAAGCTATTTGGTTTGCTGGCTTGTTTTGCTTGAGTTGCTGGTTAATCTGCTGGGTGATTGCTTTGCAGAACAATGACGGATCACAAAAGATCTCTGGGGATGCCCTTAAGGATTTATACAAGTCATTTGCATCTGAGTACCCCATCGTGTCAATTGAAGATCCCTTTGACCAAGATGACTGGGAGCACTATGCCAAGCTTACTGCAGAAATTGGAGACCAAGTACAGATTGTTGGAGATGATCTCTTGGTCACCAACCCCAAGGTTGGCATTAATGCATTCGCTTGATTGCTAAAATTTGGATTTGAAGTATTAGCTGTTTAGATGTGTATTTTTTATTGTGTTGTACTAAATAATACTCAATCTTTGCAGAGAGTTGAGAAGGCCATCAATGGAAAGTCCTGCAATGCTCTTCTTCTCAAGGTATGCTGATTTCCCACTGCTGTATTCTTTATTTCTGCTTACTGTATTTTTTCTGTTGTGTTAACCTGCAATGACCCTGTTTTCACATTTTTGTCATTTGGAACAGGTTAACCAAATTGGATCTGTGACAGAGAGTATTGAGGCTGTGAAGATGTCCAAACGTGCTGGGTGGGGTGTGATGGCCAGTCACCGCAGGTTTGTTTGTATTTGCAGATTGTTCTTCCCTTTTGAATGGTTGATGCTGTTGATCTTATGATTTACATTTCTTGGTTGCAGTGGAGAAACTGAAGATACATTCATTGCTGACCTTTCTGTTGGTCTTTCCACGGTAAGACCATTATACTATTACTGAGAATGTTGTCGTCAATATGCTGTTCCTACTTCATGACATTTGTTATTTGATCCTTTCGTAAACAGGGTCAAATCAAGACTGGAGCACCATGCAGATCTGAGCGTCTTGCTAAGTACAATCAGGTCAGTTGAACACTAAAACACCTCTGTTAAATTACCTTTTACATGAGAGGGAGTGAGAAAGGCCGGAGCGCTTCACGTACAGCCTGGAAAAATAGGTGTGAGGGTTTTGGGGTTGTAAATGGGTCAGAAATCGATATTATCAGTATCAATTCCGAAAATGGGGGTTTTGTTGTTGCATCGGCGTAGAGCCTCTAATGCACTTTCTTTATTATGTTCAGCTCTTACGCATTGAAGAGGGGCTTGGCGACAAAGCTGTTTATGCCGGAGAAAAGTTCCGTGTACCCGTTGAGCCCTACTAAGGTGTAGAGTTCGCAGTCAAGCAAGCTGCTGGTTTTTGAGAGAAGGCTTCATTTAGTATCCGTTAATAATAGACCAAATCTAAAGTGTTGCGGAGCAACTGTGTTGTCAAAGTTTTGTTGAGGGCTTGAACACTTTTTAATACTAAATGTTTGGAAACTGGTGGATGCTTTGGTTAAATCCTTATGATGTTCATATAGTAAATGAATGCTTAGCTTGAGTCTTGATGATGTTCCTTGCATAAAGCCATAAGTTCTCTCAGTTTGAGATGCTTTCTTGTTGCTTTATTAAATGATATATTGACACTGTGGAGATGACCTACTTGCTTTGATAAGGCCATTCACCTGTTTCATGCGTATCAATCTGCCCTCTTTACTCTAGTGGATGAAGTCGAGTTTTAGGGTTCTGATACTTAACAAAAAGAGAGAGGTGGGAGATGGGAGATGGTAGCATGTCAATAGTTGATGAAATTGTTAGAAAAGTTGACGATCGAGGGAGTTTCGTAGAAAAAGTCGTAAGCTGATTGCTGGAGCATAATGTGACGAACTGTGCTTAGCTCCCTGTCCATGATGCCTTGCTAGGCCACGATGCTACAAAGGTCCTATGGGGTGCCTTGTCTGCTGGTCGATGTAGTCAGCATGTGCCAATAGGCTGTACTTGGTTAACGAGGACGGCAATAATTTGCATTGTCGCGAACTCGCTATAGCCTTGTAAAGGACATGACATTTAGCTTTTCGTTAGATTCCACTATATGAGTATGGATACCATGGCTCCCCGTAATTTAAAATATTAATGAAGATAAAGTTGATCATGTTCATATATATATGTTCTCACATGCCAATAGCCGACTTGTTGAACTAGAAATATGTTCACTGAATACAATTTCCTCAAGGTGTAAGCATTGTGTAGAATTATCCCACTTAAGCAACAGAGTAGAAGAAATTTTTAGCCACAGTAAAAGTAAATGAGACCCACATTTCGAACAAGCAAGAACGAAAACTGCTTAACGTTAAAGAACGTGTTAGTACAAAAGTTTCTTCAACGAAGATTTAGGAAGTTTTTCTAAAGCTTTTTTTTTTTTAAAAATAATTGCAAAAATAAGCTCCAAACAAAAATAATTTAAAAAATAAGCTTATTATGGTTCGGGTTTCATTAGACAGAATTTGGGCTGGCCCAATTGATTTTTTTTTGAATTCTACTCGGGGGAAATCGCAACCCCATACAAGTAAAATCACTGCATGAGGTAGCGATTTCCAATGACCAGAATTTTTTTTTAATAAAACCTAATTCATTGAAACCGTTGCTTCAGACAATGATTTCCTAATGACATTTTTTTTCTTCTTTTGTCCTAACAACGCCAATAACCTACTCGTTGACAACAACAAAAATATTGACACTAACAATTATACCAAAGCAACATCATCATTACCAACACCACCAATGTACCAACATAACCACCACTCAAACATAATCACCAACAACATCAATTTAAAGATAATTTAATTTACATCTAAAAGTTAAGAAAGTATGATTTACACGAATGCGCGTTAAGAAAGCTAAGAATTACATTTCATAATATTTACATTACAAATAGTTGTACAAGTACAAAAATGTAACTAGAACTCTAAGACTGTGGACCTAGATTTCCCTCCTTCGTCTAAATGAGGGTACTAGGTGGTCTAACTCTACTGGATGTAAAGCGTCTGAACATCTTCGGATCTAAATCCAAATGGATAGTCGAGAGATCTGTAAATCGAGGACGACTCACAGTGCCCTATCATATGGAGAGTGAGAGTCTCAGGGTCCTGGAGAGTCATGGACAAGAAAGGTGTGCCGCAAGTCGTAGTAGATGGGTATAAAAGAAGTAGGTGACTCTGCCCTATCTTCTCCTACCCCCACACCCATGCCCATGACTGTATCTGCCATGGAATGACACGTCTCGATTATCATGACAATAGTCACGAATAGATAACAACTGCTCAATCTAAACAAAAACCAAAGATTGCAAATGAAGTTAGTTGTGTAATATAAATAAAAATGAATAATATACCTAAAACTCTTACTATGATGTGAAGCGACACTAATGATGGAGCAAAGTGTGAAGGAGGCAGTTGGAAAAAGGGGCTAATAAAACGCATAGTTATACTACAATACCAAATGTAGTACTGATCGTTATAATCCGTAGCTTCCTCATATGGATCAACCTCAACTACAAACTGCAAACACCTATCCTTCATATAAATGTACTGACATGCTGGACCGTCCAATAGACATTGGCCTTGCCACATCAGTCCACCTGGTGTAGGGACTCGCTAGTGTCTGCCATAGGCGGTATAAGCTGGTGCGATTCGTATTGTCGCTTGACTCGACTCGGCAAATGTTACTCGATTAACTCAAAACATACGAGGGGCGTAATGGCACGCCACTTGTCCTCCTCACCTTCCTCCTCATGATATGGATCCCATATTATCTATGGGAAAATGACATAAATACATTAGTTACTGAAAATAGAGTTACATAGTACACATACGCGAATGAGATAGGAGTTGGAATAGTACCTGTTAAATCGTCTTCATGTCTAAAAAATCTCGCAGAGAGTTCACTTTAGTCGAGAGGTGAACTCGAGTGATACAATCCATGAGCCATCTAGTGCCATATGACTCTCCATCCCCAGGGTACCCAGGCTTGATGTGAATGTGCACAACCTTTCCCTACTCAGCTCATCTACGGTATATGAGAACTATTGGATGGTATCAGGTGATATGCTCCCATGCCCAAACCTATAATGTAATAAATGCAAGAGCTTAATTGTGTTATTAGTTAGTAGGTCGTAAACAATAATAAGAACTAAAGTACCCGGGGAATGACTAATGGCCCGACAATGTCCACAGCTGCTCGACCCCGTCTGAAGCGAGAAGCACGGCACATCTGCCGATATAAGTACGAGATTTTCAGACTACCCCAATTGTATAAAGCTATACTATCCCAGCACGATAAAAAAGATGCAAGTAGATGAGTTGCACCTCATTCCCCGACTTATCTGCGAATAATACACAAAAAATGATTGACCAGTAATACAGATGAGCATATCTTTAAATGTTAACCTCGGAGGAGTCTAGAGGTGGTTGTTGACGGAAAACCTAAGTCAACCAAGACAGTTTGACCATGGATCCACCCATCGCATCCTCGGGTAGGGAAACTTTGAATATTTTCTCAATAGTTTCCTAGAAATGAGCAGGACTAGATCCAGACACTGTATTTCCTGTCAATAGTAATCTCGTATGTGGGTAGGTAAGTCATAGTGTGGAAATGTGATCAACCAACGGTTCTTCAGAAAGGTGATACTTAGCACATGCTACCAAACACATGCAAACATGGGAGGTGGTACACTTGAATCTTGTTACAAAAGCACATACCATCATAGAAACGTGCCATATAGCGTTTAGCTCCCTTACGCATTACTCTATCTCCTCGATCGCTTGTTTCTTCGTATATGCCGCTTTTAGTAAAGGACTAAACACTATGGAATCTAGCTTTATTTCTATTCACTTTAATATTTTGTTCCACGTAAAAAGTGATAGATGGTTAGCTGCAAGTCATTGCCTAGCAATCTCTCATTAATGAACAAACCATTTGTTCACTCTGTATAATGAGAGCTTGACTATAGCTATAACTGGCAGAAATCTAGCACCATTGATGACTCTATATAACAATTTTGCCATGTTTTTCATTGTATATCCTATCTATGACCCCCATCATAAGCAAGGGACCACTTATTGGTCACCATGTCGTGGATGTACTCAGCAGCATCAATAGAAACCTGAGAAATACATCAATTAGCTTTATCTAACTTAGATGTTTTTTGCTGAAATAAAACTCTAATGAATGCTTTCTTCACCAAGGAATTCTTCACATAAAAGTTTAAATTCAAAGCAACACGACAAATACAAAAGCGGTGAAATGCATCTGGAGGAGTCCAACCACAATGTATGTCATTCATGGCTTGAATAATACCTAGGTGATGATCAGATAACACACATAGCCCTCTTTTATTCGTGACATGATGTTAGATTTATGCCATAAACCAACTCTAACTCTCTCTATTATCGTCCTCCATAAGAGAAAATGCAAGAGGGAATAGTTGGTTATTCCCATCGAATCCTATTGCTAGTAGAAACTTTCCTATGTATTTCCAATATAAATGTGTGTCGTCAATGACAATGAGAGGAAGTGCATATTGGAACCCATCTATGCATGATTCAAAAGCCCAAAAAATGCTTTTGAAAACCCTAAAACCGGGAGTCCTTGATTTGTAACACCACTCCACGACCATCACAAGGTGAGTATCCCTCAATGCCTGCATAATCTAAGGTAGATGTTTGTATAAAGCTTCCCAACTACCATAAATTTTAGCTATTATGGCTTGCTTATCATACCAAGCTTTCAAATAAGGTATAATGTGGTGGAATCTTCCACGCACCATTCATATGATTACGACCACCTTTAATATAGGATCAGCTCTAAAACATTCCTTAATACAGTTGCCTATCAATGACAAACTCAGGTGTCGAACTCCACGATCGTGACTATCATTAACACAGGATGAAGTACGTGGACTCTTATATGTTGATATGGTCCAAATTGGACGTACACTGCTCTTCTTCCTAGCACGAAGTTTCCAACCACACTGGTCCGAACAAATCAGCTACAATACACTTTTGTTTGATGTTTGACACTTATATGATTGGTTTACCCTAATGTAATACATCTTCATAGCTTTAATGAGTTAATTCTTGCTTGCAAACTCCATACCCTTTAAAATTCCCCACCAACCATGTACGATGAATATAGGCCATGTATTCTCCAACCATCACCCTCCACATATTCTTCAAAGTCATTGTAAAAAGAAATGGTTGATTGAATTTCAAGTTGGTTGGCCTCTGAACTAGTTGTAAATTTTCTTTCTAAGTTTAATATTTCCTCATCCTCCACTACCTCCTCATCCTCTTCCCCTTCCCCTTTCTCTTCTTCCACCTCTTCTTCTTATACTTCTTCCTCACCTTGCCTAATCCTTGCTTTATGAAGATAATTCACATACATATCTGTCAAGAGTATATGAACAGGGGTCATGTTGAGAAAATATGTCCATCATTCCAATATATGAGGAAATGAGTGGAATTGAAGAACTAACATTTTATGAGAAAGATAAGGATACTTGCTCCACATATATTTCAATACAAGAATCTGGAAAATTTTGAATGCATGCCCATAAGACTTTCACAAAATAGTCATATGTCAGTGGCAATCCATACATGTCGATGAACCAGTGGAGTATTTCATTCTCAAGTTTAAATTCATTGTCCTTTTATGAAACTCACAAAAGTTAAAGATTTTATCTAAAATATCACAAAAATTGTGTTCAACACTAACCAAAATAGGTCTAACTTGTCCACCTTCATATCCAACCGTATTATCCCTTTCTATCAATACTCCACCCCATCGACATAACAATAGAAATAAAGATGTATTCATGATGCATACAAAAAAAAAATTTCTTCAATGATATTCAACAATATTTTAACAACATTTCATACCATAACCAATACTTCTATCTCTTTGTCACATTCAAATATCTCACAACTCATAACTAACAAAATATCACTATAATTCTAACTACAATTCTAACTATAATTCCACCTAAATATAAATCTAAGTAAAATTCAATTACTAACTATAATTCCACCTAAATTTTATTTTAAGTAAAACTCAATTATTAACTCTAATAAACCAAAATATAATTCTAACTCTAATTACACTTAAATTTCATTCTAATAAGTAAAATTTAATTACTAACTGTTAGTAAATAAGGTGTGGATGGCGCTGGTGGCATGCCCTTGGCCGGTGTTGGAGCTTGGTTCTTTGTTGGTGGAGATATTGGGAGGTCTCCTTCTCCACATACACACATTGAGGAGCCCCGGGAAGAAGAGAGGACCCCAGTGACCCAAATGATCCACGAGATGAGTCAGGGGCTATTTGATCCAAACTCGTGGCATCCACACACTTCAAAGGCTAGCTTTAGCTCGCGAGCAGGGGATCCTATAGTGTCAAAAGAGGACTAACTTTGGGTTCTAGGTCTATTGTCTTATGTTAGCTTTATGTACATTTATGAATTTTCTTGATTGGATTGTATTTTGGGACTTTGTTTACTAAACATGTTATGTGTATTATGATTTGACTCTTGTTTATGCATTTGTGTGTGCTTTGCTTTGCAGCGTGAATGATACATGAGCCTATTGTGAAACTCACTAGATGTGATGCATGTCTTGCTAAGTTCAATGAAATTAGTAAATATGCAAGGATAATTTTGGAAAAATATGCCCTATTTTTGGGCCACGAAGGGATACTTACTCTCTCCTAACAAAAATTGAAAATTTTAGGGGGAAGGCTTGCAAAATTTTTATTGATCGAAGGGAATTGGTTTAATCAACTCATGTGATGATTTGAGAAGCTCCTCGAGGTTGGAATGGGTTAGTTTAGGACTTTGGGTTTTTAAAATGGGTAAAAAAGAGTCCAAGTATGCCATGTACTAAACAAAAATAACAATTAATCATTAATGATGCATTTGATTAGTTTAGCTTGGCTGAAATTGGGTACCAATAGAACATAGGAGCTTAGGGTGACAATGCATTGGAGGGTGTCAAGGACACAAGCTGGGTGTTTAATGCTAGGCACATGCATCAAACACTGAGTTGGGGCTGCTGGGTCTTGGCATCAAACATTGGAAGTCGGCATTTAGCACTTGGCTGGGCATTTGACGCTTGTAATCTATGTCTTGCACGTAGGCTTTGACTTAGTGTTTTGGCTATATAAACCCCTTGACGGGATTCCAAGGCTTCTTACCTCCGAACATAACCCATTTGCTTCTCATTTTAATTTGTTTCTCTCTCCAGAAAAAGAGTATGGCTTCTAAGTTTGAATTAGCCTTTGCTTGGCTTAGTTCATTGAGCAAGGGTGAAAAGATTTAGGTAGACACCACGTGTCTTGGAGTGCTTTCTTCTTTGAGTTTTGTGAAAGTTGACACAAATTTTCTCATGGTGGCTTACAAGTGTTGGGATCTCATTTCCCACATTTTTAAATTCAAGAATGATGAAGTAGTGCCTATGCCCAACGAGCTCGAGGCTATCATCGGTTGGCCGATTAATGGGCCACCTTGCCTTCCATCCAAAGAGTACTACTATGCGGATTTTGAGAGGTACTTATGCCTCTAAGTTAAGTCCCTCAACAATGTTGTTTTTAGGACTAGGGTAGACTTAGAGTGTATGGTTTCTCTTTTTCTACTCCCACCCGTGAGCCTAGAGCTCAAATCTTCAGCAACAAAGCCTTGCACTTTTACCTATTCACCCAATTCCTCTTCGTCAATGAGGGAAATGAGGAAGGATTTTGCCTCCATAATTCAGATTGTGGAGCAAAGTGCTAGCATGAAGAATTCAATGCCGATTGTTCTAGGCGAGCTCATGGTTGGCCTAGACCTCCATCATGTGGATTCCACTCTAGGTTTTGGAGGGTGCCCAACCCTTCTTCAAGTATGTTTTGATTTATACTTGGTTTGATTGTTTTTCCTTTGCAATGTCTTAAACATTGGCTTTTGCTCATTTTATTTTTTGAAGATTTGGGTGATGGAGAGGCTCATGCTAATAGCTTCCCCTAAGAATCTTTCCACCTACGACAAAAAAAGGTTCACCATACGAAGAAAACTCCTTGACCATGAAACCTTGGAGGCATGGAAGCCTATTTTTCCAAGGGGGAGTTCATTATAAGGTGGATTGTCCCATGGTGGAGGGTTGTGGAACTGACTGATATTGAGAAGAGATGTGTTTTTAGAGTCCCAAGTCTTTCAATTTTCACTTTTTACACTCCGGCTTGGGTCTTAAGACAATTCGGACAAAAATAAATGGTTGTGAACAAACAATATGGAATATCCTTAGAGCATACCTCTCTAGGAGGAGCTGGTTAAGCTTTGGGAATCATATTAGAGTGAAAAACCAATGTGGTTTATACAAGATCCTCCTCAAATGACCATGCTCTTCGAGAGCTATTTGGCTTGGATTTGGGAGAATAGCGAGGAAGTCAAGGTTAATGAATCTTTCTATAGACCTATCCAAGACCAAATAATGAAGCCTAAGCTCCCAACGGTTCATGACCGCTTGGGTGTGCAAGTCGTGCCACCAAAGGATCGATTGGGCAAGAGGGTCAAATCGGTACATAAAAGGCAAGGAAAATTGGTTTGATAGGTTAGGGTAAATTAAGGCTTGTAAAAAGAAATGAAAAAGAGGCTTTGTGTTTGGCTACAAAGGTCACTTATTTCTTTGTCTCTTAGAGTTTAACTTTTCTTTTATTTAAGCTTTAAGAAGGTATTAGGCCATAATTTTAGGATTTTATGTAACCTTTTCTTTCTTTGAATGAAATTAAATTTTCTTTGCGAATTTTATTATGTCAATTACATGCTTTGAGGATTTCATTTACACAAATTTACAAACTTAAAATCGATCACTTAGTCCAAATGAGCAAAAATTATCATGAAAGAACATGTCTAAACCTAGCACAAAGTTTAGGTATATTTTTAAGAGCTAAAGAAGCTAAACATTAAGTCCTTTAAATAGGAGTCTTTATGCTTAACGCCGAAACTTTAACCCGGGACTAGGAGCCTTTTTGCTTTGTGCTCAGCAGAAATTAGACAACTCAGGAGCCTTTGGCTGACGCTCAAGACTCAGCGAGAAACACACAACTGAGCGTTCAACATTGAAGCTTTATGCCTGGAAATTCCATAGCAGCAGAGGAGGAGACAAGAGTTATTTTTTTTGACGCCCAAACTTGGGCGTTCAATGCTTGGCCTCTGGGTGTCCAACACCTTGCTTTGGCATTTGGCATTAGAGCTTAGGTCTGGGATAGTTTCTTGCAGCAAGTACGGTGATTCATGATTTTTATTGTGACCAAGCCTCATGAGAACATAGCTCTATTTAAAATTTTCTTTCAAACTTGAAACTCAAGACACAGTGCATTTTAGAGGTTTCATTTAGGGTTTGGAAACACATAGGGCGGACGGGCCTCAGATGAGGTTACATATGTATCTACTAAGGAAATCAAGCCATAACGTAGCTCTGAGGCATTAATGGGTGCTTAAGAGATGAATTATTTCAACTGATTGAGGTTCACCAGTGATTGAAATTAATTGTCTTCCATATCTGTTAATTACACGGCTCCTCCAGATAGTATCTTTTTAACAATATAGGATCTGGCTAGTTCGGTCTGAATTTCACCTAAGGATCCATCACTGATTTTTAGAGTGCTTTAAGCACTAGGTCGCCCTCTTTGATGAATCGGGTGTAGACCTTCTAGTTGAAGTGATTTGCGATCATTTGTTGATATAGTTAAACGTGATGCATGGCCTAAAGCCATTATTCATCCAACTGGATCAATTCATTGTATCTTGCTTTAACTCAATTAACTTCAGGCAATTGGCTCTCAAGAAGACTCCTTAATGAAAGAAGTTCAAGCTCGACAGGTTAGACAACTTCTATCTAGTATATCAAAGAATAAAGGGTCATGCCTTTTGATGTCCTAATTGATGTTTTGTAACCCCATAGAGAAAAATGCAATTTCAGTGGCCAGTCTTTGTAATTTTTGGTCATTTTCTGGATTATGACCTTGACATTTTTGTTTGATGCCTTCATTGCCCCATTCCTCTACGGTCTGTATGGAGACAAGCGATGGTGTTGAATTTTGTATTTGGTCAGAACGTCTGCACATTCTCCATGAAAGTGGACCCCTTGGTCACTTTTGAGCTCATGAGGCACACCATATCTATAAAATGATGTTCTCTTCTAAGAATTTGGCCACTTGCTTGGAACCTAGGGATTTATATGATTTGGCTTTGACCCACTTTGATAAGTAGTCAATTGTGACCAAGATAAACTCATGATCCCCTATGCCAAGAGGAGCTATTTTGCCGATGACGTCAATACCCCGTGTTGAGAAGGGCCAGGGTGACGAATATGGGTTCAGCAATGACACAAGAATTTACTAAAGGTTTGTGCACTTCTGACTAAGCCTGGTAAGGAGCTAGACTTTCACTATTAACTTTCCATTTCTTAGATATTTGGTTGATTATTAAGGAGGAATCACCATAAACTCATATCTTCTAGATATCTAAGGATATTGCAACATGTTTACCTAGAATGCATACTTTATACTCAGTGGCATTATTAGTAGCCTCAAAGTGTAGCTTGACTAATAGGGAAGTGTGCTCTTCTTTTGGAGATACTAGAAGTATCCCCGCACAACATCCCTTATGGTTAGAGGCACCATCAAAGTATAATGTCCAGCTGCCATTTTTGGTTATGAGGAGATCTTCTTCTGAAATATCATAATTTTCCTTGAAATATTTTGTTGGTGATTCACCCAAGAAATTAGAGACTATGGATCCTTTTATTGCCTTTTATGGAACATATTTTAGATCAAATTCAGCTAGTAGGACTAGCCATCTTGAAAGGCGCCCATTGAGAGAAGGCTTCTCAAACAGGTTTTTGAGAGGATCCATTTTTGACACAATATATGCCGTGTGCGAGAGCATGTAATGCCGAAGATTTTTCGTGGCCCAGACTATTGCAACACTAAGTCTCTCAAGGCATGTGTATCTATATTATACTTGAGGAACTTTTTGCTAATGTAGTAGATTGCATTTTCCTTTCCCTAGTACCTCTTGGGTAAGCATAGCCTTGATCATTAAGTCAGTGATTGTGAGATACAGGAAAAAGAAGGATTCCTAAAAATGCTGACACAAGAAGGGGGTAGATTAAGGAGATAGCTTTTTATGATTGAAAGGTTTTTGGAAATTTTCATTCCAATCCTTAGGAGCGTCCTTTTTCAGATTTTATAACACATGCTCACATATCATTGTAAGCTTAGATATGACCATGTTGATGTGCTGGATGTGGCCTAGGAAGCCACATATCTCCTTTTCATTCTGAGGTGGTTTCATATCTAGGATAGCTTTGATTTTTCTAGGATCAACCTCAATGCCTCAAGAGATGATGATGTATCCTAACAATTTTTTAGATGTGACCCCAAAGGCACATTTCTATGGATTCAACCTCATATTGAACCGTCACTAGTAGAAAATGATCAATATGCGACAGGGTTTTTAGTATAATATGCGACTTCAAAAGGCTAGCAACAATTGGGATAGCAGCAAAATGATCAATATAGAAGGTTTGAATTTGAAATTTGGGTATAATAGGGATCAAATTAATCTATTTAATTTGCTGTGTAAAAAATACGCTGTATTTTAAGGATTAATATGCGCCATTTTAAGGCTAAGTTACACCGCATACGAATCATTAATATGCGACGGTTCTAGACTAAGTGACGCCGCATTTTAATGATTAATATGCGGCGGTTCTAGACTAAATATCGCCGCATATTTAACTTCCCAGATTGAAAAAAGTTCCTATAACAGAGAAATATGCGGCGGGTCTTGGGGACACCCGCCGCATATAAATGGTTTTTTTTTGGTATGTTTTAATTTGATCCCTATTATACCCAAATTTCAAATTCAAACCTTCTATATTACATTTGCAATTTCTACTAACCAATGTACATGTATACATATGATGATCCATCTCTCATTATATATACTAATAGGGTCGTAAAATCAACCATTAAGTGTCATCAAATCTACGACCCAATTAATGAACTTGATGTATAATACCTATAAAATACACAAAAAGGTAATGTAAATAATCTAAAAAAAGTTATATGTCCAATACTTGGCCAGTTTGTTGCGGACAACATCGATTTCTTTGGCGAAGAAGGGCTCCTCGTTGAATCCTTTGCATACCTAATATTGGTTACCATATCATTAAAGTATATATAAAATGAAATGTATTTGTAAAGTATAGCTCAAACATATATGGTCCCAATTACAAATCCGACCTATATATATTGACTGATTGATATAATCATGTTAAATACATTATTTTCTACCCAAAACCGATCCCATTTGAGATATATTGACTCATATCAATATATTTCAAGTGTTTAGGTTATTTTATACCCAAAACCTCTCCCGTTTGACCGTGTTCGACTCAAATCGATGTATTTCAAGTGTTTATGACATGTTATAGGGTAAATACGTCATTTTCTACCCAAAACCAATCCCGTTTGACCTATATTGACTCATATCATCCTATTCAAAGTGTTTGGGACAATTTTAGGGGAAATACGCCAATATTGACCCAAAATCGCCCTATTTGAGATATATTCACTCATATCGATGTATTTCAAGTGTTTAGGTCATTTAATACACAAAACCTGTCCCGTTTGATCGAGTTTGACTCAAATCAATGTATTTCTAGTGTTTATGACATGATTTTAGGAAAAATACATCATTTTCTACCCAAAACCGATCCCATTTTACCTATATTGACTCATATTGTTCTACTCAAAGTGTTTAGGTCATTTTATACCCAAAACCTCTCCTGTTGATCGAGTTTGACTCAAATCGATGTATTGTAAGTGTTTATGACATGTTCTAGGGTGAGTACGTTATTTTCTACCCAAAATCGATCCTATTTGACCTATATTGACTCATATCGTCCTATTCGAAGTGTTTAGGTCATTTTATACCCAAAACCTCTCCTATTTGACCGAGTTTGACTCAAATTAATGTATTTTAAGTGTTTATGACATGTTCTAGGGTAAATACATCATTTTCTACCCAAACCCAATCCCATTTAACCTATATTGCCTCACATCGTCTTATTCAAAGTGTTTTGGCCAATTTCTAGGGGAAATACGCCAATATCAACCCGAAACCGCCTTATTTGAGATATATTGACTCATATCAATGTATTTCACATGTTTAGGTAGTTTTATATCCAAAATCTCTCTCGTTTGACTGATTTTAACTCAAATCGATGTATTTCTAGTGTTTATGACATGTTTTAGGGTAAATATGTCATTTTCTACCCAAAACCGCATTTGACTTATATTGACTCATATCGTCCTATTCAAAGTGTTTGGGACAATTTCTTGGGGAAATACACCAATATTGACCTAAAACTGCCCTATTTGAGATATATTGACTCGTATCGATGTATTTCACGTGTTTAGGTCATTTTATATCCAAAATTTCTCTTATTTGACTGAGTTTGACTCAAATCGATGTATTTCTAGTGTTTATGACATGTCTTAGGGTAAATACGTCATTTTCTACCCAAAACCGATCCCATTTGACTTATATTGACTCATATCATCCTATTCGAAGTGTTTGGGACAATTTCTAGGGGAAATACGCCACTATCGACCCGAAACCACCCTATTTGAGATATATTGACTCATATCATTGTATTTCACGTGTTTAGGTCATTTTATATCCAAAACCTCTCCCGTTTGACCGATTTTGACTCAAATCAATGTATTTCTAGTGTTTATGACATGTTCTATGGTAAATACGTCATTCTTTACCCAAAACCTATCCTATTTGACCTATATTGACTCATATCAATGTATTTGAAATGTTTAGGTCATTTTCTACCCAAAATCGCCCCTTTTGACTGATTAATGGTGTAATTCATAATGTTTCCTATGTTCCATTCTCTTGCTCTTTCGCCTTCATCACATTCCTCATCTTTCCTATAAAATGCTCTATTAGGGTCTGTTCTTTTTTGACTATTATGAAGAAAAGATGGAGAATTTATCTGCTGGAAAGAGAACAAGGAGTCAAAGAGCTAAAATGGTGATGGAACAAACCAAAAGGGCACGTCTTACTGCGGTTAGGAAGTGGCAATCGATAAAAGAGAATGATGCGGGTAGTACTAGCCGAATGGAAGATCAAAATTTGAGGGTTTTGATGGATGACAATGAATTTGTTGTGATTGATAAAGAAGAGTTTCTGAGAGGGGTTAAATCTCATGAATCCAATAACCCTTCTTAAAAACTCTTCTTCATCAATCACTATAGCCTCATTTTCACCCATCAAAACCCCCATATTTTTATCTTTCATTCAACTACTACCACCCTCATCAGTCTTTTTTATTGACTGCTACTTCCTAACCGTAACAATATGCACCCTTTTGTTTCGTTCCAACACCATTTAAGCTCTTTGACTCCTTGTTCTCTTTCCCACAAAAAAAATTCTCCATCTTTTTCTCGTAAAAGTTCCAAAAAGAAAAGAGGAAACTAGATCATTTTATAGGAAAGCAGAGTACTACAATGAAGGCGAAAGGACAAGTAAAAGTAACAAAGGAAACTATTATATTTGAAGTGTTTAGGGCATGTTAAAGGGAAATACGCTAATATCGACTCAAAAACGGTCCTATTTGGCCTATATTTAAAGTGTGAAGGACAATAATCTACCCAAAACCGCTCCTAATCGAGTTGTATTAACTCAACCAATTCTAGGTAAAGTGTTTAAGGCATGATTAAGAGGGAATACAATATTAAAGATACTCTAAACGATGAAATTATGGGAAAAAGCTCTTACCTCCTCCATGGGCATCTCACTACTGCACCTGTTGAGGACGTCAAGTATGAAATGCATCACGAAGTAGCCGCACTCAGTTCTGCCAAGTTGTTGAGCACACTATGCATTACAAAATAAAAATTTTAGCCATATGTATGATAGTATTATTTTACAATGTTTTAATTAGTTAATGAACTTACCACCACTTCTATCCATGTTGATGTCTTCTTTCTAGCTCGTTCTCCTTGCAACGTAAGTCTTTTTAACACACTGGATCATTTTATAGGAAAGCATTTATTAATTTATTTTCACAAGCCCACAAAACCCTAAACACTCTTCCTCTCCCTCTCCTTGTTGTACACCCTCAGCCGTCGCCATCCAGCCCAGCTGCCACCGCCTCTTCCCTGCCGTTGTCCACCACCGTCGGTGAGCCACCAGCCTTCCTCCCTCTTCTTCTTCCTTTGTTTTCTCTTCTTTTCTTACTTAATTATTATTCCCTAGTATACATGTTTAATAAGTTTTTATATAATTTTTGTATTGATTTTATTATGGGTTAAATTTTTATTGAAAGTGTATAAATCTTATATTCTAGAATTTATTTTACGCATACTACTAGTTTCATAAGATTTTTATGCATAGATATTAATGCCTAGGCATGCTAGTGCCATAAATTAGAGTTTTTGATACTAGGCTTTTTATTTTCACATAAAATCTTAAATATTTTGTGGATCATCTATGTTAAATTTTATGGGGTTGTTTTTTAAATGAATTTTCATATTTTATGATCATATATTTTGGTATAAAAATATTAGTTTTCATGATTTAAGGCTCAGATTCTTATACTAGTATTTGGTTCATGAAATTTTGACTATAGTATGAAATATTTTGTTACAAATTTAATATTAAGGTATTTGAAATAAATTTTCAGAATACATAAAAGATCATGGTTTAATTGTTGAAGATTTCATGTTTTAAGTTTAAAAGTATATACTATTAGTATATACATTAGATTAAGACTATTCTAAGATACAATTGGGAGTAATTTGAGTATACTTCATAAAAAACAAATTTTCAGATTTTAAGAGTTGTAAAAATGGAGTTTTATAACATATACATAGTATTTTAATGAGTTTACAAATAATATTTGTAGTATTGTGTTGGAGATACTAGATTATGTTTTGGGAGACTTAAAAAGATGTTTTGGAATTGTTTTTAAACCCAGAAAGATTAGTAGGATTACTGTAAATTTTGGGTAATGGTGTATTGATTTAGGTTGTATAATTTGGTGTAAGAGAGCACTTTGTATAAGTAGCTAACTAGTAAGGAAAGTGGCCACCTGTGTATTTTACTCCAGGTACGTACAAATTAGAAAGAACATTACCCTTAGGAGCATGATCTAGGGTGAAATGCAAACTTAGTATCATGTTTAGGGAACCTTTTGGATGAGATTGTTTGGTTATTTATTTGAAAGAATTCATGTTCTTTACATTAGGGGCATGTTTTGGTATTGTTTGTGAGAAATTGTGATTTATTAAATTGATATTAATTTGTTAATTAATCCATGAGGTTGTTTATTATTACTCCTTCATTACTGATAATATGATGGGAGTAAACGTGAATCATTTTAAGTCTTAATGACGAGAGTAGTTGACTTTGTTCAACAGATTTAACAGCTGATATTGAAATTAAAAGTTTAAAAATTACAGTATAACAAAGATTAATTGTGTAACTTTAATGTTTGCATGTGTGTGATGTAGTGAATGTGTATATTGTGTTTAAACAGTAAATCACGTAAAGAGAAAGAGGATAAGCAATAAAACTCTAGGCTAGTGCACGTCTAGAGTATTGACAATCAGGGGTTGGAGTTTCACGGGGTATTATCTGTGGCTTTATTGGAGGCTGTGTGATCTATGAGCCTCTCTTTTATAAAGTTTTAAACTTAAAATTGGGGTTAGTTGAGATCTCATCTAGCTATGGTGACAGAGTCACACCAGTTTACCATCTAGATTTTTATACTGTATTTTGATGCTCTCCGACAAGAGTGCATGGATTATTTATTTATTTGATGTCCTAATCAAGACATGGGGGAGACAACCTAGTATATTGCTTAATCTAAGTCATTAATTAATTTATCATATTAGTTGAGTAAAATGTTGCGTGATATGTTCTTACATTTTGTAATTATTCTTACGTAATTATTATTTTAACTGTTATACTTTGTAATTTGTATGTACTCAGCTTGTTGATTACGTGCTTTTGTGTGTTTTTTGTCATGGCTTTTGCCCATAAATGATACTGTGATGATCCAATATTTATATTTGTATTATTGGAGAGCAGATTATTAACATGTATCCAAATGAGCATTCATGCATGGGTGGGTTGAGAGGAGCGTTATTTTAATTCAGATTTCAGAATAAATTATGTTTGTTTGATTTAATTTTAAAATGTTGGTTTTGGATTAGAGGTGAACGTTATTTGGTACATTGCAGAAAGGGTCGTAGAGGTTCCAGTTTGTTATATTAGGAGTTGATTTACGTTTAATGTTATTTCAAAAGTCTTTTGGTTTTCCACTACAAAACTTTGTTTTATAGCCTTAACGTCTGAACACGTGGCGGTAGAACACCGGTAGTTCCTAAAGGCTTGGTTCATGGAAATGAGAATTATTGGGGTGTTACATTTCGTGAATGCGAAATGGACGTACGTCTTTACCTCCTCGATGTTGCCATCGATTCTTGCATCCAAAGTGGCCATAAGACAAAACCAACCAACTAATGAAAGTAAATCGCATGACACACACTCATCTTGGAGTGCCCTACGTAATCATAAAATGCATTATATTAATTGTGTAAACCTCATAAAGCATTGAATAACAGAAATGTTCAATTGAGCTCCTTATAAGAATTGAGTGATGTCAGCTTTGTCAAGACATGCTGTTCTGTCTTTAGAGAAGTGGAACAAGGCTCGATCTAATGGCACATCAATGGTATTGTCTTCCTTCATCATGGTCGCACATTGAAGTAGTCATTTGCACTCGAGACTAAGAAAAGCCGCTACATCTTCAGAGAGAGGAAGTTACACTAGTAGAAAACAGTTCAATTGCTTCGCCTCAATTGCTGCGGTTAAATAAATTTCGAAGCACATAACAATAAGTGCTGCGGTTATTCAAAAACCGCAGCACTTGTTATAAGTGCTGCGGTTATAAAAATAACCGCAGCATTTATTACAAGTGCTGCGGTTATTTAAATAACCGCAGCACTTATGAGTCACAAGTGCTGCGGTTATTTGAAATAACCGCAGCATTTAATCTTCCCCCAGGAATATAATATATGACTGATTAAATGCTGCGGTTATTTGAAATAACCGCAACACTTGTGACTCATAAGTGCTGCGGTTATTTGAAATAACCGCAGCATTTAATCAGTCATATATTATATTCCTGGGGGAAGATTAAATGCTGCGGTTATTTCAAATAACCGCAACACTTGTGACTCATAAGTGCTGCGGTTATTTAAATAACCGCAGCACTTGTTCATTAATATAAAAACCCAGCCTTTTCTGTTCTAGGCCATTCAAACACGAAAACTTTTCCAGAATCGTCCCAACACTTCAGCGCACAAAAAAAAACCTAACCCTAACCTTAACCCCATAACCTAACATCCCAGGCCATTTGGTCTCTAACCCTAACCTTATAACTTACTCATCTCTCTTATTTTGAAGAAGTCTACATACTCCGAAGCCCAAATGTAAGGTTTGTATTTGCCTTAAACTCTAGTATATATATTTTTTTAAATTCTTTTATCCATAATTTCCATAATTTGTTAATATATAAATGCGAAGATTTGCCCTAATCTTATAACTTCTTATATGTTCAGATCTGTATGTTACATGTTGTGTTTATGAAAGAATAAGCCTTAAAAATCGAGTTTCATAGATTATAGGGTGCTAGAGGCCTTTTTTGGGGATAATGAGTGAAAAAATCCCCCAAAGGGGAATTAGCCCCTGTAGATCTCTCAAAAATACACAAGTTAGACATATTATAAGGCCTATTCGGAGTCCCATAATCAATTTTATGGCTTCTCAAAGTTTTTTTTTCAATATCTCAAATAATACGTCACCAAAGCCTCTAAAAGCTAACATATTGTGTAGTACCTCTTAAAATAGGTGGTTTCAAAAAAAATTTACACCATTTGGATCACCGGGCTAAGAGATATGCCTCTTCGAACTTTACGAAACTTTGGAATAGCACCCGAAATCTATGAGTAATGAATTGGTTGTTTATTTTGAGTACAAAATATTGTACATCACAATTTTGCGTGCGAAAACGAGTGGTCATAATTGAATTTTCGATTTATATGCTTCACGATTCATCATTTCTTAGCTTTTCTTATCTTTTATGACCTATTCATTTTTATTTTTTTTTGTTCTGGTAACCATCAATTGCTGCGGTTATTAGAAAAACCGCAGCAAATAATGCTGAAATATTTTTTTTATTATTTTTAAAAAATATTTGCTGCGGTTTTTTGGTAAAACCGCAGCAAATAATAGGTATATTTGCTGCGGTTATTACTAAAAACCGCAGCAAATAAGTATGTCAATTTTTTTTTTTAGTTTTTAATAATTAATGCTCCGGTTTTTTATAAATAACCGCAGCAAATAAGGGTAATTAATGCTGCGGTTATTTTAAATAACCGCAGCAAATAATATTATAAGTGCTGCGTCAAAAAAACCGCAACATTTGTTGGTTTTATATGTGCTTCGGCCATATGTGCTTCGGTACAATAACCGCAGCAAATAAGGTTAAATAACCGCAGCAAATAGACTTTTTTCTACTAGTGTTAGTTTTCTGCCACTGATTTCTTCGAGGTCGGCTCATTGCTTTCAATAACTTCATCAGGTGACATCCCCTTCATCTTTTTAGCTTGTAGAGTCACCTAATTATAAAATCACATATTGCACTAATTCAGTCATACATAAATATAATTATAGAGGAAATTCGATTAAAACTTTGTTTTCTACCTCACTTATGATCTTGATCAAATGTAGAGGCCATTGCACAAAAGTACCAATGATACTAATGTCTTGGTGTAGGGAGAACAACTTGTCCTTCATAGTGACATCAAACTCCTGTCTAAGTTCCTCTCGGAGTTGAGCCTTCAAAGTTTCTCGATCTTCCCTTGAAACTCCACTTTGACTTTGTTGGCTTGATCTCGGTGGAGAAGGTCCAAATACTTGTCGGTACCTAATATTAGTCCCTCTAAATCCTCATTACCTTGGGCAGAAAAGCTACAACGACGCAAGGCAACAATGGATATCAGAGGGTTTTTATCCCTCTTGCTCGGGACCTTCTTCTACAGAATCCAACACCATGCAAATAAACCGTGGGGATGACTGGTTTTGTTCATGACACAAGAAGGACAAGAAAACTAGGGAGAGAGTCATTCCAAATGAACAGATGTAGGCTGTGGCTAAGAAATACGTAAGAATTCTATTTGTAAATCAGTACAGTTACCACTGCTTATAAGATCTGACATTCATTTCTAATCTTTTCCTTTTTATTTTCAGTTGGAGTTCCGAGATAAGCAAATTCAAGGGGAATTCGTTCTCATGAGGAAGTCATTCATTTACTCCCAACCACTCCTAGTTGATGTTGAACTTCCGAATAAGAAGTCAAATGTGCTGACCATACTTGAGACGCCACCTACCAATGGGGCGGTGCAAATGATCGAACTCTAGATTTATAGGCTCCGCCACTCTAAGGCTTCTAGTCGGACCTCTAGGTTGACCTAAGCCCCGAGCACCACCCTTCCCCCTCCCGGTACCCGATCACAAGGGGATGACAATGTCCATGTGTACATCATCTCCTAAACTTGTTGCTGCTTCAGCAATCCTTTCATGTTCGTCAAATATTCTATCCATTCTCTGAGTTTCTAACTCAGTAGCTATGTCTTTTGGATCACCTCGATCAGTTTCGAGGTGAACATCGTACTCAACGTCCTCATCAGAGACACTAAAATCTTCGTCACTAGCCATGATGCAAGATAATAACTGCATAAAAGAACAATAGTATATGCAAATTAAGTTAGTGAATCGTCTAACAATAGTACAGGAAATAAGGCAAACATTAACATAAATACGAAATAATTTAATACCTAGACAATGAATACTACTCATCTATAGTAACTCCTTCATGGTGATCCATTCTCATATAATTTGTTTCCTTTTCTCGTCCAGCATCCATGTCATCATTACATGGCATCAAGAATGGTGGGAGATCATCAAAGTCATCATACTTGTCCTCATCAGTGACATCACCAATTCCAAGGATC
Source organism: Dysphania ambrosioides (assembly GCA_026401315.1). Lineage (NCBI taxonomy): Eukaryota > Viridiplantae > Streptophyta > Magnoliopsida > Caryophyllales > Amaranthaceae > Dysphania > Dysphania ambrosioides. The sequence continues at coordinate 13,207,219 of CM048670.1, read as the reverse complement.
TGTTGTTTACCAGGGACAACAACAGCCCATCAAGGGTCATTTGTATCTTTAATGTAGAATACTTGTTTACCTTGTGATGCAAGTATAAACGGTTCCTCCGTATCACGCATTCGACTCATGTTGACTAAAGTCCAATTCGATTCATCTTTCTTCACCGAACCACATCGACTGATATCTTCCCACTTGCATTAGAAAAGGGGAACCTTAAAGCCACATTATTCAAATTCCCATATCTCTTGAATTATCCCGTAGTAAGAAAAGGTCGCATCAATTGATGCTTTATCTTTTGAGCTAGCATATTCTCGTGAAGAAGCCACTATTGAAACACAACTATTTTTAACAGACTTTTATTTCTTATCTTGACGTTCAGTGTAGAAGGTATATCCATTAATATCATACCCCTCAAAAGATCGAATAGTTGTTCGAGGGCCATAAGCTAACCACTTGATTGTTTCAGACAATACATGCATAACTTTTTCATGAAACCAATCGATGAAGGTATTATTGTGTTCTTGCATTAATGCTCGTTCACCTTTAGAAGGGTACTTCACCTTCAATTCATTCATATGCCTTTCTAAGTAAGGATGAGCCTCTGTGATATAGTGCAAAACAAATAAATGAGCTTGTCTCTCTTTCGACAATGGAATTAAGACCTCCTTAGAACCTACGGTGTCGTGCCCTTCAAGCCTCCCTTCATGCCTCGATTTTGATACCCAATTGCCTCCCTCTTGGATAAGAACTCACTAAGAAACTCACCTACCTCCTCTATGGTTATACCTTGAATTATACTACCTTTAGGGTATGCTAGGTTTCTTGCCTTTTTCTTTAGAGTACCCATGTATTTCTTGAAAGGATAAGCCCATCTTAGGAACACTAGACCTCACAAATTGATTTCTTGAACCAAATGCACATCTAGATGTACCATAATATCAAAGAACAAAGGTGGAAAATACATCTCTAGTTGATATAAGGTTGTAACAGCACTAGCCTGTAACTCATCCAAATATGATGGATCAAGCTCCTTACTGCATCTTGTATTAAAAAAGAAAAAAGTCTAGTGAGAGAATCCTTAACATGCTTAGGAAAATATGGTGGATGGCAATTGGTAGAAACACTTGCATCATAACATGACAATCATGAGACGTCATACCCACTAATTTCAGATCTTTCATTGATACAAAGTTCTTCAAATTAGATGAATACCTACTGGAACCTTGATCCCATACAAACACTCATAAAATATCCTCTTTTTGTCTTAGGAAAAAGTGTAACAAGCCGAAGGAAGATACGTGGATTTTCTTTTTCCATTCCTAGGCGTTTTGTCTTTAGGCCATAACTTGGATCGAATCTTCATTATCTGCATATCTCTCCTGACTTTAGGACCATCCTTAGTCTTACCAGGTATATTTAACAGTGTCCCTAAGATGGCATCATAAACATTCTTTTCTATGAGCATAACATCAAGATAATATCTAATGGGTAAATACTTCAAATATTGAAGTTGCCAAATATTGATTGTTTCTTCCATAACCCATGAGCATCTCTGTGTTTCAAAGTTTTCCTGAACACATTACCTATTCCTTTCACAAAGTCATAAACCTCACTGCTAGTTAATGTGCTCGATTTAGAGCACGTTTACTAACCTGTTTTAGTGTTGAGTCTCGCGCTTTTAGTTTGATTTTATACATATTATACTTGATTTCACCTTGACCTTGTCTTTGAGTTGTTTTTAGGTCATTTCAGGTGTTTTTGATGATTTCGAGGTGAAATGCGACATATTCGAGGCTTTGACACTCTTATCAAGATTAGACATGCATATCGTAGCTTGGGCACACATTTCAAGTCACTCATGAAGATCTCATGAAGTTTAGAAAACATTAAGTCACTTGAAGAAGGTGAAAAGAGGAATGTAGAGTCAAATTTGACCGAATCTGACATCCATTCAGTCAAATGGCACTTCAGTATAGAGGCCTGTGTTCTATTGTCACTAGGAAGGCCGAATGGCACTCATTTGGGCAAATCATCATCCATTTGGCCAAATGGATGTCTCCATTTGGGCGAATCGTGCATAGAGAGGAATTCAACAAAGCTGCTGGAATGGGCGAATGGGTCATTAATTCGGGCGAACAGAGTAGCATTCGGCCAAATGGGTCATTAATTCGGGTGAATAGACCTGTTTTCTTCGGAAATTTTACTTCTTCTTTAGGCCGCCCCAAAGACATTTTAGGGTTTCAGGATTTCTTTTATTGTTTGTTATAAATACCCCTCTTTCTGAAGAGAGGAGGAACCCTAGTTTTATTAGTTTTAGCTTTACTTGGCCTCAAAAATTCTATTAGTTCTAGTTTTCCATTTTCTGCTTTCTCAACATATGTACTCCAAGTTTTCGATTTTATTGTTTGGATTCTGATCGTGGATATTGCATTCAAGCTTTTTTGTGAGTATCAATCTCTTCTTCACTTTCCAATTCATTCGTTATAATTCAGTTGATGTTTAGTCTAATGTTTATCATTCATCTAGAATAGTTTCTGATTTAGTTTTTCTCTCGTTAATTTCTTTTCATGATTGTTGCATTTGTTTTATTGAATATCATCATGTTGTATATCTTGAATATGTATGAGTAGTTCTCTTGGGGGTTTGATTAGTGAAACCCTAGGAAAGGCTATGTTCTTCTGATAACTGCACTTTAAGCGCCATTTTACTAAAAGATTAGTTATGCAAACAATATTTATTAACACCCTAATACTACTACAACTAGAGTAATGGTAAGTCAGGGGTCGAACCATAGGGACAAGGGATGCTAGTTCCTAGACTTGATGTAAAAGTTTATTTGGGATTTGAATTGATCAAATTATACTAAAAACAGGAAAGTAAAGCGAGAATAAAAACGATGATAAGCAATGAAAGAAAAACGGGGATAGATTAGTTCCACCCTAGGAAGGATAATCGAACGAGAAAATATGCTAAGTTAGGGGAAATCGATCAACAATTAATCAAGACACTCAAGATGATGAGAGGAAGTTTGTGACCCTAGTATTCACATTAACAACCTATAATCGCCCTATGTCTCCAAAGGAGTGGCAGGACAAGATTCACATCGAATATCAAATAAAGAATCATTGATAATCTCAAACCCTAACTCTACGCATGAAGAACAAGCCAAACTTAGGGTTTCACCAATCAAACCCCTAAGAGAACTACTCACGCATATTCATAAATGAAAACTTAAAATTAGCAAGAGTAATTAAATCAACAAAAGCAATAAACAAAAGCATTAAATGAAATAAAACAATAAATGAAACGATAACTTACGTGATTGAAATTGCGTGAACGAAAGTAATTCTGAATCCAAAATACAAAGCTTGAAAAGGATAACAATGAAAGCTATAAATCTAAACTAATGCATGAATGAAATGGAAAGCATTAAAGTGATGTTCTAAGTTGAGGCACAAGAACTCTCAAAGTAGGCATCCTGGTTTTTTTTACAAAGCAAGGGGGTATTTATACCCTAGGGACATAAGGGGGTAAAACCCTAGAAAAACCCTCAAGGGAAGACTTAATAAAGAACCAAAAATTACGGAAACAGGGGCCATTCGGCCAAATGAAGAGTGTATTTGGCCCAATGAGTGGCCATTCGGCCGAATGAAGAGTGTATTCGGCCATTACAGAAGCTTTGAGTTTTTAGAACCTGTCCACCATTCAACCAAAGGAGAGAACCCATTCGGATGAATGGGCCTTGATTCGGCCAAATGGGAGTTCATACAGCTATTCCCGAGAGCTTGAGTCATATGCTTGAGTTCCTATCTTCCATTCGACCGAATGGATGTCAGATTCAGCCGAATCTGAACCAGAACCTTGCTGAACAGCTTCTTTGAAGTGTCTAATGGCTTCTGGAGTTTGTGATATCTTCAAGAGTAACTTAGAACGCGTGCCCAAGCTATGATACGCACATCTAAACTCTTGATATGAGTGTCGAAGCCTCAAACATGTCACATTTTACCTTAAAATCATCGAAAGTACCTGAAATGACCTAAAAATAGTTCGAGGACAAGATCAATGTAAAATCGATTGTAATATGCCTAAAATCAATCTAAAACCGCGAGACTCGACACTAAAATGGGGTTGTAAATGTGCTCTAAAATGAGCACATCATCTTTATTGTCTAATGTTATAGGAATGATGACAACAAGTAGCTCTTGAAACCCTATGCGAATCTTGTCCTGCAACTCCTTTGGAGACATAGGAAGATTATAGGTCGTTTGATGTGATTTGTGGAATAACCAAATTCCTCTCGTATACTTGGGTGTCCATGCTAGTTATTTTTTTATTTCTTCTAACCTATCATGTCCTCTTTTGAAAGCATCATTCTTAGAGTAAATCTAATCTCATCCCCGTTTTTCTCCATTTGATTTTCCTCTTAATTCATCGTGATCTATCTTTTCGTTATTAGTTTTATTTGTTCTTAAATACAAAAAGTTTAGTTGTGTTAAGAATTGAGTGTTTTGATATCCTTTGTCCTCGTGGTTTGACCCCCTACCCCACTATACTCATGTGGTTTGTAGGTTGTTATAAATACTGTTTGGTTCAAGGCTTAGCATAAACGACTGTTAAATCCTTGCTATCAAAATGGCGTCGTTGCCGGGGACAAGGCGTTATATTTGGACTCTTGCTGTTTTTGATATAGCTTTATTTTATTTCATTTCTGTTGTTGTTTGTTTTTTTTTTTTTATTAGTAGTTACCTTTGAGTTTGTTGTTTGCATGCCCCATAGCACGCACAGGTCAAACCAACCAATAGTACCATATAAATCTGAGGTCCAACATTTAAGGAAACAACCTCCAACAAAAATACCTCACCTTCTATTCAAAACCCACCCAGAACCACAATGGCCGATGAACATCAGTTGTTCGGTCAGTTCGGGACTCCTGGCTCACAAGAGTTCCAAGGAGGTATAGTACTTCCTGTTGCTACTACACCATACCAAATACACCCCTAATTCATAAGGATGGTTAAGGAAACCCCTTTTAGTGGTTTAAGAAATGAATGTCCTCTTCAACATCTCGAGGCATTCTCTGATATTTGTGGACTTATCCCTCCTTGCCCCAATAGCCCAGACTATGTGCAGATGCACCTATTTCACTTGAGTCTAGCTGGGGATGCCAAAGATTGGTGTAAATTCTTAGAACCCAACTTAATTATTAACTAGGCTCAATTGAAAATAGCTTTTCTAGAGAGGTTTTATCCTACAGTTCGTTCAAACACAAGATTGGCGTAAGAAAATTGTGTCCTTCACTCAAGAGGATGATGAGAACCTTAGTGCTACTTGGAGTCAATTTAAGAGAATGATTAGAGCATGCCCCCACCATGAGTACGGGGAAAACCATCTCAATACATTTTTCTACAATAGTCTCAATGACTCCACCAAGGCACTCCTAGACTCAACAGTAGGTGGCCAACTCTCTAAAATTCCATGCAACCAGGTAAAAACCAAAATTGAGGAAGTTGCTAAGAATAGTGCATGGGGACGAACAAGGAGTCAGGGCTTACCAAGAGGGATGATTGACACAACCAACTTTGACACCATCAGTGCTAAAATTGAAGCAGTTATTGATAAGAAGCTGTCCAAATTAAGCCTAGCTGGTAGTTCGAACACCCCTCCAGTGCATGAAAAGCACTTTGCATGTGCCATATGTGGGGGTACCAACCATGATACTTCCTATTGTGGTGGTTTGCACTCCGAGCATGTTGCTGTAGTTGATTATGCAGGTTATAACCCAGAGACACAAGTGATGAATTATGATGGTTATGGGTATAATCCTAATCATGTTGCAACCCTTAACTATGGTGGACAAGGACAAGGAGAAGGGTGTGGGCAATAACCTTTCCCTAATCAACCATACAAACCTCCTTTCAATTCGAATCAAAACCAAGGAAACTTCCACTCGGAATATAATAGAAATGTTCAGAGTGGGTTCAATAACCAAGGTTTTGAACAGAACCAATCGAGCGAAAATGCACCAAGGCCAAATTTATATAGACCACTAGGGTTTAATCAAGGGCCTAGAAATGGTTCAAATCTTCCTTTCCCTCCTACTCAACCTCATCACAGGGCTTCTCAACCACAACAAAGTCATACCTCAAACCAAGTAATATCTCTTACTCAGCGAAACCAGAGTCTGACTCAAATAAATCAGACTCTCATCCAGCAGATGCTAAAACTCCAAGCTCAGCAAAAGTTGTTTGAAACTCAACTTGCCCAAATGGCTAGTCCTCCTGCACCGCCTCTATTCCCATCTTACCCTTAACCTAACCCTTCCACACAACCTCTACTTCAGCACCCAAACCCAAACCAACACACTGCAAAAGCTATCCACCTGAGATCAGGGACTCAATATGACAATCCTTCATATCCGATTGATGCACCTTTGGTACGAGTGAGTGATGAGACGAGAGTGGATGAAAATGAAAAAGAAGAGGAACATGGTAAGGGGTCGAGAGTTGACAGTGAAAGAAGCAACGATGATAAGATGAGGAGTGAGAAGTTGGTAGAGAGTGAGGAAGAGAGGAAGAAGAGGATTGAGGAGAAAAAGAGGTTAGATTGCTTATATGCACCCCCACTTCCTTTTCCCTATAGGAGAGTAGAGAAGCAGCTTGATGAGAAGTTCAAGAGATTTCTAGAACACTTACAAAAGATGGAGATGAAGATTCCATTCCTTGATGCAATGGCACAAATGCCTAAGTATGCTAAGTTCTTGAAGGACTTATTATACAATAAGAAAAAGCTTGAGGAAGAAGTAATCAGTCTCCCCCATCAAGTTAGTTCCATTTTACAAGGGAAAATGCCTATAAAAGAGCGAGATCCCGGTCCATACAACCTCCCAGTAAAGTTGGGGAATATTAATCCCAAAGGGGCGCTCGCCAATCTAGGGGCTTCGATTAGTCTTATGCCTCTATCCATTGCCAAAAATCTACCCTTTAGCCTCAGACATTCAAGGAAAATGATCCAACTGGCAGATAGGAGTATAAAAGTGTCGTGTGGAGAGCTTGATGATATACCTATCCAAGTGGGAGAACTAGTGGTCCCTTGCAATTTTGTAGTGATGGAAATAGAAGAGGACCCTTATATTCCACTCATCTTGGGTAGAGCCATTCTAAAAACACTCCGAGAAGTTATTAATTGCCATGATGACACCATAATGGTAGAAGTAGCCCAAGTGAAGTTAGTCTTCAAAATTTCCCCACTCTTAAAGAAACCTATGGTAGAACAAGTCTGTCACCTTGAAGTGGATAATAAGGGAATTGAGGATTGTCAAAGGGAAATAGAAGTCGAGTTTTCAATGAATGATGAGGATATCTATAGAGAAGATGAGCAGTTGGTAACCTAATTGGACAGGGCCTAGGAATATAAGAGTGAAGAAGCAGAATCTGAGCAACTGTGTGAGGTTGAGGAAGGTATTATCTATAAGGGGGAGAGTCCTAAGCCTTCTCCCCAAGTACGTTTGAAACCTTTACCTCCTAGCCTTAAATATGCCTGTCTTGATGATGATGAAGGTAGTCCAGTCATAGTGAATTCTGAGCTCGATGACACCTCGTTGGAAAAAGTACTTGTTTTATTAAGGAAATATCGAGGTGTCATTGGGTACTCACTTGGTGATTTAAAAGGGATTAGTCTAACAGTTGTTATACACTAGATTCATCTTGACAATGAGCATTTCTCCTCAATTGAGCTACAAAGAAGGCTGAACCTTAACATGAAAGAGGTAGTTAAGGATGAAATCCTCAAACTCCTAAAGGCCGGCATCATCTACTCAATTTTAGATAGTAGGTGGGTTAGCCCTGTTCATGTTGTTCAGAAAAAGGGAGGAATGACCATTGTTGAGAATGAAAAAGGTGAAATGATCCCAACTAAGGCTATAAGAAAAGATCACTTCCCTTTACCCTTCATCGACAAGATGCTTGAGAGATTGGCAAGGCACAAGTACTATTGTTCTCTGGATGGTTACTCGGGTTTCTTTCAAATTCCAATCCACCTCAAGGATCAACAGAAAACATGGTTTCCTTGTCCTTTTAGGACTTTTGCCTATAGGAGAATGCCCTTTGGTTAATGCAATGCTCCATCCACTTTCCAGAGGTGCATGTCTGCTATATTTGATGATATGCTGGAGGACTTCATGGAAGTGTTCATGGATGATTTTTCTGTTGGAGGGTTTTCTTTTGACACTTGCTTGACACATCTTGTGAAGGTTTTATTACAGTGTCAAGAAACGAATCTTGTGCTGAATTGGGAGAAGAGTCATTTTTTAGTCCAAGAAGGCATTGTCCTAGGCCATAAAGTGTCTTTTACAAGCATAGAAGTAGACCCTACTAAGATAGATATGAAAAGGAACCTTCCTGTACCTACCTCGGTTATAGGAGTCCGGTCATTTCTTGGACATACAGGGTTCTATAGGCGTCTCATCTTAGGATTTTTGACTTTAGCTAAACCCTTGAATGAATTGCTTCAGAAAGATGTTGATTTTAACTTTGATGAGAGATGACTCAATGCCTTTAACCATCAAAAGCAAGCTCTGATATCTGCGCCCATTGTGCAAGCTCCTGATTGGAGTTTGCCATTTGAATTAATGTGCGATGCCAGTGATATCTCTGTAGGTGCTGTCCTTGGACAGAAAAAGGAAGGAGAGCACCACATCATATGCTATATCAGTAAAACACTAGATCCAGCACAGTGCAACTACTCTACAACGGAAAAGGAGATGCTGGCGGTAGTCTATGCTTTTAAGAGACTGCGCCAGTATCTGATATGTTCAAAGGTTGTAGTTTTCACGGATCCCTCGGCCCTGAAATTTTTAATGACGAAGAGAGATGTAAAGCCAAGGTTGATCTATTTGGTGCTCCTATTACATGAGTTGATTTGAATTAAAGGATAGGAAAGGAAGCAAAAATGTGGTAGCGAACCATTTGTCTAGGTTACCTGAACTTAATAATGACTCCTTCCCTATCTAAGATGAAATGGTTGCAGAAACCTTGATGACAATGTTAGTTGTTGGGAAAGCGCCTTGGTTTGCAGATATTGCGAATTATTTAGCTTGTGGGGATCTTCCAGAGTTCGAATTAAGGGCAATGAAAAAGGTTTTCTTTAGGAAAGTTGGAAATTTCTTTTTGGATAACCCCTATTTGTTTCATGCCTGCACTGACAACATAATCCGCCGTTGTATCACTAAAGAGGAGATCCCCAAGGTTCTAACTCACTGTCACTCATAGGCGTGCGGCGGCCACCATGATATAATGAACACTACTGCTAAGGTCGCCATCGCGGGTTTCTATTGGCTAACCTTGCATAAGGATGTTGAAACATTCGTGAAGAGCTGTGAGAGATGCCAAAAAGTTGGTAATATATCAATGAGGAATGAGATGCCTCAAAATTACATCCTTGAGTGTGAAGTTTTTTATTGTTGGGGTATTGACGTCATGGGCCCCTTTATGTCATCTCATGGGAACCATATATATTTTGGTAGGGATAGATTATGTGTCTAAGTGGGTGGAGGGCATCGCCTCACCTACAAATGATCACAAAGTAGTTATGAAGCTTTTTAAAAGCGTAATCTTCCCTCGATTTGGTGTTCCTAAAATAGTCATAAGTCATGGGGGTTCCCACTTTGCGAAAAACAAACTAAACAAACTGTTAAAGATATATGGAGTCGTGCATAAAGTCGGTTTACCCTACCATCCCCAAACTCAAGGACAGGTGGAAGTAGCCTATAGGGAGATTAAGAGAATATTAGAAAACGTGGTTAACCCAAACATGAAAGATTGGTCTCTCAAGTTAGACGACACTCTTTGGGCACACCGTACATGTTACAAAACTCCAATTGGTACTACCCCGTTCCGGCTGTTGTATGGGAAATCTTGTCATTTATCGGTGGAATTGGAATATAGGTCTTGGTGGGCGATCCAAACCTTTAATTTGGACCCTACTTTATTCTACGATAAGCGAGCCGCACAATTAAGGGAATTGAAAGAACTAAGGCTAGACGCATTCCATAACATGCATATTTACAAGGAATAAAGTAAGCGTTGGCACGACCAACGGATCATACAACGATAATTCCTTGTAGGAGATAAAGTGCTACTTTTCAATTCAAGAGCAAAGTTATTCCCCGAGAAATTGAAATCGAGGTGGTCTGGGCCATTCGAGATCTTGCAAGTATTTCCTTATGGAATGGTAGAGTTGAAAGATTATCATGGAGGTAGTCTCATTGTGAATGGACATCGGCTAAAACTCTTCCATGAAAGTAGCCTTCACGAAGTCAACACTGCCGAGCGAATAAGGTTAGATGATGTCAAAGTTGAATGATTGGTATAATTACTGGAATATAACGAGTATCTAAACTTTGAATAATCATTCTTTTGAGTTTTGTTAAGTTTTGAGTTGTTAGTTTCACTTCGATATCTGTTTCGTGTTGTTTTTGATTGATAACCCTAGCTACGTCGAGCTAAACAACGTTAAACAAAGCACTTATGGGAGGTAACTCGATCTTCTTTGAATTTTCTTGCTAAGAAATCATTGTACCATTTTTGGTTTGGGAGAGTACATTTTCTTTCGAGCTTAAAGTTATTGAATAAGAAATCCATTCGGCCGAATTAGAGTTCCATTCGGCCGAATGGACTTGGACTATAAACTCAATCTTAAGATTTAAGGAGTTTCTGAGAATGTCGAATGAGTAAACAATTCGGGCAAAGGAAGTCCATTCGGCCGAATAGAAGTCCCATTTGGTTGAATAGAGGTACAGAGAGAACTGGGCAAAGCTTCCTGAGAATGCCGAATGGACACTCTATTTGGGCGAATGGAGGTCTATTCGGCCGATTACATAAGTGATTCGGGAAAATGGAGGTCCATTCGACCGAATACATAAGTAATTCTGGTTAATGGTAGCGAAGAATTATGAGAAATTCTTCAAAATTCGACCAAACAGGGCCTCCCATTCGGGCGAATGAAGCTCCATTCGGCCAAATGAAGCTCCATTCGAGCGAATAGAGTGCCAGTTCTATATATACCCCTTCATTTCCACAGTTTTTTCTCACATTTCACTCTAAACCCTAAACACACCCAAGCTTCAACTCTCACCCTCCTTCACTCATTCTCACTATAATTGCTCCTTCTCCTTCCTAAATTTTAATCAATCACCATGGGACCTAAAGAAGCTTAAGGAATCCTTTCAAAAGATCCAAGAAACATGGTTAAGGATCTTCTTCGGGTGCTGCACAGGAAGAACAACAAACCGGTTCTCAACAACAATCGGAGCATCAACAACGTCTTCCCGGTCAAGAATTATGGTTCGACAAAGAGTATAAAACAGTGGTGTTCGTATCGTTGGAGCAATTTGAACGCTTTCAATGGCTAAAGGTATGCAAAATCAACTCTACCCTTTATTTAGATCTTTCAATTCTTCAACGTATGGGTATATATGAACAATTTGCTGAATTGTTGACGGTATGTAGCCTTTAGAATTGGATTAACATGTGGCACCCAACTCATAAGCTCTTAACTTATGAGTTTCTCAATTCTTTAAGCCCATGTCAGCATGAAAATAGGTTGCATTTTTCTTAGCGTTTAAGGAATGCAACCTATTTTCTTGATTATGCTCCCTTTTGTACTATTTTTGGTTTTACTAATGAACCTATTCTGGATAAAAAACAGAATCACTCTCGTGTTTCGGAATTATGGCCTAAAATTGCCGGTCGTCTTGTTTATCTGAATAGGAATATTTATGCATCTGATGTACAACATCCCGTTCTTAGAATGTTCTTTAAATTTGCTAGGGAGACAATGTTACCTTCCCTTAGCCCTCACCTAGTTAGAACCCCTAAAGTGCACATACTGCACCAGTACATTACACTGCATAATGACACAACAATAAGCATTCCAATGACACTTTAGAAGTTTTTAAACACCACAGCCACCCTTAATGTTAAAACCAATCTATGTGTTGGGGGGCATGTATACTTCATCGCTGAATTCCTTAATGTGATGAATCCTTTAGAATTTAGTTATAGATTTGCCACTACCACCACCCTACACGAGCAATGTCTCGTTCGGGCCGGCTTTATCTTCACTGACCCTATGCAATGGCGGTACCTTAAAGACCGTGTCATTCCCCTTCCCTGTCCAAACTTTCCTCCCTTTGTGCAATTTGGGGACTTGTACCTTTTAGACGATGATGTGCCGAGATACACTGTCGAGCCCTCACTTAGACCCCCTCCTTGTCCTCACACCCTATCCATGCATGATCGACCTAGGGCTTCCACTTCAGTTCTACCGGACCATGATGATTCAGATGATGAATATGATATTATGTCCTCCTTAGGTTGCATAGAGGTCAGGCTTGACCAGGTCCTTACCACCTAGGCCCATCACACCGCCCGGCTCGATCACCTTGAGCAAAACTTCGAGCGGGCTAATTACCCATGGTATGACATGGCCTACCGCTCCCACATGGTCGGAGAAAGCATGGCCACCCGTTCTTGGTACCCCCGCCATGACAACTATAACGAAATATCCTTACGTTATGGGTTTGACCGGTTGCAGGTGGGTAGGCGTAGGTTCAATAACTTTACCCCACCGGCTCCTAGAAGAGCCTCTAATGACTATGGGATGGACTACACGGGTGGGGAGGAAGAGGACAATGAGGATGATGACCAGGGGGATGAGGGTTTCATAGGGGATGAGTAGTGTTAGACCTAAAGGCCTCCCTTAGCCCCAAGGACGGCCTTAGCCTGGCTTGGGGGGGATATCCATTGTTCACTACTCATTATTTTGTTGCGTGTCTTTTGGTCTTTTTCCCTATATGGCTGTTGGTTTTATTGCTGTATAGTTTTGCGTTGTTTTGTGTTTTGGTTTTGCTTTTTGGTGTTGTTTTCAGGTCCTTGCAATAAGTTCCATGTACTGCTTCACCTACACACTGGTATGATTGCTCCCGCTTGAAAATCCAAAGTTATTTATTTATTTATATTTTTGTTTGCTTTCCTTTTTTCCATCATATGCTTCCTTTTTCCATCATATGCTCTAAACAAGCATGCAAGCTTCTGTCATGCACTTTACAGTGATTATATGGAAACTCGTATTCCCCTAGCCCTGTGCCTGTTTTGGGTTTGAGTTTATCGATTGTTTTCCACTTAACTTGGGGGATCTGAGCTTGCTTGGTATGTGGTTTGGATGACTACCTATTGAGGCATATTTCGACTAGCCTGGTTAGGATTGAACCTTTTAGGACTCCATTGTGAACCCTATATTATTGAGTGTTCATTAGGGAATCTTAAGAATTGTGTCTATTCTCCTCTAGCATAGTCTGCTTTTCTAAAGGTTAGGGATGATAACACGTTTGTAGTTACAGCTATATTGCCAAATTGCCTACCATGAATATTGATTTACTTTAGGTTAAGCCAAGTTTTTGCCTTTACCTTTTTCTTTATAGCCACACTATTTAACTCCACCTGAGCCAAATGTCTCCTCTCTTTACCTAAAGGATAGTCATGTGATCATAGTAAAGTTGGTGTTTGTTGTATTGTGGTGTACGATTTTGGTTTGAAAAATGATTATTGGATTGTTGAGTCCCTTAGGCTTTGATTGACAATTTTGAATGATGACAAACAGCTAAGGGAAACAGGTCTTTGAAAGTGTTCAATACAGTTGGGGAACCAGCTAAAATAGAACACTGTTTCCCTAGATAAGTTATTACTTATATGAGATATTTGTTGAACTAACTTGTCTTTATACAGGGAACAACTAGATGATAAATGAGCTATGCATCTAAGTTGATTTCTAAGATTGGAAGCTTGAAAGGACTTTCAATCAACTTAAAGGAAGGTCCTTGGTCAATAATTTAGTTCATTCATGGAAGCTTTCAAGACTTAACGAATGCATGGAGGAAGACTACACTCGAAGAGTTATTTAGGATCTTCATGTAAATGCTCTGTAGTACAACTTATATAATTGAGTATATAAAGTGCTTTTAGTATATTAAATATCATTATGAAATTTGGTACAAAGTTTGGAACAAATTTCATAACATATTCAGTTCAGGGAACCAGGTCAGGGAACCAGGTTAACTGAACAGATTATTCAAGCTGCGGTTTTTACAAAGATTTTACAAAAAGGATATTTTCCGAAATATATTGATTTAAGATATATCTAAGCAGCTAAAAGATAAGATGATATTTTTAGTTAGCTAAAAACAGGGAAGTATCTTATCCTAAGTTGATCTTATCTTGTGATCAAATCAATTAGGATAAATACTTATCCTAAAATCGTATATATATCTTATATGCATGATTTTAGGGTTTAGCCAACTAACCTATAAATACATCTTGCTCTGAATAATCAAACACAGAGCTCTCACGCATTTTTAATAGGTTTTGATATTTGAGAGCTAAAAGCACTAATTCAATTATTAAGTGATACACAAGAGCATAATAGTGTTTTAACGTTTTTCTCTATTTGACTTTTGAGAGTTAGATCATTAGAGAGTTCTTGATCTTGTATTAAGTCTTTGACAGAGGGGTTGAAGACTAGGTGAGTGTTTGTGAGTTCAAACACACTAGGAACTTACGAGGGTAAGTTTAAAGCACATTCGGAGTAGAGTGTGGGGGTTACTGGTTCCTGGAGTAGGGAAATAGTAGAGTGTTCTTTATCTTTATTTTTCGGAGTAGATTAATAAAGGACTTAGAATAGGAGGACGTAGGCCAGAGTTGGCTGAACCTCGTTAAATCTGTGGTGTTATTTATTGCTTTGTTTTATTCCACTGCATAAGGGAACTAGCACAACTGGTTCCTTACACATAATCCGAAAAGAAGTAAAAATTGCCAACGATTACTTAACACTCAATTCACCCCCCCCCCCCCCCCCCCCCCCCTCTTGAGTGCCCATTGAACCTTCATGGATGATATGACTCTATAAATTACTCTTAGTGTATTCAAAACTATTTACATGAAAAGTTCAAAAAAAAGGAAAAAGCATGAAAAGCACAAAAAGAAAAGAAAAGGAAAAAAAAAAGAGAAAAAGAAAAAAAAAGAGAAAAGAAGAAAAGAAAGACAAAAGAATAGAAAAATTTGAGAATAAGGTTGACATAATGTATTAGAGTTCATTATCGTGGATTTTGGGAGTGGCATGGGTGTCGGAAGTCATAGTTGTCCTCGGTTTTATTACCTTGGATCGCTTACTATCCTCTATTTTAACTCCACATCCCCAAATTTTACCCTACCTTGATCCTAGCCTATATTGCAACCCTTTCCAAACCTATTCAACTTAACCTGATTAGTAAGATCTGTGCTGGAGAGTAAATAAGACACAATCCCCAAGATTTCTCCCTAATTAGGTGTTTAATTCCCGACTCATCTTTAGTCGAATGATTTAGAGTAAAACACATACCCTATAAACACATGAGCGTATTAGAAATTTCCCACATCTCTTGGGAAATAACCTCGGAGCATAGACTTGCGACCTCATTAGGTAATGGGCGAAATGAACTATGATGTAGCTTGCTTGGGATCCCGAGTATGTGGAAAACGTTGTTATGCTCTTCTAACCCCATTGTACTTGCACACCCATGGCTAGGAAGAGTTTTGCACATGCACGACCTGCACTGTCTTGTTTTTCACTCTCCTTGTTCTTCATTCGCTTCTATAACTATTTTGCCCTAGGCTTTCATGTCACCTTGCTAGTTTATTTGCTAGGGACTAGTAAAGGTTTGGCTTGGGGGAAGTTGATGTGCTTGTTTTAGAGCACGTTTACTACCCTATTTTAGTGTTAAGTCTCGCGCTTTCAGATTTATTTTATACATATTATACTTGATTTCACCTTGATCTTGTCTTCGTGTTGTTTTTAGGTCATTTCAGGTGTTTTTGATGATTTTAAGGAGAAATACAACATATTCAAGGCTTTAATACTCTTATCAAGATTAGACACGCGTATCGTAGCTTGAGCACACATTTCAAGTCACTCATGAAGATCCCACGAAGTTTAGAAAACATTAAGTCACTTGAAGAAGGTGAAAAGAGGAATGTAACATCCATTCGGTTAAAGGGCACTTTAGTATAGAGGTCTGTGTTCTATTGTCACTAGGAAGGCCGAATGACACTCATTTGGGCAAATCATCATCCATTCGGCCGAATGGATGTCTCCATTCGGGCGAATCATGCACAGAGAGGAATTCAACAAAGCTGCTGGAATGGGCGAATGGGTCATTAATTCGGGCAAACAGAGTAGCATTTGGCCAAATGGGTCATTAATTCGGGCGAATGGACCTGTTTTCTTCGGAAATTTCACTTTTCCTTTAGGCCGCCCCAAAGACATTTTAGGTTTTCGGGATTTCTTTTATTGTTTATTATAAATACCCCTCTTTCTGAAGAGAGGGGGAACCCTAGTTTTATTAGTTTTAGCTTTACTTGGCCTCAAAAATTCTCTTAGTTCTAGTTTTCCATTTTCTGTTTTCTCAACATATGTACTCCAAGTTTTCGATTTTATTGTTTGGATTCTGATCGTGGATATTGCATTCAAGCTTTATTGTGAGTATCAATCTCTTCTTTACTTTCGAATTCATTTGTTATAATTCAGTTGATGTTTAGTCTAATGTTTATCATTCATCTAGAATAGTTTCTGATTTAGTTTTACTCTCATTAATTTCTTTTCATGATTGTTGCATTTGTTTTATTGAATATCATCATGTCGTATATCTTGAATATGTGTGAATAGTTCTCTTGGGGGTTTGATTAGTGAAACCCTAGGAAAGGCTATGTTCTTCATTGTCTAAGGTTATAGGAATGATGACAATAAGTAGCTCTCGAAACCCTATGCGAATCTTGTCCTACAACTCCTTTGGAGACATAGAGCGAGTATAGGTCGTTCGATGTGATTTGTGGAATCACCAACTTCCTCTCGCATACTTGGGTGTACATGCTAGTTATTGTTTGATTTCCTCTAACCTATCATGTTCTCTTTTGAAAGCATCATTCCTAGGGTGAATCTAATCCCGTCCTCGTTTTTCTCCATTTGATTTTCCTCTTAATTCATCGTTATCTATATTTTCGTTATTAGTTTTATTTGTTCTTAAATCCAAAAAGTTCAGTTGTGTTAAGAATTGAGTGTTTTGATATCCTTTGTCCTCGTGGTTCGACCTCCTACCCCACTATACTCATGTGGTTCATAGGTTGTTATAAATATTGTTTGGTTTAAGGGTTAGCATAAACGACTGTTAAATCCTTGCTATCACCAGTCAATGGTATAGGGGCTCTACGTTGCTCAACTTTACCATCGAATGAGGTCTTTCTCTTACGATAAGGATGAAACCTATTCAAGAACCTTTGATGCATGAGATACATATGTTTCCTACAATGTGGCAAGTATGTTGAGTCCATATCTTCCACACAAATAGGATTTCTTTCCCTTCACCTTATACCCCGACAAGTTCCCATAGGCTAGAAAGTCATTAATGGTACATAATAGCATGGCACGGAGTGTAAAAGTCTCTTCAGCATATGCGTCATACAATGATATACCTTCATCCCACAACAACTACAGATTTTTAATAAGGGGAGCAAGATAAACATTAATGTGATTCCCAGGTTGCGTGGGCCTTGATATTAGAAGCAATAACATAACATACTTACGCTTCATGCATAATCAAGGGGGAAAATTATATATCACTAAAAAAATTGGTCATGTGCTATGTTGACTACTTAAGGTACCAAAAGGATTCTTTCCATCCATGTAGAGACCAAATCTTAGGTTCCTATCTTCCCTACCAAAAGCCTTGAAAGATTCATCAATTGTTTTCCACTAGGGAGAATCAGCAGGATGTCGAATTATCCCATCTTTCTTCTTCTTCTCTGCATGCCATCTCAAATTCCTTGCATTGCTCTTAATATAAAACAAACCCTTGAACCTTAGTATTATGGGAAGGTACCACAACACCTTTACACTAGGACCTTTAATCCCCACTATAGGCTCTATCCCATGTGGGAGTTTCTAATGTGACTGCCCACATTTAGGACATTAAATGAACTCTGCATACTCATTTTGATACAATATACAATCATTTGGACATGCATCAATCTTATTATACTCTAAACCAAGGGGACACATTAACTTCTTCGCAGAGTACATGGATATAGGCAAATCATTTCCCTCTAGAAACATGTCCCCTAAAACTTTTAATAAGGTTGTGAAACTTGTATCAGTCTAACCATATTTTTCTTTCAAGTTAAACAACGTTGATATGGTAGATAACTTAGTGTATTTAGTATATGTAGGATACAACGGTTTCTTAGTAGCCTCCCACAAACGCTCAAAAGTATGAGATTGACTACCAAATTGATCCCCAACCCCTTTCAAGCATTTCATCTATTCGATCTTTATCCTCTAGGTCATTATCTTCCAATTCATCCTCCCCATCATCTTCTTTCTTGGCATCAACATCTTCACCGTCATCAAATTCTAATTGGCCATGATGGTCTTGTTCAACATGGTGAATGGGAATTTCATTAGAACACGACCCTATGTCATTAGATGTAGGAACCTCACCATGCCATACCCATACGTGGTATTGTTATCTAAACCCACGCCGAATAACATGGTCCCTCAACTCTCTTATACTACTAATTGTATTCACATTATCGCAATCAACACAAGGGCAACACACCTCATCATCTCCAATGTCATTTATGTGTTTCAACGCTTGTCTATAAAACTCCTCAACTCCATTCATGAACACTCAAAGCCAAAACCCAAAACCCACAAAAATCAATATATGAAATCATATATTTCAAACACACGAAGCCAAAACCCACAATCCAAAATCATACACTTCCCACTACCCACTCTAATATACTCAATGAAAGAACAAATGAATCAAAGCCCAACCTTAGAGGAGATGACGATACGACATAGAGACGATGAAGGGGAGTCCATGACAGCACGACACGGTGGGAGGGAGGCACGAATGTGGGGTGGCTGGGTTATGTACGTTGGTGGCTGGGTTATGTTTGTGGCATGGTGAGGGGGAGGCACAAATGTGGGGTGACATGAAGAGATGAAGAAGGTGAGGGGGAGGCACGAATTAGGGCAAGAAAGTGAGGAGGAGGCACGAATTAGGGCAAGAAGGTGAGGAGGTAACGTTACAAAAGAAATGCAATGAAGGTAAGTGTAGAAATGAATTGCTCGAAGCTCATGCTTTTTTTTTAAGGAAGACTAAAATGTGGCGGGTCTACCTTACACCTGCCACTTATTAATATGGACTAAATTAAAATGCAGCGGTTTATAATCAAATATGCATCATATTATTACAGTTTAATTGAAATAAGATAGTTAGGATTACCCCGCCGCATATTATTAATTTCTCTAATTATAATGCGGCTTTTTCGGTATTATGCAGCATATCTGTAGCCGCAATTGATTATTATTTTACTAATGCGTCAAAGTCGTTTACAAAATTTTTAGAGGGCTATGCAATTCCCTTGACGATCCTTGGATTTGACGATCAAGTCATCAACATATACTTCCACCTCTTTATGCATCATGTCATGGAGTAATGTTGTTGTTCTTTAATATGTGGCACCGACGTGTTTTAGGCCAAACGACATGATTGTATAGCAGTAGTTGACCCATTGAGTTATCAAGGTGGTTTTCTCCATATCCTTTTCTGTTATGCAAATCTAGTTGTAGCCTGCATACCCGTCCATGAACAAGATTAAGGCGTGATTAGTTGTGTTATTAACCAAAATGTCAATGTGAGGTAGAGGAAACCCATCTTTAAGACAAGCCTGGTTTAGATCTCAGTAATCTACACACATTCGAACCCCTACCATCCTTTTTCAGAACGGGAACAATATTTGCAATCTAGTTTGGGTCGTTTGCAACTTTGATGAACCCGGCTTCTAACTGTTTCTCAACCTCCTCCTTGATTTTCAAAGTTACGTCTGGTTTCATTCTTCGTAACTTGTGTTTTATTGGCTTTGACCCCATGAGGATTGGCATAGTATGTTGTGTAATATATATGTCTATCCCTGGAATGTCTCTATAAGACCAAGTAAAGACATCGATAAACTCTTTGAGCAACTGTGTTAGCTCTTTGCGTTCTTCTAGGGATAGTGTCAACCCAATTTGCACAATTTTATGCTCCTATTATGTACCTATATTTATCTTTATAGTCTCTTCAATTATAGGTGTTTTATTTTTGTGTTCTTTCATTATTTTAATAATTTCAAAGTCAGATTCGTTTGAGACAAAGAAATTAGTGTTAGGGATTGGAGTAGAAGAAGAGGAGTAAGCTAAAATATAAATGTTATTGAATTCAGAGGTGCTTACATCAAAGGGATTTTTCAGGGTTTTCTTTTGGTGGCGTAATCATTAGGGGCCTAAACTCTATGCATTCAAACTCTACAGATCTAAACTCAGACTTTGACTCCAACTCCAACGATTTTGCCTCATCCATTAATAGGCCTTCTATGGTGACAATCTTCAGTTTACTGTCTCCAGGGTTTGCTATCTTCATAGAGTTTCTCCATCCCTATGCCATGTCTGGAACTTGCACTATTAGCTTGGAAGGGTCAAAGTCGTAGCTTTAGAGAGTAGCTTAGACTTCTAGCTCAACCTTCTTGAGATTAACCAATAAGGATAAAGCTTGTTGATTGATGCATTCCGAGGACTTCAATGACTCTTTAGGCTCATTATCGTCCAAAAAGTAGCAATCATAAAAAGTTTAAATGCCAAGGTAGAACTTTCTATGATCCCGGCTAAAGAGCGGCTCAGGGAAATCGTTGTAAATGTCCTCGCCTTCTTTAACAAAATACCCATTCATGGTTGGGAGGTATGGATTCAATGCATGCTTGGTTTGGCCTTTCTCCTTGGCCATTTTGCGAGCCACTTCTTTGAGAACATATTCTTAGAGTTCTTGTGCCGTTGGTTTGTAGCCTAGCCGAAAGTGGTTCTTCTTTCCCTTTGGATATTTAAATGGTGCAACAAGGGTTGGCTTACAACCCCGAGTCAAGCCAAGGAAGTACCCTTGGTTCTTTATCATGGTGTGAACAGTCCTTCTCCGAGAAACCCAATGTTTTGTTGCAAAAGACAATGGTTAGGTAAAGGGTCTTGCTGTGATAGATCCCTTTTTTGGCAAATCATCATTCGAGAACGAGATATGTGGCTTCTCCTTTTCTAGTGGTAAGGAGGGTGACCAAAGCATCAAGAGACGTCTTTATGAGTGACATTTATGTAACACCCCCAAATTACTAACATAATAATAATAATGATAGTAATTTTAGTAACTTGGGGGTATTACCGCCACGTGTCACCATGCTTCGACTGTACTAACTAATTACTATATTGCAGTGGAAGAAAAACTCGATTTCTTTATTAAAAAGAATTATAATTTTGATTATCCAAAGGTACAAAAGTTGATTAAGAAAAATTATAAAACTCCTAACTAGTATGTGCCCCTTGATGTAATGCTCCCATGCACATTTATTCCTGCAAACCTACTCACCATAAATGATAAGTAGGATGAACCAAAACAAATAGGAAAATACGTGTCAGTGTAAAAACACTGTGTACGTATACATGATAAAAAATACTTTGACTTTTAAATTCCTTCATTTCAAACTTGCCTTCTTATATACTAATAAACTTCAAACCTTCCTTTATAATAATCCAATACAAATGGAATTATTAAAACACTTAATAAAAACAATTTCCTCTTATTATATCCCCTCCTTGATCCTAAGTGTGCACACCCCCCAAGTTAGTTATCCCATCACGGATCTATCCTTGGAGTTTACTTTTATTTGCCAACATGTGGACTTTGAAGCATGAACCCTTCTTGATTATGAAATCAAGGGGTAATATATAATAATAATAACTCTCCTTTTATAACTCCTTTAAATACAAATACCTTGCTTTAATTATTAAAGTTCATTAAAATTTATAAAATCTCAAATGCCATTCGACCCTTTTGAAACATGATACATATTAAATAAAATAGGGTAAATGTATATCACCCATTTTTTTTGTTATCGAAATTTCAAATAAGTAACCATATATAAACATATATTTAAAAATATCTTAGCACAATATAATTCAAAAAATAATATATTCAATTGCACATAAAAAGATTTAACACATATACGTACCTTAAATTCTAGTACTTTCTAGCAACACTTTACTAAACTTTAAGTTGATCCTCCTATCAATTTAAGATAAACTAATCAACACAATGCAACACAATAATTATTCCTATAATATTGAAACTTAAATTAGATTTAGAAATAGTTTTAAGAATTAAACAGTTTACAAAATAATTAAAACAATTAAATAGTTAGGGAAATATGATGCTCACGGAGGCTGGTGGTTGTTGGTGGCACCGGATGGCCGAAGAGATGCAGAGAGTGGCTTGAGAGAGAGGGAGAAAGTTTGAGAGAAAGAGAAAGGGTTTAATGATTTTTGTGTGAAAATTAGGTGAGATTTAAGGGTCTATTTATAGTAGAAATTAGGATGAATTTTAGGATTTTAAAATACTAAAAGATAAATATGAATTTAAATTGATAATTATCCTCAAAATTTCAGAAAAATATTTTAATTTTAAAATAATTAAATTATTAAATAATTTAACCAATTAAAATTATTTAATTCAAAAAAAACCAATTAGAATTAGTTTAAAAAGATAAAATTTTATAATAATAAATTTTTTTTATAAATATAAATCATAGAAAAAGGATAGGATAAGGATAAAATTTATTATTTTTTTTTTTGAAAATCTATTATTTTTAATTTAAAATTATCTTTTCAACTAAAATTATCCTTTAAATTAGGATTAAATATATATAATAATAAATTTTTTTTAAAAAAATTCTAATCATGGTAGCTGACCATGATTAGATATGGTCGAAATTTTTTATTTTTAAATATATATATTTTTTTCGTTGGTAAATATATCATATTTTCAACATTATCCATTTTAAATTAAAAATAATCTTTATAAATATATTAAACTATATTTTTTTGTTAAGAATAATATTTTAAAAGCTTTTAGAATATTCTAGAATAAAAGTGGATACTTTGGATATTTTTGGGATATTTTAGAGAGCTTTTTTTTGGGAATTTAAATGGAATAATTGAGGAATTAAATATTTATTTATAAAATTAAATAATTTTCTTACTAAATTACGTTGAGATATATGAAATACGTTGTGCACTTTCTCTAGCTCATTAGGCAAATCCAACACATAAGCCACTTTGCCCACTCTTTTCAACACTTTATAGGGTCCAATGTACTTCGAACTCAATTTTCCCTTTTTCCTAAACCTCATCACTCCTTTCATGAGAGAAACTTTTAATAAAACCTTTTCTCCAACTTCATATTCCTCATCTCGCCTCTTGGAGTCTGCATAGCTCTTTTGACGGTCTTGTGCTACTTTGATCTTTTCCTGGATCATCTTCACGTGTTTAATAGTTTCTTAGATCATTTCTGGTCCAAGTATTACAGTTTCACTTATATCATTCCAACACACCGGACTCCTACACTTTCTTCCATAAAGTGCCTCAAAAGGTGCCATTTTATATATTGGCATGATAATTGTTATTAAAAGAAAACTCGATTAGGTCTAAGTAATCCTCCCATGACCCTTGATACTCCATCACACATGCCCTTAACATATCTTCCAAGGTTTGAATGGTTCTTTCAGTTTGACCATCAATAGCGGGGTGGAATATTGTGCTCATAAGTAACTTCGTTCCCATTTCCTTCTGCAAACTCTTCCAAAAATTAGACAAAAATCTCGAATCTCTGTCCGACACAATGTCCTTAGGCACCCCATGATACTTCACCACGAATTTCACATAAGCTTTTCTAATTGGTTTATCGTCCAAGTACTCTTCATGGGTATAAAAATGGCAGTCTTAGTGAGTCTATCTACAACCAACCAAATAGTATCATTACCGGCCCTTATTCTAGGTAGAGCTCCTACAAAATCCATAGAGATCGAATCCCATTTCTAACTAGGAATTTCCAATGGTTGAATCTTACCCTGCGGACGCTTATGCTCAATCTTTACCTTCTGACAAGTAAGGCACCTAGCAACAAACTCGGCTACTTCCTTCTTCATATTGGGCCACCAAAATATCTTCTTCATGTCTTTGTACAACTTATCTCCTCTAGGATGCATAGAGTAAGGTGAACTGTGAGCTTCTTCCATCAATCTATTCTTTAAATCTCCTTTATTGGATGGAACACACCATCTTCCTTTAAACGTAATACTACCATCATCAGCAATCGTAAAGTTTAGGATATGTCCTTCCCGGATTTTCTCTTTGATGTTTTCTAATTTTTCATCTTTCGGTTGGCTTTCCCGAATCTCATCATAAATGGATGGATGGATTTCCATGGAATTAATACATTCTTGTACTCCCCCTTGTTCCACTACCTCTAAGTTCATTTTCTGGAATTCTATACATAACTAATCAGGCAAAATTATTGCATTCATCGAAGGTTTGACTTCCTACTTAATGCATCTGCCACCACATTGGCTTTACCTCCGTGATATTGAATCTCCAAATCATAATCTTTGATAAGCTCCAACCATCTCCTTTGCCTCATGTTTAACTCCTTCTAGGTGAAAATATACTTTAAACTCTTATGATCCGTATAAATCTTACAAGTTACTCCATAAAGGTAATGTCTCCAAATCTTTAAGGAAAAAACTATCGCTGCTAGCTCCAAATCATGAGTCGGGTAGTTAACGTCATATGGTTTCAGTTGCCTAGAGGCATAGGCTATCACCCTTCTATTTTGCATCAATACACAACCTAACCCAAACTTGGATGTGTCACTATATACCTCATATTGGTCACTTCCATCTGGTAAGGCTAAGATTGGTGCCGATGTTAACTTATCCTTTAAAGTTTGAAATGCCTCTTCACACTGCGGAGTCCAGATAAACCTACACTCTTTTTTCATAAGGCTGGTCATGGGTCTAGATATCTTCGAAAAGTCTTTTACAAATC
This sequence comes from Dysphania ambrosioides, assembly GCA_026401315.1. Taxonomy (NCBI): domain Eukaryota; kingdom Viridiplantae; phylum Streptophyta; class Magnoliopsida; order Caryophyllales; family Amaranthaceae; genus Dysphania; species Dysphania ambrosioides. Next base: position 13,182,181 of record CM048670.1, on the reverse strand, counting down.
GCCGATAATAGCCTGCTAATCCCAAGAAACTTCGAATATCCGATGCACTCTTCGGTGTTGGCCATTCACTTACTACTTGAATCTTTGCTGGATCCACGGATACCCCTTCCTTAGATATCACATGTCCCAAAAAGGATACTTTCTCCATCCAGAACTCACACTTCGAAAGCTTCGCATATAACTGATTTTCCCTCAAAGTTGTCAAGACCGTTTTCAAATGTTTTTCATGATCCTCCATATCCCTTGAGTACACCAAAATATCATCAATGAAGACAATCACAAACCTATCTAAGTAAGGCCTAAAAATTCGGTGCATCAAATCCATGAACACCGCTGGTGCATTAGTCAACCCAAATGGCATTACTGTAAATATAGTGTCCGTAACGAGTCCTAAACTCACTCTTTGAGATGTCTTGCTCGGCAATCTTAGAAAATACCCCTATCCCTTTTAACTGATCAAATAGGTCATCTATCCTCGGAAGTGGGTATTTATTCTTCACATTCACATTATTCAATTTTCTATAATCAATGCATAACCTCAAACTTCCATCTTTCTTCTTGACAAACAACACTGGGGCTCCCCAAGGTGACGAACTAGGCCTGATATAGCCTTTGTCTAGTAAATCATCCAATTAAGCTTTCAACTCCTTTAATTCAGCTGGTGCCATCCTATAGGGGGCCTTAGAGATCGGTCCTGTTCCAGGCACTAGATCTATAGTGAACTCAACATCTCTTATTGGAGACATTCCTGGAATCTCTTCTGGAAAAATGTCCGAAAATTCACAAACAACTGAAATATCTTGCTTATTTCCATCTTCTCCTTCTCGAATTTCTTGAACACTACATAGATATAAAGGATAGCCCTTATGCACACATTTCTTTATTTGTAAGGCAGAGATGATCTTCAATCCAGGTCTCTTCCCTTCTTTACGATAAGTAACCCTGACCTTATTGGGTCCAACCAATGATACCTTCTGAGCTTCACAATTAATTCGAGCTTTAAAATTTCCCATCCAGTCCATACCCAAGATCACATCTAAGTCACCCATTTCAAATTCTATTAAGTCTGAAGGAAATTCAACTCCGACAATTACTAGAGGTATTTTAGAATGCAACTTAGTTCAACACATAACTTCCCCAGACGGTAAAGCCACGTCTAAAGAAATGGATTCTGATTCTTCTAACTTTAGACTTTGAACTAAACTCTTAGAAATGAATGAATGAGATGCTCCAGAATTAAAAAGAACTTTTGCAGGCAATTTACAGATAGAGAAAGTACCAGCTACTTCTTCAGAAGTTGATCTAGTCTCACGACTATTCATAACAAATACTCGGCCTTTAGGAGGATTGTAATTTACACCTAACGCAGGTTTAGGATTCTCGTTTAGTTGGATTGAACTAGGCTGACCATTTTGAGGAGGTTTCCCATTTTGAGTAGGGACACTAGGGCCACCAGAGGTCTTTTTATAACATTCATACTCTCGATGTCCCAATTTTTGATAAAAATGACAGGTTACAAGGTTTTCTTCGCAGTCTCTCCCGGGGTGATTCTTGTCACACCTTTTGCAATGGAAAATTATCTTAGACTTCTCACTCTCCCCTTGGTTTTCTCTTCCCTTTCCAAGGTTTCCCTTAAATTCTCTTTTCCCTTGAAAATTTCCATTGGTTTTAGCTCTTTTATCACCTCCATAGAAGTTTTCATTTCCCTTTCTCTTTTCCCCTAAGATTTGGTTCTCTAATTCTCTTCCCCTAATCCCATACAAGTGAGCGGCTCTCCCATACACCTCATCTAAGGTTTCGAAAGTGACCCCTCCAAACTTCCCTTGTAAGGTTAAGATTAGGCCTTGTTCAAATCTCTGTGCCTTCATGGCTTCGGTCGGGACTACCTCTAGAGCGAATCTCATAAGTTCAATAAACTTAGCATAGTATTCATTAATGGTCATGCCTCCCATTCTAAAGTTTATAAATTCCATGCACTTTTGTTTCTTAAGGTAAGGCGGATATAACTTACTCCTAAGGGCTTCTTTGAAAGTTGACCACCCAAAATCAGGAATTCTTTCGATATTTTCCTTAGATTAAGACCACTACAAGTCAACTTCTTCCTTAAGTTAGAGGACTGCACTATTTACCTTCATATTCTCGGGACAATTTACAGCATCAAAAAGCTTATCAAACTCCCTAATCCAGTTCTCTAGGCTAGCTAGGTCTTCTTTTTCGTTATAACTCGGAGGTTTGCTACTTGAAATTATTTTGAAAATCTCTCCAAAAGTGTCATTTATTAGCTGTATATTCAATTGATTAGTCATTACTTGAGCTAGAGATTGAGTTAAAGTAGTTAGGTGCTTGACTGTCCTCCTAAGGCCACTTCGGGTGGTTCGAGAGTTTCGATTAAGCATTTGACTCGACATAATGCCTGAATGATCAAATAATCATGTTGAAAACACTTTGAAACATATAAATCCTAGAACAAACATTCACTTTATTCAAATAAATTTTGCATGTAACGAACTTTTCGACTAAAATACTTGGCTTTACTTGACTATAGATAGGCATATGAAAAATTGGATACATTTAAGCACATAATTCACAATTTCTTGATTTCATGCATAGGAAACATACTTTCTCCTATACTTAAGAAAGTTTATAACCTAAATTTGCAATAAGTAATCCAGATTGATCATTTTATTAGACCATCCTTGATTGTATTTAAGTATGCTTGAAATTCTTTTATTTTGCAACTATTTTAATTTTGAAACTTTTAATAGTGTAATTGATGTCTATGCGGGTAAATCAAGCCAATGGTTTCCCAGGTAAGTTACGTACGACGTTGACGAGAGCCTTTCCTAGCCAGAAACTATTACTTAACGGAACACTCTCCCAGGTCGGTCGAACCTTCCTTAGACAGAGAATATTACACTAGATCACCAACATTTCCATCTTTTCAAAACAAAAATAATTTTTTGTAATAAAAATACTTTATTTTATGTATGAAAAATGCGAAACTCTATCCTACATGCCCATTGCTATGTCTACCCACAAGTTTATTATTTCAAATTTTAATCTTTTATAACCTGGCTCTGATACCACTTGTAACAACCCCAAATTACTAACATAATAATAATAGTAATTTTAGTAACTTGGGGGTATTACCGCCACGTGTCACCACGCTTCGGCTGTATTAACTAATTACTATATTGCAGCAGAAGAAAAACTCGATTAATTTATAAAAAATAATTATAATTTTGATTATCCAAAGGTACAAAAGTTGATTAAGAAAAATTATGAAAACTCCTAACTAGTATGTGCCCCTTGATGTAATGCTCACATGCACATTTATTCCTGCAAACCTACTCACCATAAATGATAAGTAGGGCAAACCAAAACAAATAGAAAAATACGTGTCAGTGTAAAAACATTGTGTACGTATACATGGTAAAAGAAATACTTTGACTTTTAAATCCCTTCATTTCAAACTTGCCTTCTTATATATTAATAAACTTCAAACCTTCCTTTATAATAATCCAATACAAATGGAATTATTAAAACACTTATTAAAAACAATTTTCTCTTCTTATATCCCCTCCTTGATCCTAAGTGTGCACACCCCCCAAGTTAGTTATCCCATCACGGATCTATCCTTGGAGTTTACTTTTATTTGCCAACATGTGGACTTTGAAGCATGAACCCTTCTTGATTATGAAATCAAGCGGTAATATATAATAATAACTCTCCTTTTATAACTCCTTTAAATTCTAGTACTTTCTAGCAACACTTTACTAAACTTCAAGTTGATCCTCCTATCAATTTAAGATAAACTAATCAACACAACGCAACACAATAATTATACATATAATATTAAAACTTTAATTATGTTTAGAAATAGTTTTAAGAATTAAACAGTTTGCAAAATAATTAAAATAATTAATAGTTAGGGAAATATGATGCTCACGGAGGCTGGTGGTTGTTGGTGGCACCAGATTGCCGAAGAGATGCAGAGAGTGGCTTGAAAGAGAGGGAGAAAGTTTGAGAGAAAGAGAAAGGGTTTAATGTTTTTTGTGTGAAAAATTAGGTGAGATTTAAGGGTTTATTTATAGTAGAAATTAGGATGAATTTTAGGATTTTAAAACACTAAAAGATAAATATAAATTTAAAAGTATAATTATCCTCAAAATTTCAGAATCATCTTTTAATTATAAAATAATTAAATTATTAAATAATTTAACCAATTAAAATTATTTAATTCAAAACAAACCAATTAGAATTAGTTAAAAAAGATAAACTTTTATAATAATAAATTTTTTTTTAGAAGTATAAATCATAGAAAAAGGATAGGATAAGGATAGAATTTATTATTTATTTATTTATTTTTGAAAATCTATTATTTTTAATTTAAAATTATCTTTTCAACTAAAATTATCCTTGAAATTACGGTTAAATATATATAATAATAAAAAAAAATTTAATTTTTAATCATGGTAGCTGACCATGATTAGATATGGTCGAAATTTTATATTTTTAAATATATATTTTTTTTTGGTAAATATATCATATTTTCAACATTATCCATTTTAAATTAAAAATAATCTTTATAAATATATTAAACTATATTTTTTTGTTAAGAATAATTTTTTAAAAGCTTTTAGAATATTCTAGAATAAAAGAGGATACTTTGGATATTTTGGGGATATTTTAGAGAGCTTTTTTTTTGGGAATTTTAATGGAATAATTGAGGAATTAAATATTTATTTATAAAATTAAATAATTTTCTTACTAAATTTAAAAAATAAATATATAAATGAAGTTCCATAATTATCATTGGTGCCAAAATAATTTTTAAATTATTTATTTTGTACTAAAATATTCTTAATATAATGTCTAAAATATGGGGTATTACATTTATGTCACTCATTTATATCTTCCTAGTAGAGTTTCGTACTCATTTTAGCCCAAGTTCATCCCGTTTTATTCCATTTTGCGTCACTTTGTGCATGGTCTAGGCTTAGGAGCGTTCTTCGTGTTTTGGGTCCTTTTTCCTTAATTTCCTGTATCTTTTCTACTTTTACACGTGTTTTCGTGGCTTAATGCAAGTATATAGTTAGCGTAAGCATGAGAACCGAGGAATAGAGATACGTAGTAGAAAAGCCAAGAAGTGAAGCGAAGAGATCACTTAAGAATTAAACCAAGAGGCCTCTCAAGAGAAAAAACAATGAGTGGTCACTCAGAAGAATCTCAAGCGACCGCTCAGTTTAATGGGAATTGACCGGCAGAATTAACGAGGGGCAATAAGTGGTTAGCAAGCAGGCGCTTATGAGGTTGAGCAGGCAATCAAGGCTAAACTGAGCGGCCACTCAGTTCACTAAAAAGCCAGTAAATCTCTTATAAGCAAGCACTTACCACTTGAACTAAGAGCCCACTTAGTTTTATTTTGGCAAATTCCGTGATCTTTTCAAACTCTTCCATGGGCATTTGAGGAGGCAAAGAAGGCACAAAGCATTGTTTAGTCATTATTCATCATTAGTTCATAGTTTTAGCCTAGTTTTTGTCTTCAAAAAGCAAAGTTTAGGGATTTATATTTTCCTTCACAAATTCTTAGATTAGTTGAAGATTTTGTTCTCGGTCTTTGCTATATTCGACGAGATTGCATCAGAGCTTGTTTTACATCAATTAAATCTATAATATTCAGTATTATCTTTCCCTTCTCTTGCTTTATATTTTGTATGTTTTATTATTTATGCTTTTGATTGATTTGTGCTTGATAATTTTTGGTTTACTTCAAAATAGTAGTAAATATTTTTCATGATTTGGAAGTATATCTAGCTTATTCAATTTTGTGATGTATGTTAATTCTGAGTATAAGTATTAGATTAGTTAGGGGATAAGGTGAAAACCCGATCTTGAGCATGGATGATGTTTAAGGCTTGGAGTTGTTTTCTTGATGAATGTATGTTATTTGATGTCGGATTTTGGTTGGAGTCCAGATTGGCCATATAGGTTTCTTCCATTTGCGTTCCTAGGTCAAAGACACTAAAAAATGCTAATTTAGGTAGTAAACCGATGTTAAATGTTGTTGACTTTTGAGCTATTGGTTATTGTATTGATCTTAATGTGTTGCTAGGGATGCTTTACAATACGATTAGGCAAAATATCCTAGTTATAGTGCTTGCTTCCTTGAAAATGACAGAGAGGTTGGTTCCTGGATGAAACCCCTTTCCTGCATCATGTTTAGGTTCGATGTATAGATCGGTAGTGAGTTTGTGAGTCTCATCTTATCACATTTTGAGTTCAATTTCCAAATTTAGCTCATTTTTGTTAGGAATCGATGTTGAATCCTGAACCCCTATCATTTTTACCTTATAGAATGAACCTTTAGAATCTCGCGATTTTCATTCTTAGTTAGATTTAGACCTTTCCTTACCTTAGTTAGAGCTAACTTGTAGTCGAATGGCTAGAGCTCGGTAGCTATTAAGAGCCATTCCCTGTAGATTCGACCCTTACTCACTCGTTACTAGTAATAGGTGAAGTCGAGGTTCTTCGATAGTAAGTCTAGTGACGACCAATCCCTGACCCTATCATGTCCTCGAAGGAACGTTGATTTTTTAATTATTGTTTAAAGACTATAATATTATTCTTAGTCCAACAATTGTTCAATCTTCCTAGTGTTCGAACATAACATACATATTATTCTAAATTGGTCTAACAAATTATCATATTATTGTTCCAAACTATAAAACTATTGTTAGGGGTGGCAAACAGGTCAGGTCGGGTTAGGTTTGTGTTCGGGTCACCTACTTTCGGGTCAACTATTTCCCAACCCAAACCTGATCCATTTAAGTTTTCAAGTTCTAAATCTCAACCTGAACCTAACCCATTTAATTTTGAGTCGGGTTCATGTCAGCCCATTTAAGTTTTTGTGTCAAAAATATCTGTTGAGTCCCTTAGGCTTTGATTGACAGTTTTGAATGATGACAAACAGCTAAGGGAAACAGGTCTTTGAAAGTGTTCAATACAGTTGGGGAACCAGCTAAAATAGAACATTGTTTCCCTAGATAAGTTATTACTTATATGAGATATTTGTTGAACTAACTTGTCTTTATACAGGGAACAACTAGATGATAAATGAGCTATGCATCTAAGTTGATTTCTAAGATTGGAAGCTTGAAAGGACTTTCGATCAACTTAAAGGAAGGTCCTTGGTCAATAATTTAGTTCATTCATGGAAGCTTTCAAGACTTAACGAATGCATGGAGGAAGACTACACTCGAAGAGTTATTTAGGATCTTCATGTAAATGCTCCGTAGTACAACTTATATAATTGAGTATATAAAGTGCTTTTAGTATATTAAATATCGTTATGAAATTTGGTACAAAGTTTGGAACAAATTTCATAACATATTCATTTCAGGGAACCAGGTTAACTGAACAGATTATTCAAGCTGCGGTTTTTACAAAGATTTTACAAAAAGGATATTTTCCGAAATATATTGATTTAAGATATATCTAAGCAGCTAAAAGATAAGATGATATTTTTGGTTAGCTAAAAACCGGGAAGTATCTTATCCTAAGTTGATCTTATCTTGTGATCAAATCAATTAGGATAAATACTTATCCTAAAATCGTATATATATCTTATATGCATGATTTTAGGGTTTAGCCAACTAACCTATAAATACATCTTGCTCTGAATAATCAAACACAGAGCTCTCACGCATTTTTAATAGGTTTTGATATTTGAGAGCTAAAAGCACTAATTCAATTATTAAGTGATACACAAGAGCATAATAGTGTTTTAACGTTTTTCTCTATTTGACTTTTGAGAGTTAGATCATTAGAGGGTTCTTGATCTTGTATTAAGTCTTTGACAGAGGGGTTGAAGACTAGGTGAGTGTTTGTGAGTTCAAACACACTAAGAACTTACGAGGGTAAGTTTAAAGCACATTCGGAGTAGAGTGTGGGGGTTACTGGTTCCTGGAGTAGGGAAACAGTAGAGTGTTCTTTATCTTTATTTTTCGGAGTAGATCAATAAAGGACTTAGAATAGGAGGACGTAGGCCAGAGTTGGCTGAACCTCGTTAAGTCTGTGGTGTTCTTTATTGCCTTGTTTTATTCCGCTGCATAAGGGAACCAGCACAACTGGTTCCTTACACATAATCCGAAAAGAAGTAAAAATTGCCAACGATTACTTAACACTCAATTCACCACCCCCCCCCCCCCCCCCCTCTTGAGTGCTCATTGAACCTTCAATATCAACCCTACCCGCTATTTTCGATTTGGGTTCAGGTCGAGTTGGGTTTGTTTTTTCCACCCATGAGATGTGGTTATTAAATAGAGTGGCTGGAAAAAAAGAAAAAAAAAAAAGAAAACTTTTTGAATTGAGATGAAATGATTGACAAGTTGACATTAGTAGTTTAATTGTTTTTTAGGGTATTAATTTGGGCTTGGAGTTTGGGCAGAGTGGGTGATTGGCTAAATAATTTTTTTTTAATCTACTTAATATAGTTTGGTTATAAGGTCGGGTTTGGGTTGACCCAACCTGATTTTGACCCAAAATAATTTCGGGTTATGCGGGTCATTTTCGAGTTGGTATTTTCAGTCTTAACCTAACCCATTTAATTTTAGATCGGGTTTGTGTCAATCCATATAAGTTTTCGTGTCAAAATTCTCAACCCTAACCCGCTATTTTTAGGTCGGGTTCATGTCGAGTTTTCAAGTCAGGTCAGTTTTTGCCACCCCTAACTATTATTCATATATAACTACAAAAATATTGTTTTAAGACCACAAATTTATTGTTCTAAATAATAAAATACGATGATTTCAATGTTTTGAATTACGAACCTATTGTCCTAAACTATAATATTATTATTGTGAATTACAAAACTATTGTTCAAAACTATAAAATTACTGTTCTGAATTATTACACTATTATTCTTAATTATAAACATATAGTTCTATACCATAGTATTATTGTTCTGAGTAAAAAACCACGTTGATTTCATTGTTTTGAACTGTAAACCTATTGTTCTAAACTATAAAATTATTAATCTGAATTACGAAACTATTATTCAAAACTATAAAATTATTGTTTTGAATTATAACACTATTGTTCTAAATTGTGAACTATTGTTCTTAATTATAAACCTATTGTTCAGAACTACAAAACTATCTTTCAAAACTACAAACCTATTGTTTTGATCTACAAAACAATTATTCTAAACTATAAAATTATTGCTCTAAACTACAACCCTATTATTTCATAACTATAAACCTATTGTTATGATATACAAAACTATTGTTCTTACTATAAAACTATTGTTTTAGACCATGGTATTATTCTTTTGAATAATAAACTACGATGATTTATTGTTTTGAATTACAAACCTGTTATTCTAAACTATAAAATTATTGTTTTGAATTACAAAACTATTATTCTAAACTATAAAATTATTGTTCTGAATTATAACACTATTGTTCTTAATTAACCTATTGTTCTATACCATAGTATTATTATTCTGAGTAAGAAACCACATTGATTTCATTGTTTTGAACTATAAACCTATTGTTTAGAAGCATAAAAATATTTTTCTAAATCAAAATATTATTGTATTAAATTCTAAAACTATTGTTCTGAATTATACAATTTTATTTGGACAATTTTGGATATCATGAAATCCAAATTCTCTACACCCTCTACATAACCTTTTTTTCTTTTGGGATTGCTCCATTGCTTTCTCTTTTTCACCTTTGAATCTTTTTGAAGATCCTATGCCACATTGTTCACTTCTAATATGAACTCGAGTACCTTTATTTTTTGAAATCTTAGGATATTTAATAAGAATTTGAGAAGAAATACTAGATCCAATCAACTTTTTATTAACTTGTTCATTTGTATGAGTATTCTCACATGCATTCATATTATTTACATTCAAGCTTGACCTAAAGACCTGAAGATGCTTAACAAGATCAATCAAGTTTTCTTCGTTTCCTTTTGCCAAACTCGCATAATTATGAAACTCATACCACAACTCATTCAACAACCCCTTGCTCTAAAGACCAAATGAACAACTACCCATCTCTTTGCCATCAAGGTCAAACATTGGTTTTTGCATTGCCATGGTAATCCACCTATTTAGAAAATATTGCATAGGGATACTTCCAATGTTCTTTGCCTTCCATATGGTATGTCTATGTTAAAGTGATGAATTCTACAAGAGGGGGGGGGGGGGGGGGGGGGGGGGGGGGGGGTGAATTGTAGATGGGAACAACTTCGGGAACTTATAGCAAATATTGCGGAATTTAAAACGCTATAAGGAACAAGAGTGTAAAGAGAGATTTTCACATGGAAAACTCCTTGTGCCCAACAAGGAGAAAGACCACGACCCACTCGGGATTTAACACACTTTCACTAATAGGGCAACAACTCAGTTACAACCTATAGAACTCTTCTCAACTTAAGTTCCTCTACAAACTTAAGTTCCCCACTACAATCCCTCAATTGTAGTGCTCTCTCTTTCTCTAGTTTCTACTCTGAAACTCACACTCTAGACTCACTCAAGTCTCACTACAAGGTTCACTCAACCCCTTCTCCCAATTACAACTCTGTAAAATTTACTCTATGTGCAAGAGGAAGTAATTAGGAACTTGGGAACTCTACTCAAGGATAAAAGTTTGAAAGCTCTTGAGAAAATATATTGTTGGTCTGTGTTATTTCATTTAAAAAATCAAGTCTGAATTTATAGAAAAACATGATCTCTTAACTGACTCTCCACTTTTCCCACAACTACCAAGTTTCCTTGATTTTAGGAAACGTTCCCATGACCAAGCAGTTGCGAGAAACGTGGGGTGAGTGCTTTCCAGAAAACTTTGAATGTTTTCCTAAAATCTCGCCAACAAAATGCACGTTTAATATCATCAGTTAAGTAGCAAAAAGATAATCTTGGAATTTAGGATATATTTTTCAAAATGATAAAAAAAATCTTTTTGTAAAATATTATCTTAAAACTTATTTTCCAATAATAATAAAATCTTTTTACTAAAGCAGATTTTATCAAATCCCATTTTTTAAGTAGAACAGAATAAATAAATTTTCTTAAACTTTTTAATAAACTGACGTTTTAGTTCATGTCAAGATGAGTTCCTAATCAAGTTCCCATTACCTAAGTTCCTTTACACTTACATAAATCCTAAACTCGATTTAGTCTTTATGTCTTCACTTCTATGAAGTTTCAGCTCAGCAACTTCAAGTGGTTCTCCTCTTGTTCCTACTCAGGAACAATGTGATGCATGGCTTGAATAGCTTCTTGTTCCGTTAAGGCTGCTGCATCTTCTCTTCACTGCTCAGTTGTGTTCCTACTCAGGAACTCAGTGTGTTCCTACTCAGGAACTCAGTAATGCACAGGAACTTAACAAAGACATTAGTCAAGTTTGCTTTGGGTCATCATCAAAACATCATAAGGATCAACAATATTCCCCCTTTTTGATGATGACAAACCTAGGCAAACTTTAGGAGAAAAAATTCAAGCAAGCAAGCAATTATGCAAAAATAAACTTAAGTAGAAACGTTATTTTCCAGAGAGATTGCAGCTAGGAACAAGGAACTTTAGCTTTAAAGTTTGTCGGATCTTTTCCCCCTTTTGGCATCAACAAAAAGTACAAATAGAGACAAATGACTAAACACACCACTACTCTTAAAAGGGCAGTGAGTTAGAATCAGAAACAATGGGAAAGAGTCCTGCATATGCATAAGAATCAGGCAGTCATAGCAAGCACAAATAGTCAAAGAGTTCCAAGATGTCATAAGCCAGTTCCTAATTAATACAAGCCAAAAGAAAATGTTCACCCAAACACAAAATAACAGAAAACAAAGGAAATTGTTTCAAATTAACACAAACATCAGTAAAAGAGGGTGAGAAGGTAGGGAAGGCTAAGGTTCAGCTGGGTTTTCGGCTTCATCTGCTGATACTTCCTCAAAGGCAACTGAGTGGATTGTGTCGAGGATCAGTTGGTGGTTCTTTGCCATTTGATCTTTGTGGCCCTCTAGTTTGGTAGCCAAAGAAGCAACAGTTTCCTCCAGAGCAGTGACCTTGCTTACTAAGAGAGCATTAGAGGACAACACTTCAGCAAGGGAGTTCCTTAGTTCCACCACCAAATTGTCCATCTCTGAATTGGTGGAATTAGGACCCCCAAAGGCAGCAAAACCATAACATGATGAAAAGGGTGTAGGAACGGCAGGAGTAGTAGATGAGGTTTCTTGAGGAAGAGGAACTGGGGATTCAGGAATCCTTAAATCCTCTGCCTCAGTGGTAGGAGGAACAGGCTCTTCCTCATCTTCATCAAGAGTCACCATGACTGGTGACCTGGGAACTCTAACCCCTTGGGAAGCTATTCTCATGCTCTTCCTTGTCCCTTTTACAGGAACTTCCTGTTTAACTTCCAGAACATCCTTCTTTTTCTTCTTCCTCACAATCTTCTCTGTGGCAACTGCATCATCAATATCTGTGGTAGGTTCCCCCTCAACATGTACTTCCGGGTGTACCTCAGATGCAAAGCAGACCATCCCTTCAACAATTTTGAGATTTATTCCCAAAAGGGTACTTTCTTGTATAAAATTTTCTGGTTTTAGATCAATGTACTCATCCTCATTATTAAAAGAGATACCAAAACTTTGAAAAACGAAGGTTAGGAGCGACCCATAAGGGATAGAGAGATGAGGAACACAGTGATCTAGGTGACGGATCATCAAGGCAGGAAAGTTTATGGGAATTTTGTGAGCTAGGCAGTAGATGATGGTGGTGTCAAGAAGGTTGACAAGGCTGCGTTTTTGTGGTCTAGGAAGAAGTCCTCTTCGTACTAAATTAAAAAGTAGTTTGTGTAGAGGGGAGAGCACATTGTGATCAGTAGAGGAGACATTTGGAGTTCCTCCAATGTATTCTATCATTTCAGTGTCAGGAACACCATTAATTGACAAGCTTATCCGACCCTTAAAATATGAGCAATGCCCTGAATTTAGGACTTTAAACAACTCGGCCAGATAGGCACCATCAAAGGAGATTTGGGTTCCTTTGACCATCCCTGTACATACTCCCTTTATACACTTAAAAGATGAACAAAACTCGTCCATCAAAGCAGGGAACACAACATTCTTAGCACACACATCCAACAAATATATCCAATTTTGAAACTTCAATAGATCAAGGAGATCATTAAACTTACAAGACATGCACCAGTCCAAATTGAGAGCAAACCCTAGCATGTATTTATCCCTTTTTATGCGTGGAGGCTTTTGGGGTGCCTCTGGTTCTGGTTCCTCGGTCTCGGAGATGTCACCGGTGCTGGCCGCGGCGGCGACCTTTCTCCTTTTTGCACGGCGAGGATTCGGTGGATTTGTTGGGGAATTTGGAGGAGGTACCATTTGGATTGGAGGGTGTTCCATCACGGATGGGTCTTCTTGTGTGCCCGTTGTTGAATCTGCCATGAGTGGCGGTTGTGGTGGAGGTGATGGGATGATGGTGAGTTCCATGGGTGCTTTTGATTTTGCGGTTTGGGGTTGTGATTTTTGGGGCTTTTTCCGTGTGGGAACAGGGGAGTTGAGGCTTGTTTTCATTGTGTGAAGTGAGATAGGAAGAGGAAGGGGAGATGTCGGTTAGGAGGGAGAGATTTATGGGGGGGTTTATTGTGGGGGAGGTAAAAAGATTTATCCTTTTTATTGTTGACTTCAATTTTGGTAGATATTTGTGATTAATTCAAAACAATAAAATTTTTTAAAAAAATAATAAATAACAAAAAAAATGAAAGTGTGAAATGGACGGTTTGTGTGGGTGAGAAAAAAATAGGGAAGTTGGAATAACAAGTCTAGAGATATTTTTCAGGAATTGTTATCCAAGGAAGAAACAGAGAAAAAAAAAATTATATAAGGGAAGAGGTAAACAGAAGAATAAAGAAAAAAAAATTAAAGAAACAATGCTTGTACCTACAACATTAGGAACACGGAACAAATCAACATGGCTTATGACTCTTTTTCCTTTTTAACTAATTTGTATAAGTATTCATGCACTGATCATACTTATAATTAGGAGTTCCATCACAAAGTACAATTCTAAACTATGTTTCCACACCAATGTTGTGTATAATCATTTGTACTAAAAAATTATTGCGTACCTTGGAGGAACTTCAAGGACAATCAATTAAGCTTTATCATTCCGAGTTCCAGTCGCATTTTCTCATGCTTGTCTCTACTCAAAGGCTTAGTTAAAATGTCAGCTATTTGATGATCGGTTTGACAAAAGGTCAATCTTATTAAGCCTTTTTCCACATTATCCTTCAAAAAGTGATGCCTAATATGAATGTGTTTGACTCTAGAGTGATGAACTGGATCCTTTGAAATACATATAGCACTTGTATTATCACAGTAGATGGGAACACAATCAAGAATAATGCCAAAGTCACGCAACTGTTGTTTTATCCACAAGAGTTGGGAACAGCATGCGGCAGCAGCCACATATTCTGCTTCGGCTGTGGATAGAGCAACAGTATTTTGTTTCTTGGAACTCCAAGAAACCATGCAAGGACCAAGAAATTGAACCATACCTGAGGTACTCTTGCGATTGACTAAATCTCCAGCATAATCGGCATCAGCATAACCTTTTAGATCAAATGTGTCACTTGTTGGATAAAACAGACATAGATCATCTGTTCCTTTCAAGTATCTCAAGATCCTTTTTACAGCAGTTAAATGAGATTCCTTGGGATTTGATTGGAACCTTGCACATAAACCAACACTGAATGCAATGTCAGGTCTACTAGCAGTTAGATATAACAGTGAGCCAATCATTCCTCTATATTTTGTTTGATCCACACTTTTCCCTTTGGGATCTTCGTCTAGTCTTGTGGCTGTTCCCATTGGAGTGTGGTTAATCTTTGCATTGTCAAGTTCATATTTCTTAAGGAGTTCCTTGACATATTTTTGCTGGTGAATCATAGTTCCTTTCTCAGTTTGTTTTATTTGTAAACCGAGAAAGAAGTTGAGTTCCCCCATCATGCTCATTTCAAACTCACTGCTCATTAGATCAGCAAAATACTTGCACAAAGATTCGTTAGTTGCACCAAAAATTATATCATCTACATATATTTGTACAACTAAGAGATCAGTTCCTTTGGATTTCAAAAACAAAGTTTTGTCTATTCTTCCTCGTTTGAAATCATTTTGCAAAAGGAACTTGGAAAGTCTTTCATACCATGCCCTTGGAGCTTGTTTTAACCCATATAGAGCCTTATCAAGCTTAAAGATATGGTTAGGAAAGTTTGGATTTTCAAATCCAGGAGGCTGTTCAACATAAACATTTTCCTCTAAAAATCCGTTTAAGAAGGCACACTTAACATCCATTTGATATAATTTAAATCCCATGAAAGCAGCAAAAGCAATTAATATTCTAATAGCTTCTAGTCTAGCAACTGGAGCAAAGGTTTCTTCGAAATCAATACCTTCCTGTTGGTTATATCCTTTAACAACCAACCTTGCCTTGTTCCTGATAATTGTGCCATGTTCATCCAGCTTGTTCCTGAATACCCACTTGAGACCAATCACCTTCTGATGTTCCGGCTTGGGCTCAAGGTGCCAGACTTTGTTCCTTTCGAACTCATTTAACTCATCTTGCATGGCATTTATCCAGTCAGCATCTTCTAAGGCTTCTTTATGATTTCGAGGCTCAATGATGGATAGATAGGCATGAAAAGCACTGAAGTTCCTCAGTTGAGATCTGGTTTGTGTTCCTTTGCTAATGTCACTGATGATGAGATCTACTGGATGTGACTTTTGATATTTCCATGGTTTGGGTTGGAAACTTGAAACAGGAATTCGACCAGAATTTTCTTCAGCATCAGGTTCTTCATTTTCATTCAAATCTTGAGCTTGTTCCTCTGCAGGCTCTTCATCTTGAGGATCAGGTACAGGAACTTCATTATTTACAGGTTGTTCCTGCTCCTGATTTTGATTTGCTATTATGAGTTGCTTAGGTGGTTGAGAAGTGTCCTCATCTTGGTCTGTGGGACGAATCAGACCAATTTCAAAGTTGTGATCTTCATGTTCCTGCATACTAGAGCGAGTGTTAGTTTCATCAAAAATTATGTGAATGCTTTCTTCGACACACAGTGTTTCCTTGTTGAAGACTCTATAGGCTTTGCTACTTGTTGCATATCCAAGAAAGATAGCTTCATCACTTCTTTCTTCAAATTTCCCTATGTTCCTCTTGCCATTATTGTGTACAAAACATTTGCATCCAAATGCTCTCAAGTGTGAGATATTTGGTTTTCTTCCTTTTAGTAGCTCATAAGGAGTCTTGTCTATCAGTGGTCTGAGCATGACTCTGTTGATGATGTAACAAGCTGTGTTAATAGCTTCTGCCTAGAAGTTCCTTGGAAGACTACTAGAGATAAGCATTGTTCTAGCCATGTCCTCCAACGTTCTGTTCTTTCTTTCCACAACCCCATTCTGTTGAGGTGTTCTAGGGGCAGAGAAATTATGATTTATTCCATGTTCCCTACAAAAATCATTAAACTTGGAGTTTTCGAACTCTGTTCCATGGTCAGATCTTAGATGTATTAGTTGATAACCAGTTGATTTTTGAATCTTCTTAGCAAATGCTAAAAATTCATCAAAAGTCTCATCTTTGCTAGATAAAAATATAACCCAAGTAAATCTAGAAAAATCATCAACTAAAACCAAGACATATCTTTTTCCACTTCTACTTTGAATTCTCATGGGACCACACAAATCCATATGGATGAGTTCTAGTGGCTTTGTGGAGGTCACCATCATTTTAGATTTAAAAGAAGATCGAACCTGCTTTCCTCTCACACATGCATCACAAACTTTGTCATTAAGGAACTTAATTGAAGGAAGGCCAACTACCAAGTTCCTTGATCTTAGTTTGTCAATTAATGAGAAGCTAGCATGTCCAAAACGTTTATGCCACAGAAGTGGATCATCCTCAATAACACTCAGACAAGTTAGATTGTTCCTTGGAACAGTATTGAGGTCCACTGTATAAGTGTTCCCTTTTCGTGTTCCTTCCAAAATAACTTTTCCAGTGTTATTGTTGATGATTTTGCATTTTTCAGAAGTAAAGCTTACAGAGTTTCCTTTGTCACAAAATTGTGATATACTTAGCAGACTGTGCATCAATCCTTCGACTAGGAACACGTTGTCTATTGAATGGGAACTTGACCTTTCGACTTTGCCTATGGCAATAATTTCACCCTTTTTGTCATCTCCAAAGGTCACAGTTCCTCTATTGTAGGCCGCTAGTGAGAGAAATCTTGATTTGTCTCCAGTCATGTGCTTGGAACAACCACTGTCGAGGTACCATGAGTTGTTCCCCCTCACTAGGACCTGCAAAAGAATTAGTTGTTAGGATTAGGAACCCAGTCCTTCTTGGGTTCCTCTGTTGTTACAATATAATCACATTTCTTTTGCCATATTTGTTTAGCATGATTTTCATTTTTAGCAGTACTGTTTTCTTTCTTTTTACAAGTTCCATTTAGGTGATTACAATGACCACAAAAGGAACAAATTTTACTGCTTGGGAGTTTCACATACTTTTTCTTTTTGCCATTTTTCTTTTTGTAACCAAGACCTTCCGTCCTTTTGGTCTGGGCATCAAGAATCCATTTGGGAACACCCAACTGTTCGATCCTCTTATCTTTTCTTGCACACTCAAGTTCCTTCTCAAGTTTCTCCTTTTGTTCCTTAGCTAATTTCAAATCGGTTTTTAAATTTTCTAAATCAGCATTAAGGGTGACTAGAGGAACTTCAATAGAGTTGCAAGAATTGATATTAGAATACAACAGCTTGTATTGAGTCAATTCGACTTTTAATATAATATTATCATTTTTGACTCGTTCAATTGTTTCTTTGAGCAAAATATTTTTGTCTAGTATCTCAAAGAATCTTTGTTGAACATCAGACCTCATATTATTCATGTAATTAATATGATCTTTGCAAACATTTAATGCTTTATCACTTTAAGCTTTCTTATTACATATTTCTTTATAATCGTCTAGAGTTTCTAAGAGTAAAGAAATAAGTTTTTCTTTGGACAAGGACTTAAGATAGTCTGAGTTGATAGTTACCTCATCACTGATTGTGTTTGAATCATCATGTTTGGCCATTAAACATAAGTTGGCTGTTTCTTCCTGAGGCAGTTCCTCTTCTTGATCCGAGTCAGATTCTCCCCATGCAGCAATCATAGCCTTTCTGTAGTCAGTCTTTGAAAAGGAGGGTTTGTTGAATCTTTCCTTGGCTTGTTCCTTCCCTTTACCCTTTCCTTTTTCTGACTCCCATAAAGGACACTTGTTGATGAAATGATCCAGGCTTCCACACTTGTGACAAGCACCTTCTACTTTGGAATTTTGATTTCTTTTAAAATTCCTTCCCTTGTTGTCACCAGTCTTGAAATTTCGATACATCTTTTTGAGTCTTCTTACCAGCATAGCAGCTTCTTCCTCATCAGTCTTGGAATCGTCAAGTTCCTCAGCTTTGAGTGCTAGCCCACGATACTTGGAACTTTCAGTGTTGCTAGCACCTAAGTGTAGCTCGTGGGTCATAAGGGAACCAGCTAGCTGCTCAATGTTGAATTTGGTGAAGTCCTTTGTTTCTTGAAGGGCAGTCACCTTGGCTCTCCAACGTTCATCTTGGGGAAGACTTCTCAATATTTTTCTTACCTGTTCATCAATAGGGATATTTCTTCCAAGGGAAACTAACTCATTTGTTATGTTAGTAAAACGTGTAAACATTTCTTGAATAGTTTCTTTTGGATTCATTTCGAATCTTTCATATTTAGACATTAGCAGATCAATTTTGGAACGTTTGACCTCATTTGTTCCTTCATGTGTTACTTGGAGTAAATCCCAGATTTGTTTCGCATTCTTGCATCCCATTACACGGTTGTGTTCATGGGGTCCAAGACCACAGTGAAGCAACTTTACAGCCATTGCATTAATTTCCATTTTTTCAAAATCTTCTTTATCAAATTCAGAAATAGGTTTAGGAACTACCTCATTGTTTTCGTTAGTAGAAGTAACTTCAAAGTCTCCAACTTCTATGACACGCCAAACTTGGTAGTTCTCAGCCTTGATAAAGATTTCCATCCTGTTCTTCCAGTATGAATAGAATTTGCCATTAAACATAGGAGGTCTTTGTGTAGAGTAACCTTCTTCAAGTTTCTCGTGGGAATTCATCTTTCACAGGAACTTAACTCGACAGGGTAGCCTGCTTACTTCGAGAACCACGCTCTGATACCAATTGTTAAAGTGATGAATTCTACAAGAGGGGGGGGTGAATTGTAGATGGGAACAACTTCGGGAACTTATAGCAAATATTGCGGAATTTAAAACGCTATAAGGAACAAGAGTGTAAAGAGAGATTTTCACATGGAAAACTCCTTGTGCCCAACAAGGAGAAAGACCACGACCCACTCGGGATTTTAACACACTTTCACTAATAGGGCAACAACTCAGTTACAACCTATGGAACTCTTCTCAACTTAAGTTCCTCTACAAACTTAAGTTCCCCACTACAATCCCTCAATTGTAGTGCTCTCTCTTTCTCTAGTTTCTACTCTGAAACTCACACTCTAGACTCACTCAAGTCTCACTACAAGGTTCACTCAACCCCTTCTCCCAATTACAACTCTGTAAAATTTACTCTATGTGCAAGAGGAAGTAATTAGGAACTTGGGAACTCTACTCAAGGATAAACGTTTGAAAGCTCTTGAGAAAATATATTGTTGGTCTGTGTTATTTCATTTGAAAAATCAAGTCTGAATTTATAGAAAAACATGATCTCTTAACTGACTCTCCACTTTTCCCACAACTGCCAAGTTTCCTTGATTTTAGGACACGTTCCCATGACCAAGCAGTTGCGAGAAACGTGGGGTGAGTGCTTTCCAGAAAACTTTGAATGTTTTCCTAAAATCTCGCCAACAAAATGCACGTTTAATATCATCAGTTAAGTAGCAAAAAGATAATCTTGGAATTTAGGATATATTTTTCAAAATGATAAAAAAAATCTTTTTGTAAAATATTATCTTAAAACTTATTTTCCAATAATAATAAAATCTTTTTACTAAAGCAGATTTTATCAAATCCCATTTTTTAAGTAGAACAGAATAAATAAATTTTCTTAAGCTTTTTAATAAACTGACGTATTAGTTCATGTCAAGATGAGTTCCTAATCAAGTTCCCATTACCTAAGTTCCTTTACACTTACATAAATCCTAAACTCGATTTAGTCTTTATGTCTTCACTTCTATGAAGTTTCAGCTCAGCAACTTCAAGTGGTTCTCCTCTTGTTCCTACTCAGGAACAATGTGATGCATGGCTTGAATAGCTTCTTGTTCCGTTAAGGCTGCTGCATCTTCTCTTCACTGCTTAGTTGTGTTCCTACTCAGGAACTCAGTGTGTTCCTACTCAGGAACTCAGTAATGCACAGGAACTTAACAAAGACATTAGTCAAGTTTGCTTTGGGTCATCATCAAAACATCATAAGGATCAACAGTCTACATGGGATTCCTCGCCGATAGAACAACTTGCAAGAGCAACTGGTTTCATAATTGCTAGGATTTAAAAACAACTTCATAACTTCTTCTCTTGTTACCTTCACTCACTTTTGCAATCTCCAACCCATTTTCTTTCTTTAACTCTTCTACCCCACATTCGTAATAAGTACTATACACTTTATCCTAAAAATCATAGAAAACATTAATGGTATACACCTTGGACCCATGTCTTTCAATCTCCATCGGTGTCTTGCATTCAGGATGCTTATGTTGAGAGTCATTGTCATTTTGTGCTTGAGAGTGCCTTTGTGCATCCATAGCACTTTCAAACCTCATAAAAAACTCTACAAGTGATACATGAGGATTAACAAAGGATGTGAAGAAATTGTTCTCACTTTTTTATTATGATGTAGTTCTCATAATACCACTATAACACCCCCAAATTACTAACATAATAATAATGATAGTAATTTTAGTAATTTAGGGGTATTACCGCCACGTGTTACCACGCTTCGGCTGTGCTAACTAATTACTATATTGTAGCAGAAGAAAAACTCAATTTATTTATAAAAAAGATAATTTTGATTATCCAAAGGTACAAAAATTGATTAAGAAAAATTATGAAAACTCTTAACTAATATGTGCCCCTTGATGTAACGCTCCTATGCATATTTATTCATGTAAACCTACTCACCATAAATAATAAGTAAGGTAAACCAAAAACAAATAGAAAAATACATGTCAGTGTAAAAAGCACTATGTACATATACATGCTAAAAGAAATACTTTGACTTTTAAGTTCCTTTATTTCAAACTTTCCTTCTTATAAATTAATAAACTTTAAACCTTCCTTTATAATAATCCAATACAAATGGAATTATTAAAACACTTAATAAAAACAATTTCCTCTTCTTATATCCCCTCCTTGATCCTAAGTGTTTTTATTAAAACACTTAATAAAAACATATTAGTTATCATATCACGGATCCATCCTTGGAGTTTCCTTTTATTTTCCAACAAGTGGACTTTGAAGCATGAACCCTTCTTGATTATGAAATCAAGTGGTAATGTAGAATAATAATAACTCCCTTTTTATAATTCCTTTAAAAACAAATACCTTGCTTTAATTATTAAAGCTCATTGAAAATTATTAAATTTCAAATGCCATTCGGCTCTTTTTAAACATGATACATATTAAATAAAATAAGATAAATATATTATCATCCTTTTTATAATTGAAATTTTAAATAAATAACCATATATAAACATATATTTTAAAAAAATGGCGCATGGCTAAAATTTCAATTATAATTCATTTAGAAAAATACATAATAAAAACATCTTAACACAATATTTAATTACACTTAAAAAGATTTTATACATATACGTAACTTAAATTCTAGTATTTGCTAACAACTTATTACTAAACTTCAAGATGATAGTGGTTGGTGGTTGTTGGTGGCGCAAGTTGGTCGAAGAGATGGAGAGAGAGGGAGAAAGTTTGAGAGAAGTAGAAAGAGTTTAATGATTTTTGTAAAAAATTATGTGAGGTTTAAGGGTCTATTTATAGTAGAAATTAGGATAAATTTAGGATTTAAAAAGACTAAAAGATAAGTATAAATTTGAAATGATAATTAGACTCTAAATTTTACGAAAAATCTTTTGTTTCTAAAATAATTTAATCATTAAATAGTTTAACTAATTAAAATAATTTAATTCAAAACAAACCAATTAAAATTAGTTAAAAAAGATAAAATTTTAGAAAAAATTTTTTTTTTTTTTAGAAATATCAATCATAGAAAAAGGATATGATAAGGTTATAATTTATTTTCATTATTTTTTTAAACCTATTATTTTAAAATTAAAACTATCTTTTCAACTAAAATTATCCTTTAAATTAGGATAAAATAAAAATAATAATTTTAATTAATTTTTTTAAAATACTAATCATGGCATCTAACCATGATTAGATATGGTCGAATTTTTTTATTATTATTTTATTATTATTTTGGTAAATATATCTGATTCTTAACCTAACCAATTTTAAATTAAAAATAATCTTTATAAATATCTTAAACTAATTTTTTTTCTAAGAATAATATCTTAAAATATTCTAGAATATTATAGAATAAAACTGGATACTTGGGATATTTTTTGGGATATTTTGGAGGGCTTTTTGGGAATTTAATGGAATAATTGAAAAATATTTATTTATAAAATTAAATAATTTTCTTAAAAAAATTATAAAATAAATATATAAATGGCGGTCCATAATTATAATTTGGCCAAAATACTTTTTAAGTTATTTAATTGTACTAAAACGTTCTTTAAATAATTTTATTTTAAATACTAATTTATAATATACATTTAATTTTAAATATAACTTAGCATATAAAAGTTTTTAATATAATGTCTAAAATATGGGGTATTACACTCTACCCCCCCCCTTAAAAGAAGTTTTGTCCTCAAAACTTGAAAACATTTAATTGCAATGCACGTGACATATGCAAGTAACTCATGTAACTTATATAATTGACTCTTGTATGTCCTAAAAATGGCAAAGCATGAAACTCTATCGCGTTTTACCCCCTTAAAAGAACTGAATTGCTAAACATCGCCCGCAATTACAGGACATCGCCCGCAAATTTTCAAATAAAATTACCATTACACCCTTAGTACATTATATCAACTAAATCAAACCCATCCCTACCAAAAACCATTCATTCATCCTCTCAAAACAAAATTTACAAAATCCCATTTCAAACATCATGTCCCGAAGACCCGGCAAAGAAGTGTTGAGGAGGCCGACACCTCTTGCGATGGCGGCACCGGCGGCGGCTCCTCTTCCTGTGGTCAAGGTAAGTTTTTTTTTAATTTGCATTCGCCAGTGGGAGGGACAACGGTGGCGGAAGGCGGCGGCGGCGGTTGGATCCGGCGTCTAGGGAAGACGCCCCGGCCGTGGACTAGGCGCCTGGATCCGGCGTCTGGGGAAGACGCCTCCACCGAAACCCTAGGTGATGTTATTATTTTTTCTTCAATTTATTAGTTATTTACTAATGAATTTAATTAATTATATTAGGCATTATAATATATTAATATGTATATTTAGGTTAATTATGATAATTAGTTAGAGTATGTGATTAAGATATATATATTATTAGTTAAAGTATATGATTAACTATGGTAATAAGTTAAAATATAAGTTTATAATATATTATTATAATTATTATATTAATTAGTTAAAATATAAGTTTATGATATATTATTATAATTATTATATTAATTATGTTAATTAGCTAAAATATAAGTTTTAGATATATTAGTTATAATTATTATGTTAATTACCTAAGTAAAAAATATATGTTTAGTATATATAATTATAATTATTATATTAACTATGTGAATTAATTAAGTATAAATGTATATTTAGGATATATTAATTATTATAATTAATATATATTAATTGTGTAATAATTATTATATTAATTGTGGTAATTGATTTATTTTAAAATGTATGTTTAGGATATAGTATTATGATTATGTCATTTTCCTTGATGTAATTAGGAATCGAGTTACCGACCAGGAAAAGGGAAATCGATACCTACTCACATGATTAGACAACACTTAGAGGGTGATTCGGGTCCAAGGCATCCACGTACTTGTGGTGTGTCTGCCTTGGCTCGAAGGGAGAGGGTATCTACTTGATATGAGCAGTCAGTAGGTATGGAGGACGAAGAAGAAAGTGTTGATAGTTGGAATGATGATGAAAACATCTTCGAGGAAGATGGAGATGATTATATAGATGAATTAGAGGTTTAATTAGAGGGTGATCGGGCTGATCGAGAAATAAATATTCGTAAGGGTAAGGGTGGTCGGTTCGTTACTACTTTTGGTACAACTTCCTCTTCTATTTCTGGTCAAAGCCGAAAAAAGATGAAGGTTGATGATTCATGGGTTGTGAAACAGGCGGTTCCTGGTGGGCCGGTTGATGGGAGTGTTGTTCCTAGTTTTTTGGGTCACATTGCTAGGCGCATATGGGATGGTAAGGAGAGGGAATCTTCATCATGTGTTGGTATTTTAAAATGCCAGAACAGAGATAGAGCATGCGTAAATTTGCGAACTTGGTATGAATCATGGATGGTTGATGGTTCACCTATTTGTGCACGCTTAGATAACACTAGAGTGTCCCACCTGCCTTAGGCCATGTTTAACCATATTGATGCTACCCTTTTATCAGCTTTCATAGAGCGTTGGCAGCCTGACACCAACTCATTTCACTTCCCTTTTGGAGAGATGATGATTTTATTGCATGATGTGCATGAGATACTTAGGCTCCCTGTAGAGGGTAAATTAGTTAGTGAAAAACCAGATGTTGTGGATCTGAAGACTTATTGTGCTGAGTTACTTGCTGTGAGCATTGAAACACTGGATGCTCGTAAATATTGGTAAGGAGGTGGACTGAATATCAAGGCAGTCGATGATTTATGTAGGAAGGTGGATCCACCTAGGCATTTGAACAATCAACTCAGTGCCTATTTTCTTCTATGCCTTGGATGTTGTTTGTTCCTTAATAAGAGTGGTTGTAGGGTAAGGCCACGGGATATAGTAGAGGCGAGGGAACCCAGTACTATGGGAACATACTCATGGGGATCGGCTACTCTAGCATTCTTGTACCATCAGCTTGGAATTGCCAGTCGTACTGATTGTAAGCAACTCACTGGTTGTCTTACTCTATTTCAGGCATGGATATATGAGTATTTTCCTGTCTTTCGTCCTCATAGAGACCGGATGTTGGAATGTCTGCATGGTTACTAATTCTACAGAGCAACTGAGGGTGATTAGTCGGCAGCTTGATAATATGACTGCGTCAGAGGTTAGTTATCCTTGTCTTTATATTCTTATTTTGGTTTACTTGACGTATGACTGGTAATCATTTGCTTTGTAGGTTGAGTGGTTGCCTTACTTTTGGGACCCTGCTACGAAGGTACCAAGGACTGCATTCCTCGGTCTCTTACAGTATCAAGACATTATTGAGCCTTACATGCCCGACCGATGCTTGCGACAGCTCGGGTATGTACAGGTCATTCCATCTCCCGCTCCCAAGCCTGTGTTTGCTTATCGTCCAGAAGTATCGGCCGAGTATAAGGTGGAGTGGCCTATATCTGTGGTGGAGAACTTGTGGGTTCAAATCCTGAGGGGTACAAGACTCTTCTTAGGTGATTTGGCGCGTAATGAGGTTCCTTCCATTTATGATGACTCGTACATGACATGGTTTGAATCAAAGTCACATCCTCGCCTTGTAGCAAATGACGGGTCTGAATCCAGAAGAGACCGAGTGCCACCATGAACTGCGACCGATGTTGTAAGTCACTTACTCTTATAATTCTCAGTTATTAATTTTTGTCTCTTATAATTATTTCTACTTCTATGTGCAGTGGATAAACATGGCGATTGAAGCAACGTCCAGTTTTTTGGAAGTTAGAGATTTGATGCCTACCGAGAAGGCGAAGGTCGCTTGCGCTCGGTGGGATAATATTATTGACATATGGAACCGATCGTTGACTATGCAAGATGCCGATGATGAGTCTTGACGTGTTTCTTATGGAATTTGTATTCAAGAATATTGATTTATAGCTATTTTGTTGGATATTTTGTTGTGTTTGGATTGTGTTGGAACAGGTGTGTGTTATTGTTGCTGGTGGATTGTGTTGGAACAGGTGTGTGTTATTGTTGCTGGTGGATTGTGTTGGAACAGGTTAATTTTATTGTTGTCATCACTTGGTAGCTCACTTTATAGAGGAAACTCTGTCAAAATTTCCGTAGGATTTCCATCAAATTACTCCTAACCTAAATACATGATAATGAATGCCACAGTTCAATTCATAATGACGAGTTGAAAACCTAAATACACGATTTTCATAATTCTATTCAAAATGATACATTTGAAAACCTAAATACATGATAAGCTTTGCCAGAGTTCAATTCGTTGTCTATATATATCTTCCTAACCGACCACACTTTCATTTCGAATTTGAAACCATAAGGTAGCTACTGGTGGTACTAGAAAACCATCAGCCAAATCTAACAGAATGAAATGCTTATATCTGCCTAAGTGTGCAATCGCAAATTCTCTTAATGGCCTCGTAATGCTAGTAGGACTTTCCCAAGGGAGAACAGTAACACACGGGTATACTGAAACTCCATCGTTTCCCAATCCGTAGCACATGACGGCGCTCTTATAAAAATTGGCAATTGGAAATAGATCCGCGATAATTTCCATGTAATGCTCAATACCACAGTGCCCTCCTCCCCAATTGATACGTGCCAACGCAGCATCCAAACCGTCATAGTATACATCTTGGTATTTGTGTCGATTTGTTGAAATTTCATTGAACATTGTTTGCCGGGCAACGAACCACAGATCTTCAGAACCATGAAACACATCGGCAACACATCGAAATCCACAGTTTCCATCAGCTACAACATCATTCCATCCTTCTAAATACAGCATTATAAATCTGAGGAGTCTATCAATATATGGGAATTGGTCAACGTCCACTCTACCTATTGAGGGCATGTTAATAGATGAGGACGAATGACCCATAGTCTGAGTACTGCTAGAAGATCGACTCCGACCTCAACCTTGACCACGACCCCGACCCCGACCCCGAGCAGCATTTCTCTCCATGTACTCCCAAGCACTGAAATCACGCCGAGGTCGACCTCTGGTAATGGTCGTACCCTCGGGTTCTCTAATCTCTGACTCATCTGGGTGGAGCATACCATGCAAAAGTAGAGTGGCATCACGTACAAACGAGGGATGACTAGCTCGCACTTGGCCTGTAAGTTCATCAAAACGTGTTGTGTCTTGCGTGGATCGATCTACAATATTAGGGTCCACAACTTCACCAATGATAAGCGATCTCCAAAAAGGATGAACTTGATCTAGGTAAAAACTCTCGCCCGACTGAATGATTCGCGATATTGTGCAAGCGCATGGAATCCCATGGGTTGTCTTCAGTGCACACCCGCATCTAATGTCAATCTCGTCACTTAAAGCACTCATCCTACTCTTCTCTTGTTCCAGCAAGCTTAGATAATGATGGGAAGTGCGACCATGGAGATTCTGGTACAGTCGACCTCGATATAACGTGCCATGTCTTTGTCTAGAGTCCTCCAAACATTGTTTAATACCGTTGACTTGGGTCTCAATCACCTTGTTAACACGCTCAAATAACGTGTCAAGGAAGAGTTAAGCCAGTCCTTTAGTGCATTGTGGGCACTCTCGACTCTGCAAGTCGTAGTGTTCCTAAAATGAAGGACCTGATTCGTCCAGTATAGCATAAATTTCTCTTTATGAGGAATCCATTGTTGCGTAACGTATTGTAAAAGTGTAGGACACCAGCTATAGCAATCCATCATGAACTGAACATTATCCTCATACTGCTCTTGTGTAGTAGCATACATGACTTGCCTCCAACGTCCCTTCTGGAATTTTTCAGCTGAAACCTTATTCTTTCCCATGTAATGGTAAGCTTTATTCAACACACACTTATTGATATGCCACGTGCAAAGTAAATGTGCGGAATTAGGGAATAAACCCCTAATCGGGGCAAAAAGACCACCCTCTCAATCGGTTACTATAGAACTCGGGTGCACCTCAGGACCAACATAATTCTTCAGCTTCTCCAACACCCACCGATAACTTGACTCTGTTTCATCTTTCATGATTACATAACCAATCACAAAGTTCATGTTCCCCGGAGTCATCCCAATTATCTCCACTAAAGGATACTTGTACTTGTTTGTCTTGTACGTAGAATCTATAAGGATTACATACGGATACGTGTGTAACAAATCAGCAGACATCGGGTGCACTAAGAAGACATGGGTCATAACTTTAGTGGCTTCATCACTCTTAAACCAGTGTAAGTAATTATACTTGATTGCTTGATATAGCAATTGCTGAATTGGGTTCCTTCCTTCTGACTTTTCTCTCCTTATCTTATCTCTTTCATTATACACGTGTCTTTTATTTGGATTATCTTCTGGATATTTCTCCAACAAAGTTGCCAGTATTTTAGCCGGTCTCACTTGTGCCTCAGTCATCTCGTGCAAAACTTTCTTCGCACCAGGACTAATGCCGCTAATCTGTCGATGTCCTTGTGGATACACAACCAACTCATGGTTGTGTTTACCCTATTTCAAAGCACCAACAATGTGCCAACCGCTAAGATCTCGACGCTGACAAACCTTAATCTTAAATAAGCAACCACAACCTTTCCTCTTCGTGTCGAACCTCACTGCTGTTGTAAAATCTCGATCAACTTTCTTCGAATAACAATCAAATTTCAACAATTTATCATATCGACCATCTCTTTGCGTTTTCCATGTTGAAGTCGTCAAACAAAAACCGGATTGAACTGCAACATTTTTAGCCCATTCAATTGCCAATTCCGATGTTGTTAAATCATCATGTTCAAAAATACAACTATAATCAATTTCATCTTTACCGTAATCTTCATTATTATCCTAAAAGAACAAGATTGGAAATATTAGAAATCAAAAAAAAAAAATTTGAGGTGTCTTGGGAAGACGCCCCACCATGGTGGGTGGCGTCTGGGGAAGACGCCCCACCATGGTCAGTGGCGTCTTCGGAAGACGCCCCACCATGGTCAGTGGCATCTTCCCAAGACGCCCCACCATGGTCACTGGCGTCTTCCCAAGACCCCCCACCATGGTCACTGGCGTCTTCCCAAGACACCCAACCATGGTCAGTGGCGTCTTCCCTAGACGCCCCACCATGGTCAGTGGCGTCTTCCCAAGATGCCCCACCATGGTGAACGGCGTCTTTCGAAGACGCTTCGGCAACACATTGGTAATACGACCAATTTCTCAAGTATAATCTGAACTTTTACCTGATTTTTTGGTGAAGGCGTTCTCGGTTGGTCCGACATTATCAATCTCCCACAGTTAATGTCAAGTACACCTTAATTCGTCACGTACACCTTCCCTAATTGTGAACTTTGAATGTTTTGAATGTCAAATACACCTTACTATAGTGAAATTTTTTTTACAGAATTACAATGTTATAGTGACTGATGAAATAAACTTAGTTATCTTTTATTTGTTTTTTTTTAAATTAGTAAGGGCAAAAAGGTCATTTTATGATGAAAATGCGGGCGATCCCTGGTAATTCCCGGGCGATGCTTAGTAACTCCCTTAAAAGAAAGTCACATCCCCGTCACTCGACTACTAACCTTAGAAAGTAAGTCCGGATATTTCTTCCTTATTTCATCCTCTGCTTCCCAAGTTGCCTCTTAGGTCTCATGATTTGACCGTAACACTTTCACTATTTTTACATCTTTGTTTCTGGTGTTTCTTACCTTTTATCCAAGATTCAAATTGGTCTTTCTTCATAAGTCAAATTTTGGGCCAATTCTATTGATTCAGGGTGTAACACATGACTCGCATCCGATACATATTTTCTCAATTGAGATATGAGAAATATGTTGTGCACTCTCTCTAGTTCAATAGGGCAGGTCCAAATCATACACTTTCTTCCATAAAGTATTACAATTTCACTTATATCATTATAACACACCAGACTCCTACACTTTCTCTCATGAAGTGCCTCAAAAGGTGTCATTCCAATACTAACATGATAATTGTTATTGTAGGAAAAAGTATGTGACCCTTGATACTCCATCACATATATTCCAAGGTCTATGATACTTTACCATGAATTTCCATATAAGTTTTTCCTAATTGGTTCATCGTTCAGGTGCTCTTCATGGGTATGAAAATGGCAGTCTTAGTGAGTCTATCCATAGCCACCCAAACGGTATCATTATCGACCTTTGTTCTATGCAGAGCTCGTATAAAATCCATCAAGATTGAATCCCATTTACAACTAGGAATTGCCAATGGTTGAACCTTATCTTGCAGACTCTTATGATCAATCTTTACCTTCTGACAAGTAAGGCACCTAGCCACAAATTTGACTACTTCCTTTTTCATATTTGGCCACCAAAATGTTTTCTTCATGTACTTGTACAACTTCTTTCCTCTAGGATGTATAGAGTAAGGTGAACTATGAGCTTCTTCCATCAATCTATTTTTTAAATCTTCTCTATTGTATGGAACACACAATCTTCCATTAAACCTTATACCCTCATCATCATCGATAGAAAAATCTAGGGTATGTCCTTTTTGGATTTTCTCTTTGATGTTTCCCAACTTTTCATCCTTTAGTTGGCTTCCCCGAATCTCATCATCAATGGATGGCTGGATTCCAATGACATTAATACATTCTTATACTTCTCCTTATTCCATTACCTTAAGTTTATTTTCTAGATTCAATACATAACTGATCAGGCAAAATCATTGCATTTATCAAATGGTTTGACTTCCTACTTAATTCATCTGCCACAACATTGGCTTTCCCATCGTCACATTGAATCTCCAAATCATTATCTTTGATAAGTTCCAACCATCTTCATTGCCCCATATTTAACTCCTTATGGTTGAAAATGTACTTTAAACTCTTATGATCAATATAGATCTTACAAGTTAATCCGTAAAGATAATGTTTCCAAATCTTTAAGGCAAAAACTATCACTGCTAGATACAAATCATAAGTCGGATAGTTAACCTCACATGGTTTCAATTTCCTAGAGGCATAGGCTATAACCCTTTTATTTTGCATCAATACACAACCTAACCCAAACTTGGATGCGTCACTATAGACCTCATATTTATTACTCCCATCTGGTAAGACTAAGACTGGTGCCAATGTTAACTTATCTTTTAAGGTTTGAAATGCCTCTTCACACTCTAGAGTCCACACAAACCTACACTCCTTTTTTATAAGACTGCTCAAGGGTCTAGATATATTTGAAAACTCCTTTACAAACCACTAATAACATCCTGGTAATCCCAAGAAACTTCAAATATTCAATACACTCTTTGGTGTTGGCCATTCACATACTGTTTGAATATTTGTTGGATTCACGGATACACCTTCCTTAGATATCACATATCCCAAAAAGGCTACTTTTTCATACAACTGATTTTCCCTCGATGTCATCAAAACCAACCTTAAATGTTTTTTGTGATCATCCTTATCCCTTGAGTATACCAAAATATCATTAATAAAAACAACGACAGACCTATCTAAGTAGATCCTAAAAATTCGGTGCATCAAATCCATTAACACAGCTGGTGCATTGGTCAACCCAAATGGCATTATTGTAAATTCATAGTGTCCATAATGGGTTCTAAACATACCCTTCGGGATGTATTGCTTGCCAATCCTCAGCTAGTGATATCCAAACCTCAAATCAATCATAGAAAATACCCCTGCCCCTTTTAATTGATCAAATAGATCATTTATCTTTGGAAGTGGGTATTTATTCTTCATAGTCACATTATTCAATTCTCTATAATTAATGCATAACCTTAGACTTCCATCTTTTTTCTTGACAAACACTACTAAGACTCCCCAAGGTGACGAACTAGACCTAATATAGCCTTTATCTAACAAATCCATTCAATCGAGTTTTCAACTCCTTCAATTTAGCTGGTGCCATCCTAGAAGGGCCTTAGAGATTGGTCCAGTTCCAGGCACTAGATCTATGGTAAACTAACTATCTCTAATTGGAGGCATTTCTAAAATCTCTTCTGGAAAAATGTCCGAAAATTCACAAACAACTAAAATCTCTTGCTTACTTCAATCTTCTACTTTCGGAATTTCTTGAACACTACATAGGTATAAATGATAGCCCTTTTGTAAATATTTTATTTATTTCTAAGGCTGAAATAATTTTCAATCCGGGTTTTTTCCCTTCTCTTTGATAAGTCACCCTAATCTTATTAGGTCCAACCAAGGATACCTTCTGAGCTTCAATATTAGTTCGAGCTTTAAATTTTCCATCCAATCCATACCTAAGTTCACATCTAAGTCACCCATTTCAAATCCTATTAAGTTTGATAAGAATTCAACTCCTGAAATTACTATAGGTATTTTAGAATACAACTTAGTACAATAACTTCCTCGGACGGTAACCACGTCTAATGAAATGGATTATGACACTGCTAACTTTAGACTTCTTACTAGAGTCTTAGAAATGAATGAGATGCTCCTTAATCAAAAAGAAATTTTGCAGACAAATTACAGATAGAGAAATTACCAGCTACTACTTCAGAAATAGATCCAACCTCACAGTTGTTCATAACAATTACTTGGCCTTTAGGAGGATTGTAATTTGCACCTAACGCAAATCTAGGATTCCCGTTTGGTTGGATTAAACTAGGTTTCCGTTTTGAGAAGGTTTCCCATTTTGGGTAGGGACACTAGGGCCACCAGAGGTCTTTTTATAGCATTCATACTCTTAATGTCTCAACTTTTGACAAAAACGGCAGGTTACAAGGTTACCTTCACAATCCCTCCTGGGGTGATTCTTGTCACACCTCTTACAATGGAAAATTATCATAGACTTCTCACCATCCCCTTGTTTTTCTCTTCCCTTCTCAAAGTTTCCCTTATAGTCTCTTTTTCCTGAAAATTCGCATTGGTTATAGCCATTTTGTCACCTCCATAAAGGTTTCCATTCCTCTTTCGCTTTTCCCCCAAGACTTGGTTCTCTAATTCTTTTCCCCTAACCCCATAGAAGTGGGTGTCTCTCCCATACACCTTATCTAAGGTTTCAAAAGTGACTCCTCCTAGCTTCCCTTGTAAGGTTAAGGTTAGGCCTTGTTCAAATCTTTGTGCTTTCATGGCTTCAATCGAGACTACCTCTAGAGCAAATCTCATAAGTTCAATAAACTTAGCATAGTATTTATTAATGGTCATGCCCCCATTCTAAGGTTTGTAAATTCCATGCACTTTTGTTTCTTAAGGTAAGGTGGATAGAACTTATTTCTAAGGGCTTCTTTAAAGGCTGCCCACCCAAAATCAAGAGTTCTTTTCATGTTTTCCTTAAATTGAGACCACCACAAGTCAGTTTCTTCCTTAAGGTAAAGGACTAAACTATTTACTTTCATATTCTCGGGACAATTTATAGCATCCAATGGCTTATCAAACTCCTTATTCTTGTTTTCTAGGCTTGTCGGGTCTTCTTTTCCATTATAGCTCGGGGGTTTGCTACTAGAAATTCTTTTGAAAATCTCTTCAAATCTATCATTTTCTGGCTGTCTATTCATTTGATTAATCATTACTTGATCTAGAGATTGACTTAAAGCGGTTAGGTGCTTGATTGTCCTCCTAAGGCCACTTCAGGTGGTTCAAGAATTTCGATTAAGCATTCGACTCAACATATCACATGAACGATCAAAAAATCATGTTGAATTTTGTATATAAACAATTGAAACATATAAATCCTAAAACAAATATTCACTTTATTTAAATAATCTTTTCCCATGTAACGAACTTCTCGACTAAAATAGTTAGCTTTTAACTGGATATATTTGAAAAAATTGGATATATTTAAGCACATAATTCACACTTGCTTGGTTTAATTTACATGAAACATACTTTCTCCTATCCTTGAGAAAGTTTATAACTTTAACATACAACAATTAATCCAAATTGGTGATTTAAATTGACCTTTCTTAATTGTACTTAAGTATGCTTGAAATTCTTTTATTTTGCAACTATTTTACTTTTAAAACTTTTAATAGTGTAATTGACTTCTATGCGGGTAAATCAAGCCAATGATTTCCCAGGAAAGTTACGTATGACGTTGACGAAAGTCTTTCCTAGCCAGAAACCATTACTTAATGGAACACTCCCCAAGGCCGGTCGAACCTTCCTTAGACAGAGAGTGTTACACTTGATCACCAACATTTCCATCTTTCCAAAACCAAAATATTTTTTTATGAAAATACTTTATTTTATGCATGAGAATGCGAAACTCTATCCTATATGCTCATTGCTATGTCTACCCACAAGTTTATTATTTCTAATTTTAATCTTTTATAACCTAGAAAACTGATACCACTTTATAACACCCCTAAATTATTAACATAATAATAATAATAGTAATTTTAGTAACTTAGGGGTATTACCGCCACGTGTTACCATGCTTCAGCTATTCTAACTAATTACTATATTACAGCGAAAGAAAAACTCGATTTATTTATAAAAAAGGTAATTTTGATTATCTAAAGGTACAAAAATTAAATAAGAAAAATTATGAAAACTCCTAACTAATATGTGCCCCTTGATGTAATGCTCTCATGCACATTTATTCCTATAAACCTACTCATCATAAATGATAAGTAGGGCAAACCAAAAACAAATAGGAAAATACGTGTTAGTGTAAAAAAACAATATGTACATATACATGCTAAAAGAAATACTTTGACTTTTAAGTTCCTTTATTTCAAACTTGCCTTCTTATAAATTAATAAACTTTAGACCTTCCTTTATAATAACCCAATACAAATGGAATTATTAAAACACTTAATAAAAATAATTTTCTCTTCATATATCCCCTCCTATATCCTAAGTGTACACACCCCCAAGTTAGTTATCCCATCACAGTTCTATCCTTGGAGTTTTCTTTTATTTGCCAACAAGGGGACTTTGAAGCATGAACCCTTCTTGATTATGAAATCAAGCGCTAATGTATAATAATAATAACTCTCCTTTTATAACTCCTTTAAATGAAAATATCTTTCTTTAATTATTAAAGTTCATTGAAAATTATTAAATCTCAAATGTCATTCGGCCCTTTTAAATGTGATACATATTAAATAAAATAAGATAAATATATATCATCCTTTTTTATAGTAAAAATTTCAAATAAATAACCATTTATAAACATATATTTTTAAAAAAATGGTGCATGGCTAAAATTTTAATTATAATTTATTTAGAAAAATACATAATAAAAATATCTTAATAAAATATTTAATTACACTTAAAAATATTTAATACATATACATACCTTAAATTCTAGTATTTCATGTACTAAAGTTCAAGATGATGGCGGTTGGGGGTTATTCGTGGCGCAAGGTGGCCAAAGGGATGGAGAGAGAGGCTAGAGAGAGGAAGAAACTTTGAGAGAAATAGAAAGGGTTTAATGATTTTGTGTGAGAAATTATGTGAGGTTTAAGGGTCTATTTATAGTAGAAATTATGATAAATTTTAGGATTTAAAAACACTAAAAGATAAGTATAAATTAAAAATGATAATTATCCTTTAAATTTTCAGAAAAATCTTTTATTTTTAAAATAATTTAATTATTAAATAGTTTAACTAATTAAAATCATTTAATTCAAAACAAAGCAATTAGAATTAGTTAAAAAAGATAAAATTTTATTATAGTAATAATTTTTTTTTTGAAATATCAATCATAGAAAAAAGATAGGATAAGGTTAGAATTTATTTTTATTATTTTTTTAAAATCTATTATTTTTAAATTAAAGTTGTCTTTTCAACAAAAATTGTCCTTTAAATTAATATAAAATAAATTTAATAATAATTTTAATTAATTTTTATAAATACTAATCATGGTAGCTGGCCATAATTAGATATTATCGAATTTATTATTTATTTTATTATTTTTTGGTAAATATATCTGATTCTTAACATAATTAGTTTTAAATTAAAAATAATTGTTAATAATATCTTAAAAATTTCTAGAATATTCTAGAATAAAAGTGGATACTCATGATATTTTGGAGGGTTTTTAGGGAATTTAATGAAATAATTGAGGAATTAAATATTTATTTATGATATTAAATAATTTTTTTAATAAAATTATAAAATAAATATATAAATGGCGGTCCATAATTATAATTTGGGCAAAATACTTTTTAAATTATTTAATTGTACTAAAAAATTCTTAAAATAATTTTATTTTAAATGCTAATATATAAAATATATTTAATTTTAAATATAACTTAGCATATAAAAGTTTTTAATATAATGTCTAAAATATGGGGTATTACAACCACCCAATAATAAATCGCTAAAATAAGCTGGATCCACATTCTTTTCATTTCAAATAGCCATTTAAAAGACAGTGCATCTTCCTTAGCTATAAAACCAGCGACAAAAGTAACATATTTTTTATGATGATCAACTCTTGTGAAAGGCCCAAACACCATATTATACATGAAATGAACATAGAACAATATAACTAACAATTAGAACAATAGATTCAATGTTTAGAAAATTGTAATAAATTTTTAGAACATTGTAATAATTCTATAATATTGTTATAAATCTTAATTTTATGAACCCTATATATATTTCTATTATGACCAACTATAAACTTATTATTCTAAACTATAATATTATATTTCTACATTATAATACTATTGTTCTAAACTATGCTGCTATTATTCTAAATTATATGCCTATTGTTCTGAAATATGTTTATATTGTTCTAAGGTATACTAGAGTATTTTTCAAATCAAACTACATACTTGTTAATTTGATAAGTAGTATCAAATGATACCATATCACCAAAGAGTCCATAATTCTTCCTACAAATCAGATCTGCCCATAAAGCTCTACATAGACAATCCTCATCATCTATTTGATAGTCAAAGAAAAAAGCAGACCACATCAACTTCTTCCTCTTGAAATTATCCACAAACACTTGGACATCTGAACCTTCAATATATGCCTTCAAATACCTATGAAAATTTTTTAAATCACACTTAGAGGCACCTACATTCTCATAACCCCCAATATATTCTCTCATGATTCTATATGTTTTTATAGGACCCACATTTACCTAAAAAAACAAAGAAAAATAAAGCAACATTTTTTTACAATAAAGCAAAACCAAAGCAAAATTTTTAGTTTATAACAGTACAAATAAGCTTTTGAAAAGCTACCTTAGAATTATCAACAATCATCTTCTTGTGCAAAATCCTCAAATTTCTATTTGCTTTTTGAAATGTAGAATTTAATAGAAAAAAGTAGATGAGAATGTCCCTCTTGGAAATTTGTAATAACAAAGCCACCATCATCACAAACCTTCATTACAATTTGTGCCCAGCATCCAACAAGAGTCACCAATCTTCTCCTAATAATTGGAACAGTATCTACGCCTTCACTAATGATTCCGTTATCTTGCACATCAAAATTTTGTTTACACCTATATCCAGCTTTATTACACATGAGATATTGAAAACTAATCATGTCATTCTTCTTTCTTTTAGTAGTAGATTTTCTAGTGTAAAACCCAGCTTCAGTTGCATATGACTTATAGAATGAAATACCTTCATCGACACTTGAGAACTTCATACCTACATATGGTTTTAACTCACTAGAACAACATGGAATCCATGATTTTGTTCCTCTAGGAGTACATACGAATATTACTTCAGGAGCAATACGTACTCTCATTTGAATTAGAAACACTACAATCCTCGTTGATGCTCATGACTATAAATAATAGAACAATATTTTAGAACGTTAGAATTTTAATATAGAAAAATAAGTCAATATTTAAGAACAATTAGTATAATACATATAATAATATAATAAAAGTTCAAGAACAACATAAATAATATTTTAGAACAATAGTACAAACTTTCGGAACATACATATTAAATTTATAATAATACAAATACCAATTTATAATAATTCAAATAAATTCATAAATTTATAACAATTCAAAAAGACTTTAGAAATACAATAAATCCACTAAATTTAGAACAATACATCATAAATTTAGAACAATATATAAATGTATTATATGTTATGCCTATTGTTTTAGGCATGATACTTATTATTCTAGCAAATATGCCTACTGTTCTAAATAATATACCTATTGTTTCAAAATACTAATATATTGTTCTACATATTATACCTACTATTCTAATATATTTACCTATTGTTCTAATATGTTTGCCTATTATATTATTCTAGAAAATCTATCTATTGTTCTAATATAATATACCTATTATTCTAAAATATAATTTTATTTTTCTAATTATTCTATCTTTTGTTTTAATATAATTCTATTGTTGTAAGCGTTAAGCAAAAAATACTACGACCAATACATAACCCATAATACTACGACCAATTTATAAACTACTCTAATAATTCTACGACCAATTTATAAACTGCTCTAAAATAATATACCTATTGTTTTAAAACACTAATATCTTATTCTACATATTATACATATTGTTCTAGTATGTTTGCATATTATTCTAGCAAATCTGCCTATTGTTCTAACATAATATACCTATTGTTCTAAAATATAATTCTATTATTCTAATTATTATATCTAGTGTTCTAATATGCCTATTGTTCTAAATATGCGTAATGTTTTAGACATTATACCTATTGTACTAGCAAATATGCCTATTGTTCTAAATAATATACTTATTATTCTAATATGTTTACCTATTGTTCTAATATGTTTTCCTATTGTTCTAGCAAATTTATCTATTATTCTAACATAATATATCTATTTTTCTAAAATATAATTATATTGTTCTTATTATTACATCTATTGTTCTAATATGTTTACCTATGGTTTTAAGCCTTAAATAAGAAATACTACGACCAATGCATAACCCATAATACTACGATCAAGGGCCTATTGTTTACCTATTGTTCTAACGTTCAACATTATTATTAAGTAAGAATTGAAATACTACGACCAATATATAAAGTGTTCCGATAATACTTCTAATAAATACTAATACCAATTTTTACAAGAAATAGAACATGCATAAAATTATATTAAAACAATACATCATAGAGAACAATAGGTATATGTTATGCCTATTGTTTTAAGCATTACACACCTATTGTTCAAGCAAATCTGCCTGTTATTCAAGTATAATATACCTATTATTCTAAAACATTATTCTATTATTCTACGTATAATATCTATTGTTCAAATATGTTTACCTATTGTTCTAGCAAATCTGCGTATTGTTCTAACATAACATACCTATTGTTCTATAACATCATTCTATTATTCTAATATGTTTACCTATTGTTCTAGTAAATCTTCCTATTATTCTAACACAATATACATATAGTTCTTAAAGATCATGTTATTGTTCTAATTATTATACCTATTGTTCTAATATGTTTACATATTATTTTAAACGATAAACTACAGTTTCAAATGCTTCAGCTAATGTTTCAAATGCTATAGCATATTATAGCCATTGTTCTAAATTACAATTACAATATTCTAAACATTTATTCGAATAATCTAAGAGAATCAATTAATGGTATTAGATGAGTTTTTATATAGAAAGGGTTCTTATATAACTAAAGGGTTATATATATATATATATATATATATATATATATATATATATATATATATATATATATATATATATATAAGTTAAAATGAGAAGGGTCCTTAAAATGAGAAGGATGAGAAGGCATATTGGCCCTTTATCTTATAGATCTAACGCATGACATTTTACGGACATATACTGACCTTTTTTTTACTCATAGTGACTAAAATTTTTTTCACTTATAGTGCCCATATTCATCGTTATAGTGACTATTTTCTTCGTTATAGTGATTATTTTCATTGTTATAGTGACCAATTTTTTTACATGAAATCTCATGCATTGGATCTTACCATTTAAAGGGTCAAGATCCCTTCTCATCCTTCTTATTTTAAGCACCCTTTTCATTGAATCCCTCATATATAGGATCAACTAAGAAGGCTAGCTAAAATAGGAAAAGTAAGAAGCATTTCCACACCTTGATTTATTTGAGATCCAATGGTCAGCAAAATACCAAATTGAACCGGCTCTCAATGCATGCCCCGACCTCGCCCATGACAGTCAGCAATCTACCTCTTACAAAATTCCAAACCTCGCATCACTCTCACTCGTACCACTCTCTCTCGCCTCGCCTCGCTCTCTCTTGCATCACTCTCTCTCGCCAAGCTCTGTCTCGCTCTCTCTTGCCCAGAAAGTTACAATTTTTAGAACTTCTCAAAATCTCTCACTCGGTTCTTCGTCTATTATGAATTCTGTTATTATATCAGAATCAAACAACGAAATCAATGCAAATTCTTCAACAACAAATCTTGAAGGTAATCGTTCTGTTTCAATTGATTTGAGATATCTTAATTTATTTGAGTTATCTTGCTGATGATCTAGTTCTTCACATCTAGATATTCATGTTCTTCGCATCTAGATATTCATGTTCTTCGCATCAATTGGTTAAAGGTCCTTCAAGATTAAACTAGGTCAAATGCTGATAATTTTTTGATTAATTATAGGAATAATTTTTTGAGATATCTTAATTGATTTGAGTTATCTCATTATATGTTCTTCACTGTAATCTAGTTCTTCACATCTAGATATTCATGTTCTTCGCATCTTGATATTCATATTCTTCGCATCGATTGCTATAGTCATACTATTAAAATCAGCAAAGAGTGAATTCCTGGATTCACTTACTATTTATATAGTTACTCTTTGTTTATATATAGTTACTCTTTGTTTATATATAGTTCATAATGAATAGTTACTTGTGAATATTTGGTAATGTATTTTTTACAATCATAGTTACTCTTTTTTCCAGCATAGTTACCCTTTTTTTACAATCATGGTTACTCTTTTTTCCAGCATAGTTATCCTTTTTTCTATATAGTAACCTTTTTAAATATTGCAGTGACAACAAAAATTACATCTCCAGCTTCTATTAGAACTCCTAGAACTGAAACATGTGTTACTCCAAATGGTACTAGAGAGTGGTTTCCTTATTGTGCTGAAAATAAAAAGCCTTGTGTTGGTATGGTGTTTGATAATTTAGAAATGGTAGTAGAGTTTTACCATTGTTATGCTGAAATATGTGGTTTTGAGCCAAGGTCATCTTCTACTTACAAAAGCGGAGGTATTATTGGTTTGAAGTATTTGGTTTGCAGCAGAGAGGGTTTTATGGTACCTAGTATTAAGAAGAATGAAAGTGGTATAAAACGGTATAATTGAGGCACAAAACGAGTTGGTTGCAAAGCAAAATTGTTCTTAAAACTTAACAAATTGAATAGGACATACTGCATTTTCAGATTTGTTGAGGGCCATAATCATTGTCTTGCTACTCCTACCTCTAGACAATATTTAAGAAGTAATAGAAAAATGACCATTGTTCACAAAATCTTCATTTTAAGAAATGAAAGGGTGAACATAGGTCCTGTAAAATCTTTTCGCTTATTCAAGGAAAACATAGGGAGTGATCAAAATGTGGGAGCAACTATGCAAGATTTTAAAAATTTTCATAAAGATATGAAAGAATACATCAAAGGAGATGATAGGAAGATGTTGATTGAAAATTTCCTCAGGAAACGAGACATTCATAATGGGTTTTATTTTGATTATGCATTAGATGAGGAAAACCATATTTCTATGCTATTTTGGACAGATGCAGTAAGTCGCAAAAATTATGCAATATTTAGAGAAATGGTTAGCTTTGATTGTACAAATGACACAAATAAATATTGTATGGTTTTAGCCCCTTTTACTAGTGTTGATCATCATAGATCTTGCATTACATTTGGTGTTGGTTTGATTGCAAAAGAAAATGCAAAATCTTTTGATTGGTTATTTAGGACATTCCTAAATTGTATGGGTAATTGTTCACCTACATATTTGATAAATGATCAAGATACTGCAATGAAAATTGCTATTAAGGAGGTGTTTCCAAATGCAATACACAAGCTCTGTATAATGAGCAAGGTCACTGACAAAATTGGATGGTCGTTGAACAGTGATGAAGAGTTCTTGAAGCTTTGAATAATTGTGTTTGGAACTTGGATCAAGATAAATCAGATTTTGAGAAGACTTGGGAAGAAATTATGGCTAAGTATGACCTTGAAAACCATAATTGATTCACATATATGTATAGTATAAGAGAACAATGGATTCCTGTTTATTTCAAAGACATGATGCTGGGAGGAATATTAAGAACAACCTCAAGATCTGAAAGTGTGAATAGCTTCTTCAATAACTTCACAAACCCTCACTTGACACTTGTGGAGTTTTATGTGTTTTGATAGTGCCATGGATGCACAGAGATACAAGCAAGAGAAGCTAAATGCATATTCTGCACACACAATTCCTCAATACAACACTCCATTGTGGTTGGAAAGACATACAGGTGATGTTATACTCGTACCATATTCTTCAATATGAGATATATAAATCTTGCTTTAAATGTCATATTCTTAATATTGATAAGGATGATGAAATGGAAACATTTAGTGTTCTAGATTCAGTTCTAGAAAAAACTTTCCAAGTTACATTCTCAACTAGGGGCTTGACAGCATTATGTTCTTGTAAACTTTTCAACAGACTTGGAATATTATATTCTCATTCTATTTGTGTTTTGAATGCTAGGCAAGTAACAGAAATTCCAAACCATTATATACTTGATCGTTGGAGAAAACAAGCTACAAAGAAACCTGTTTTTGATATGCATGGTAATATAATTGAAGAGTGAAAAAAATGAGCACTATGGGTAAGCTGCTAGGTGATGTTTGGTCTGAAATATTTAATTGTGTAGCACTTGCTGAGAGAAGCGAAGATGACTTACAGCAACTATACAATAATTTGAAGGAATTCAACCTTAATCTACAAGAAAATGATGTCAGAATGGTAATGACCAAAGCACAAGAGGTGGAGATCTTTATTGGCCCTAGTGCATCTTCAACACTAGATATTCAAAATCTAGTTTAGTCAAAAAACAAAGGAAAGAGACATAGAATAGTTGGTGAAAAAGAGCAAAGCATTTTGCAAAGTCAGAAGAACAAGAGGAAATGTAAAGCTTGTGGGGGCATACGATTACCATGACAGTCGTACCTGCCCTGCAAAAAATTATTCTTAGCATACTAATTTGTTTGATTACTATGATATTTATTTAATTATTTTAGTGGATTTGTTTATACATAAATTAATATATATATATAGTATTATATATGAAGTACTTTTTATTATTTTAGATAATATTACTGTGTCTTGTTCTCTGTGAAATATGATGGCATTGTTTCTTGTTTGTATAAAAGGTCATTATAATAACATGATTTCCTCTATAACATTCAAATGCGTTTAGAAAAAAGGTCACTATAGTATAAAAAAAAGGTCACTATTATAAAACTATTAGTAACTATAATCCGGTGAAATTATTTCTAAGTTCATAATGTAAAAAAAATTTATTACATCAAATATGAAAAGAAAAGGTCACTATAATGAAAAAAGGTCTCTATCGGAAAGAGATTGATTCATAATACACCAGATAGGAAAGGTCAATATACTAATAGGAAAGGTCACTATACAGGAAAAGGCACTATAACATTATAAAATGTCACTATACTAATAGGAAAGGTCACTATAACATTATAAAAGGTCACTATAATATTATAGTGACCTCTATTACATTCAATAGTATTCAGAAAAAAGGTCACTATAATATAATAAAAGGTCACTTTAATAAAAATATTAGTCACTCTAATGTGGCATTCCAAAATATGATACAATACACATTAAAAAGGTTACTATGCAATTTAAAAATAAAAATATAAGATAGTTTTTAATTTTATTACAAAAAAAGCAGACTAAAAAATTAAAACATCAAATATGATAAGAAAAGGTCAATAGAATGAAAAAAAGGTCTCTATAAACTAAAAAAAGGGGTCACTATAGGAAAGAGATAGATTCATATTACACCAGATAGGAAAGGTCACTATAACATTATAAAAGTTCACTATACTAATAGGAAAGGTCACTATAATATTATAGTGACCTCTATTACATTCAAAAGTATTCAGAAAAGAGGTCACTATAATAAAATAAAAGGTCACTATAATAAAAATATTAGTCACTCTAATATAGCATTCCAAAATATGATACAATACACATTTAAAAGGTAACTATGCAATCTAATATAAGATAATTTGTAAAAAAAATTATTACATCAAATTTGAAAAGAAAAGGTAACTATAATGAAAAAAAGGTCTCTATAAACTAAAAAAGGTCACTATATACATTAATAAGATGATTCATATTACACTAGAGGTTTTATAACTAAAACAATGTTATTATTAAAATAGTAGTCCACAATGATAATTGTTATATTTCTAATCAGTAAAAAATGTCACTATATCATTCTAAAGCATTTTAGTTAAACGTCACTATAATAAAAGAAAAGGTCACTATACTAATAGAAAAGGTCACTATAACATTATAAAAGGTCACT
The DNA here is from genome assembly GCA_026401315.1 of Dysphania ambrosioides. Classification (NCBI taxonomy): domain Eukaryota; kingdom Viridiplantae; phylum Streptophyta; class Magnoliopsida; order Caryophyllales; family Amaranthaceae; genus Dysphania; species Dysphania ambrosioides. The sequence continues at coordinate 13,137,428 of CM048670.1, read as the reverse complement.
ATAATATACTGACCTCTATTACATTCAATAGTATTCAGAAAAAAGGTCACTATAATATAATAAAAGGTCACTATAATAAAAATATTAGTCACTCTAATGTGGCATTCCAAAATATGATACAATACACATTAAAAAGGTTACTATGTAATCTAAAAATAGAAATATAAGATAATTTTTAATTTTATTACAAAAAAAGCATACTAAAAAATTAAAACATCAAATATGAAAAGAAAAGGTCAATATAATGAAAAAAATGTCTCTATAAACTAAAAAAGGGTCACTATAGGAAACTAGTAAGAGAAAGATTACACCAGAGGTTTTTATAACTAAAAAAGTGTCACTATTAAAATTATAAATTCATTACCACAATTATAATTGATATACTTATTATTAAAACCTTTCACTATATCATTCAAAAGCATTTAGTTAAAGGTCACTATAATAAAAGAAAAGGTTACTATAATAAAAGAAATTGTCACTATAATAACCTTATGTTTCTCAAAATGAAGCACCATTATAATAAAAATATAAAGGTCACTATGATAAAAGTTGGGGTAACTCTAAGATAATTTGAAGTAACTACAACTACTACATCTGAAAAAGCTTTAAAAACACTTGTTCACTTATATGCTTTCTTTATTACTTTTTTAATTTTTTTCCTTCTTTTTGCGACCTCCTTTGAAAGTATTCCACGTTTTATCCTGAATGCTTGTAACTCCTTTAACACATTTGATCGTTGACGGTTCAAGTCACAAAGCAAAAGCGTTGCTCCTATTCTTGCTCGTGCTACATGCTTCAATGGAGCCTAACATTGAATTATATAAACACATTATAATTATAAAATGATATCATATTATTAAAAACCTAATAAAAATGATTAGAAAAAATTGTAACTACTTTCAGTTTTGGATTGTCAAAAACATTTTCCTTCAAAGTAGACCATAGTATACACAGCACAATCAAAATTACTTCTGTTTGACTTCCAAGGAGTGTCAACTTGTTCCATTTTATATATTGACATATTATCCGCATTGGGAATCTTGTCATCAAGAAATGTTGCCAACAAATCGGCCTACAAACAAGTTTAAAATAAACAAAAATTCTTGGACAATATATATTGAGGAATACAAGGAAAAGAACAAAAACGGTGCAAGGATAAAAAAAATTACCATAGCGTTAGACAATTCTTCAATTTCAGTTTGAGACTCATCAGTATATTTCAAATTTTCAACCCATTGTATTATACCAATCTTCAAATTAACAACTAGTAGGAAATAATGGCTATGCCTGAGTATTGGGACAAAAATCTATACATTAAAGAGAAAATCATAAAAATCTGATGAGAGCATCCAAAAATATGTACAAACATAAACTATATTAATAAAAAATAACTTACTATAATAACTGTTTTATTAACTATGAAAAGATAAAATGTTAATTTCTAAGAACTTAGGATAGCTATGAAATAGGAAAGGATACAAACTGTCATCTCCTTCCCTAGTTCTTTCTCTTTAAATTCCTAAATTTTATCATACAATATATCACAATGTCTAAAGGTCTACTTCATGTCAAATCTGAATCATATTGTTTTATCATGCATTGATATCGAAATGATTCACCCTTGCATGTTCTTGGGGGTAATTTAAATAATTGAAGGGTATCTTACCAGTTCAACTTTCTTCAAATCAACATTGTTGTAAATCACATTCATCCAACTTTCTCAACTTTCTTTTAAATGGTCTACATCTTGTGTTCCTTTGTTGGTCTCATGTGCTTGTAGTAAAGCACACTGAAATAAATTAAAAATTAGTTAAAATACTTCTAAACAATGCTCTTAAAAGAAAATTTAAGAACAATTAAAAAACCACTCACACTTTGGGTAGCACCAAAGTAAAACTTTTTGGGTCCTTCTTTATTGTTCCTCTGATTCTCATTTAGTAATAAGGCCCAAGAATTCACAACACTCATAAATGTGTATTCTAAAGGCTCCCCTAAAGAATAAAACTCATGCCTAGGAATGTTATAAACATCCTCAAAATCTACCAGCAACTCAATGTTAAGAAAAAAAAGATTAATAAATAATATAAATAAAAAAAAAGGAAGAACAAAATAAAAATGAAAATATTTTAAATTACTTACTTTGACTTAACACATAAGTCATTGATGAAACCATAATCAACAATTTCTTGTTGCATAATAGGCAGAGTCCGCATATATTTCATGTTCATCTTCATCAAGTAGGAAACATAAAGAACCTTCTCCAAATTATTATCATGTAGCTCAAGTGAACACTTTGCTTTTCCAAACTTCAAAATACTATTGAATCCACTACTACAACTACTGCTTGTTTCTTGGGTAACCTCATTAATGTTTAGATCAGTTAATACTTCTTCAATTAACTCATTGGCATCCCTATCTTCAACGGGAAATACCACTACTCCCTTGTCAATTACTTCATCAAAACTCCTGTCTTCCATAGAAATTGTTGCTGCTACCTCCTCCACTATTTCATTATTTACATCACTATTTCTCATAGGAAATGTTGCAAATTCATTCAACGATTCTGGGATTTCAGTCACCCACTTAACCAACTCAACAATTTCATCAATAGTGCTTAAAACACTAGGATTCATAAAAAATTGTTGAGTTTGAGAAAGAGCAGGAGAAGAATAAGAAGATCCAACATTTTCATTCTTAGCATTTTGAGACTTTTTCCTCTTTACTAACAAATCAATAATCTTTTCCATATAAAAATCTAAAACCACTTTAGTGTCTCGCATCAACAGAAGAAGATGCTCACGTATTTCTTGTATAGCATGTAATAAGTTATTAAGCATTTAAAGGTTCATAGTAGCAAACAGAAGGCAAGCAAGATTACTATATAAATATACAAAATAAAAAAGGTCACTATAAATATAAAAAAGGTTACTATAGATGTGGAAAAGGTCACTATAAAGTTAGTCTGAAATTAAAAATGATGACTATAGAAATAAAAAAGGTCACTATAGAAAATAAAAGATGGTTATATCTTCAAAAAAAATCACTATACATATAAAATAAATGTAAATGGTAACTATGTATTTGTAACTACAATAAAAGTTGAAGTAAATAGTTAAAAAAATTCAATAAAAAAGGTCACTATTTATTTTAAAAAGGTGACTATGTCCTACAAAAAGGTAACTATAGTACTCAATAACTTATGATCACATTAGTGAGCAGATAGAAGGCGAGCAAGACTTTTAAATATATGAGTCATTATATATATAAAAGAGGTGACAATGTTGCCTAAAAAGGTAATTATAAATCTAGAAAATAAAAGAAGTTACTACAGAAATAAAAAAGGTCACTATATAAAATAAAAGGTGGTTATATCTTCTAAAATGGTAACTATACAAATAAAATAAATGTAAATTGTAACTATATATTTGTAACTACAATAAAAGTCGAAGTAAACAGTTAAAAAAGGTCAATAAAAAAGAGGTCACTATTTATTTTAAAAAGGTGACTATGTTGTTTAAAAAGTTAACTATAATACACTTTAGGTATACTCAAAATCTTAAGATCACATCAGTTAGTAGAATATTAAAGAAGTTACTATAGAAATAAAAAAGGACACTATAGAAAATAAAATGTGGCTATGTCTTATAAAAAGGTCACTATAAATATAAAAAGGTGACTATATTTAGAGTTGTAAATACAATGGTTACTATACCTTATAAAAAGGTCACTAAAGAAAGGACATAGTTTAGTATAGAAAAAAAAAGATATTATGAAACAAAAAAAGAATACTATGAAACATAAAAAGGAAACTATGAGAAAAAATTAAAATTAACTGAATTAAAAAGGAAACTTACATCTTCTGCTAGACGATGAATATCTTCATTTGACTTTTATCTTCCGGTAACATGAACTGAATTTTTTTAGTTACATGAATCTCCTCTGAAGAGGTTTCATTTTCAACATGATTTGAAGTATTCTGATTTCCTTCTTCAAAATTACAACCTTCAACAAAATCTTGTTCTACATTCTCCTCATCAAATACTCCAATAACTTGCCCATTCACAAACTTCAAATGCTCACTAATGGGATATGTACCAGAAACAACAATCTCATTCCCAAAGAAGTTAGCTAATCCTTCCTTCTTCATTCTTAAGCTAACTTTCTTATCAGTCTAGTGTTTAATTAAAGAAAGAGAAGTTGATAAGCAAACACCCTTAAATCTTAACAGATGGAAATATATTATTTGTAGCATCACAATGCAACCACAAAACTATTGAACCTTTCCTTATTTATACTTCATTGTAGCCTCACACAATTGATCTAACACATACTTGCACCAATTAAATTCTCTAATTTGATCGACCATAGCAATACTCTTAACAATCTTTAGATCAATAGTACGGTTGTATGTAGGAGTTAAAAAGGTAGAAAAAGCATGAAGTACAAAAAGTTGTTTAAATGCATCATATCCATTGGTCAATTGTGGAATCATCTGCTCCACTAAATCCAAAGGGATAGGTTTTTTTTTCTTCTATTCTAAAAAAATTTCTAAAATGTTATTTTAATGGAAAATCAAGGTTCACAATGTTTGCGCTTTTTGACGTTATTTCAACATCTCTATTCCTATTCAAGGGAAGGCGAAACACATCATACACATCAAACTCCGATATTTGAAAGCTTCTACCAGCATCAATGCTAAACATACGGCTCCCAGGATCAAAACATTCAACAATCCAATTTAACATATTTGTTGGAGACCTTGTCAACTCCATAGTCAATAATCCTCCAAACCCTATATCCTTCATAGCTTGTTTTTGCTCACTTGTGAATCCTCTAATCAATTTAACCAATTGGCAAGGTTTGCTTTTCGTTTTAAATGTAGTTCTTACCCTGTCAAAAAAGGAAAAAAAATTAATATAAGCAAATATTAATACATGAAAGGTACTATGTTTAAAAAAATATTACAACATGAAAGATACTCTACCTTTTCAAGTTGATTGAGAGTGTCCACAGCTTCAATGTCCTAGCACTTCCTCTTCTTATCTTTCCCAAACTTTTCAAGTTTATTCGCCTTCGATTCATTTTCATCAGATGTATGTATAACCTTAGCTAAAGCTGAGGAAGAAGAAGGAATAGCCTTTTGAACTTTTGTAATTAATACAGCATCATCATTGTTCTGTCTTTTTTTTGTTTCACCAGCATTCTTCTTTTCTGCATGGATCAAATAAAAAATAAACACTAGAAGAATAAACACTAGTTTTAATTAGAAATGATATAAAACCTAGCTTGCTTTCATTTATGGGTTGCAAACTAATTAATGGTTTGTGATAGGTAAAAGGAAGTAGCATCAACAGGCTTCTTGAAGAAGTTCTTCAATATGAAAAGTCAAATGGAACTAAATGCCTTGACTTCACACAGTTGGCTTCTGTGTCTTGTCAGTGATATGCAAATGAAAGACAATTTAACTCTCGATATAGTTATGTACCGTGTAGGAGACCATAGGCTATACTACATACATCTAATTAAAAACCTATCATGAACTCAACCTGCTGCCTTGGCATAAGGGGCATTTTTGAGCAGGGCTGTGAGAGATCTTCAGACCATTTTTCAAGGATAGGACCACTACCACTACAGAAGACAAGCTAATTTATGTCTTTTTTAAGTCTTTTACTTTAGATAATGAAAACATGTATTGCTAGATCAGTAGGACATTAGGGCATTTCAAAGTTTTGGTCCCTTTGATTTCCTTCTCTACAAAGTTTTTTGGGATCAAAAAGCAAAGAAATAGTGGTGGAACCCCCATAATTTTTGGAATAAGAAGTCCAAAGTTGTTGTTGCTTACTCATATCTTCTCATTAAGTAGTATCATCACTGGAAGTGGAAGATTTATTTATCTAAGGCCTTGGTTCAACATGATAATATTTCAGTAGCTCTATGTTCTTTGAAGTTGTCTAGCTTAGAGAAACTTCTTAATGATATCAATCGCAAACAAAACAATCAAATCCTACCTTTTTTGGTGGTATGGTATATGGGTGTGGTTGTATTTTAGATTTGTAAACTTGTACTGCTATCATATTTTTAAGATCATACTATCAACTATCTAACTTTTTATGCCCTTTTGTCCCGTAAAAAATAAAGAATATAATACCTTCTAGATTTTCCATAAAAGATAACCAGAAAATGTATGAACTTTTTCAATTTCCATGCCTATTTATACCAATACAAAAACAAGGCCAAAGTTGAAAAGCTTTGGGTATTGCTAAACTTACTTTATCCTACCTGAGAATGATCCGAATTTGGAAATAACACAACCCAATAATGGTTCAAGAATCCATAATCCATACTCGAACATTTTCCTATTTATGTTTCATCTTTGTTCCTACCTTTTTTGTATCGTATAAACTTTTCCATTAGCTATTCATAACTTAGGCAAAGTAGAGACTGGACTAAAAAGGCTAAAAACTAGCAGTAGCAACATATGAAAATGTAATGCAGCTGTCAAAACAGAAACGTGTAGGCATAACTGCATAAAATTCTCAATACTTGAGTCCTTAATAACACATTGATAATTGCTATAGTCATACCTCATTAATAACATAATACTAGGAACTGTGATGTGATTAACCGTATGTGGATGCATTGTGGTGGAGTTTAATTGAAACCCAAAGTCACCCTTTACCAATAAGTCTGACATCAGGCTTAGAAAGATCTCAAACCACTAAGTTATTTAGCTCCATTCTCATAGGTAAACATTAAAATATACTTGAAGTGGGCAGGGAAGGAAGTGAAAAACTAGACAAAGAACTTCAGGTCTACTGTAAACAAGTCACCTTGCTATCAATGAACTTAAAAAAGGTCACCATAGAACTAAAAAGGTCACCATAGAAATAAAAAAAGGTCACTATAATATAAAAAAAAGTCACTATTATAAAATTATTAGTAACTATAATCCAATGATTTTATTTCTACGTTCATAATGTAAACAAAACATGCATTACATCAAATATGAAAAGAAAAGGTCACTATATGTAAAAAAAAGGTCTCTATAAACTAAAAAAGGGTCACTATAGGAAACACATTGATTCATATTACACCAGAGGTCTACTCTAAACAAGTCACCTAACTACCTAGAGCAACAATAATGTGGCTCAAACATATATTCTCCTACAATCAAACACAATTAATGCAAAAACATAAACAACAACCTATACATATTGTGCTTATGATTGATTTTTACTAATTATTCAACAATAACCACAAAATAACACAATTAAGGCTTATACTTCGATATCTAGTTAGAATTCTTATAATATTATACAAAATTTTGCTTCATAAATATAATAATGTAAAATAAAATTTGTACCGGAAGCTTCGACGACAACAACACCATGTTTGTTGTCTCTAGTAGCACGACCTCCTCTTCCGTTGCCTCTGCCACCGCTGCCTCTCGAAACTAGACCACCACGTGTTCTCACCATTTCAAAACTTCAGCAAATACAAACAAACCTAACAATTAAAATCAAAAACACAAAATTATAAACAATTAACACAAATTAATTACAACATTGTAAGTAACTAACTAAAACAACACCGAAAATTGAAGCGAAAACACCGCCGACCACTACCGAAAACACCGCAAAAAATTTGTAAAAAAAACTGAAAGGAAACACCGTGAATGGAGAGAAGAGGAAGGATGAAGAGAGGAAAGCACTGAAAAATTGTAAAGCAAATGAAGAGAATAGCAAGGATGAAGAGAAAAAGGCAAGGATGAAGAGAGAATGGAGCAATGGGAGAGCAAAGAACTTCGACTGAACCGGGGCAATAAGGAAGAAATAGAACCGGGGCACTGAAAAAAGGGGAGGAATTAATGAAAACCGGCAATTCATTCGTGGCCATTGATCAAAAAAATAGAAGGATGAGATTGCTTCTCATCCTTCTTATTTTAAGAGGGCTTCTTCTTCTTCTTCTTCTTCTTCTTATTATTATTATTATTATTATTATTATTATTATTATATATATATATATATATATATATAATAGGAAAGGGATCAAAAGGAGAAGAATGCTTAAAATAAGAAAAATAAGAATAGATCTTGGGCTTTCAAATGACAAGATCTAACGCTGTAGATTTCACGTAAAAAATGGTTATTAATTATAACAATAAAAATGGTCACTATAACAATAAAACGAGTCACTATAAGTGGAAAAAATTACTTGATCATTATGAGTTAAAAAATAGTCACTATGTGTATGTAAAATATCATGCGTTGATTTAGGAGATGAAAAACCAAAATGTTTTTTCATCCCTCTCATTTTGAGTACAATTAAAGCTTTGAATTTGGTTTTAGATTTTAGTAAAGCTGCGCTCTATATTGAGAGGCATAGATGATGACTCATTAAACTTTTTAGTTCCAGTTGATAATGATATGTCCCGCCCTTTCCGACTCATTTAATCTCATAACTAATTAGCCTCTCTTATAAAAAAAAAGATTAGACAAGGGCCTTAATAGGCCCCTCCCATTTAAACGGGTTTACTCATAGTCCATAGAATATACGAGTTATTTTATTTACATTTACTTCAAATAAATAAAATTTCAAACTAGTTTTGTGTCAAATACTTCACTAATCAAAATAAAAAAAATAAAAAAAAAAAGAACCAAAATAATGGTCAGGATGAGGCATAGTGTTAACTTTTGTATTGATTGATTCAGTGTTCTTTGTTATTGAAAGCTGTTGACTTTATACAATACTGCAGGTGCCATTAAGCAGAGAACAACACAGACACATCAAGAGAAAATTCTCCAATGGCCATATTCTTGAGAGAAGGTTTGTATGTGACGAAGTCTTGTGAAAGACTGCCTGAATTGTTTTTCCCCCTGTTTGGTACTTATTATTCATTTAGTGGCTTAATTGTATCCTGTTTGTGAGACACCTTCGTTCCTGCTTTAAATTTTTTTCTTTGACCTCTCTTATATTTTAATATATTCTCTCAAGTAAAGGCTTCTTTATGGATCCTAGTCGAAGGCCATCTCTTGAATCACTCTATCACCGCTGCTCTTGGTTTTGTCTGGTGGCTCCTTATTTTATGTTATGTGTGAAGCTGACTTCACTTTCATTAATGAATGCGAATCCACTTGTGGTCAGTTTGGTCACCCTTAGATATCTTGTATCAGTAGGTTTACAGCTCAAAAATTTTGTGTTCTGTGCTAATGTCTCTCTATCTTTGTTTAACTCATCTGCTGCAGAAAAGTTTCAAGACAAGATTATTTGAAAGAAAAGGGAGGAAAAGAAATTGGAGGAGCTAAGGTACGCCAGCAGTATCCCCTTTAAAGATTTTCTATGCCCGAAAACTCAAGTAGGCATGAGACCTTTTGAAAGTTCACATGCTTTTTGCCTTTTCTATATGACCTTAAGTTTATTGTAATGTAGGGATGAGATAGAAGAATTACAGTACTTGTTTGATGGTGTTAAGCTTACTGAGGCGAAGCAGCGTGATTTAAGGTAATCCATTGTTTATCTACTTATTGATGCCTTTTGGAAAGAGTTATCATTATCAATTTATCCCCAAGAATCTGCTTCTTTGTTTAGTGTTCCTGTCTACTATATCACTTTTTTCTGTAACAGGATTGCTTGTCAGAGCCACTCTTTATGCTCTTAGAATGTTATACCTTTACAAATTCAGCCAATAACAAAACACCTATATTATTACAGGTACAAAAAGAGCATGTATGAGCTTGCCTCCAGAAAGTTGAATGAAGATAACGTGGTGAGTTATCTCTCAGGAGCTCATGAACGCGTGATCACTGTTTTTGACTCTCCCACAATTTTACCAAGTGATACTATACATCTATATCCGCCAATGGAGTTAGTGGAAGCTTAAACAATTTTCTATTTTAAACATTGGTTTTAGATTGTATTGAAGTTCCCTTGGTTTTCTCTTATAATTTTTTGTCTATGGACTTTCTAATTGTTTGTTGCACATGTGTTTTATTTTTCTTTATAAATTTCACTATAGAATGCTGGATGCATACAATGTGGGTGGTAGAGTGAACCAAGAGAAAAGATTTGCTGTAGCTTTAAATCCTTACAGGTCTGCCAATTTGTCTGTACCATTTATATTATTACATATATCATACATGGAGTGCATTCAAAGTTATTATATGTAAATTTGCTCATCTCAATTAGTTTTCTGTCTCTTTTTATATGTGAATTAGAGGGTGGTGAATCTGGGGGTAAGATGAACCCACATCGTGAACAAGAAGCTTGGGAGGACCCCCAGATTGGTATATTTAATAACAGAATGATTATGAATTTTTTTTGCACATTCTCTGTCGTCATTTCTCATTCCCGCTTCCCGCTCTCAACTGAATCCTTTTATTTCAGGAAATGCAACCCTCAAATTTGGTTTGAAAGACAAACGACAGAATGCAGACAGCTTTCACAGCTACGAGTGAGAACTACTCTCTTCTTGTTAAAATCTGGCATTATTGCTAATGTCTATGTTCGGCTTACCTCTTTTTCTGTTTAATTTCAATTGTCTTTGAAGATGGGGGACAAGGTATACTTGATTTATGTCATAGTTAAGCTCTTATTTGCTTTAACTTATGCTCAATTATGCTTTTTATTTGCTATACTAACTAGCCTTTCTTTTGCATTTTGAAGATGGGATGCTTACTGAGTCAGAAGAGGAATCTAAAGAAAAGTCTGCTTTGGAGAAACTTCAGGTATGTAGTTTGTGTTGGCATTTTAGCTGGGACTTGTAGCTTATTATCATTATAGAAAAAGATCTAAAATTTTGCATGCTGCAATGCAATCTTGCTTCCATTTCAGAGTTTAGCGAACAATTTTTTTTGTCAAGTCCATTGTTTTAACTTGTCTTCTAGATTGTATTCTGTAGGTGTTTATGTGTTTTGTCTGGATGCCTGTCTTATAATATTCTGCATACTGCCACATTTTTTATGTTGAAGTCACTGTCTTTGACATGATTTTGCTACTTAACAGATTTATCATGTTTCCCTGCTTTCCTGAGTGTTGCTAAGGTGTAAAAAACGTGTATTTATGTAATTCTGAATTTGTTTATGGTCTTTAACTTGTCAATCTACAGTAAAGCTATTTATATACATCTAAAGACATTCGGCCTTGATAGAATTGCTGGCTCTTTTTCATTAGTAATGATGATTGATCAGTAAATTATACATGGTCCTTTTTTCTAAACTGGTATTTATTTTGGTTGTGCTTAGGAAGACCGAAAATCCTTGTCAATCTATCTATATCGTGAGCAGTTACTGGATGCTGGTTTTCCAAATATCTCATTAAATGATTTTTACATTGATCAGGGTATAATTACTGTATTATGGGTTATGATTTATTTCCGTTGTTTATCTTGTCAGGTCCTTATAATTGTTGGGGAGACTGGTTCTGGAAAGACTACTCAGATACCCCAGTATCTCCGTGAAGGTGGTGTAGGACTTTAGATGCGATTAGCGTAATTTCGAGAAACGATTTCTTAGCATCTAAAATAGGATCTTATGCATATAATAATACGAATTATTAGAACATTATAACATACCCTTGATGCATGAATTTCTCGAAGCAAAAGGGTACGTTTTACGGAGAATCTAGAACGTCAAATGTCGTTCCTCTAGTATTGGTCTACAAGCAGGATTGGAATACGCACGTATACTAGTACGGAATCAAAAACCGTTATTGATTGCTTTTTAGGGTTTTTGAGTTATGTGAAAGAGAAAGCAAAAGCTAGTATTGAAAATTATCATTCGGGGTTTTCAACCCCTTATATCTATATATATATGATAATTAAGTAACTCAAAGTGACTCAATTACCTAATTCGATCAACTTACAACTCTCACATAAGTATCTGAGGTTTATCCAATCACTTGCTTATTTGTGTGACCTCATAGAACTCAGTTACAGTTAGTAGTATATTAATGTAATTAATATACATGTTATAGTTGGTTTCTAGTAAAACACTATAATGATCTAAAATAACTGAATTTTATTATCTGCATAATTCATCCTAATTATATTTAGTTTGTTACACTTGTTGAGGACATTCCTTCAATCTCCCACTTGTCTGAAAACAAGTGTGTAACCATAAACTCCTTAAGTCTCTTAATGTCGAATTTGATAGTATGATCACATCTCATGTCATCCATACTAATATTCAAATCATTTCTTGAACTCTGAGCTTGAACTGTACAAAACAAATGATTAACTCTTAATCCATTTGAGCACGGCCATGCATTTTCCAGTTCTTACTCTTCAAGAGGCCCAAGACACCCATCCTAACAATTAGGAGGACTTATTCAATCTTATATAACCAAAACTCCCACTTAATTTTTAGCAATCCCGAACATTCCCTTTATAACCTCCTTTTACGGCACGGCGTTTGAGAATGTCAAAGACGTACTAATCACTAAATGAGAATAGTGTCATACTCATGTCAAAGGAATCCACTAAATATAATAAATGAAATTCTTAAAACATTTTGAAGAATATCAAGTAAGTCTATCCAATATGTATCCATATACATATCCATGTAAATGACTAGACATCTCCATGTCCCCTTAGCCCATGAAGCGCTATCAATCAACTTACATACTAGTCCTTGAATGAATCATTTATGTCCAAGTTAATGATTCGGACCAGGAACTAACAGTATTTTATAACCTCGGTTTACTTAATAGGGTTTCATTCATCAAATCACGCATTCAACAAGTCTATCGAGAGTTATATAATACTTTGGAAATTTTATCTAAATCCAAACCACATTTAAATAAGAATAAAACTTTATTGATAAATATAAACATATATATCTAAGTGTTTTATATCTGTGACTAATTTTAAAATAAAATAGTACACAACTAAAGCCACTCTTCAATATACTTAAGCCCTAAACCCTTAGTATGACTTTCATGCTTGGGTTGAGGCAACAGTTTAGTTAACAGATCAGCGATATTATCGTCCGTGTGAATCTTGCAAACAACCACATCCTTCCTTTCTATTATCTCTCGAATGATGTGAAACTTTCTAAGTACATGTGTTGGACTTCTGATGCGATCTTGGTTCCTTGCTCTGAGCAATGGCACCATTATTATCACAATGTAAGACAATACCATTTCCAATACTAGGTACTACTCCTAGTTCAGAAATGAATTTCTTCATCCAAACTGCTTCCTTTGCTGTATCAGCTACAGCAATGTACTCAGCCTCTGTTGTAGAATTAGCTATGGTGCTTTGCTTTGAACTTTTCCAGCTCACTGCCCCTCATTTAGACGAAAGATGAACCCAGATTGAGATCGGAAATCATCCTTGTCTGTTTGGAAGCTCGCATCCGTGTAACCTTCAACAACCAATTCACTTTCACCTCCATACACTAAGAAATGATCCTTAGTTCTTATCAAGTACTTAAGGATATTCTTAGTTGCATTCCAGTGCGCGTCGCTTGCATTCGATTGGTATCTGCTACACATACTCAAAGCATATGAGACATCTGGTCGAGTACAAATCATGGCATACATAATGGACCCTATAGCTGAAGAATAAGGTACATTACTTATTCGCCTAGTCTCATCAATGTTTGAAGGACATTGTGTCTTGCTTAGCGACAAACCATGTTGTATGGGAAGGAAACCGCTTTTTGAATTTTCCATATCGAACCTAGTAAGAACCTTATCAATATAAGTTCTCTGACTAAGTCCAATTAATCATTTAGATCTATCTCTATTGATCTTGATCCCCAAAATGTACTCAGCCTCTCCAAGGTCTTTCATAGAGAATCAATTCTTTAGCCATTCTTTAACAGAGTCAAGCATGGGAATATCGTTTCCTATGAGTAATATGTCATCTACATATAAAACCAAGAAGACAATGCTACTCCCACTAAACTTCTTGTATACACAAGATTCTTCTTCATTTTTGAGAAAACCAAACAGTTTGATAGCCTCATCAAATCGAAGATTCCAACTCCGAGATGCTTGCTTCAGTCCATAAATAGACTTTTTAAGCTTGCACACCTTCCTAGGATTCTCTGGATCCACAAAACCCTCAGGTTGTGTCATATACACATCCTCTTTCAAGAACCCATTCAAGAAAGCGGTCTTGACATCCATTTGCCAAATTTCATAATCAAAGAATGCAGCAATCACTAGGATTATCCGAATGGATTTAAGCATCGCAATTGGTGAAAAGGTTTCATCATAGTCAATACCATGAATCTGCCTAAAACCTTTTACAACCAATCTAGCTTTGAAAACATCAATGTTTCTGTCCTTGTCTGTTTTCAATTTGAAAATCCATTTACAACCAATAGGTGTAATCCCGTCAGGCAAATCAACCAAGTCCCATACTTGATTCACATACATGGATTCCATTTCAGATTTCATGACTCCAAGCCATTTTTCGGAGTCTTGACTCACCAAGGCACCTTTGTAGCTAGTAGGTTCCTCATGTTCTAAAATCATTATTTCATAACTTTCAGTTAACAAGAAGTCCACAAACCTTTTTGGTGGATTTCTTGGTCTACTTGTTCTACGAGGGGCAACAACAGGAGAAATTTCCTTCTCAACGATTAGAGAATTTTCACTCGAATTAGATTCGAGTGGAGCAGTAGGAGGTTTAAACACTTAATGCTCTTCCTCCAGCACAAGGTCATGCATGGGAGAGGGTTCATGCATTGAATGCACAACCTCTATCGCAGGCAATGGCACAAGTACTTCTGCTTCTGACATGGGTTGAACCATATCCGTTTGTTGCGCTTCTCGAACTTCTTTGAGAAATACATTACTCCCACTTACCTTTTTGGAAATGAAATCCTTTTCCAGAAAGGTACCATCCTTAGCAACAAACACTTTGTTCTCATGACGGTTGTAGAAGTAATAGCCCCTTGTTTCCTTAGGATAACCTACAAAGAAACACTTGTTGGCTTTGGGAGCGAATTTTTCAGGCTATAAACATTTTACATAAGCCTCACATCCCCAAATGCGTAAATAAGACAAGCTAGGAACTCTTCCTCTCCATAATTGACATGGTGTCTTATTGACTGCCTTGGACGGAGTCCTGTTTAGTGTAAAAGCAGCAGTTTCGAGAGCATGTCCCCAAAAAGATAAAGGAAGGTCATCAAGACTCATCATAGATCGAACCATATCTAATAGAGCTCGAATTCTCCTTTCAGATACACCATTCATTTGAGGTGTTCCTGGTGGAGTCCATTGTGAAAGAATCCCACAACTTTTCAAATGATCATTGAACTCTTGGCTCAAATATTCACCACCACAATCTGATCGTAATGCTTTTATTGTCTTCCTAAGTTGGTTCTCTACTTCATTTTGGAACTCTTTGAACTTTTCAAAGGATTCTGACTTCTGTTTCATTAAGTAAATATATCCATATCTACTTAAATCATCAGTAAAAGTTATGAAGTAGCTATAACCTCCCCTAGCTTTTATACTCATTGGTCCACATACATCTGTATGTATTAAGCCCAATAGTTCATCGGCTCTCTCACCTTTTCCAGAAAAAGGTGATCTTGTCATTTTGCGCATCAAACACGACTTGTAGACATCAAATGATTCAAAATCAAAAGATGTTAGAAGTCCATCTTTATGTAACTTCTGAATGCGGCTTTGGTTTATGTGGCCCAAATGACAATGCCATAAATAGGTGGGGTTTATATCATTTGACTTATGTTTCTTGTTTTCTATGTTAAGGATAGGCTTATCTTGGTTAAGTAGATACAACCCATTAGTATTGTTAGCACTGGCATAAAACATGTCACCTTTATAGATAGAGAAACAACCTTTCTTTATCATAAACGAATATCCTTCATGATCCAAAACTTGAATTGAGACAATATTTTTATCAATATTAGGTACGTAATAACAATTATTAAGTTCCAATACTAATCCAAAAGGTAGAAGTAGATAATAAGTTCCAACTACTGTGGCAGCAACCTTTGCTCCATTAGCTACGCGCATTTCTACCTCTCCCTTAATCAGCTTTCTACTCCTTTTAAGTCCCTCCACATTTGAACAAATGTGAGAAGCACAACCTGTATCAAATACTCAAGAAGAAGTAGAAGTTGCTAAATTAACTTCTATAACATAAATACTTGAATTAGAAGCACCTGACTTCTTGTCCTTCAAGTATATGGGGCAATTCCTCTTCCAGTGACCAATCATGTCACAGTGGAAGCATATTTGCTTTCAGCAGCCACCCTAGGTTTTGTTGTAGCATTTGGCTTTTCAGAAGATTTGGAAACAACCTTTTGTTTATCATTTTTAAACTTTTATTTGCCAGCCACAACCTTCTTAAAACCTTTTCGGTTTTGAACCATTAGAACATCTTTTTTTGGCTCAAAATGGATGTTTTGCTCAGCGGTTATGAGTATCCCATTCAACTTATGCAAATTGAAAGGCAATGAATTGTTGTTGTAGTTACTAGACATGATATATATAATAAAATATGCAAGATTTAATATGTTTATCAAAATGAGCTTTATGTATTTAAACCTTTTAAATAATAAAAGCTACATGCACTCAATTCATTTAAAATGTTCCTTTTTGAATTAAGTGATTCCAAGATCCTATCTAAAATAATTTTAAGCGGACTTTGACCCTACTCTTAAAGTTATTTTATCAAGGTAAGTAAACTCCTTACTAATTACAACACTTGTAATTCTTGGTTGATAGGTGATAACTCCTTATCTTATTCATATCCCTTTGCTTCAAAACCCAAAACCTTTTTGATGATTTTGTTGAGTATAACCAAACAAGACTTGTAAATTTCCCAAATTTACCCTAATTATCCTAAAATCATTAGCAACACCCTGCTTAGGCAGATTCTATCACTAATGATCAAAGGCTTCAATAGGTGTTGTTTAGAAAAGCATATTAACTCAATATTAAATAGAGACCTAAGTAATGTTGATTTATTTAAAAGCAAACTCATAACATAAATAAAACAACATAAACTTAGAAAGCATACTTAAAGCAATAAAATATGCAAAAATAAATATGATCCTAGTATGGCCCCTAATCCCTAAAGACTATTCTTCATGGGCTTCATCCTTGAAATATCACGGATCGTCATCCTTGATCATCATTGGACCTTCACTCCTTGGATCTCCATCCATAGTGAATATATATTATTTTTTGAAATTTAAAATAACAAATTTGAAATAAATTACAAAAATACAAATGATACGCAGATCGTATTTAGGATACAAAAATACAAACGATACGCAGATCGTATTTTCTATCCTAATTTGGGCCATACCAGTCACCTCATGCAATCACAATATCAAATATTATAAATTGCATAAAATAATGATAACAATAATAATATCATATATTATTAAGTGCATAAAATTCAATAATAATATAACATATTATTAACCAATATGCATAATAATATTTATTAAACATTAATAATTTAACATGTCATTAAAATATTAAAATTAAAACAACATGCTAAAAGAAATTATTACTTAACTTATTAATCACATTAATAAATTAAATAATAAACCAACCAATAAAATATGCCAAAATAAAATACACTATTTAAATAAATTAATCATATTAATATATTTAAATAATAAACAAAATATGACATTAAAAAATTTAGTTTTACTAATCTAATTAATAAAATTAAAACATAAATTACTTAATTTTATTAATCAAATAATTTTCCATCAATAACTATTATTGACTAATCTCACTATTTTGATTCAATTAACATTTATAAAAGCAATTACTTTTAATAGTATTATTTAACTTTATTAATCATATTAACAAATAATGACAATATTAAAAGCAAATCATTAACTCTCTAATTCAATAATCACATTAAGAATTGGTAATTAAAAGACCTATATTAATCAAAAAATGCAATTAATATTCATTACTAAAATTTATTAATCATATTAATAAATCAAATAATGACAATATCAAAGCATGCCATAAAATACTCCATTCATATTAATCAAATTAATAATAAAAAAAAACTAGCAATTATGGCCATCAATTAAAAAACATTCAAAGGAGGTTAATTAGCTCTTAATTAACCTGAAAATTAATTAACTTGATTCAATTATAGGTTAAATGTGGTATTAAGTCTATTAATTAAGCAAATTAAATAACATAACCGACCAAAATGAACCGCACGGGCTCCCAGCCCTTCGTGGCCCATCATGGCCCGCGAGATGCTGCCAGCAGCACCTCTTTCACTTCCGCGCAAACCCACGGCCAAAGAACTCGTCGCCGGCAACAATTACCGGTGACCCAGACCGAAAAATCCTTACCCCTGTGACCCCCACTCGCCGGCGAGTCTACTAGAGCAGCCTCCACCGCCGATCTTTCACCGGAGCTCCGCCACGGTGGCCGAAAAGACCCGATAAAAAACGACACTTTGGAGTGAAAATCAAGCAACTTTTGCTTGAATTTCAGACCAAAATTAAGGGGGAAATATATGACTATCATATAGTTATAGATTGGAATTGATAAATTGAGAAATTTCTCCAATTACAAGCAATTCAATCAAATTGGGGATTATTTTAGGGGTCTTCAAATTCGAAAACCATAAGCTTTAATTCGATCGAAATTCATAGCATACTTACAACCAAATTGCCAATACATGCTATTCAAACACCAATGAACAAGTATTTGAACTTTAACCATGCAAAAGAATTACAAATTCATGCTTGATTTATGTGAATTTGGGGTTTGCCAAGAATAATGGAATTAATGAAACAATTTTCAATTAATTCGTGCTTATAAAGATTAATCCCAGTATCACTTATGCATTAAACTAATTAATACCTATTGATTAAAATCCAATTTTAATCATACATTTCAATATCACATATAAAACCTCCCCTAATTGAATCAAAATAATCAATCATAATCATATCAAAATATGCAAGAGGCTAACTGATACCACTGTAGGACTTTAGATGCGATTAGCGGAATTTCAAGAAACGATTTCTTAGCATGTAAAACAGGATCTCATGCATATAATAATATGAATTATTACTACAGTATAACATACCCTTGATGCGTGAATTTCTCGAAGCAAAAGGGTACGTTTTACGGAGAATCTAGAACGTCAAATGTCGTTCCTCTAGTATTGGTCCACAAGCAGGATTGGAATATGCACATATACTAGTACGGAATCAAGAACCGTTCTTGATTGCTTTTTAGGGTTTTTGAGTTATGTGACAAAGAAAGCAAAAGCTAGTATTGAAAATTATCATTCGGGTTTTCAACGCCATATATCTATATATATATGATAATTAAGTAACTCAAAGTGACTCAATTACCTAATTTGATCAACTTACAACTCTCACATAAGTATCTGAGATTTATCCAATCACTAGCTTATTTGTGTGACCTCATAAGACTCGGTTACAGTTAGTAGTATATTAATCTAATTAATATACATGTTATAGTTGGTTTCTAGTAAAACACTATAATGATTTAAAATAACTGAATTTCATTATTTCCATAATTCATCCTAATTATATCTAGTTTGTTACACTTGTTGAGTACATTCCTTCAGGTGGTATACAAAAGTTGGAACGGTAGGTGTCCTGTTCTTAATACATTTTCTCATTCTGAAAATTTCTTATATCTGCTGATGTTTTTTCTCGATCAAATTGTTTTATCGTATTTGCTTGCTATCGCGTTCTACCTTTCCTAGGAGATGAAATTCCCCTTGTCTGTGAAGTAGAAGTCTGTGAATACCAAATAGTGACATTTTACATCTTGTGAATACTTCGTATTGTTTCTCTGGTTGATCGTTGACTTATATACCACTGCACATATAAATAATAACCGTGATACAACAAGAAATGTAATATGAAGTGCATTTGAAGTTTTTATTGGTCTTTACTGAACTAATTTTCTTATATGCATATATGTTTCTTGTCAACCCCAAGAATTGGCTGAAGTTTTTGTCTGTACAATTTTTTAATCCTCTGCTCATTTGACACTATTATAAGTTTTATAACGTTTAATAATTATATCATGAATATTTGTAAATTGATGCATTGAGGTTAAGTCATAATTTTCAAATCATTAATTTTCTTGTGATGTAGATTGGATGTACTCAGCCGAGGAGAGTTGCTGCCATGAGTGTTGCTGTTCGTGTTTCTCAAGAAATGGGTGTAAAACTTGGGCATGAGATGAGCCTTGTCCATTAGGAGCTGGATCATCTTGTTGATGTTGCAGCATGTTGAATCTGGATGTTCGTACTTTTATTTGGCAAATAATGATGTTTATACTTTATAGTGGACTCGGGGAGTTATATTACATCTGTGTAGTACATGAAAATTCTAAATTGTGGCATGAGGGTAATGAATTGTTCTAAACTTTGCATTGCTATTTTGATTTTCTTAGGTATGTCCAACTGTTACTCTGACAAACAGATTGCAATCTATGCTGAAAATATTCTTGTATGTGTAGATTTTGCAATTGCATGCAATCATGATGATGGAATTTTGACCTAGATTTTCTAACAATATTTTGGACGCATTGATAGCATGTGTTTTCTTTGAATAGTCTTCTGATCATTTCAGAATGGAAGCACATGACCAAGAGATGCAGTTCATCTTCTGCAATGTTGGTGTTGAGTCCCTTAGGTTTTGAGTGATGACAAATGGTTACAGGAAATAGGTTACAATAAGCATTGCGAATAGTTGGCTGGAAACCAGCTGGAATTGAACACTGTTTTCCTAGACAAGTTATTACTTATTTACGTTATTCATTTAACTAACTTGTCTATATGTAGGAAATGGTTGGATATAAATTGTTACATGTACTGGTGGGAAACCAGTAGGAACTGTTTCCTAGACTACTATGCTGAAAAGCAGTCACATACTCGTTATTGTACATTAACCATGTTACATGTACAGTAGTTAAGTTGATTCCAAGACTTGGAGCATGAAGGCCTTTCGAAGACATTCGAAAAAAGATACATTACTCATAATGGAAGTATTCAAGGAAGATTCAAGTCTTGAATATTACATGAAAAAAAGAAGATTTGTACTTTAATGCTTAATCTAGTTTTATCATGTAATGTACTTTAATGATTAAATTCAGGGAACCAGGTTCACTGTACGGAATATCCGAGCTACGTGTTTTGAGAAAAAATAAAAGATTTTGTAAAAATACTTTTTCAAAGAATTATCTTGAGAATATCCTAAGCAGCTGGAGATTAGATGATAATATTCTGGTTACCTAAAAACTAGGAGTATCTCTCATATTTGATTTTATCTTTATGATTAAATCAAATAAGATAAATACTTTCCTAAAATCACGGTGTTGCTTGTTCATCAAGATTATGTGATTTAAGGAAACTAGGGTTTTTGTATCTAAGTATATAAACTCATCTAGTCTCTCATATTCAAGTAAGTCTCTCTGAAATGAAAGAGGAGTAAATTTTGAGAGCCATATACACTTAAGCACAAAAGCCTATTCATCGAGTCACATACAAGAGCACTCTTAGAGCTTAAACATTTTCTCTTAATTAGCTTTTAGAAGTAAGATTAAAAGATAACATTTGATTTTGTCAAAGCCTTCAATAGAGGGGTTGAAAGGCTGTGTCAGTGTTTGTGAGTTCAAACACAAGGGGCTTACTAGTGTAAGTCGAGCGCACATTCGGAGTAGAGTGTGGGGTATACTGGTTCCCGGAGTAGGGAAACAATAGGCCATAGTTGTCTGAACCTCGTTAAATCTTGTGTTTTCTTTATTGTCTTTCGTACATTCTGCTGCTTATAGGGACCAGCCCAACTGGTTCCTCTCATAGATCGAAAAGAAAGAAAAATAGGCTAAGGACACTCAATTCACCCCCCCCCCTGAGTGCTCTAAAACCTTCAGTTGGGAAGTCATGTTGTGTGGTTGTGTGATTTGTGTCTATGCCTCTATTACTGCAGTTAGAGGCTTAGCAGTTGTGAGATTCAAGATTAATCACCTTGTGTTGCCAGCATGTACTGTAGTTTTCATAGTGGTAAGCTGTGCCCAAAGGTGAAGCTAGTTACACTATCTTCTTTTATGTGCATGTGGGTTATTCTATTCGGTTTGAAGACTGTACATCTGAGAAGACACTTCTGAACTATATGACAAATGGTATGATGCTCAGTGAATTTCTTGGTGAGTCTGACCTTGCAAGCTACAGGTGAGTTTGCTACTTCTAAACTCTGTAAACTCACTTTCTTCTTTCCAAATACATACCAAGACATTATCTGTTTCATTTTTTTTTTTCAGTGTTATCATGGTGGATGAAGCACATGAGAGGACACTTTCGACAGGACATATTATTTGGTTTGGTCAAGGTAGATGAAATCTCTCGTCTATCCACTTCCCCAATGTTTCCCTTGAATAGACAATAGAGTTTTGATGACCTGCTTGGTAAAAAGCGGGGTTTTTGTGCTTGGTTTGAAGGGAATTTAACTATCTTGTCTGAGCTAGTCAAGAGGGAAAATACCTCGCTGTTCAGCTCTTTGTGTTTGTCTGGAAGTGAATTTATGTATCTGTGGTTATTCCTTTTTTCCATGGTTTTTATTCTAACAATGGTCCCATGGGATAGGATGTCGCTCGCTCTCGGACGGATTTGAAGCTACTCATCTCAAGTGCAACTCTTGATGCTGACATATTCAGTGACTAGTTTGATTCTGCTCCAATATTCAAAATTCCGGGGAGGCGTTATCCTGTTGAAATACACTACACGAAGGCCCCAGAGGCTTATTATTTGGATTCAGCAATAGTTACTGCATTGCAAATACATGTGACAGAAGCACCGGGTGATATTCTGATATTTCTGACTGGACAGGAAGAAATCGAAGCAGCAGAGGAAATATTGAAGCATAGGACTAGGGGCCTTGGCACAAAGATAAATGAACTTATTCTATGCCCTATTTATGCCAACCTACCAACAAATCTGCAGGCTAATGTATTTGAAACCACTCCTGAAGGGGCACGTAAGGTTGTGTTGGCCACAAATATTGCAGAGACATCTTTGACGATTGATGGGATTAAATATGTTATAGATCCCGGATTAGTGAAGATGAAGTCATATAATCCTCGAACAGGGATGGAGTCATTGCAGGTGACACCCATCTCCACGGCATCGGCGAACCAATGAACTGGTCGATCTGGACGAACCGGTCCAGGAAAGTGTTATAGATTATATAATGCTCACAATTACTTCCAGGATTTGGAGAATAATAGTCCCTGAAATACAGCGCACAAATCTTGCAATTGTTGTGCTCTCTCTCAAAAGCCTTGGAATTCATGACTTGTTGAACTTTGATTTCATGGACCCACCTCCTTCTGAAGCACTATTAAAAGCTCTAGAGTTGCTTTATGCGCTTGGTGCTCTAAATAAGCTAGGTGAGCTGACTAAAGTTGGTCGAAGAATGGCCGAATTTCCTCTCGATCCTATGCTATCTAAGATGATCGTTGCATCTGATAATTACGATTGCAGCTATGCTATCAGTTGGAAACTCGATATTTTACCGCCCAAAGGAAAAACAAGTCCATGCAGATACGGCAAGGATGAAGTTCCATGAGGGGAGCGTTGGAGACCACATAGCACTTCTCAAGGTATATGGGGTATACTTATTGTATGATTCATATTTCACTTTGTTCAAGTTTTTGCTCTCTGAAATTTTGATAATTATTGATGCCATCTATTTGAAAAATTTGCCAACTTATGTGTTTAACTTAGCTTGTGTCCTCTTTTCCTAGATTACAATGATTGGAAAGCATGCGATTATGTAAGCATGAGGTGCTTTGAGAATTATGTTCAGGTATGATTCATCTTTTTATTCATTCGAACTGTTTCTAGATTGGTTAGAGTTTAAATATTTATAGCACTATTCCTTCTAGAAGTGTTGCTTCCTATGTCAGTGATGCTTCTATTGTAGCTATAATTCATTTGTCTGGTTTATTAAACTATGGATCCCTTTGTTTTAGGTCAGAAGCGTGAAATATGCTAGAGATATTAGAGATCAACTAGAGGGACTTCTGGAGAGGGTCGAAATTGAGGTTACATCGAATCCTAATGATATGGAGGCTATTAAAAAGACGATCTCTGCAGGTTCTTCTGCAAAGCCTCTATCTTTTTCTTTTTTTCTTCTGAATAAGATTATATTTTAACTGCAACTTACATTATCTGCTTTAGGTTTCTTTCCTCATACAGCAAGGTTAGAGAAAAATGGATCTTAAAGGACAGTTAAACCTCCTCAAACTGTGTACATTCATCCTAGTTCAGGTTTAGCACAGGTAAGTTGTGGTGTGTTGGTAGTGGCCGGCTTGCATTCTATTAGAAATATTATAGCAAAAACTATCAGATGCATATTCATGTTAATTTTGCTGTTTAAGTGGAAAAAATTTACTTTGGAGCCTTTGAAAGGCGTTGCTGCCTCAATCAAACAGAAAAGATAAAAAATAATGCTGGGATCCAGTGAGTGTGGGTGGGGAGATTGGAAATGTTGAATTTTTTGGTTTCAGGTTATGATTATTTAGCTTCAGTATGTGTTTAATTAATAATTAGGAACTTGAATTTCTAGAGTCTGTCTAGATATTCTAATCTAAGTTTTTTTGTGAAAGTATTTATATCATAGGTGATTGTCTTGCTTCAATTGTACTTAGTTGACTAATGGTTTTGCTAATGTATCTCATTTTTTATTTTTCTCTAGCAAGATCCTAATTGTTTTATTGTCCTTTTGGTTTGTTTTGTTTTTAAACATCTTTTGCTATTGCGGATTTCTATGGAAGAATGTTATTGACAATAGCAAGGCGCTTTGTTGAATATTTGTGATGACTTAGCAAAGTTGAAGGTTTCACTATTACGTGTCTTGCCTTTAAGTTGTAAACTCATCCCTACTCCTCTCCTCTCAAACCTGCATTTCCGTCCCAAACAAACTAAGAGGAAGAAAATTTTGCAATTTTCTTTTTACAATGTTCTTAATACCATCATTTATTTTTCAGGATTTGTCAGTGTGTTTTAGATACATTTGTATGCATTTTTATCAATGTCTAACACTATAAGATAGAGGTTTTCTTCCTTTTTATGTGTTATTTTTCGTTGCAATCATCATCCCAAACTCTTTTTTTGGATAGAATATAGAATTGTATTGTTTCTTGGAACTGAGTAATTGCTATCTTCATGGGCAGATGGAGCCACGACCAAGATGGGTAGTATACCATGATTTGATTTCGACTACAAAGGAATATATGAAACATGTTCTATTTCATCCCTCTTCCCTTTTTTGTCCCCATCTCCATGATTTTTTTTTCTTCCAAATACATGTTTTTGTCAATCTTTTGATGTTTGAGCCAATTGCAGCTTAATTCAGAGTGACTGATTGAGATAGCTCCTCATTATTATCAGATGAAGGACCACATCAACATATACACTTAGCGAGAAACTCTATAAAGAGTTGAGAAATAATGTAAATCAATGCTGATATTTTTTATTACGATCATTTGTGCATTTTTAAGTTTAACATGGTATCAAGAGATCCTATAATTGGGTTGATAGCTAAGTTCTTACTTTCCAATCTAGAAATCGTGCGGCACTTACCACAGTCCGTCGCACTAAGCTTGCCTTTAACCCAACAAGTTACTCCCAAAGTAGATAGGAGAGAACTTAGAGAGAGAAACTCTTAAAAGGATGTTTTGTATTGCTTTTAGAGAGAGTTCTTACAATTCTTGGATGATTTGCAAATGACTCCAATGTCTCTATTTATGGGGTGGCTACAAGGCTTTGGAAGTGCTACACCCTTCTAAAATACTCTATATCTACATTCCACTATAATGTCTTATATTACTCCAATATTTTACAAGAGTATGTACATGTATCTAAGTCTCTAGATTATTCTAGGAGAACTTAGGAGTAAACTAAAGGCTTCTTCCACCTTCACAAGGATTCTAGGATGTTTTAAAGTTTTTCATGATAATTCCATCACACTCAAGGGCCTTCTAGAACTATCTAGAATCTCTCGATAACTAATAAATTTTTGTGATAGCATTTGATGCTCTATAAACATCGTCGGTAATATATCTATTTATCACCCGTATATATACGTATTTTGCATATATTTGACCATGGGTTAAAACAATTATACAAGAACCATCCAAAATGGAAATTTCTTCCATGGAAGAACCGTCCATTTTGGAAGAACCGTCCAAAATGGATGGTTCCTTCATGGAGGAACCAACCAAAATGGACAATTCCTCCATGGAGGAACTACCTATTTTAGGTGGTTCTTCCATGGAGAAACCACCTATTTTAGGTGGTTCTTCCATGGAGAAACCTCTATTTTAGACGGTTCTTTTAAAATAATATTTTTTTATATTTAAAAATAAATTAGTGATTATTAGAATAATAATTAATATATTATTAATAACAATCATTATTTTAGTAGTAATTATTATTGATTATTATGTTTAATTATGATTACTATACATATTTATTTAGGAATTAATAATTATAATTGATAATAATTTTTTATAAAATTCAAATTTTTTTACTAAATTAAGATGTAAAATAATTAGTATAAATAAATAAAAATAATTTATCTTGTATAAGAAAATAAAAATAATTAATTCATGTTAATATATTTAGTATTGATAAGTAAGTATGAACATGATTGCTTAAATAGTATGGTTTATCTATTTTTAAAATTAGTAGTATGTAAAATTGGAAATGTTTCTCAATTTTCCTTTTGAAGGATTTGGCAAAATTAGGTAGCCAAATTCTTTACGAAAATTTGGAGATGTCGAACATTTCGGAAAAATTACACAGTTTTAAAAAATTACATCATTCAGAGCCCTGTAACTAAAGTTATGTCCATCCGAAATTGATGTGGATCTTCTATTTTGCGAATTGAAAAACTTAGTGGCTTATGGGTCCATGCTTGAGTTTAAAATAATAGGTTTCAAAAAAACATGTCACTCTAACGCTTGAGGTAATAGTTATGCCCTTTCGAGAGTGAAAGAGAATAAAGTGAGGACGAAAGTGAATAAATGTGAGTAAAAGTTAGTGAAAACGAATGAAGTTAAGTGAAAATGAGTGAAAGTAAAATAATCAAATATTGTATGAAATAAAGACAAACTAACATATGCATGTGCAATAGCACAATATTAAATTTGGTAAACCAAATTAAAGAAGTTAGATTTTTAACATATAATGTAGAATGAATGATAAACACAACAAATGTGAAAATCAGTTATTCTTATGTTGATTAAATAAAAAAAAATTCCTCCTCCATCCGTTTGGAAGAATTGTTGCTACTCTTATTTCTTCATTCTCTTGTTTTGGAGCATGTAGTATGAATGTAAACGAATTCATTCAATGCTTTTGTACTTCTTCTATGAAGATGTCTCCATATTCTTAATAATAAAATAAATTTCAATTAGTTTTTGTATTTATTTTAATAAATTATAGAGATTGTAGACTTACATTATCAGCGAAGGTTTTAATATAGGAGGCTTTACGACCCATAACAATATCTGCCTCTTTCCCAAATATCGTAATACACTTTGTTGCCTTAATGTCTCCAATTTTTACTTGTACTCTAAATAAGTTAAAAGAAATATGAACTTAACATTTAACTTTATTAAAACTATTATAATACTATATTTTGTATATATATGGGCTCAATGTCGTTCCGAGCCAAGCGATATTTGAGGCATTTATCAGCCCTCACTAAGTATCATGCACATAAATCATACCAAATTGAAAAGCTTGAGTTAATACTTAATATTGTCGCACATACTCTAAAATATTTAACTTATTGGAAAAAAATAGCTAAAAGGTTTTGACTCATGCAGAAAGATATTAAAAACTGTTGATTATTTTTAGTTTCTCATTTCAGTCTGCGTAGAGAGCCTCTACATAGTACAAATATCAGGTTAAGTATAGAGTACTCTACATAGTACATAACAACCCAAACACTTGGTTGATAGAGTAGAGAGCCTGTTGGATGTTTGATTGCTTGTTGTTCTTGATCTTAGTTGATAAAATCATGTAATTTTAATAAACCGGTCCTTTTGTCTATTATACAGTTTCAAAATGAAATCTTAAATCTGTAGGCCAATAACTACTCTGACATAACCTGATTCCACAAGTTCTATCTTTTACATGAAACGACTTGATAATCAATAATAGTCTTTCGCAAGGCTATTTCATCAATAAAAATCATATATCTGGCGACAATAGCACATTGAATTATCGATCATCGTTTCAATGAAAGATGCTAAAATTTCCATATAATTCACAATTTAGTGAAAATACCTTAACAATGACAGCATAGAAATTGTTGTTAAAAGCATCTTCAACAAAATTCATCCATTCACAACACGAAACGTGCACAACTCCGGATAACTAACAGAAAATCCCTTTCTTAAAAGTAACTCAGCGCCCTTCATAATCACCTAACTTTACTCTCTCTCACTCAAAAAAAAAAAATACCAACACAAAACCTTAGTTTCTTTGTTTAGGCATCTTCAGTTGCTCGACATCTCGTTTTGGGCCTCCTCCTCATATCTATGGCCCAAGTCTTCAACTCCCCCGCAAGCTTCATCACAGTGGCAACCCACTTTCACAATTACAACTCCATTTCAAATACCAACTCTTCTTCATTTCAAAATTATAGGAACGTCAAAACTAAGTCCCTAACTATAACACCGTCTTTCTTATAGATCAATGGAAGCTGGCCAATCATCTTCTTCAACTCCTTAGGTTGAAGTTTTGGCCAAACTATCCAAATTCTTCTCTGATTTTCCATTATTTTACATAAATTTATAACTTTATTATTTTTTTTTGGCAAATTTTGAAGGAATCTTTGTAGTTTTACTAACCCTTTATTCTGTTATTGCTTGAAAGTTGTATGAGTTTGGTAAATTTATGAACTAGGTTTGATTTTGTTTATGTAATCATGAATTTATTTAATTTTTATTTTTCTCTCATTTCGGTACATAATCATATAAATTTAAAATTTTTTTGGGCAAATGTTTGGAGGAATAACCATGAGATTAACACTCAAAACTATTAGGTTCAAGGAAGATTAGATGTCATGTCCAAATTGCAATATTTGTTTTAGATACAATAGAAAATCTTTTGATGAATAATCAAAATAAAAAAATCTTTAAGGGAAAGAGTAATTTTTGAGACAACCCAAAATAAAAAAAATAGGACAGATATTTGGAAGTATACCAATAATAATACATCTACGCATTTATGTAAATTGAGAAATGTCAAAACGATGGAAATTATAAAGCCTAAAAGGACAGCCTAAAAGGACATTGCTGTCTTTCCGATCCTTAGCCTGCTCATCCAACGAAGGTTCTTTCTTTTCTCACATAATCAGATCCAAATTCCACTCTAAGCTTACTTAAGCAACAGTTAAACATCCAAGAATTAACATATATATAATAAAAAGCTCGAAAATACTCACCTACAGCATCTCACATTAATGGTTATAGTAATTAAGTTCTTCAGTGAGCTGCTTAGCCTCTTCTTCCAAATCACTAACCCTAACTTTCGCCTCCTTAGCCTGCTCATCCGCCTCATTCCCAAAATCCATTAAAGACTCATGATCGTGATCATAAAGAGAGCATTCTCTTTCCAATTTGGAATACTGAATCACCAAACTCGTACACTCTGTCGCCAATTTCTAGTTCTCCTCCACAAACTTCTTGATCACTTGCGCATTCAAACACACCTCCCTTGCCAAAAAAAATACACCCTATTCGTCAAATCAACAAACAATCAAAACCCATGAACCCTAATTTCAAAAGAGTTGTGAAAAATCAAGCCTTAGCAAGTTCAAGGGCTTCCTCTCTCTTCCTCAACTTTGAAAGGAGAGCGAGGTATTGGTTTCGGAGACGTGATTTGATGTTTTGAGTGATTAAACCATCGATTTGACGTAATTAGAGGGTACAAAGATGCCTAATGAATGGTCGATTGAATGCTCGATGAAGGTGTCGAGTTCTTGAGGGAGTTGCTCCATTGTTGTAAGTTATTGATCTATTTTTCAGTTATGATCTTCCCAAAATTTATGTGTGTTTATCTTGAAATTTTTTTTTTCCGGTATTTGTTAGTCGTGGATGTGAATTTGGGATGGTTGTATACTTGATTATTAGTTGCAAAAATTTATCTGATTGTCAGTTTAAAAAAAATTATCCGATTTTCAGTTGCAAAAATGTGGGATGGTTTGAAAGTGGGATAATTATGAGTTCCATTTTTTTTATATGATTTTCAGTTGCAAAAATGTGGGATGGTTTGAATGTGGTTTAAACGAAGCCAATTGTTTCAAAGATAGTTTTATCATAACCAAATTTTTTTAGTCTTTTTCACTCGAAACAATGACAAACCATGATTTATTTTTTAGAAGCTCCACATTAATTCATACTCGTAAATAATATTATAAGATTAAATAAAGGAGATACAAAATATAAATGATAAATAGAGATTCAAAAACCATATTTAACCATGTCAAAAAAAAACTCAATTAAACTAAACCAAAAACACAAGCCTCACCTCAAACTCTCAAAGCCGAGTCACAATGGCGGAGCATCTGGCGTCGATATTCGGGACGGAGAAGGACAGAGTGAACTGTCCGTTCTACTTCAAGATCGGCGCGTGCAGGCACGGAGACCGTTGCTCAAGGCTACACACCAAGCCTAGCGTAAGCCCGACCCTGCTGCTCGCTAACATGTATCAGCGCCCTGATATGATCACTCCTGGTGTTGATCCTCAAGGCCAGCCCCTCGACCCTACCAAAATCCAACAACACTTTGAGGTTTCTCTCTCCTCTTTTCTTTCTTTCGTTTTTTTTGGGATATCTCTTGCTCATTTTTAGGGTTTTCGTAGTTTTTAGATTAGTTTATTCTGATTTTGATTTATTTGAGATCCAGTTTGTAACCTAAAGGTTTTTAGATTTGTTTATAACTAATTCTTCAAATTTCCGACTTTTAGGGTTTATATGAATCCATTTTATGTAATTTTAGTGTATATTTCCAATTTCTGTAAGTTTTAAGGTTTTTAGAAGTTATGCATTTCAAATGTTTGGGGTTAACTCAATACATTCAATTTGATTTTTTATTTCAATTTTGTTGATGATAAGGTCTATTTCATTGCAGCTATTTCGATTTCATATTTTATTTTTCCGATGTTTAGGTTTAGTTCAATCTTAATTTTTGTTTGATTTTGTTGGTGATGTTGTGTTATTGGATTCTTACAATGAGGTTTTCGTAGTCCTTCAAAAGTATTATACTCCGTGGGTTTAATTGAGTTTATGGATGAAAGTATTACACTTTTAGGTTTTCGCGTTCGTTTGAGTAAGATTGCTGTTCGTGATGGTTATTTAGTTTGGAAACTCAAATATTAAGTAGATTTGGGTGCCATTCTGGTCTCATAAATCCAATCAAATTTTGGTCTTTCCGTGAAATTGTTGTGACTTATGTTTAATATTGAGTTGTAGGGAAGCCTTTGTGCAATAATTAGCTAGGTGTTGTTTGTGATGATGGACTGATAATTTGATGTCTTATGCAGGATTTTTACGAGGATTTATTTGAGGAATTGAACAAGTATGGGGAGATTGAGAGTCTCAACATCTGTGACAATTTGGCTGACCACATGGTATTTTTTCAATTACCTTACCATTGATATTTGTTTTAAATAGTCGCATTTTAATTTCTAACAGTTGTTTTACTTTGATTTCTCTTTTGTTTGCAGGTGGGAAATGTTTATGTCCAGTTTCGAGAGGAAGAACATGCTGCTGAGGCAGTTCGGAACCTGAGTGGAAGATTTTATGCCGGTTTGTGATTTTCAACCTCTGAAAGAAACTCATGCATCATGTTTGTATTGCAATGGTTTTTGTTTAAAGTTCCATCTAATGCTACTGGCTTCCATTTGCCTTTTGTTTGGTATTTCTACAGGTTTTTTGCTAGTCTTGTTTCCAATGTATCCATACTTGATTCCATCCCTCTATGCAAATTGAAAGGTCTAATAGCATGGTCTGGTAGACTGATGGACTCAAGTCCTAATAGCGATTGAGAAAGGAATTAACATTCTAATTGTTGCTGTGGATATTTCTCTTTGGGTTCTCATGAGTTCTTATGAGTCACTATGAATTTTCCGAAAGTAGCTTTATTGTTCCTTGGATTATAATGAATTAGTCTGTATATCTTGTTTCTGCACTGACTGATTTATTTCTTACTTTCTAAACATTGATGGTATTGTATATTCCATGTTGTAGGTCGCCCAATCATCGTTGACTTCTCTCCTGTAACGGACTTTAGAGAAGCAACATGCAGGCAATATGAAGAAAATGTGTGCAACCGGGGAGGCTACTGCAACTTTATGCATCTGAAAAAAATTGGGAGGTGATTATCATGCTATTACCCTCATACTTAGTTATTTGGTGGGATTGTCTGCTTGTTGTGACATTTTTGTATTTGTAAAATTTACTACAGGGATCTCCGAAGGCAGTTGTTTGGAAGGTACAGGAGGAGACGTAGCCGTAGTAGAAGTCATAGTCCTCCCCGACATCAGGGTCATGGAGACCGATCTGACCGTCCCCATGGGGGTCGTGGCTATGGTAGAAGAGATGATAGAGGTCAACGCTATCATGACAAGGGAAGAAGGCCTAGAAGCCGTAGCCCTGAGCATAGAGGACGTAGTAGAAGCCCTGCTGGAAGGAGGGATAGGAGTCCACCAGCGAGGGAGAATAGTGAGGAAAGAAGAGCAAAGATTGAGCAATGGAATAGGGAAAGAGACAACCCTGATACTGGTAATAATGATGTTAGCCATGATGCCAATGACAACCATGCGAATGGATTCATAGAGAATGGAGAGGATTACTATGACCATCCTCAGCAGTAACTAAAGAATCGGTCAAGCAGACAATATTCTCTGCTTTTGGTATGCATCATCAACCCTGATTTGAATGGTAAAAGTATGCCCGAGGATTAGAAGTAAAGCTTATTCCACCCTTTTTAAACAGCCCATAGAAGATTATAGCTTACCACCCATTTTCCACTGTGCAGGTGGAGTACAGCCGTACAGGTTCACTGCATAATGATGTAGAAAGTAAAATTTTTTTACAATTTTTGAAATGGTAATCAAAAGATGTTTTCAAAAACAAAAACTTATGCATGGCCACATCTTTCCTTATCTGTACCTTGGCTAAGGTTGACCAAAGTCCTGGCTCAGGCATTTTATACACTGCACAGCCCACTGGTCACCATGTGCATGCGTATTTTAAAAGAATTTTCGAATATTTAATTCAATATACTGCTTGAAAAAAGTACTTATTACGTGTAAAATGATCCATCAAAACCCTAGTACAAGTACAATATATATGAAACTTTGAAACTAAAACTGAATAATGCCTCAAAGTTTTTTCATATGTGCAATGAAGTTAAATAGTTATTGATAAAAAGAGAACTCAAAAATGGGAAAAGGAAGAAATCATGGCTTATTAGCAATAATTTTTTTTTTAATAATGGAGAAGGGAGGGCTATGTTTTTGAGTTGAATACCCAAGGTTATAAAAAAAAAATAAAAAATTTCAATTTATGTTTGTTTCAAGTATAGTTGCACCAATGCTCCAAAATGGCCAGTAGACAATGTTTTTGAAACATTTATATGGGTGAGGGATGAAGGAGAGTGCCTAAGTCTATACAAACAAACAAGTCTTAATCCCAAAAATATGGGGTCTGATACATGAACTAAAAATTTATGTCGTGTGATCAACCACAAAAATAATCTTCCATTTTCTCCTATTTAGAGCTACATCTTATTTAAAATCTATTTTCTCTATATCTTTCCAGACTCCCTCTCATCATTGATCTTCTTTGACCACGTTCGAGGTCTCTAATATCCCTCGCCATCTTCCTCATCGGAGCATTTGTCAATATAACTGATTTTCCATTAAACTATCCACAATATTCTTTTTCCAAACCAACGTAACCAATTTGCCCTTAACTTTTCCTCAGTATTCATTATTTCAATTTTCTTTCAGATATCCATATTTTAATTTTAACCCATAATGTATTCCTGCACATCCATTATGATATATGCATTTCTGCGATACTCATATTCTTAACATGTTTCTTCTTAAAAGCCGAGTAATAATATTGGTCTAATTGTTGTCCTATTAGAATTTCCCTTTTATTCTCAAGGGTATTTTTGTATTTGCTTCGTATTTGATCCACTTATGGAGAGTGCTAAACCCTTGATGCATTTTTTTTGTAAGGTAAGTGTCTATGCTTTATAAATTGATGTGTGATGGAGTTTTACATCTTTTGCGTTTTATTATGTGTCTAGACGTGCATTTTGTCTTTGTTTCTCACTTGTTTTACAAAATTAAGGAAATGGCCTATAGTCGTGTTAAGCTAAATGTTTCTTTTTCAACTTTCTTCATTATGTTGCGGAATTTCCTGGCTTTTCTTCTTTTGATATATTTTGGGAATTGGAATTTAGAATTTTAGAATAGGCATGTCAAATTGAGTCTATGTACACTCCTTACAGTAACTTTGTTCTGCAGCTTGGAGTCTTTTTATTACTCTGTATTCAGTTGAGCTTGCATTGATCTTGTTATTTCCTGAACATGATATATTGGTTCATATGCAATATGGAGAATGACTGTATTTCCCTCCACCTGGATATCTGTTGCAAATTTTGTAGTAGGTTTGGCTTCAAGCTTTAGTGGGAACTATTCCTGTATGTTTTTGTTTTGGTTAGTAAACCTTACGTAGTTTGTCAAGGTGTGCAGGTCCAGGTTTTCCTGCAAGAGGGCAGATACCTCGTCATTTATAGCAGCTTATTGTTATATTTCTATACAGGTTGGCTGTTTTCAGAGTCAGCTCATTTGCAGGCTGTTTCAAGTTGAAGTGATGGAAGGATTGAAGAATGCATGCGACAATGAGAATGCTTCAGTTATGCTCTTGGGGTGTTTGATATTTCACAAAGACCATTCTGTTTGTTTTTTTGGAATTTTATGTGGTAAAAAGTTACTTTTTTTTATGGTTAGTGGTATACTATGTCATGCCTTCGTGTTTATGGAAACGGACTCCAACTTTCTAAAATCACTTCTTGTTGTCATTCACTTGTTTCTCATCCCAGTTCGTTTATAATTTGCAAAATTTTTGAAGCAATAAGCATATTTCTCTTAAAGAGTTTCTTCTTGTACTTGGAGAGGGTCATTTTGGTCCAAAAAAAATGTGGCTATTGGAGTAGGGGTGGCAAATGGGTCGGATTTATGTTCGGGTCACCTATTTTCGGATTAGCTATCATCTTAATCTGAACCTGATTTATTTAAGTTTGATGGTTGATAATCTCAATTTGAACCTAACCCATTTAATTTCAAATCGGGTTCGTGTTAAGCCATTTAAGTTTTGGTGTCGAAAATCTCAACCTTAATCTGCTATTTTCGGGTTGGGTCAGTTTTTGTCACCCCTGAGATGTGGTTATTCAATAGAGTGGCTAAAGAAAAAAAAGACTTTTAGGATTGAGATAAAATGGCTTTTATGGGTTTGAATTTGGGCTTGAAGTTGGGGCTGAGTGGGTGATTGGCCAAGTAATATTTTTTTTTAATCTACTTAATTTAGTTTGGTTATAAGTTCGGGTTGACCCGACCTGATTTTGACCTAAAAATAATTTCGGGTTATATGGGTCTTTTTGGATTGGAATTTTAACCTTAATTTAACCCATTTAATTTTAGATTGGGTTCATGTTAACATAATTAAGTTTTCGTGTTGAACATTTTAATTATAACCTGCTATTTTTTAGTTGAGTTCTGTTTAGGTTTTGTGATCGGTGTCCAATTAGAGAATATGAGGTTTAGTGGTAGGGTTGTATGATTCATCGAATATGTTTCTCCAATAGATCAAAGAGTTGATGATATTGCTTTTTGATGAATGTGATTGAGTCATTGTTGTCAGGGAAGTTCATTATTTTGATGATCTTCGAGTTGTGAAGCATGAGTATATCTTCTTTGTTGATTTGTCTTGAAGCTTGTAGGGTGGCCATGAAGTTTATAGCACTTATCAGTGGTGTGCCTTACATTTTACGATGGATGATTACAAGTTAGAAGTTAGAGGAAGGTTTTTCTTGTAGCCTGAGAAGAGTTTATTGCCGCTTCAATGACAGAGAAGGCGTTACATTGTAGATAAGCTCGGGTTAAGTTGAGGCGCTTCCCCTTCCTTGGATATTCGACACAATTTGAGGTGGAAAAATGATTATACAAATTCCTTTCATACACCATATCAAAGAGCTCTAATACCATAGATCTCGTACTAAGGAGCTTGAGTAGTATTTGGAAAGTATCACTCCTAGGCCGTTTTATTGATCATGGGGGCTGAATTTTGGAGACCTACAAAATCACCTCAATTACCTTTTAATTGTCATTTTTGACAACGTTATTTCAAAATGTTTGGGGCCTAAACATGTTTTTGACCTTCGGAATTTACTATTCCTTTTGTCTTATATTAATTGCTACATTTTCATTTTTGAAGTCGAAGTTTAAAAGTTTTGACCATAAATTTTAAGTTTATTATAACAAATAATATATTTAAGTGAGATCTTATTGGATGTATCTTGATGTAAATTTTTAGAATACTAAGTTTAATAATTTTTTGTCTTACGAATTTTTTTCAGTTGTATATTGAAAATCGTAAAAAGTCAAATATAGCAAATAAATTGGGATGAAGGAAATATATGTTAAAAGAAAGCTAAAAAGACAAAAAATTCCCTACAAAAACATATTTCCTCTTTGTCCTATCAAATTATTAGGAAGGTTGTCTACAAACTTATCTACAATCTAATCAATTCTAATGAATTTTTTTTGGTAGTATGACTTTTTTTTTATATCTTCAATATTTTTTCTAAATGCTACAATTTTAGAAGATAAAAAAATAAAAATAAAAAAGTAATCTCAACTTCTTACTAATATCTAATATTTTCATTACACTATTTTTTACTTTTTGAAATCTAATAAATAATTTAGTCATAGAAGGTGTTACATTGTAGATAAGCTTGGGTCAAGTTGAGCAAGTGTGGTTTGACTTATTTATTTTTTGCATAATTATTTTAGATATAATTGAGTTTTGAATCCTAGAAATTTATTGTTAAAAACTCAATATTTATCATGTCATTTTTAGTCTTGCAAGGGACCTTATGTAAGGGACATACTTAGTATGACTTTATGAGACAACTAATACTAATATGTTAACTTCTAAAATTTTTCCCAATAATGACTAGAAAATAGCGCATTATAAATTTCAAAAAAACAATTATTTTGGATAATTATGGACCCAGTTAGAGTACAACTTGATATGTTTCATGAATATTATAGAGTACTAATGGACAATCGAAATCATTAAAACCATCTACTTTAATTTGAATTTAAACATCAATTTCAACCGCTTTTTAAAACTCTTAGAATCGGTATTAAAAGTGTTTTTATAGCCTTAAGCGACTGAACATAAGATATTGAATTATTTCAAATCTCCTTATATGACCCTAGGTTTATATTAGGCCATTGGAAAGATAATAACCATATAAATTTATTCTAAACACCCATTTCAATAGATTTTCAAAATCCATATAATTGGATCCTAAAAATCATTTTTATGGCCTTTGATGACAAAATATAAGGTATTGAATGGTTCCATACCTTTTTATGAATTTAGGAAGCATTAAATGCCTTTACTTCAATATCAAAAAAAATTCAAAAATATCTTAAGAATTACTTATAATAACCTTCAAAATTCGATAATTTGAACCCAATTAGAGACACCTTGGTATGTTTTCCATGAGTCTTATAGGTTCATAGTAGGTACTAAGATTAACTAAAACCATCTACTTATAACGCCAAACACATATTTCAATGATTTCTATGGCATTCTATGACCCTTTAAGACTCATGAGAAGCATATCAAGATATTCTCTCACTGGTATTGAATTGTCGAAAACGATTGAATTTTGAAGCTCTTAATTTATAAGATTGGATATCTCGTCAGGTCATATATGAGGAGGTTCGATCATCCAATATCTAATTTTGAGTTTCCAAATTCCACAAAACATATAAGGACCCTAATAATAGATTAATAGGCTTCTTGAAATATAGTTAAATTATAATTTAGAAGTGATTGATCAAACATATCCTTTGAGATTTATTTTATGTTGGGTATGAAATACTCCTACTCCATATTTTGGTGAGTTGTTTCAAATGTATAATACTTCAAATCATGACAAATTCATTTCCCAAAAACTATATTTTTCAATATATTTTTTTCATATTTTTGGTTTATTATTAGAAGTTTGTCATTTTTTTCATCCTTTTATTTGACTTCTAATAGTTTTTCCATATTTTCATAAATTTTCCTCATTTTTTTAGTATTTTACAAAATTATAATGTCTTTTTCAAGAAAAAAAATACCTCAATGAAATTAATCACCCAAAATACTTATAGAATCAATTAGTATTGGGTAAACTTATAGTGAATTTGGGTAAGGTCACAGTGGAATTCAAATTCATAGCTAAAAAAAGTACCCCTAATGAAATCACGAAAAAAATTTGCAATACTTTCATGAACCAAAAAATTATTTTAATTAAAAGAAAAATTTATAACTCATAATCGCATGTATCAAATATAGACATGTAACAATATTAAAACTACTATAACCATGTTTCAAAAAACCAAGTAGAGTCAATGGAACCAAAAGACAAAGGCTTTGTAACTTCATGATCCAAAAAGTATTTGACATGTATAAAGAAAAATACTTTAAGTATTAACTAACCTAAATATAAGATGCAAAGCTTTATTCTTCATAATTTTAGTTTAAGAGTTTCTTAAGTCACAAAATAATGTCAATACAACAATTTGAAACATCATCCACTTGTGAAAATAGTTTATTTACAAATTTCATAAGCATAGTATCTCACCACTATGTATTTTTTTTGAGGTACAAGACTTACATTTTGTACATATTAAAAGATTATAAACCATCCACATATATATATTCGTTTGCAATTGTGTAATTAGCTAAAAGCTTATTTTAGGGCTAAAAAAACTTGTCTTGTTCATCCCTATGTCCTCCACTCCTCCCTAGGTGCAGTATGATATTATCCCAATCTTTCTCAATTTGGCAATTATTCTGGCTATAAATCTCTGCTGCAATCAGTGTGGCTTTACCTCTCTCTTGCATCAAAGCCCCTCTAAAGCATAAAATAACAGGACAAGAGGCCACATATCCATATTATCTTTGACTTCTAAGCGCGATTCACTCAAATAAGAAAACCACCATTTATCGTTATTAGAGCGCTAAATGCCGCCCCAAAATTAATCAAATCGCCCCCATAATGACGATTTTGTCCTTTAAAGCATTTAAATAAAATCAAACTTTTTACACTTCAATTCTTATTTTTCACTTCACTTACTCGTAAAAACGAACCTTAATACAATTCCCGACCACCAGGCCATCGACCATCAAGCCTGCCGAAAACCCATAAACCACGACACGAAAATCGATTTTCTTGACGCCGGAAACACCGAAATTATGGACGAGCCTTCAACCACAAGGTTGTAGGTAAAATACGTCAATTGGGAAAAAAAAGTCGGCCTGCCGGAGGGCTTGCCGTCTAAAAAAACGACAAGCCCTCCGGCTTCCCTTTTTTTTAAAAAAAATTTTTGTTAAGTAGGTAAAATACGTTAATCGAAAACGAAAAAAAGTCGGGCTGCCAAAAGGCTTGCGGTATAAAAAAAAAAAAGGCAAGCCCAAGGCCTACCAATTTTTTTTAGACGGCAAAACCTCTAACAGCCTGACTTTTTTTTTAAAAAAAAATTGTTAAGTAATTTTATTTTTTGTTATAATATGTTTCGACGTAATATTGTCATTTCACGACTTCGAAAAGATTTACGACGAAAGAAATGACTCCTACATGGGCTTTGGTGGTGGCGACAACGGCGAGTGGCAACAAGGACAATGGTGATGGTGGTGGTAGAGAAGGAAAGGGAATTAATGGATTGATGAGGGTTAGGAGGGTGAAGGGTAATATAGAAAATTAAAGGGGCGGTTGGAGTAATTTAAAGACGGTAAATAACAAGCCCCATAATTTATTAGTCGAGATTGGAATGATGCAACTTTAATTCTAGCTAAGAGTTTAAATTGTTACTTGAGTACCCACCCTACCCGCTTTACCCTCAAATACAGTCAACAAACACCTTAAGTAGAAAATTCAAGGTTTGCACTTTGAGCATGAACCAGCATTTCAAGAACTTGAGTTAACCAAAAAGCTCCAATCTATGAAATGAACCAATTTCCACAGATTATGCAGCAGCAGGCCAAATTCAATGGTAACATATTTTAAGGTACAGTTGATGCATGGCATAAAAGGCTCCCATTTACAAAGTAACTTTGAGAAGCAGCAAAAACAAAAACCAAGGGGTAAAAAAATATTTGCAAAACACAGCCGTTGCCAAGACTACTCCAGCTCTTCAGTAGGAGATCCAATAGTCCAACTATGTCCCCATTCCTGTAAA
Organism: Dysphania ambrosioides; assembly: GCA_026401315.1. NCBI lineage: Eukaryota > Viridiplantae > Streptophyta > Magnoliopsida > Caryophyllales > Amaranthaceae > Dysphania > Dysphania ambrosioides. Next base: position 13,096,858 of record CM048670.1, on the reverse strand, counting down.
GGGGTGGAATCACAAAAATAGAAAACAACCAACCACCTATCTGTAGAGCAATCTCAACCAACCCTATTGGTAATAGTTTGAGCCAGCGACTTGAGCTGTGTGTTCCATTTGTCAACAGCAGTATACTTCTTCATTCCCTTGGACCTGCAAAACAAAATATTTATTTACAACAGTTGCTATTAGGATCAAAGTAATAGTCACATTTCAGAAAAAAGAAACAGTGATATTTACCTGTCACTGCGCTCCAACAATCTATTCACTTGGTCAATATGTCCCTGAACCCGGTTGTCCAAAATAAGCGACACTAACAACTGCTCAACATCAGCTTCTGGGACATTGAGCTCCTGAGGACAATAAACATGAAACTTATGAAATACATGACTATAGACAGAGAAGGTATCTCGCTAACCTACTCAGGACACAGCAACAATTTACAAGAGTACCTGTATTTTAAAGGGATATAACCCATATACTATGTAATTAATAACCCTTCCTAATCTCTAACAATTTTGCCACCACACTTTCTTAGTTCTTACATTATCCTTAATACACACCCATACATACCTGATGAGGTTCATCAATTTTCCCCTGCCCCAAACATTTTCTGTTAGGATCTTCCCCTTCACCCCCTCCATTCATCTTCTAACATCAGTACACCAATTTATTTTCCTCTCTTTATGAGCACCTACAGGGAACCATCAATCTCCATCACAAGCATATAGCTAAAATGGTTGTCCATCCTCACTTCTTTCTTGGTCCCCATATGCCCAAAGAATCCCAAAATCCAAGGAAATTAAAAGGTGATGTGAATCTCAGAAGACTCTAACTAGCTCCCAGAAGTATTAAAAGCATGACGAATAATTATAGGGAATGTGATATGATTTCTCCATAACGTCCATGACAACTAAGGTTGCCATTTCTTTTAAAAGTACATACACTAGATGACATTCCTAAGGTTGTATGTTCATTCATTTGAAAGGATGATAACGATCCATAGGATTCACATGTAAGATTAGCACATTCGTACAAACTATTTTAGAAAGAGGATATTATAGGCTGGATAAAAATTAGCATTGAGAAATTGCAACATCACAAAACGGGTTGTTGATGGAAACTGATTTTGTCAAAAAAGTGACTTATATGCTTCCTATTGTAAGAGCACAGTTTTTTTATACTGGTCAAGTGTGGATATCAGCACAGTGAGTGTGAAAATCGCCTATAATTCCTGATATTACCTTTCAAACTGAACATGGACCAACCAAAAATTTATGCCCCCACCTCTACCACCAACTTCTGGCAAAAGGGTACTCTCAAGCAGGCTATCACTTTGAATCACCACAAACCCTCAAAATTACAGCTTCCAGACCGGTAAACTATTATTGGCAAAAGATTTCACCAAATTAGCTTTATCAAAATTCAAACATATTTCCTAGCAACTACAAAGACATACAAACAGATTCACACAAACAGCTATGGAAAAATAGCGTCATCAAGTACACAAAGAAAGTCACAACACAAACAAAAATGGAGTACCACACAGAAATTATGCTGCAGACAGCAAGACATTCTCTATTTTACCTTGGATATGAAAGGCAATCTGATTCTTGTGTAAGGCTTAATAAGTTTAAGCAATACTTGTGTTCTTATGTTTTTCAATAGGTCTTCAATGTAATTTCTGATGAAAGGATCGTCCATAATTGTTCTCCTGTTACTCTGCAGCATTATTAAACAGTCATTTGTAGGAGAATCTAAACAGAAAGGCACACAAATTTCTAAAGATGAAAAAAGATATAAAAGAACGATTATGCTTGTTCAAAAAGGTAAGGTTGATTTCAACCAGACCTTCAAAATCTTCTCAAACTCCAAAATCTCATTTCGCTGATATGCTGCTATCAAGTTTGTCATTGCCAAAATTTCAGGATCATTTTTGTAACTGCAATACAAATTTAAGTGAGCACATATGGACTACACAACTCATAGCATCACAGTATGAAGAGGAAAGAAAATGAGATCAAGAACATACGGCTTTGCCTCTTGTCCATCAAATGGATTCACCTCAGACTCCATTAACATGTTTGCAAGTACCAAGTATCTGCAACAAGAAAAAATGAGACTATTAGACAAGGATACTCATATCATCAGAAATAAAGAATAAAATTTGTCACAAAACATATGAAGTTTTGTACCTGTATCTAGGTTTCACATATCACTAACTAAAGATGAGTTATTTCACAAAAGATCAAATAATTCTGTCCCTTCCTTTTAATGGATCCAGCAATTAGCAGGCCCAACTCTAAGGCTAAATTCGACACATAAGACAAAAGAAAACACCAATTCATAGCATTCTCAAGAGAAAATATTCACACACAGCGAGAAAATGATTCCATATATGAAACAAAAAGATATGTCCAAAAACTATTCTGTATAGAAGAAGTATAAAGGTGAGATCCAGATCCCGTAAAGGTTATTTGGACTTAGAAGAAAGGACATATTATGGGTCAAAAAATAGTACATGGTTAATTGCAGAGATACCATGAGCAATTTTGAACTCTGACCCAAGGGTTACAGATATTATTGGCATAAAGAGCTCAAATGACAAAAGACTTTCTCTGTTTCACTAAGTTCTTCCTTTTCCTGTTTAAGGAAGTTCCACAAAGTTCTTTTTGTTTTCTACTTTATTCTTTTAATGGCAACTAAAAAAACTACTTTTTTCTCACTTACCCACCACACGGGTCTAATTCAACTATTTTTTTTATACGCATGCCTCTACATCTACTTCTCTAAGGTAAAAAGACTCACTCGCATTCACTTCATTTTATTCTTTGGTCTGTATAGCTACAGTAATCAGGAAGAACTTTACAAAAAGAGGGGAGTACAACTACACAGATAAAATATAGTCTCTAAAATCAACTGATAAAAGTAAACAATGTTATATTACATACTTCAAACATTGGATACGCCGTTGGTTTCCAGCTTCATCATAATTTTTGAATGCTTCAAAAAAATCAGTTGCTGCTTCCGCCCATTGACGCTCTGCCATGTGCATTTTCCCTCCACATTCATGAATTATTCCCATTATCCTAGGATGTGGTATTGCCGACTTAACAGTGAGTGCTTTCTGGTACAGTTGCTGCAATTAAAACCACATTGAACCATGAGATGAGCATGCATTAAGGTACCAAACCTAACCTAACAAATACTTAAATTTAATATTGAACCCCAAACCCAAAGACAGCCAGGAACAATCACAACAAGTAGAGTAAACGACCTTCAGATATGTACAAAGAAAGACTTAAAGGCAAAACTTCAAATAGAAGTTAATCAAACCAGTTCACCCCTCTTGGATGCCTTGTTATCCAGGGCATTCATGATACCACATTTTTCTGGTCAGACAAAAATAGGAGAATTTCCACAAAAACAATCAGGATTGTATCATTAAAAACATGTTTTTAAGTGAGCAGATCATTCAATAAAGATACAAAAAAATGTCATAAACTTTTGCTAGTTGAGACACAACCTTAAGTTTCTTGTTGTTCTTGGTCTCAGTATACATTTGAATCTCAATTGCATAAACCTCCAACAGTTGTGTTCCTTTTTTCTGATCGTCTGTACCATCTTCTTTTTGACATGATTTGTGAAGTTCCTTCAATATCTGACAAACTCAAATAGAGAAACCAGTTAGTATTATCACTAACCCAGTAATAGTGCAAATTGTTTTATAAAAAACCTTGTTCATTCTTCCATATTCGCCCATGTCAAACCAGATCTTGCAAAGTTTCAGATTAGTTTTGAACCACAGTCTCTGTAAAAACAAAAACATGATGTTAGACAAACGTTTCCAACAGATACATGCCTACAAGACATACTACTAAGGCACTAACTACAAACCTCATTTTTAGCCTCTTCAAGAGCTCTCAAAGTTGTTTGGTAGAACTCTTGGAGGAGATCAAAGTTGTGGCTGGCTGACCCAGAAACGAAATCCATAATGTTGTTTATACATTTCTCACTATAGTTTCTTGTCACAGCTGATTTAATGTAAGTCAACATCTCCCTGTATGCTTCCATCATCTCTTTATACTTTCCCAACCGATAATAAAGCTTCACTGTTTGCTTTAAAGCCTTGAAACCCCTAAATTGTGGATCAAAAGCCAGAAAATGTTGGTTCAAACAACAATATAAACACAAGAATCTACCAGCTTTTAAGTTCAAACAGACAAACACATTCATAAATCGTCTTTGATGTGACTGATAACGTGCTTCCATTAACCCAACAAAAAAAATTTGGCAGGCAATATCTAGTTCACAGTCAATTTGTACCCAAGTGGTTAGCCGAAATGAAGTCCACAATGGCCCATTTACCATTTCAAATATTTACATTTCCTAATAATATTTTCCCCAGAAATCATCCCTCTAATGTTCAGTCCATTTGCTACAAAAGTCAAAAACAGAATTTACAGTAAAAACCACCCGAAGTGTGTAACTATCAGAACAAGCAATGCAAAAATAAATAAACAACTTTCCTACAGAAAAAAATTGAATTTGTATAGCTTACCAGTCTGCCTTGTCTGGTTCCATGCGAACCACTTCAGCAAAACCAGAAAGAGCACCTTCAGGGTCAGTTTCAACCAAACCTGGATTTACAAGGAAAATCAAATAAAACTTAGCTCTCACAAATTTATTTTATTTTGGAAAGAGGGTGTGTAGGGGGGGATGTACACACCTAAATCAGGTCTCCCTTTTTATGGCTCAATTATTTAACTAAAAGAATTCGTCTATTTGATATGAACTAAAAGAACATGTCTAAAGATTGCTTAAAATTTACTAATGGGCTCACTTGATTCAAAAACCTCTTTTAATATTTCATGAAGGTTAATACTACAAGGTCTCATGGTCCTTAAAACTGGAAATATGTTTAGCTGAACCAATAATAATCATAAACCCAATTATTAAGTTTAATGGAGTATTTGGGCTTCATCCAAAATTATTAGATTAATTATTAAATTCTTGGTTTAATAAACTTCAAAAAAATAGAACATTATGGAATTCTCAAAAATCTATCCTAAACCCAAATCTTGCATCTCACGCAGTCCATGAGCCTGCAAATCTGTTTGTCGTTGTAAAATCAGCAGCAACACAAAGCTCCTCGCGTTGAGTGCAAAGCTTACGCATTTGGCGCGACAAGCTCGCATCCGACACGAGAGTCTGCCGTATAACGCAAAATCTTGGCATATGATGCAAAAAACCCTTGTGTGTTATACGGGATCCACCGTCTGAATTTTCTTCCATCTTTCCATGCCTCTTTCTTCCTCATCCCAATATATACCAACTCACATGAATATTGTTATGGATCAAGTAATAGTCATCAATTAATATTTCATTAATCCCAAACTATCAACCATCCAATATCATTATCAATTTTCCTCATTGAAGTGTGTTCTCTAATTCATATTTGCCTTAGGCATCTCTTAGGGCTTCAAATTAATTTCAATCTATTTTCTTTATTGTTTACTAACTTTTTGTTGATTTTATAATAATGCAAATATTAGCACTTGGGCATGTTTATACAAAAATTTCTTCTAATTATTTAAATATGATTTTAATACTTTCAAGCATGTTTTTAATATTTAACAATGTTTTGTCCAAAAAAAGTTATTATATAATTGTTTTAATAATTGTTGCACAATCATGTTTTATTTCACATGGTGATCCATACTTTTATGCCTTAATCCATGTTTTGATTATTTTCATCATGTTTTATTTATTTTATTATGTCTATAATTATATCTGATTTCACATTTAATGAACTTGAGAACCATGCTTAACTTAGAGAATTATGGAAAACCTCTTTAGAGATCTTTAAAATGATTTTTACAGAAATGATCACAAAATACTTAGTTTTTATGTGGATTAAAATCTAGGCCACTTTTAAATAAACATTAGTTATGTGTTATCTTAGGCCTCTTAATATGGTAGATTACAAGTCAAGGATTATATAATATATGATTGAATCGCTTATATGTAAATTATTGCTAATGGTCTAATTCATATTTCATCCCTAAATCCACCTTTGGTCAACTCTTAAGGGTTCATAACGGAGAAACATTTCCTATAGATATGTCTCCTCGATTTGTCTTATTTATGAACCTTCCTTCAAAAATTTATTGGCGACTCATGTTTTATCCCTTCAAACATCCCTTTCAAAAGTCAATAACATGTAAATATTCAAATGTAAGTGAATCAATGCGGGGGGGCTGTTATGCTTTATTCACTAGACATTGTGGCTCTCAAAAGACATGCATCAATGATGAAAGAGCAGCACATGATAATATTATCAACAAACAAAATAAGGACATGCATTAACCTTTTAAGCATAGTACCCAAAAAACTATTATGGAGTAGATGACATCAAGCCTAGTGAGCTAACAATGCAGGTTGGAATCCCGATACCATAATAAACCAAAAGCAAAAAAAGCCAACACTGAGATTAAGACGAAAATTGAGTATCCCTAGCCTAGAATCCACACCTCTGGAAATCATGATTAAAGAAAATATTTATTAGCCAAGGCATTGACCACATGACTTTGTGATTTGCTACATTCATTTGGCGTCAAATTGCATATAACTTCATGATTTGCGTAGAATTGCCTGACGGCAATTTAGAGAATAAATTCAAATAGTGGCTGAATTGTAGGATCCTTTAAAAACTATACTGTATAATTATTCTTTGAGATCAATCATAAAACATTTGGTACCAAAGCTTAGGGTTATTTATCAGTTATAAATTCTTGCTTTTCACTCCATAGAACATAGAAAACATGCCAGCACTAGTAACAATAAATGGGCTATTAAAGTGGCCATGTTTGAGCAAGAAAAAGAGGTTATAGAGAGGCAAATAAAATATCTACAAGACCACTTGAGGGAGTTAACTTTAGTAGTTAGGAGGCAAAGGGGAGATCTCCTAAATATTCTTACCATAAAGAAGTCAATGAAGAGCACGAAAATCCTTGGGGTAATCATGTTCCCCAAAACCATCCCTAAGGACCATGAAACTTTAATGACATCAAAGTTGATATTCCGGATATAATGGTAGTTAGATCTGGATGAGCTCATAGAATGGTTGAGGAAGAGAGGGTGTTTAATTATAAGGCAACTCCCAAAGATAAGAAGTTTTTAAGCTTAGAAAGTATATTTCCACATGGTGGGCTAATTTGTGCAAGAAATGAGAAAAGATAGGAAAGGATAAGGTGAGTTCATTTACTACATTCAAAATACTTTCACCAATTCCATAACGTCAAGCAAGGCTCGAAAACAATAGAGTATGCAAGGGAATTCGAGTACCTTTTGATAAAGAGTGACTAGAATGAAGATGAGCCCCAAACCTTATTGGAACCTAGAATTGGACATGTGGTGAAGTTATACCCATTTTCTACTTTAAAAGAGTTTACTATGTTAGCTCATAAAAACCAACAAAAGGCCAAAAGCAAAGCAGAAGTCTTACGTTCCTTTGCTAGAACACCTACTATCCAAAACCAAGCCCATGCAAGAATCCAATCCAAGCCCCACGCCAAAGGCAATAACCAAGGCAGGAACAAGTTCTAACCCTAGCATGCCTCTAAGAAGGTGTTTTCAGTGCTAAGGGCTAGGAAACATTGTTTCGAAATGTCCCAACAAGATAGTGACATTGGCAGATTCCAATGTGTTTGAGAGCCCTAGCTACGAGATAGGGACAGTAGAGGAGGAGGAGGAGGAGGATCAAATGCAGGAGGAAAAAGGAATAGAACTTAGTCCAGATGAAGAGAATGATTGGTTGTGAGAAAGGACTTAGAATGCGCAAGCCATGGAAGAAGAGAACATGCAAAGGGAGGCTAATTTCCACACAAGATGCCCCATTCAAGGAAAGATGTGCTCGTTGATCATTGATGGGGGGAGTTTTGCTAACATGGCAGCCAAGTGCTCATCAACAAACTTGGAAAAAAAGTTGATGCTCATTCATCTTCTTATGGGGGGAGTTTTGCTAACAAACTTCGTGAAGATTTTGATACAATTTTTGAGCCCTACCCATATTGGCTAGATGGAAAATTTGGGATCGAGGAAACCATTGATGACATTTCTTTACGAATCAAGGGTGTCATTTTGATGATTTTAATCGTCATTTGATTTGACTTGTTCGATGAAAAACGACAATTCGGCTCTTTCGTGTGTATATGGATTTTGGTGCTGTTACCCGAATTAGTGCCAGCATTTGGGATTTTAATCCATTTTATGTGTTTGGATTTGGTTCACAAACACATTTTCAATCCCTGGATCCAATTATTGAAGTGATTCAACGCCTTACCTTGCGAACTGAAGACGTTATACTATTATTTTATTTGCTCTTGTTATGCCTTACTCATCGAAAATCAAAACTCGTAGAACAAGAGTAGAAGCTCATCGACTCTCCATTGGTATAGGTGCAAGGATGGATACATCTTCCCTTGATGATCCAAGTTTAAGGATAAACCTCTTTTCAAGAGGGGGAGGATAGGCATTGAGCACGTGAGTTCAAGCCTTTTGTATGTTGATCCAAGCAAGGGTTGCAAGAGACAATGCAAGCTATAAAGTGAGGTTAGAGCATGATACCCTAGTATGTGCTTTGGAATAGTGAAGCCATGCATAGGTGGCGGGAAGACTAGGGTTTATGGCTTCACGTGGATTTAAAGAGTTAGGAATGTTAAGGAGTTTTAATTCAATAATAAATCTGATTTATAAATTAGATTATCTAGATAAATTAGCTTCCTAAAATCTAGAGTTAGTTATGGTTTGTGTTGTCTTATGCGCATTTCCTAAAATCTAGGAAATTCAGTTAGGCTTGAAAACGTGTGTTAGTATGTTTAACGTGTTTGCTAAGTTTGGTACTAGTTCGATTAAATGCTTAGATGTCTAGTGACTAGGATTTTAAGCCTTATATAAAGAGTTGTTTATCATATTGTAAAACAAGTTTTGATAATAAAAAAATTACGTTCTTTGCTTTCTAAATTCTCTAGATTTGAGAGCTTGGGAAATGCTCCTTTGCTAGCTCAATTGTGGTAGATTGAGTGGTGTCTTATGATCCTTAATCTTAACCAAGTGGTGTGACTATATCTTGGTGGGTTGCTCTAGGATTGATTAACTTGGTGATTACTGTAAGGTGAGTTCTTCCTAGTTTATCCTTACTATTTACGTGTCCTATTAGCTTGATCAATTCGTGGCATATGCATAAGCATTAGAGTTCTATTGATAGATCCGTATTCAAGTATAGTCAATATCGCTTTGTTGAAACCCTAGTTCTTTAGTGTGTTTGTTCACGTAGTCAACCCTAGTTTAATCGTCTTGAGTTGTTTCTCAAATTGTGTTGTTGTGAGATTTTGTTGCGTGAATTTGGGTGTTTACATAGCTGGGTATGGGTATTTTGTGATTTGCTACATTCATTTGGCTTCAAATTGTATATAAACTTTAGGATTTGCAAAGAATTGGCTGACTGTAATTTTGAGCATATATTCGAATTGTGGATGAATCGTTGGATCCTTTAAACCCTAAATTGTATGATTAATTATAAAACAATATTTAATATAAATTAACAAAGATATGCAATACTATACAATACTACAATCAATTTCATGTCTTAAAAAGCTATTTAAGCATTAACAAGAAAATAGCAATGAAGAGCAAATTTTCCAATGTAGAACGCGGGAGGATTGACACGTGAAAGGATGTGGGTATGCCCAAATCACATGAAGTCAGAGGTAAAACTTTACTACCTCATTCCACCCCCTACCCTAAGAAGTCATTATTTTTAACTATGCAGTATACACTTTACCTTATTCCCAATTATTTTTACATTTTCAAAAATTACTTATTAAAGGGGACTAGGATGGCACATACAAGCTTATTCACAAATACATAACAGATTCAAAACTCGCTCAAAATTGTCATTTCACTACCAATAACTTAATATACTGGGTGCTTGATATGAATATTTTTCTGGCATTTGTGTCAACTTCATAGTCTCAATGATACATCAATAGTTCTATACAATATTTTCTAAATAGATACAAATTTTAATCTCAAAGAAACAGAAAATTGAGCATTGAAATTCAAGAAGTCATCAATTACATAAGAATCAATATCCTCTTCTCATATGGCACTCATACATATAAATAAAAAAAAAGGTTGTCCAAATATTACACGTATGTTCCATTTATAATGTTATTTAGGCTTTTTCAAGGTCAAAGTTCAAAAACTTATACTTGTAGTAGTTTCCCTAATATGTAAGAGAAATAGGATCATTAGAGGTTTCCTTAATCAGTTTAAAAAAAAGGTTGTACATCGTAAGTCCTCAAGATTCCCTTCCATAGAAATGCAGACTCTTGCAATGAAGAAAACCAAAACATGTCAAGGAAAACAAGCTTCACTAAGGGCGTTAAAGTCACAATATAATATCCAACAGAAGTAAAAAACCACAAGAGGTTTTAGGCTAATATTCTACCTATTTTGGCTCGGCACAGCCCTCTAAAAGTTTAAATCAAGCAATTAGTATATATTTATTAATGAACAAAAAAAAATGTTCCAAGATCCTTCGAAGGAAACGAGTCATAAGAAAACAGAAGTCCTTACTAATCATAACAAAGGGCAATTTTAAAGTAAAACATTTTCACAACCTTAAAAAGTTCAAAAGAAATTATCATCATGCAACGAGAGCAAAGTTTGGTAGTTAATCCTAGGTTAAACTAATACCTAGTCTTTTGCAAGCACCAAACAAAGACAAAAACGGCAAGTGAATTCACTACATTGATATTATTCAGCTAGGTTAAAATGGAAGGCTTCATATGTTAAGCAATAATTTTAGAAGTCAGCTTGCTCCAAGATGCAAAGATGATTGATAGAAACATACCAAACAAATAGATTTTTACAAAAGCATTTACTAATAACACCAATAATGTTCATATCAATGCTCATTCACGAAAACATGAACCCCAAATAGCATATTTATTCATATTTAAAGCTTGTGACCTAGATCCAGCAAAGTTTATCATATCTTATATAACCACCGTGAGGAACACTAAGATAGCATAAACACCATAAAACAAATATATTCCTACTTTCGAATTCTTGGTAATTTTACAGTGCCAACAGAAGCCTCACCATTACTCAGCCAATACAATAGGAAAGCAGACCGAGAACCTAAAAATATTTCCTCTACCCTTAAAAATTGCCCCATAGAACCAGGAAGGTTTTTCTGCCCTGTTTCTCAGCCTCCGACCAAGACAAACTATGTTCAATGACCTCATCCAAGATACAAGTCCACCAAGTCTCCTTCCACTAAAAACTTCATATCACAAAAACCACAATTTTTGAGAAAGCACACAAATATCACAAAGTAAGCATATTTCCCTAAATATCCATTCATAATAAACCATGTCCTTTAAAGCTTACAAAAGAAATCAATTCTCGTCAATTTACAAAGCTATGCTTTCGTTTTGACCACCCTCCCCCCTCTGACTTTCTCACAAAGGCAAAACCTAATCTTTCAACCTAGTCACGTCTATTTCTCTCTAAACGAAAGTGACAAGAAAAAAAGGAAACACTCGAAAGAGAGTTCAAGACCAAACATTTAGCCAAACTGACCCATGAGAACAAGCTGATGGAAAATCAAGGCCATAATTACTACAACAGTTGAACAAATAAACAAAAGGGCATTCGCCATATAATATAATTAATCAAAAAATCAAAAGGGTATATACAAATTCACAGAAAATAAATTTTAAAAAATCAAAAGGATATATACCCAAATTGATAGTTTAATCCAGTTTTTCAAAACAAATTGCAAAACTAATCCGAACTCCCAAGGTATATACATAATACATCAAAATTCAAGGAGTTGGGAGATAAACCTTTGGAATTATAATACTGATTCTCAATGTCAACATCTTGCTCGTCCGCCTCATCGTCTGAGTACTCAAATCCGTAATCTTCCATATCTGCATCTGCAACAACAATCAATCAAGCAAACAAACAAACGGAAAGCGACGTTAAAGTAGGAACTCAAAACCGACGAAAAAACGAAAAAAGCGACGGAATTGAGAGGATTGTGTCGCACCAGAGCCCATTATATTGCAGAAGAATTAGGGTACGAAACGTTGGGTGTAGTTTGAAGTTCGAATTTAGGGATTAGGGTTTATGCGGATTGGAGAAATTGTTGGAAAAAAAACCCTTGAGAACTTGAGAGAAAAGCAGAATGACGAAGGTGGGAACTGGGAAGTGTAGTGAACTTTTTGCTGAGATTTTATACAGGTTTTGCCTACAAGGCTACAATGAGACCGGGGATTGATTCTTCATTTTATGGATCCCCTTGGTCATGTTAATCACGTGACATTATATAACATGACGGGTAGAGGTGGCTATGGGGCCGGTCCGGGCGGGCTGGGCCGGGACTGGCACCGGGCCGGGCTGGGGTCGGGCTAGTTCGATTCGCTACCGAATCGAACACGAATCACGAATCGAATCGAATCACGAACCGAATCCTGACCGAATCAAACCAAATCCTGACCGAATCGAAACGAATCAAACCGAATTACGTTTTTTTTCCTTAATTAAGTATTATTAAACTAATTACGTATATTTACCTAATTTTATATTTACGTATTAGAAAATCTAAAATATTTCAAATAAATGAACTAATTCACTAAAATAAGTAAACTAAAATCATATAACATATTTCACTTTTAAGAAAATCAAAATTTAATTAAACATGTTTTGGGGGTTGGGATAAGAAGAAAGGGCTTGCACTTAATTTAGAAAATCAAAATTTAATTAAATATTGATTTTCAAAATTAAGTTGCCTACGTATCCCGAAGGAATCAAAGCCCACGTAGTTCTGGTACGTACCTATAGGGGTGCTTGTGCGGTTGTGCTTAGCCTAATCAGGACAGACCCCGAACTTCCTTCACCTGTTGGGTTGTCGCTTGATTCGCTTGTGACCATCATCATCCAAGGATCGTCTTCGTCGTTGTCCTCCTCCCTCAATCCTTGGGTCCTACGCTCCGTCTGATCCCAATCTTTCTTACAAACGCATATTTCTATGCTTTTGGGAGATAAGCGGGATCTCTTCTCATCAAGAACACGTCTACCTGCACTAAAAGCAGACTCGGAAGCAACAGAGGAGGCGGGAATTGCAAGGATATCCTTTGCAATTCTCGCCAAAATGGGAAATTGCCGTTCGTGATCGCGCCACCACTTAATAATTGAAAAATTAGCATCGGTTTCATGTTGGTAAGAAAGATATTCATTAATATTATAAAGTGAAGAAGAAGAAGAAGAAGAAACCGATGTTTTTGATTTTTTTAAAATTTTACCAAGTATTGGCTGCCATCGCATAGCGGAACTTCCACTAGAAGAAGATACATTTTCGGACGGTGTATAAACAGAAGCATAATGATCATATATACTAGCTAAAACATTTTTACATTTTTCTATATATGCATTGACATCGTATTGTAAACTTAAAGCGTTATAATAAAATTCTAAACAGTTTTCTAAACCTACAGTCTTGACCCCGGGATCAAGAATAGAAGCTATACCATATATGACGGGAAATTCACTAAAGTAGTTATACCATTTACTAAGCATACTACTAATTACATCACTAACTTGAACGATGTTGAAATGCTCGGTAAGAGTGCTAACTACGATAACACACTCTAATATAACTAAATGGATGTTAGGGTCATAAACGTAAGAGAAAATTTTGGTTGCGTGGTCAAAAGCTGCTAAAATGTCACGGATGTGAATTGCGGTATTCCAATGGAAATCAGTAATAAGGTCATCGGGAGTCGATCGGGTTTCGTTATAAATTATTGTCAAAATCTCACGGTATTTAATGGCTTCTTTTAACAATTTATATGTGGAGTTCCAACGGGTCGGTGTATCTAGACTCCATTGCTTCTTCCTAAGGCCTCTTTCCTTACACAAGGCCATGTACTTCCTCCTAACCGAGGCCGTAATCCTTATCCATTTAATTACACTCCTAATAGGGTTAAGCAAGTAAGTTAACTCAGCTAAACCTTCTTGAACCGAGAGGTTCATAATATGTGCACAACAACGAACATGTAATAGTTCTCCAGTTTTTATCAACTGTAAGCTTCGTTCGGATATCAAATAATCTATACATTTTGTATTAGCTGAAGCATTATCTAATGAAAGTGAAAAAACTTTATCAAGTAAATGAAAGATTTTAAGACAGTCTATTATCCTTACCTTAAGGTTGTACCTGGTATGTCTCTCCTCCATAGCTTGAAAACAAATGATTCGTTTTTGAATATACCACTCATCATCAATCCAATGGGCGGTTACACAAGAAAAGGTTCACCAAAACAGGAGGTCCATGTATCACTAGTTAGGCTAACACGATCGTTAAAAGTACGAAACATTTCTATTAAACTACTTCTATATTTATAATAAGCAGTTTGGGTATGGCGTTTAAGCGTGTTCCTAGGGACACGTCTAAAAGCAAGTTGTAAAGTGGTTCTAGTGAAATGCTCAAAATTTAGACTCTCACCATAGCTAAAAGGTAATTCATCAGCAATGATAAAATTAGCCATTTCATTTATCATTTTATCTAGATTATACATAAAAGGCATACCTCCTCCGGGCATGGAACCCATATACCCGTGTAGTTGTGTCTGACTTGAAGATTCAGTTGCTCCAACGGATTCAGTTGCATCAAGGTTTATTCCGTGTATCCCGGTCAAGTGACGGGATAAGGTCCCCGTCCCATAACCGGTCTTCCATGAATAAGCGGCTATTGGCTTCTTTCCTAATTGCTTGCATAACAAGCAATAGCACATGAATTTCTTCCCTTTTGGAAGAAGCGTCGGTCATTAGGACCTTCTCAAAATATGGCCATACTTTGGAAGGTTTCTTTCTACATTTTGTAGACTCAGGTACTCCTTCATCACCATCACCATCACTATCACCTTCACCTTCGTTAGTTAATTAACTAATTAATTAACATCAAGAACTCAATCTAACATAATCAAATAATCTAACATTAATTAATTAGAAGTTTAATAGTTACCTTGTGCAGTAGAAGAAAGAGGATGCCTCTGAGAAGTTGGAGTTTCAGGAATTTGAGGAATTTGAGTACCCGGAGTACCGAAAAGTTGTTGCTCCAAGTTTTGAGCAAACTCCGTAGTATCATCAAAAGAACTGCTTACACTGAATCTACCTCTTGAATCCATTTTCACTTAGGATTTGTAGTAATAAACAACTAAATTAAGAATAATAAACCAACTAATTAAGATAACTAATGAAGATTAAGAGAGTAATTAAGAAGAAGATTAGTACTAATAATTAAGCTAATTGTAATTAGTAAAGATTGAGAGATTGAAAGATTGAGAGAGATTTTGGTGAGGATGGAAACCGAATTGATCGGTTTATATAGGGCATTAGCAACGGGCAAATAACGACTAGTTTCAACGATCGAAAATGAGCGAATCAAGCGGGCCGGGCCGGGCCATGCGTGCCAGTCCGGGCCAGGCCGAATCAATGGGCCGAACCGAATTGAATTCCGGGTCGAACCGAATTTTTTCTCGAACCGAATCAAAACGGGTTAGGGTTGGAAAATGGGGATTCATATTCAGCCCGCATTTTGTACGGGGCCGAACCGGGCTCGGCCCAGTTCGTTGGTGGGCCGGTTCGAGCCGGGCTGGGGATGGGCCGGGCTGAACCGGCCCACTGGCCATCTTTAATGACGGGATTACTTAGAAGTTATTCATGCCGTCCACTATATTTGATATATTTGACTTTTTGCTTTTTTCAAAATACTTTAAACGTTTTTATTTTTAAATTTATAATCCAAAAATTTATGAAAACTTGATATTTTAAAAATTTACATTAATATACATTTAATAATATCTCACTTGAATATATTATTTCTTATAACATGATGAGAATTTATGGTCAATTTTTTCAAACTTTAGTTCTATAAATGGAAATGTTGTAAAATTAGTGGGACGGAGGGAATATGTTTTAAATACACATATGATTAGCGCAATATCTCCTTCCTCATCCCAATCCTCTTTCTTATATTTTTCCTACATCACGAGTATCCTCATCAATACTTTATTTTCTACTTTACATTTTCCCATCATAAAATTTATTTTCATTTTAATATTATGTAATGTATTTTTGGTTACTAATTATTAATTATTGACTTAGTTAGGATTATAAAAAAAAAACTATGTTAATTTATAGTTCAAAAATACATGAAATTAAAATAAATATACATTAAATTACCTAAATGTATATTAAATTAAATTAAGCTTAAAAATATATTAAGTGTATTAAAAAAATTACAAAAATACATAAAAATACTCATGAACATACAATAGCAATTAATCCATATTCGATCTCCCAAACATGCCCCAAATGTAATCAATAAAATCGTTCTTCAAAGATATATACATTTGTCTGTCGTGTACATTGTTCCTTATTGCCATAAATTTTCTTAAATTTTGATCTTAATAACGGCCTGGTGTAACGGTGAACGACATAGAGTCTATGCTAGAAGATCCCGCTATATTTTCAGGTTATCCTCCATCAAACTCATCGGGATCTTTATAATTAGCATAATTATCGCGTTTGTATTCCACGATTATGTTGTGAATGATGATACAAGCCATCATGGTTTTCTACAATATCTCGACACTCCACGCCAAAGCCAGTTTACTTATTATTGCAAATCGAGCTTGTAACACTCCAAATCCACGCTCAACATCTTTTCTTACACTCTCTTTTTTTTAAAGTAAATAAATGTTGTTGAGGAGTTTGTGGGGTTATAGCATCGACAAAAGATGCCCATTTTGGATAGATCCCATCAGTTAAATAATACCCCTTATTGTAAGTATGCTCATTTACGATGAATTGAACTGTGAGAGCTTGACCATTTAAAATATCATCGAAGACAGGAGAACGTTGAAGTTTGCTTATATCATTGCAACTATCACTCCAAATCCACGCTCAACATCTTTTCTTACAATCTCTTTTTTTTAAAGTAAATAAATGTTGTTGAGGAGTTTGTGGGGTTATAGCATCGACAAAAGATGCCCATTTTGGATAGATCCCATCAGTTAAATAATACCCCTTATTGTAAGTATGCTCATTTACGATGAATTGAACTGTGAGAGCTTGACCATTTAAAATATCATCGAAGACAGGAGAACGTTGAAGTTTGCTTATATCATTGCAACTATCTGGTGTCTCAAAAAAGGTATGCCAAATCCACAAATCATATAAAGCAACAACTTCCAAGATGATAGTTGTTGTTCGAGATCTTCCTTGATACATTCCTTTTCACCCAACCGAACAATTTTTCCATTGCGAATGCATGCAGTTGATACTCCCAATCATGTCAGGAAAACCACATTCTTCCCCTTCTCTAAGGAGATGGAGAAGATCATCGACTTTTGGCTTTCGTAAGTACTCTTGTGAGAAATGAGCTATCACTCCATCTACAAAAGTGGATAAGACATTCCCTTACCGTACTTGGACCAAGTTTCAAGTACTCGTCAACTTGATTGACAGCATAACGGTATGCTAACATCTTTATTACCAATGTGCATTTTTGCATAACTGAAACCCCAAGTCGCTTAGTGGCATCTGGTAATTATTGAAAGTAGTGGTCATTTGCACTAAAGGTATTCACAATACGAATGAAAACATGTTTATGCATACGAAACCTCCGGCGAAAAATGTCTTCTCCATAGAGTGGAGTGTCACTAAAGTAGTTTGCAACCAAACGACTATGTGCTCCTTCACGATCTCTTGGTACTACTATCCTCTTTTTTCTATCACGTTTATCGTGATTTTCAATTTTTCAAGCCGTAGAATTTACAACATATTTTATTGTATCCTCAACCACTTGGAATTCATCATTCTCTTCAAGAAAATTCATTACCATTTTAGACCCATTGGATCCGGGTCGGATATGGGTCTCAACATCCTTGGGTCAGATATGGGTTCGGGTCCAAGATATTTAGACCTAGATCTGACCCATGGACTCGTACATTTTAAAAAAATAAAATTAAAATCTAATCTCCATTTGAAACTAAAACTAAAGATTCATTTACATTGCTCTGCCGTCCTCCTCTTCTATTCTTCTCCTCTCCGTCCTCCATTTTTCACTCTACTACAAGCCTTCAACTCTTTCTCATTGCCACTTGCCAGGTTACATATTAATACAATTTTGATGAATACTTTTTGATTACTAATTTCTCGTCGTCACACCCCCACAAACATATTTAACTGGGTTTGAGATTACTAGCTTTTGTGTGGTTTTAAAAACTTGCGTGTAGCAATGCATTTGATCTTAAAAATATTGTAACAGAGTACTGTTGAGTTTAGATTTTTTTGATTTAGTGTTGGGTTTTAACTTTAATACTTATTTTCTACTCACATCACTAATGATTGATTTTCAAGTATTTCAACAATACAAATTATGTGCTAAAGAAAGAATTTATTTATTTATCTCATTTGACATAATAATGCAATTTAAGTTCCTTTATAAACCTTAACTTAATCAATAAATAATTATTAGGTATGAAATGCGAAAATACATCCAATTATAAAACATAAGAATAATAAGCACATCCAAATAAAAATATGTTAAAGATTCATTTTGGACCTAAGATCCATCAAATCCAATAGATCTAGGTAAGGGTCTAAAATTTTAAAACTCATTGGGTTTGTACTGATATGGACTAATTTGAAAATAATGTGTATAAGTTTTAGTCTAATCATACCTGACTCAAATCCGACGCATTATCATCCCTACTTTTATGACATATCTTTGTTGAATACTATTGTTGTGTTTGTCAAATCATTTAAAAATACTAATTATTTAAAGTGAAATAGGTTAGTAATAAAATTTGAGAGCCAAATTCACCATGTATTGAACATTGGGGTCACTTGATAATAGTTCAATATTCTAATTAAGTAATATATCCATATTATCTTTATTTTTACTATTTTAATAAGACAAGGGAAAGAATTTGAAATTTGGGAAAAATCGCGTCCCTCTTCTCATTCTCTTATTCCCGCGCTCTCCTTCTTCCTTAAACCTCCTTCCAATTTTCCCCATTTCTCAAACGCTTCTTTCTCTCTCCCTCTCCACTTTCTCTCTCTAGCTTTCTCACTCACTGCAGAAAATCCAGATCCGATTTCTTCATATGTAAGCATCCTTTTCCCTTAAGTTTTGCGGGTTTTTGTTCAATTTTGAAGTTCATAATTGTTGAACATTTCTAAGTTTTGTGTAATTTCTATTGATTTTGGATTAATATTGTGCTTAATTGAACCGGGAATAGAGCAATGTTTGGCAATTGAATTGGGTTTTTAATTCTTGGTACATTTCAAATGAGCTGTGAAATGTATGTTATTTAGAAGGAATTTTCTTGGTTGTTTGAATTTCATTCTTATTTAATGTAATTGAGACGCAAAATGTCAGATTTCACTCCAAAGCTGCTTGAACTTGGGTAAAATTTTCTGGGTTTTGCATTTCATTAGTGCTTTACTAGTTACTAAATCTGCACATTTGATAAATTGTACTGTACATCTGATTAGTTGATGAATTTATGGGAGTGATGGAGTTTGAATTGTTATGATTCGTATGCTCTCAAACTGTTTGTTGAGTGTTCTCAGAGAAGATATACAAATGGAGTCATTGCCCGATGCCATTGTTCATTACATATTGTCTCACCTGAACAATGGTAAAGATGTGACATCTTGTATTTCAGTCTCAAAGAGATGGAAAGAGTCTATTCCTTTTATCAGAAACTTGTGCTTTCCTCGGGACATATTCGACATGACGATGCTTGGAGATTGTGGCAATACTAACGCCGATGAAATTATTTTGAAAGTTGTATCAATGGTAGTTCAATTGGAGGAGCTTGTTGTCTACTGTCCTTTCTCTAGTTCAGGCCTCGCAAGATGGCTTGCTGTTGCTAATAAGTCGCTTAAACATCTCGAGCTAAGAATGGACAGCCTCTCTGACCATCAAACTTGCCTGGAGAATCCAATGAGTAAACTGGATTGTATAGGAATTGCAAACAATCTTGAGTCTTTGAGGTTGTGGGGTGTGTTGATGACCCAATCCCCCAAGTGGGGAACTTTTCATAATCTTCGGAATCTTGAGATAGTTGGGGCTAGGATGGAGGATCATTCATTGGTAGAAGCACTCCAACTGTGTCCAAATTTGAACAGATTGTTGCTCCTTGGGTGTGAAGGGATCAGATCTATTTCGATCAATTTGAAAGAGTTGGAGGAGTGTAAGTTGGACTTCTATGGTGCAGGGGACAATTCTCTCACCATCTCTTGTCCGAAATTAAATACCCTTGAGATTCAAGGGTGTGGGTGGATGAGGGTTAGAGAAACTCAATGCCTACGAAACCTTTTGATCTCCAATAGTGAAGGTAAATAGCTATCATGATATCTGCTTACAATAGAGAGTTTCAAATGTCTGTTGAACTTACTGTTTCTATGCGGTGTTTATTGACAGGAAAAGTTTACTTAGTCGAGTTTAGTAAGCTTGAGGCACTTGAAACCTTGACTTTGAGAGGAGTTCAGTGGTGTTGGGATGCTATAAGCAAAATGCTCCAATGGGCTTCTGAGGTTAAGCACCTCTTCATAAAGGTTGAATTCACAGGAGACTTCGAAAACCTTCTGCCCTTCCCTGAGATAGATTTTGTAGAGTTCTTTAATGCTCATCCGAAGCTTCAAAAATTCGATATTCATGGAGCTATGTTTGCCGCACTTAGTAAGAAAAATAGCTTGAAAAATGTGAGTGAATTTGCATAACATTACTAGTGTATATGCATTGGAGTTGGTCTTGGGTGTTCCACATTCTTACTTGAGGTACTGCCTGTCTTTTGTTTCTTGCAGGTTGGTTCGAATTTCACTATTCCATGTTTGGAAGATATTGTACTTACTGTAAGATCACCATTTAACGCTGAGCAGAAAATGAGTACTCTCGAGTCGTTTGTGAAGTATGCTAGAAACCTTAAGAGGATAGTAATAAAGATTCTTCAGATGAAGAGTAGCCATAGCAGCACAGATGATTTCTTTGAGGAGGTCTGTAGGTTTAGATTCATGAATCGAAAAATTGTTCGAATAGAATAAGTTGGAAGAAGCAGATGCTCTTCCTCTTTTCCCCTTTGTGGCTTTCCCACATCATCGTTGTAACGGTATTTTGAACCAAGTTTGTCGTCACAAACTCTAGATATTCTAAATTTTGTCATTACTGCAGTTTACGTTTTCATTTTAAAACACAGTAATTCAATAAGATTTTCATGTAGATGATCGCTTATCAGTTGCTGACTTGCTGTAACACTTAACAATACACTGAGAATGTTTAGAAGTGGTACTCAGGTAGTTTTGACTTGTGACTTATTGGTGGCTGGACAACTTCAGTTCTTTGACCAGTATTTTGATGATCAAAATTCATAGGGCAAAACATCAAGAAAACACCTCAAACAACCAATGCAGTCTTAAACATTTTAGGGGCTCTATACTATTTTTAAAGTTTATATCCTTAAAAAAGCAAAATATCATGTATAAATAAGCAAACACTTTAAAAAAAGGTAAAAGAATTTGATTTTTTTTTCCGCAACAGATAAACAATAGAATAACATTATCTTTCATTTTTGGCTTTAAAAGCTAGATTGTGGGTAGAACTCACATGAAATCTAGAAATTTTAAAACAAGCAAAAAACTGGAACCTGACAACTTCAGCCCGAATGTCTTCCACCAATGTTTGGAGGTCCTTGTTAGTCTTCAACGGAAACATAATAGCTTGCACAACATTAGAGCAGTCAGTTTGAATGGCACAATTTGAGTTATGGAGGATATTTTAAGAGGATTTTCATGGCGCCATAAACGAGACGAGCTGGAGATTTCGGCTGCAGACTGAAGATGGAATCATTACTTGGAGAACAAAATTGCCTTTGAGAAATAAGAGAGACACTTCTACCCTTGAGCTGGAAATGGGAGACTTGGGCACGTACGGATAAATAAGAGAAAGAGCCTTCACACCCAAACTTTAAAGGAACCCAAGCTGGCATTGTTAATGAGAGAACAGCAAATCAGAGACCATTTATGACTGAGAGACCCCTCGAGCCGAACGCTTGAAGTGAAAGTTAACGCTTGGTTTCAGAGAAATGGAGGGAAGGGCCTTCATACGGGCTGAGAATTAGCATGCATCAAACGAAGAAAGCTCATCAAGGCCCGAGACTTTCTTGAAGCTCTTAGCACTGAAGGGGTTCCCCTAACTTACCTGGGCTCCAGAATTCATGGGGGAAAAACACGCATGAGAAGGAGACCGATCCTGAAGACCCCTAGGATTAATGAGTCTTTGCTTCTTTGAAGATGAGAATGCTGAGGCGTCTCTTTTCCTTTTGTCCGACTTATTAGTCGAATGATCACCCTAATAACCATTGCATCTTGTTGATTATTCCAGGCGTTGCTTCCATGATGATCAGGATGGTTTTGGCCTCCTCCCTTTTTGCTACTATCTTCACTTGGATCATCATCATCAAAACTATTGCTCTGAGAATCCTTCTCTTAATCCGGATCCTGCTCTTCCTCCTGTCTTCATTCTCACTTTGCTCATTCCCAGCACTTTGATCATTCCTAGAACTATTGATTCTCATTAACTGCTTCAACCATCCTTACTAACTCAGTTGAAGAATTACTACTTTGAACATCCTTCCAACGGGGTTCCGAGCTACTAGCTCCTTCCCAAGGATCACCTTCCTCCACCATTCTTAGATCCACCAAAGAAGTTCTATTTCTTTCTACCCTGCATAGTGAGAATTCTTTGATTTACTTTCTTGTTAACTGTTTTTCTTATATTCAGATTTGTACATTGTTGCGCTATTTATACTGTTTGATATGGATACCCTTAAGTTGAGGTATATCCCAAGTCTACTCTTATCTTATGTATTTATACTTAGTACTTATACTCCTAATATGACTCTACTCTTTTTATACTACTTTTATCTATTCTACACTCCCCCTCAAGTTGGTTGTGGGGTTTTCAACACCCAACTTGCTTAATACATCGTAAAATATCCGAGCTCCTACTGCCTTGGTCAAGATATCGGCCATTTGACCAGCAGACCTTATAAACGGAATACTTATTACTCCAGCTTCCAAGTTATCTTTAATGAAGGGCCTATCGACTTTAACGTGTTTTATTCGATCATATTGTACTGGATTTTCGGAGATACTGATAGCAGCCTTGTTATCACAATATACCTCACAACTGGTGTTAGGGGGGGAAACCAAGCTCAGATAATAGCTTCCTCAACCAGAGAATCGGTAACTCCTTTTGCAATATCTCGGAATTCTGCTTCAGCAATGGACATGGCAACGACCTTCTGCTTCTTACTCCTCCATGTTACAAGGTTCCCACCAACTATAGTAAAATAGCATGACGTAGATCTTCGACTATCTCGATCTCCTGCCCAATTGGCATCAGTATATGCCTTTAGATCTAGATTTCCGTTTTTCCTAAACAAAACTCCTTTTCTTGGTGACCCTTTTAGATACTTCAGAATTCTATAAACTACTTCCATGTGAGGCATTTGAGGTTTATGCATAAACCTGCTTACCACTCCAACTGAATAAGCAAGATCGGGTCGAGTATGAGACAAATATATCAGCTTTCCTACAAGCCTCTGATACTGACCTTGATTCGCCATTTTATCCTCTTCTGTAACCCGTGGTTGACCATCATTGGAGTATCTGCCGATTTGCAGTCTATCATCCCAGTTTCTGATAAAAGATCTAAAATGTATTTCTTCTGAGAAATGAAGATACCTGATCTTGACCTAAGAACTTCAATACCAAGGAAATACTTGAGATTTCCTAGGTTTTTCATCTTGAATTCCTATAATAACCTTGATTTTAGTAGCTCAATCTCTTCCTTGTCATTACCCGTGATAATCATATCGTCTACGTAGATGATAAGACACACAATCAAGTCGCCTCTCCTCTTTAGAAATAAGGTATGGTCAGAGCCATTCTGCCTATACCCGAACTTCTTCATGGCTACTGTGAACCTACCGAACCAAGCTCTAGGTGACTGTTTCAGCCCATACAAAGCTTTCTTAAGTTTACACCCTTCTCCCTCAGAGAAATCTTGAGAAAAACCTGGGGGTGTTTCCATATATACTTCTTCAACAATTTCTCCATGCAAGAAAACATTTTTCACGTCAAATTGATATAGAGGCCAATCTTCATTTGCAGCTACTGAGAATATTCTCTAATTGTGTCAATCTTCGCCACAGGTGAGAATGTTTCTGAATAATCAATCCCATAAACCTGGTTATAGCCTTTAGCTACAAGTCTTGCCTTATATCTCTCGATACTTCCATCTGCTTTATACTTGATGATGAATACCCATTTATACCCTACGAGTTTTTTCCCTTTCGGAACAGTATATTTGTCCCATGTGTCATTTTTCTCAAGTGCATCAATCTCTTCTTGCATAGCCTTCTTCCATTTATTATCCCTAAGTGCCATCTCTATATTCTTTGGTGTAGTGGCAGAGTATAGGATTGCGTTAAAGGCTACTGCACTGTCAGATACCCTACTAGTGTTAGGAATAGGATATCTAGACCTTTGGGCCTCGAAGTCTGGATCATATCGCCTTGGTTGGATTCCCTAGTACTTCTAGGAGGCAAATTATATCTGGCAACTACGTATTCCTCCTGAAGATTGTCAGGTTCTTCTTCCTGAGCTGTATGATTAGGAGATACAATATTATTTATATCACGAGAGTGGTTTGGATTTACCTCTTTTGGACCTTCAGCCGGGAGTTGTATTGGGCACGGTATTGACAACTCTATAGTGGTGGCGGTCTCTGTGGCGTTGCCTCCTTGCTCCTTTTGATCTGTTATAACTCCCTTTGATTGGGTTAGCCAACTTAGACTCATATCCCGGTTCTCCCCCTGACGTCTAAGGTGGTTGAAGAAATACTGATCCTCAAAGAAATCACAGTCCATAGTAGTATACATGTGATTAGTGGCAGGATCTATACACCTATAACCCTTTTGAGTTACCCCATATCCTATAAATACACATTTGATTGCCCGAGATTGGAGCTTGTTCCTATTCATTTGATTACCCCATATCTATACACCTATGCCACACTTCCAAAGATTCGAGGTTGGAGGGAGTGGGTTGACGGTATAGGCATATGTGCGCTGAGGGTGTCCAAAGGTGTTTTAAACTTCAAAGCTTTGGTAGGTAGTCGGTTAGTTAGGTAGTTAGCCATAGCCACAGCTTCAGGCCAATAATGGGGTGGAACATGGGATTCTAACATTATTGCTCGAGTCATTTCAAGTAGGGTTCGATTTTTCCTCTCGGCTATACCATTTTGTTGTGGGGTGTAGGGACACGTGGTTTGGTGGAAAAGCCCATATTTAGAACAAAAGTCCTTCATATCAAAATTGACAAACTCCCCTCCATTATCAGTTCGTAGACTCCGAATCCAGGTTTGAAATTGGGTGTTAATCATATTGTAGAAATTCAAGAATACTCCAAAAACCTCGTTTTTGTTTTTTAAAAAAATAGACCCAACTTATTCTCGTACAATCATCAATAAACAACATAAAGTATGATAAACCATGAGGTCTCAGATTTGGTGTTGGTCCCCAAACATTAGAATGTACAAGCATAAACGGTTTAATAGAACGACTAGTACTAGTAGAGTATGAATGTCTATGACTCTTAGCTAACACACACGATTCATAGTCTAATTTTATTTTTGAACCTTTAAGCGAAGGAAAAATATATTCTATATACCCTAAAGATGGATGTCCAAGTCGGTGATGCCATTTCCAGAGTTGTTCAACTAACCCATGAGCAAGTACTGTATTGCCTTGTTGAGACGCCGCGTCCATATAGTATAGGCCAGATTTCTCAATACCATGCCCAATAGTCTTTCTGGTCTGATGGTCCTACACAGTACACAAACCAGATTCCATTAGAACGTTACATTTAAGTTCCCGAGTCATTTGACTAATATAAATTAATTTATGAGATAGTTTTGGAACTAGAAGACAGTTTTTAAGGGTGACATTCGGAAAAACATTAATTTCTCCGGCCCCCTGTACTGCAACATATTCACCCTTAGCTATCTGGATAGAGGTTTTTGTCACTTTTTCCAATTGACAAAAAATCCCCGGGGTCGTAAGTCATTGTGTCTGTCGCCCCGCTATCGAGGATCCAGTTTGAGCCCTTAGGCCCACTTTTTTCTTTTCGCTTCTGGGCCATGTCATGCATTAGTGGGATACTCTCACTTTTGGCCCTTAGGGTTTTTAGTTTGATGGACAAACACATCAGTGGTGATGATTTTGTTGTTGTATCGTGTGGTAGCCGTGATTCTTGGGAATTAGGGATGCCTTTTTCTTGGTTCTTGAAATCCTGGGGAACACAAGAGCCGGGTTTTTTGGCTCCTTGTGTTATGTGCGTGTCTTTATCTTTGCCTTTGCTGGTTCTTGAGGTTATATGTAAGCTCTTACCTCGGTTCTCCTCCAATATCTCTTGATCTGGTTGCGCCTCGGCTTCTTCTGGCGCAACTTCGTCCTCTTCCTCCGGTAAGTCGCTGCTCACATACAACCCACTATTGCTCCCTCGTTCCTCCTTTCTCCTTAGTTTCGATGCTGGATTCTTCCCGGTTTGTCCCTTCCTTTGTGCTTGCAAGTCGGCTCACCATTCTGGGTAATCGATTAATTTGAAGCACCCACTCTTGGTGTGCCTCTTTCCCCCCTAATGGGTGCAGTGTAATTTGCTCTTGTCTCCCTCCTCACGCCAGGCCTGGGTATTTCCGGGTCGAGCCTTTGTGGTAAGTCCACTTCCTACCCCTGATACGGCCGGGCCTTGTGAGCTTTCTCCGGTGAGAATTCCTCTTCTTGAGATCTCTCTTCTAATGGAGGCATATACTTCCTCTATAGTCGGTGTTGGGTCTTTTTTGAGTATTTCTCTTCTATTTGTGTCGAACGTGTCATTAATTCCAGACAAAAATTGGTAGAGTCTGTTTGTCTAGGTTATCTGGTTGTATGTGTTGATATCTTTGGTGTGCTTCATGGGGTTTGGCCCACGTCTGTCAATTTCTTTCTATATCGTCGGTAACTTGCTGTAATATAGTTCAGTGGAGTCCTTGTCTTGTTTTAGTGTATTGGCTTTGACTGTCAGATCATAGATCTGAAGCCCGTCTTGTCCGCTGCTATACAGTAGTTCTATTCCTTTCCACAAATCTCTTGCTGTGGGATAGTCAAGAAACTGATTTACAAGATCTGCTGATATATCCTCAATAATCCAGGTTATAACCATGCCATCTTGTTATGTCCATCTGATATAAACCGGGCTATCGGGTGATGGTGGTAGAGCTATGATATGACTGAGCTTCCCCCGCCCACCGATAGCCAGATATATCATTTTGGACCACTTTGTGTAATTATGGTGATTCAACTTCTCGCTGAGATTCACCGAGGTCTGATTGCCACCGGTGTTTGGGGTTCAGGTATTGTTTAACTGTTGCAAGATTTGCACTAGTTGGTCCATGGAAACTAGTTGGGAAGTCGGTTCCTTGGGGTCCTTCGAGTCGTTGTCCTTCGGCATGTCTCAAGTAAGATTTGGTATATGATGATGGTTATGTTTGGGTTTTTAATCGAAAAAACCTTCGGCTCTGATATCATGAGAATTCTTTGATTTACTTTCTTGTTAACTGTTTTTCTTATATTCAGATTTTTACATTGTTGCTCTATTTATACTGTTTGATATGGATACCCTTAAGTTAAGGTATATCCCAAGTCTACTCTTATCTTTTGTATTTATACTTAGTACTTATACTCCTAATATGACTCTACTCTTTTTATACTACTTTTATCTATTCTACACTTAGCTCTCTCCACCATACATTTCGAGTTATAAATAATAGGCAAGCCTTCTACTCGCACCCAAATATACTGAAAGTTAAACCATAGGGTACGCACAGGGGTGACAATGCTTAAGAATCATGCATGCTCCTTTGAAATTGAGAATTCTATGACAAAGTAGAGCTTCAAAGTTATGCTAGGAGCTTGCCTAGGGCTTGGATTATTAGGTATAAACGGAAAAATTTAGAGGAGTTGGTTGTTGACATTTTTAGGAAGAAAAGGTTGTGGGTGGGTGGCTTGGGATAAACAAAAAATTTAGAGTTGGATGTTGACATGTTTTGGGAGAAATGAGTTGCTGGATGTACGAAGCGATGTCGGGCAGAAGTAAGTGAGGGTGATGTTTATGAGGGTGGTCTTAGCTGCCAATATGAAGTAGTGAAGACAGGGATTGGACCTCCGTGAACAACAATGAAAATCCTAAGTTGGAATTGTCAAGAGATGGCCAACCCTTGGACAGTGAAGGATCTCTAGAACCGTTGTTGGAGAGAGAGGCCAAACATAATACTTTTGATGCAGACTATGATTGAGGCCAAGGAGTTTGAACGAGTGTGGAATAGACGTGGGTTTGTTGAGGGCTGTGTATAGGTAGTAGTGGGCGTGCAGGGGTCTGGGTTTATGATGGAGTGACATGAATGAACCCATTATTTCTTTTTCTTCATATCATATTGCTTTAGATGTAAAGGATCAAGAGGGAACACCATTGTGGAGGGGGTGTGGATTAATGGGTGCCTCAAGGGGTGAACAAGCATAAAATGTTCCACTTTATCCAAAGAATCAAGGCAAAATGTATTGTGCCCATTGCCTTCTTTAGTGATTTTAATGTTATTATGAGCGAAAGGGAGAAGGAGAGTGGTGTTAGTAGGAGGGAAAGATGTACAGACGTCTTTAGAGACGCAATTAATAGCTGCTTTTTGCATGATCTGGGGTGTTAAGGGTGTTGTTTCACGTGGGAAAGAGGTTAAGTCCCCTGCTACTTTGGTTTGAGAGAGGTTGGCCTAGATAGATTTTTGGCTTCTAATGGACGCTTAAATCTGTTTAAATGCATACGAGAAGTCCATCTTTCTTGGTATAGATCATATCATAATCCCATACTGCTTACTATGGGAAACAATGAGGCCTTATGGTCTTAACATGGACTATTTTGGTTTGAGGCTTTTTGGATTTCGAATAATGATTGTTTAGAATTAGTTAGGAGCTCTTGGAAGATGGCAAAGGAGGATCTAATTCCCGTAAATATTTTGTGGTGTTTTATTACGAATTCCAATTGGGCAAGACTTACTTTTGGTAATGTAAAGAAGAAGATACAAGGTAAGGAAAAATGGATGGCTTGACACTTGAATCATGTAGGGGGGTTTCAAAAGAACTGGTTGAGTTACACATGTCAGAGTAATTTTGACACGATAGGGTTAGGGTTAGTGAGTAAAAAGATGGAGACAAAGATACTTCATAATACATCATAGGGCAACTTAGAAAAGAAGAGGAATAACATTCAGGGGCTTAAACACAATGTAGAATCTTAATGCATGGATGGGAAGGAGGAAGACATTATTTGTGATTTCTTTAAATATTTGTTTACTTCCTCTTGTCCTTCAAACTTTGATGAGGCAATACAAGGTATAGAATGTGTAGTGACGGATGTTATAAATTATGTTAAGACTTTAGAGTCGATAAATGAGCTAATAAAGGAGGTTTTCTTTCAAATGCATCCGAGTAAGGCCCTTGATATAGATAGGTTAAATGCAATGTTCTATCAGAAGCTCTAGTATATTGTGGGTGATGATGTGGCTAAGTTTGTGAAGGATTGGTGGAATGGGAGGGTTGATTTAGAAGAGGTGAATAAGACGTGTATTATGCTTATCCCAAGGACCCTCGAAGAATTATGGAATTTAGGCCAATCAGTCTCTATATTGTTCTTTACAATTTCATATCAAAGGTGATGGCAAATCAAGAAAAAACCTTCCTACCAAAGGTTGTATTTAGCAATCAGAGTCCTTTTATGCTAGACCTGTTAATTATAGACAATTTAATATCAGCAAAGCATGTGATCATGTGGACTGGTGTTTTCTCAAGAAGGTGATGCATTGAATGGGGATTGGATACACAAAATTCTGTTATGTTTATCTAATGTGAGTTTCTCTTTCAAAGTCAATAGTAGGGTGATGGGTAATATCAAACCCCAACAAGGCCTTTTATAAGGGGATCCAATCTTGCCGTATCTTTTCTTGCTTTGTGCTGAGGGTTTCTCTAATTTACTCACAAAGGCTGTAATAGCTAATTTGATTCATAGATCAAACCTATATAACAGTGCATCGATGATTTCTCATTTATTCTTTGCTGAAGACAGTATTTTGTTTCCATGAGCTACCTTATAATAAGAGTGCTTGAAGATTATTGATATTATTAGGGTATATGAAAGAGCATTAGGGTAGAAAATTAATTTTGATAAATTAGAGGTTACTTTCAACAAATAGGTGTTGACATTAGGGAGGGAGGTGATATGTCATACATTGGGAGTTTTGGAGGTGGAGAGAGATGATATATACTATGGGCTCCCTATAGTGATTGGAAAATCCCAAAAAGTGGTGTTTGGGATTGTAAAGGAGCATATATGGAAAAAAACTCCAAGGATGAAAGGAAAAATGTCTCTCAAGGTGAGGTAAGAAGATTTTAATCAAGACGGTGGAACAAGCAATACCTACATTTTTGTTAAGTGTTTTTTTGACTCTCATATGGGTTAATTGATGAAATTCATTCCCTTATTGCGGGGTTTTAGTGGGGGGAGTAATAGGTATACGAGGAAGATGTATTGATAGTCTTGGATTAATTGTGCCTACCCAAAGCAATAGGTGGAATAGGCTTTTGGGATCTTAGAGTGTTTAACCAAGCTCTTTTGGATAAGCAAGGGTGGATGTTGATTCAGACACCGAACTTACTACTTTTTTTAGTCCTCAAAGCCAAGTACTTCAAACACTCAAGTTTTGAGAAGGCTCATAAAGGATATATTCTCGACTATTTATAGAGGAGTATCTAAGGGGATAAAAGCTTACTATTAGAAGACATCTGATTGAGGATTGGGAATGGGAAGAAAGAAATTGGGACGAAGCATGGCTCCCTATTAAGGTTTTAAGGTTGGTCCCAACTCCAAACATAAATGTTGATCTAATAATGCGAGTGGTGGACCTAATTGACTTTGAGCATGGATGTTGGAATGAGGATGAGGTCATAAAACACTTCATAGAGGAGGGTTAATGCATGATTTTAATCATACCTCTATTGAGCCATCTTTCTAAAGATACAAGATATTGGTGGCCTACAAAGGATAATATGTTTACGGTCTAGTCATCCTAGTATATGGGAAAAATGGGTCATTTTAGAATGTGGAAATTAACTCACAGGGATGAGGAGCAAGATGTATGGAGACAAGTTTAGAAGAATTGGGGGCCTAAAAAAATGTGCCTCTTAGTTTAGAGGGCTTGTTATAGTTCATTGGCAGTGAAGCATGTGTTGAGAAGACATCATATAAGTGTTGATAGAAGATGCTCCAGCTAGAGACATGTCCTTAGGAATAATGTATTTGGGCAGGCAACAAGTTCTAAGGAGAGTTAAAGGATGCTATACTGTCCTCATTTAAACAGGTTTTTCTTTGGATTCCCCAAAAACTAAGGAGGAGGAGCTGTGTGAATTCTAACACTAGCATGAGCTCAATAGACTCATCGACATTAATGTATTTTTAAGAGCTCCAGTGTGGATGGTAGGCATATATCAACATGCTTTGTCTAGTTGGTGGCTAAGTACAAAAGGTATGTTGTCCAAGTTTTCGAGCATAATAGAAGAATCTCAAACCCTAATGTTACTACATGTAGAGATGTTAGTTTTCAACCCAAATAGTGAACCTGATTGTATCGACTAGATCTGATCTAACCCAAATTTCTTTACAAATCGAAAGTAGAAACCTATAACCCAAACCGACTTGATCTAAAATAAAAAAAACTGACCAGAACCCGACCTTCTCTGACCCGAATATATCCCGATCTAAAATGACATGATCTGTTAACAATTCAACCTAATAGTAAATAGATTAGTAAAACCTGAACCCAATTCAACCTTACAACAAACCAACAGGGCCTAATTAATAGTGACCCTTAATTCAATTTAATATGACATGTTTAAATTTAAACTTTTGTCGATAAGATTGATAGTTATAAGTTCTAAATACAATATTTTGTATGATCACACGATTTTACAATTTGATCCAATCTAACGATTAGATCCTCCTCGATTCTTCCTAAGAAAATAAAATTATGATCATAACAACACTGTAAAAGAATTGACAAGCGCATAATAGCAACTAAAGAACCATGAAATTAAGCTAACTTGTAAAATATGATTTATAAAATAATTGTAAAAATGTAAAATAATAATGTTGGAAACTAGATTGTCTCAAAATGGCCCAAAATAAATTATATTAACTAGTCTAAATTGAACTCAGCTCAAAGTGGAGCCAAATTCGAAAAAACTATCTTTGCTCATTAAAACCTAAACTGGTCAAACCTGAACCATGCAAACTCAATTTGAACCCGATCCGAACCGATTAAGTAAATAATTAATTGACCCCGATAGTACCAAATCTGTTAGTACCGGACAAACCCGTACTTATAGCTTGAATATCACCCATAACTACATGGCAATTACCTCCAACAACAACCTTTAAAATAAATATGGACAATGTTATTTATACTTTTAGGGGTGTTGTTTTGGGGGCTTTTATTCCTAACTATAAGTGGATTGTTATGGCAGTAGCTAGAAAATAATTTTTTGTGTATTGAAAGGCAGAGATTAGGGAGGCTACAGTAGTATGCAAGGGGATCTTATTGGATTGGCAACTAGAATAAGAAGGGTGATACTCTAGTGTAGAGGTGACTAATGAGCCGGTTTATCCCGTCTCAACCCTAATTTTGCC
Source organism: Dysphania ambrosioides (assembly GCA_026401315.1). Classification (NCBI taxonomy): domain Eukaryota; kingdom Viridiplantae; phylum Streptophyta; class Magnoliopsida; order Caryophyllales; family Amaranthaceae; genus Dysphania; species Dysphania ambrosioides. Next base: position 13,063,888 of record CM048670.1, on the reverse strand, counting down.
TACTTTTTGGCCCGGACCACCTTCAGCCAGCATGGATTCAGTTTAGCCCACTAGCTGTATGGGTTGAATACAAATCCAGATTTTTAAACCCAAACCTTATATAGTTCTTTTGAAAAAACTTAAATTCGACCCACAAACCAGTTCTATTCTGTCCACTGAACTAGTTTGATTTGGTCCTTGGCTCGTTTCGAATTGGCCTTGTTCAGCTCGCTAAAATCTAGCCATTTTTTATCATTGCAATTAGCCGTTGGAACTTACCCTATATAAACCCCTCCATTCAATCTCACAATTCACTCAATTTGCTCTCAATCTCTTAATTTCTCATTCTCTCAATCTCTTAATTACTCTCAAATATAATTATTTTAGTTTTTAGTATTAATGTTATTTCTAATTACTCTCTTAATCTTAATTAGTTTAATTAATTAGTTTTGTACTTTTATTTTCTTTCTTAGTCTTAATTTACTACTACAAAAGAAATGGCTTTAAGAGGAAAAACTAGTAATGCTAGAACCTTGTTCGATGATTCGTTTCAAAAACGAACAGCGATACTTTTGCTTAACAGTTGGAGAAGTAAATTTTTGGAACTCCTAATCCAAGTGCCCAAATTCCTTAAACTCCAACTTTGGTGATAAGACCTCCTACTAGTGGCTAAGGTAACTTCTAAACTTCTAATTTTGTAAAATTATATTTACATGAATGTTAGTTTAGTTTATAACTTTACATAAACGTTAGTTTAATTCTTAACTTTGTAAGAATGCTAGTTTATAAATTTTTATGAATTTTAGTTTAGTTTATAACTTTGTGTGAATGTTAGTTTAGCTTATAACTTTTTATTAATATTAGTTTATAACATTTTATGAATGTAAGTTTAGTTTATAACTTTGTATGAATATTACTTTATAATTTTATATGAATGTTAATTTAAAACTTATATGAATGTTAGTTTGAACTTATTGTATGAATAATCATATGTAGTTTTTGGTGGTAACAATGGTGATGGTGATGCCATACATGAGAGCTCTTAATGTAGAAAGAAACCTTCAAAGGTGTGGCCGTACTACAAGAAAGTTCCAATCACCGACCCTACTTCCAAAGGGAAGAGCTTCATGTGCTGTTTCCTAGTATGCAAGAAAATAGGGAAGAAGATGATTGCAACTTATTAATGGAAGATTAGATATAGGACAAGGACATTGTCCCGTTATGCGACCGGTGTATCCAAAATTGATCTCGATGGAGGGGAATCAAGAGGAGAATCTTCAAGCGAAATGCTACTTCATGAATTCACGAGAAACATGCTTGGATGAGGTATGCATTTTATGTATAATAGAGATAGAATGATTGATAAACTTTCTAACTTTGTTATTGCTGACGAATTTCTCATAAACCATAGTGAGAGCCCTAACTTTGAACATTTTACTAGAGTTTCGCTACATTAGACGTGTCCCTAGGAACACCTTTAAGCACTGTACCCAAACTTCCTATTACAAATATAGAAGCTACTTTATAGGATTGTTTTGTACATTCAACGACCGTGTGACACTTTCTAACGATACTTAGACCTATAGTTTTGGTGCACCTCTAGTTTTGGTGCACCACTAGTAGAAATAATTTAATTTGCATCTATTTATTAGCGTCATATTAACAAACTAACCGCAAATTATTATTAATATGTGGCGAATTAGTAGGAGAACCATGATAAGTCATCTTGCAATGTGTTGGTAGAGGTGTGTTAGGATGGTTTTTGATGTTCCTCATGGAGTTTTATTGGTTTTTGGAAGTTTTAGCGGTTTTAATTCACTTGTGTGCAATTAAGGAAGATTATGGAGTTGAAATGACGTGTTGAACTTGGAGGAATGATGAAGAACAATCCACCTTTGTGCGAGGAAGCTTTTGATGATAAGTGTCAACACAATTCTGGTGGAGCAGCTACCAGAGGCAGGAGGGCAACTAGCAGTGGCATCAAAAGCAACCAAGAGAGGAGAATGCTGCCAGAGCCACTGGTAGCTGCAAAATAGCAACTGGCAGCGACTATTCCAGTGATGTGCGTTTTCAGTGTTTTCCAACGACCTTCTCCTTAATTAAGCTCGTGTTTTGGGCCGTCTTATGTTAGGTCTCTTTAGTTTAGGTTAGTTAAGAGAGGAACATATAAATAGTGGTTTTAATCTAGGTTTTTAGGAGTATTTTTCAGAACTTTGTAAAAGCTTTAGTTTTGAATTCTCTTTGATCTTTGGGTGAGAAAAACTCCATGGAAGCTTAAACTTGCATGTTCTTGGTTAAAGATTGAAGCTTTTGACTGTAAGTTGTGAGATTTCTCTTCTCTTAATACATATTGAATGTTTATTATTCTCTTGTGTTATTTTATGATTTGCTTTAATTAATTTCTAGGTTTGATTATTTGGATTCTCTTGCATCTAGTTAATCTTACTAAAGTAGTGACTTTAGGTTGTTAATGCATGCTTTATGATTAATAACTTGAAGGGAGAATAGTATTAATTGACCGCTTGTGTTAATTTAGTCAATCCTTGTTGATTTCTCTGTCCGTTTGCTTCTTGTGAATAATTTAGAGAGCTTGTCTCGAATTATTCATTGGAAAGGGTTAGAAAGGAACGCTTTGTTATTTCTAGCTATTTCATGAAAACATAGAATCTAGGAATTCTACAACAAGGCATTTAAGGGTGTTTAATTGAAGAGACTTCTATGATCAACTTGTAGTTCATAAGTGAATTTCGTCCAACCAAGATCGTTCCTCTCATTGATTTGTTATTCGACTAGTTTTGGTTCTATTTAGGTTATTAAATCTATCTTGCTATTGCAACCCCCCGTTCCTATTTAGTTTATTTTGCTAAGATAATTACATAGGTTTTCAGTTATTAAGTATCTCTTCTCCGTGGATACGAACTCGACTTCCCTAGCTACATTCATTTGAAGTTAGATAAGTTGTGATTTTGTTTGGTAGCATACGACAAGGCTCACCAAACCGCCTCATTTTATATCAGAACCTAATAATATGCGGCGGGTTCAGTGAAGTACCACAATAAATTAATACCTTTGGCATTGATTAGCAACGATTCTCCACTAAACCCGCCTCATATTATTAGGTTTAGATAATTGAAAAAACCATTTTCACGCAGCAGGACTTCATAATCTTCAAATCATTCGCAACATTATTCACCAACACCCCAGCTTCAACATCTTGCCAGATCCGCGTCTACTCATACCGGCGCCACCGTTACGCATTCACCGAAGACAACTCCCTCAACCTATCAACGCCACCAACCCTACATTGCTTCTCCCTCTCTTCCTCTTTGTGATGTGCCGCCACCAACCCAACATTCCCTCTCATTCGCCGTGCCCCAAGTAGTAGCTGCCTCCATAACCAAGGTTAATTTGATTTTTTGACTTCTTTTTGCTGTTAATTCCCTTTTGAGACATGTGTATTTGATTTAGGGTTTGTTTGAATAACTTAATGGTGGGGATTTATCTATGTTAGTTCAAATTAGCTAGGCTTAGTTGGGGCTAATATGTTAGTTGGGGTTAGTTCAAATTAGGGTTAGTTCAAATTACTTTATGTAGATGATATGCTTGGCTTTTTACAATATTAATGCTTAAGGAAAGAGATAGATATGTGAATATAATGGAAATTGGAATAATGGGGGGCAGGTGGGTCTGATATTTGAAGAATAGAGATAATGGGAATTAGAATAATGGAAAAGAAAGTGTTCATCTCTTTTGATGCAAGTGTTACTTATGAAGTTTTTGGTGAATAGAGTATGTTTAATGCATAAGCGTTTCAGTCCAACAATCTGCTTAGGCTAGGGGTACCTTTTAAATTTTAAGGGAGTCTTGGAATCACCCCTAAAATGGATATAGCTATGGGTGTTTGTTTAACAAATTTGGGTTTAGAAAGGGTATTGCTAGAGTGAAAAATCTAACATATAAAATCACTAATTTGATTGGTAGATATTCATAAATAGTGGTGACAAACTTTTAAGAATTTTTGAAACAATAAAGTTATTACCTCCCATTGTACAATACCTAGAGCGGAGTATTGTTGTAATGGAGTTTAGTTATTATGATCCCTTATGTTGTGTTACAATTCTTGAGAGTTATCATTTTTACTATTTGTGCTAGTAATAAAGGTATTTTAAAACTTCGTTCAACATTATAAGATAAATATCATGATTGCATAGACATGGGGAGTACATAGAAATTATGCTAATTCCACTAGTAGAAAAACGACCTTCCGCAACACTTTTATATAGGCACTCATTAATAAAAGGTTGGTGAATGATAAATTAAATAAAATTTGAGGCACTTACAAAAAGTGCAGCACAATTGTGTTTCAATACACATTTGCCCTAAAAAATAATTTAGTTCAAAATTTCAAAAACTCTCAAGATCAACCTCACCTCCCACTCTTGCTAAAAAAAATTAAAATAAAAACCTAACCTCCCACGTTGCCACATTAGTTCCTATACTAATTTAATCTCCTCACTTTCTTTCTGCATCAGTTATGTACTCTCTAAAGGACAACAATTGATTTCCCTCTCAATTTCTAGGTAATTCCTTTGTTTCAATCATTAATTTAATCAATTTCTCCCTAATCCCTAGTCCTCCATTGTCATCATTTTAAAGATAGAATTATAAAAACTAATTTAAGTTCTTGAAATTAATTTAAGTTCTTTGGCTGGGAATTTGATTTCATACCCCCAAAGTCTTCTTTAATATTTTTCCCAGTAACATTTCTTAAAAGAGAGTTCCTATTGTCTTGACCAAAGAGATATAAGAGATGCCCAGTTAGTGCTGAAACTTTTCATATTGTGTATATATATTCTTCTTGAAGGCAGTTATAATGCACTCAAAGAGCTATAAAATTGTTATCTTTTATGAAATATAAATATGGTTATATGATGATATTTGGTTTCGTGGAGAAGTATGAAGGATGATTGGAACAAAATCAAAACAAAGGATATTTCTCATATGAGAAGACGTTGGTGTTATTAAGTACTTTGTACCCCACACCTACTATTACCGATAGTATTAATAGCTAAGCATCTAAAGATTGAGTGTAATTTATTTTTCAATGTTATATTGGTTCCTTGATTAGGAATGTTTAATGCAGGTTGTGAATTACTGTAGATGTCTGATTGGGGGCTAAGATCTCTTTGTTATGAGCTGGGAATAGTATCAATGAAACACAAAAGGTGTTGGTGTTGAGAATGGTCATGTTTTGGTTCTAGAAATGTTTACAACTTCTTTGGTTGAAGCATTTAAAGAGTATGGCTATAAGCCAGAAATGTTGAATCCATTTATTAAGTTATTTTGGATAATCTAATATTGTCACCATGATATTTTCTTTAGAATATTCTCTTATTTTTTTCATAATTCAAAATACCTATATTTAGCTTTTAGCTTTTGATTACAGGTAAGGAGTATTATATTATGGAACCTTTTTGTAATGCATAGGATTTTGTTTTGTTGATCCATTGCTTTGGGACTAATAATCCATAGCTTTTTCTTACTGAATCATGTGCTTTCTTCTGGAATATAATTTTTCATTACAAAAAATCAGTTTTCTTTGTGATGAGCTGTCCATATTGTTCTAATTATACTTTTATTGTGTATAGACAACTTGCATCTTGTAGAGAGGATAGCTCATATCCTCTTGGACCTGTTTTACTAGGGTTATTTGAGTTTGTTATTGTCGGATCATGTAAGCACTTTCTTCTCTTTTTGAATTTTTTTATGCTACTGTGCAGTACCATATCTTATCTTACATTTACATTTATTACAGCTCTATAATATCGTTAACTCTATGTTCTCTAACTCTATCATCAGCATATACTCACAAGTTGAAACGCTTTAGTTGACTTTTTCTCTAAATATATTTGCTCAAATAGTGAGGGCAGGAAAGGATATGGTTGCATACTAAATAATTATATCTAAACTTCAGTTTCTTTTTAACTAGATTTTCTACCTGCAAATTTGGATTATGTGTGCATTTTTTTTTTTTGCAATCTATAGCATGTGAGGAAATCGTGAAATTGGTTGGATTTTTAAAATAACTTACTAAACTTGCTTCAACTGCTTCTTTTATATGATGTTAGGTCTCGTTTTTTCAAAGGCTAGTGCTTTTCAGTAATCTTTAAGATATGAAGGTTACACTTAATTGGTGTGAAGTTTGGAGTGAGTATTAAGTATCCTATGAGGGAAAAACTAGCGCATTTACAAACTTGTATAATTGACTATGTTGATTCTTAAGGCTAAGACTTCATGTTCTTATGCTATTAAATAATAAATGAACATAACGAATAGAGTCAACAAAACGAATTGAATTGTGCACATCCTATAGAATCTACTAGGAACTAAGAAATGATCAACCGTGAAGCATATAAATACAAAATTCTATTATGACCAATCATTTTTGCAAGAAAAATCATAGTCTACGAGTTTTTACACTCAAAACAAACAACCAATTAATTTTTCAAAGATTTCAAGTGCATTCAGAGGTTTCGAAAAATTTGGAGAGGCATATCTCTTAGCCCGTTTGTCTGAATGACGTAATTTTTTTTTGAAACCCCCTATTTTTGAAGGTATTACACAACCATGTTTCCCCTTAGTGGCCTCAATGGGTTCTTAATTGAAATATTGAAAATAGCTTTGACAAGCGATAAAATTGGCTACGAGACTCTAAATAGGGCTTAAAATATGTCTAAATTGTGTATTTTTTCGAGAACAATAGTTCACAAATGCTCTAAAGGGGGATTTGTCGACTTATTTTCCCAAAAAAATCCTCTAACAACATATAATCCATGAAATCGATTTTTAAGGGTTAATTCTGACATAAACACAACATATAACATGTAAATCTAATCTAATGAAATACACTGGAATTTCTAAAGAATTAGGGTTATATAAAGGAAATTTGAGAGATTATGAGTGGGAGGAATAAGTTTTATGGGGATTTAGGGTTAAGGAAAGTTGACAGTTATGTGTTCAAGCCTGATTCATGTTCAAATTCATTCAAAATACATGTGAATATTTTTATTTATTTTATATAGTCATATTATAGAAATATATATTTGATAATAAATTTTTATTTTCCATTTTAGTTGATTATGGAGTTAAGTACAATCAAAGAAAGTTTAGCTTTGCCGATAAAAGCTGTACAATATCGGTTAGGCATAAATGGATTCCTTAGTTATGCTTTGAGGAATTTAACATTTGATGGTAAATTTAGATGTCCTTGTGTTAAGTGTGTTAATAAAAAACATTTGAGTCCAGACTATGTAAATTACCACTTGATTCAATTTAGGATGATGCGTAGTTACACTATTTGGATTTTTTATGGGGAAAGTGTCAATCAAATACCAAACCTAGTCGTTTGGAATTTATTATAGAATATGAAATGTTAACACATAAATATATGAATCAATTAGTGCATGATGTATATGGTTATAGAGGTGATGATCCTAATTTAGATGAAAACATAGACCAAGGTGCTCATGGATTGAATAAAGAAGCTCAAGACTTTTATAAGGTCCTTAATGACGCTGACTCAAAATTATGGATAGGTTGTGTGTTGAGTCCTTTAGGTTTTGAGTGATGACAAACGGTTACAGGAAACATGTTACAATAAGCATTGCGAATAGTTGGCTAGAAACCAGCTAGAATTGAACACTGTTTTCCTAGACAAGTTATTACTTATTTATGTTATTCATTTAACTAACTTGTCTATATGTAGGAAATGGTTGGATGTAAATTGATCCATATACTGGTGGGAAACCAGTAGGAACTGTTTCCTGGACTGCTATGCTAAAAAGCAGTCACATACTCTTTATTGTACATTAACCATGTTACATGTGTAGTAGTTAAGTTGATTCCAAGACTTAGAGCATGGAGGCCTTTCGAAGACATTTGAAGAAAGATACATTGCTCATAATGGAAGTATTCAAGGAAGATTCAAGTCTTGAAGATTACATGAAGAAAAGAAGATTTGTACTTTAATGCTTAAATCATGTAATGTGCTCCGTAGTAACTTGCATGTTTGAGTAAAATAAGTGCTTATAAGTGTATTGAGTCATATTATGAATTCTGGTACAAAGCTGGAACAAAATTCATAACATACTCAATTCAGGGATCCAGGTTGAGGAACCAGGTTCACTGTACGGAATATCCGAGCTGCATGTTTTGAGAAAAATAAAAGATTTTGTAAAAATACTTTTTCAAAGAATTATTTTAAGAATATCCTAAGCAGCTAGAGATTAGATGAGAATATTATGGTTACCTAAAAACTAGGAGTATCTATCTTATTTGATTCTATCTTTATGAGTAAATCAAATAAGATAAATACTTTCCTAAAATCACACTATTACTTGTTCATCAAGTTTATGTGATTTAAGGAAACTAGGGTTTTTGTATCCAAGTATATAAACCCATCTAGTCTCTCATATTCAAGTAAGTCTCTCTGGAATTAAAAAAGGAGTATATTTGAGAGCAATATACACTTAAGCACAAAAGCCTATGCATCGAGTCATATACAAGAGCACTCTTAGAGCATAAACATTTTCTCTTAATTAGCTTTTAGAAGTGAGATTAAAAGAGAACATTTGATTTTGTTAAAGCCTTTAACAGAGGGGTTGAAAGGTTGGGTTAGTGTTTGTGAGTTCAAACACAAGGGGCTTACTAGTGTAAGTCGAGCGCACATTCGGAGTAGAGTGTGGGGTATACTGGTTCTCGAAGTAGGGAAACAGTAGAGCATCTGTGTTCTTTATTTTTCGGAGTAGATTAATAGAAGAGCATAGGGTAGGAGGACGTAGGCCATAGGTTGCTGAACCTCATTAAATCTTATGTTTTCTTTATTGCCTTTTGTACATTCCGCTGCTTACAGGAACCAACCCAACTGGTTCCTCTCATAGATCGAAAAGAAAGAAAAATAGGCCAAGGCTACTTAACACTCAATTCACCCCCCCTCTTGAGTGCTCTAAAACCTTCAATTGGTATCAGAGCCTAGGCTTCTCATAAAAGTAACATCTAGAGGAGTCAATCATGAGTACTCAAGATCTAAATGCTATAGGTTATGACAACAAGACACCAAAGTTCAACGGAAATAACTATGCTTGGTGGAAGAATAGGATCAAGAATGTAATCATGGGAATTGATTATGAATGCTGGCTAGTTGTCAAGAATGGTCCCAACATCATCCTCAAGACAGATGCTGAGGGAAACCTGGTTCCCAAGAAAGACAGTGAATTCATATTTGTTGATTACAATCTGCTAGAGAAGAATGCCAAAGCAATGTCAATTCTACAACAGGCTATAGGTGAGAATGAAATAAACCGGATCTCAGGTTGCAGCAATGCAAAAGAGATTTGGGATACCCTCGAACTTGCTTTTGAGGGAACCAGCGAGGTAAAAAGGTCCAAAATTGATTTACTTATGTCTAAGTATGAGCTGTTTACTATGAATAAAAATGAAAAGATTAATGATTGTTTTCGTAGATTTATGACAATTATCATTGATCTTAGATCTCTTGGTAAGAACTTTTCTGATGAGGATCTTGTGAGAAAATTTTTGCGTAGCCTTACAGATGCATGGACAGCCAAAGTAACAACAGTCTATGAAGCAAAAGATCTATCCACCTTGTCTCTGGAACAGCTGATTGGCTCCCTCATGACTCATGAGATGTTGATTGACTCTAAGTCTGAGAATGAACTAGCCAGAGGCATGGCTCTTAAGGGAACAGTAAAAGAGGAAGAAGATGAGATTGGCATGATTGCTAAAAGATTTGAGAGATCACTTCGAGACCAGAGGAAGAACTTCAAAGGTAAGAATTTTAAGAAGTCTAACCTCTCTTCTACAGGTTGCTTCAAGTGTGGTGATAAGGGACATCTTATTTGAGATTGTCCTAGGTGGAAGGACAAACAGTCCCAATCCGGAGATAAACGAGCCTTCAAGAATGCTATGATAACATCCATGTGGGGTGAGTCTAGTTCAGGGTCTGATGAGGATAAAGAATCACCTAACTCTGATGTTTTCTTGACTGCCTTTGCAAACATTAAGGGAAACAACACTAATCCAGGAACCAAAGGGGGAACTAGTACATTCAGAAAATGTTTGATGGCAAAGAAGGATGTACTACATGAACACAAGGTAAACTTAGAGCAAGTTAGAGAAGATATGCATGAATATGATAGAGATAATATGATTGCTTGTATTGACTCTTTATTAGATGAATGCTATAAATTGGGTGAAACTTACATTACTGGCAAAAGAGAGCTTAAAGAAAAACGTGTTGAATGTGAAATTGCTGTTGCCAGTTGTGACTACCTAGAAGAAGTTTGCCATGATCTGAAAAATCAAATGGAAGAGCTAGAAGTTGAATTGGACAAGTGTAAAGTGGAACTGGAAAAGGCAAGATCTTCTAAACTTGACTATCCTAGTGATGGTGAAGAAGATCTGACCTCCTGGTTCCCCAGAGACTTATCAACCACTAGTGAATCTCTTGATTTTTCAGCAGCTAGAGGTAAATCAAATTTCTGTAGTAGAACTTCTTTGGTGAAATCCTTTGAGATATTGGCTTGCAATCTGTAAAATTCTCACAAGGAAATTACTTCACTTAAAGCTGCTCAGTTCACTGTTTCCCCTTCGGGTACCAGCGTAGAAATTAGTGATGTAATAAATAAATATGAAAATACTATTTGTGAATTTCATGCTGAAATCTATCAATTGAAAAAGGGCAAGTAGCCAGTAGTTGTTGACATGACTATTGACTATATGGTTTCAAAGCTTAATTTACAACTTGAAGCCTTAAAAAGTAATTTTGATTTTTTAAAAGAGAAAAATGAGTTGTTGACTAAGACTCTTGAAACTAGAGAAAAGGAACTTCATGATAGTCATAGACATGTTGAAAAATTATTGACTGCACAGGAAACTTTGAGTTTTTTAACCTCATCGAAAGGTAACAAAGGGAAGGTTGGTCTTGGATATACCAGACAGAGAACCAGGATTAACTGGTCCCCCAGAGAAACTACTTAGATTAAAGAATTCAAAAGAGGTAAGTATGTTATGACTAAAGAGATGTTTGTTTGCTATCATTGTGGTATGAATGGACATAAGATTCATGAATGTCCAGCTAGGAGGAACAATGTGAATAAGAACAATAAACATATGGAATTAGTCTGGAGAAGAAAAGATCAACAAGAGCTTATTGTTGTTGAAAAGGAACCCAAGGATATTTGGGTTCCTAAATCTAATGTTTAATTTGTTCTTGCAGGCTAAAGTGAAGGGAAGTACCTATTGGTATTTGGACAGTGGGTGCTCAAGACACATGTCCGGGGATAAGAAGAAATTCCTTTCACTAGTAGCCTTTGATGGTGGAAGTGTCACCTTTGGAGATAATAGCAAGGGAACCATCACTGGTTTAGGTAAAGTAGGTAAGACACTTTCAAACGCAATTGATGATGTGTATTATGTTGAAGGCTTATAACATAATCTTTTGAGTATTTCTCAATTATGTGACAAAGGTAATAGAGTTGAGTTCCAAGCCAATCTTTGTCACATAATTAACTCTCTAACAGGCGAGCTTCTGTGTGAGGGAATCAGGAAACATGATGTTTACATTACCTTTCTGGATAAAATTCCTCAAGACAAGTCTGTTTGTTTGAGAGCTGTGTCTGACAATAATCAATGGATTTGGCATAAGAGATTTGGACATGCTATCTTGACACTCTTGAATAAACTAAAATCTTGTGACTTGGTGGTAGGACTCCCTAACATCACGTATGAGGCAGATAAAGTTTGTTCATAATGTGTCAAAGGGAAACAGGTCAAGATCTCTTTTAAGCCTAAAACGGTTTTGAGTACTAGCAGACCCTTCAAACTTGTACACATTGATTTATGTGGTCCCATGAGAGTACAAAGTCGAAGAGGTCATAGATATGTTTGTGTTATGGTTGATGATTATTCCAGGTACACTTGGGTGATAATGCTACATTCAAAAGATGAAACATTTGATGAGTGGATAGCATTGGTGAAGCAGGTTGAGAACCAGCTTTCTCACAAGCTGGTCTCGATAAGACCAGACCATGGTACTGAATTTGATAATGCTAACTTTGTTGATTATTGTAGGGAACAAGGATTTAATAACAACTTCTCAGCCCCCAAAACACCACAACAAAATGGTATTATTGAAAGAAAGAATAGAACTCTTGAGGAAATGGCGAGGACGATGCTCATTGAGAGTGGTCTCCCCAAGAGTTTCTAGGGTGAAGCTATTGACACTACTTGCTATATACTGAATAGAGGTCTCATTAGACCAAAGTTAAATAAGACTCCCTATGAACTCCTTAAAGGTCGAAAGCCTAATATTGCATACTTTTGTGTTTTTGGATGCAAATGCTATGTACATAACAATGGGAAGAACCAGCTAGATAAATTTGATCCTAAGAGTGATGAAGGAATCTTTCTTGGATATTCTTCTCAAAGTAAAGCATATAGAGTCTTTAATAAGAGGACTTTGTGTATTGAGGAGAGTGTCCATGTCATTTTTGATAAATTTAACATGTCTTTTGAGATTGCATAGGTACAACCTGATGAAATGATTGGATTGATAGAGTTTACGGGGAACCATGACACTGGTTCTCTAAGTGAAGTACAAGCAGTTCTAGGCTCTCCTAATGCTTCACCAAATGATGATGGTGAAAATCCTAGAGAAGAAAATGAGAACAACGAGAATTCAGAAGGAGAACCAAGACCTAATGGCTTCCCAAGTGATAGACAGGTAAGTAGTTCAGGGGGAATGGATGAAGAGGCCTCCCCTGAACCTAAGGTAAGTGAGGTTAATGGAAACAGCGTGAAAATGAACTCTTCTAGTTCTATAGAAGAAGAATTGATTCATGATCATGTTGGTTCCCAACCTAATGAAGAAGCACAAAATGATTTCGCTTTCAAAAGTTATAAATACCTATCCTCTCATCCCCCAGATCAGATCATTAGTAACATTAACAAGGGAATTCAAACAAGAAGAAGTGTTTTTCAAAACTTTTGTGCTTTTTATTCCTTCCTGTCTAGTGTAGAGCCAACTGACTACAAAATGGCTTTGACCGATCCTGATTGGGTTCTAGCAATGCAAGATGAATTAAATCAGTTTCATAGGAACCAGGTTTGGCATCTTGTACCTAGACCAAAGGACAGGCCAGTCATTGGTACAAAATGGGTCTTCAAAAATAAATTGGATGACCTAGGTACAATAGTTAGAAATAAAGCAAGGCTAGTGGTGCAAGGTTACAATCAACAAGAAGGAATTGACTATGATGAAACTTTTGCACCTATAGCTAGACTAGAGGCCATTAGAATATTGATTGCTTATGCTGTTCACATGAATATGAAATTTTTCAGATGGATGTAAAGACTGCCAACCTGAATGGCTACTTGAAGGAAGAGGTATATGTAGAGCAGCCACCTGGTTTTGAGGACAAGTTGTTCCCCCATCATGTATACAAGCTAGACAAAGCGTTATATGGATTGAAACAAGCTCCAAGAGCTTGGTATGAAAGGTTGTCTACATTTTCGATGGGGAATGGATATAAGAGAGGAACAGTGGATAAGACATTTTTCATCAAAACCAGAGGGAACCACTTAATTATAGTACAAATTTATGTTGACGATATTTTATTTGGTGCTACTAATCAGGTACTATGTGATGAGTTTGCTAATCTTATGCAGAGTGAGTTTGAGATGAGCATGATGGGAGAATTAGGATTCTTCCTAGATTGCAGATTAAGCAAATGGAAAATGGAATCATGATTCATCATCAAAAGTACTTGAAAGAGTTGCTGAAGAAATTTGGCATGGAGAACAGCAAGGCTTATGATACACCTGTTCCCACATCCACTAAATTAGATTCTGATCTAAAGGGAAAAGATGTTGAAGCCTCACTATATAGAGGGATGATTGGCTCCCTCCTTTATCTAACAGCAAGTAGGCCTGACATTGTGTTCTCTGTTGGATTATGTGCCAGGTTTCAAAGCAATCCAAAAGAGTGTCATTTGAACGCTGTTAGAAGGATACTTAGATATCTTGTGGGAACAACAGATCTGTGCTTGTGGTACCCCAAAGGTAGTTCAATTGATCTTATTGGGTACATGGATGCAGATTATGCTGGCTTTTTTGTTGATATGAAGAGCACTTCAGGTATGACACACTTTCTTGGCTCTTGCCTAATTTCTTGGGGTTCTAAAAAGAAAAATTCAGTGGCTTTATCCACAGTAGAGTCAGAGTATATTACTGCAGCTTCATGTTGTTCCCAGTTACTATGGATAAGGAACCAACTGAAGGATTTTGGTGTTGTTTATGATAGTGTTCCTATCTATTGTGACAACACTAGTGCTATTAATATTTCAAAGAATCCTGTCCAACAGTCCAAAACCAAACACATTGAGATAAGACATCACTTCTTAAGAGACAATGTGGAGAAAGGTTTGGTGGAGTTGTTGTTTTGTAAAAGTGAAGATCAGATCGCTGATATCTTCACAAAACCTTTGTGTCGAGAGTCTTTTTGTAAGTTAAGAGTCTTATTAGGTTTAGTTAGATTTTAGGTCCTTGGCTTCAATTACTTCCCTCAATGATTGGCTAGAATGGTATTCTTTTGTATAGTATGTGTATATACCTATGTCAAAATCCTTCAAGTTTTGTGTAAATGGTTCAAGATCCCAAAAGGGTTGAGAATTATTAGTGCAAGAAACAGGTAAAATCAGGCTAAGTTACCAAAAACAAGGTGACGTGGTTCGGTATAGGTACCAGCAAAGGGAAACAACAGATCAACTCAGATATGTCATCCGATTAATATTTTTATATTTTTTGGAAGATTACTATAAGATCTTTTCCTTTTGGAAGGAAATAATCTTATTTCAGTTATTTGACTTATTGATCAAGGCAATATATCACATGCCTAATTTTTAGGTCAGTTGAGATATTCAAGGCAAAAAATCATTGCCAAAACTGATTTCAATTTTTAAATTTTTTTCCTCTCTTCTCTCCTCTTTCTGTGCTTTAAATATATGATCTCTAACCCTTTGTGCAGCTCACAACTCTCTTCATCATTCGAAATTCTCTCTCTTTCTTATGCTCTATTCAGAATTCTCTGCTCACAATGGTTACTGTTCATCAGCGTCCTCTTCACTCTCTAATCTACAACTGCGTAATCACCATGGGTAGAAAATCAACCGCATCTTTAGCCAAAAAAGGCAAGGGAAGGGGACATGAAAGTGATTCCTCACAATCTCAGGGAAACACTGATGTGATTCCTCACTCTCCTCAACTCGATCAAAATCCAACCAAACCACCACCCAATTTCACTTCCATAACTTCATCACCCACAAAATTACCAACCACCATCCTTGATCCACCACAAGAATCTACCTCACCACTAAAAGCAACCCAACCAAAATCACAACAAACCGTGCTTGTTACCGATCCTTCAGAAACTGGTGGTTCCATCATTAAGGAACTAGCTGAGTCTCAGGGGGAACATCACCAGGAAGCACAAAGAACCCTAAGCTAGGAGTTGAAGGATGTTAGTCAGAGTGTAGGAGATGATGAAGTAGAAATATCTAGTCACAAGGAGGGAACACTCACTGAAGAAGTCCTGGTACGTGGTAGGGTAACTCGGTCTTCAGTGAAGAAGATCTTTGAGGAAGTTCCGGAGGAACAATCCACTGGTTCTGTTTAGGGAACTAAGAGGAAACGGGTACCAGCAAGAACCCCTCGCACTACAAAAGGTACATTTGTAGAATCTCTAACTACTGGTTCTACTAATTTAAATGCTCGATTGGTTCTTTCTGGTTATCGGGTTGAGAAGGGATATTTTGATGTGCCTGCTCTGTATGAGTTTAAAAGTTTGATTGAGTATCAAGGATGGATGCCATTGTTTAATTGTAATGCTGCTAATGTGTCTGGAGTTAGAAACTTTTATGTGAATTTGAAATAGTTTCCTGATATGTCTGTTGGTTCTCGTGTGAATGATGTGGATGTGAGCTTGTCTGTTGCCACTTTGTCTAGCATGTTAAGGGTGCCTAGGGATGGATTTGATAAGTATTCTAGTGATTGGTGGCCCATGTTAGTAGGGGTCACTCCTGATGAGATTTATGAGCATTTGTTTGGAGGAAAGATGTCCAAGAAACCGGGTGTCTTTAAATCTGCTAATTTGAAGGAACCAGTAATGCTGGTTCTGCATTCCTTGTGCAACAAGGTCTTGATCCCATGGGCTCAAGGAAGGGGAACAATACGCATCATGGAGATGGTTCTGATGTATCTCATGATGAAGAGAATTAAGATTAATCTCCCCTCCTTGATGCTGGATCACATTATGAATTGTTATGGTTCATCTCACCATTCTCTGCCTTATGGTTCTGTCATTACTCAATTGCTTATGAATAACAATGTTACTATGAGTGGGTCTACTGTGCCTATCACGGTATTCACAAAAGCAATCCTGAAGATAAAGGGTCTTGACATAAGTGGTGATAAGTTAAGTTTTAAGATTGAGGAACCAGCAGAGGAGATGAAACCCCCATCAAAGAAGAAGAAGAAGAAGGTAGAGGAACCAGCAGGTCAGGAAATGATTCTGAAACGGTTAGAGAATCAGGAGGATATGTTGCAAAAGATATTAAGTTTGGTTTAAGGCTTGTCAACTTCTTTCAGTACTAGGATGGAGCAGATGGAAAAAATGTTAGCTGACGCTCAAGCTCAGATGGCTCCGGGTATAGGTTCGGGTACTCCACAAACTCAGCTCGAGGAAGAAGAGCTTGGTGAAGAAGATGAGGAAGATAAAGAGGAGCTAATTACTGATGCAGACGATGATGCTAAGTACAAGGAAGAGGAAGAGGAAGAGAATGATGATGAGGAGTGATGCTGGTTCTCGCTCTTGTTTCCCCTTCCCATTATTTCTATCCTAAAATAACTGATTCTGTTGGTTTGTATATTTCTCACCCAATCCATGAACTTTCCTTTTCATATGGATTTGGGTTCCTTTTGTTGAACTTTGTTGGCTTGTATGGACCATTAATCCTGCTATGGTATGCACTGTTTGACTAATCTCTTCTTGTAGCATACTACTTAAATGGTGGTTGATGCCACTGTATGGCTGAGCACATTTAATAATTTGTGCACATCACTTTTACTTAAGAGTACTTTTTAATGATGCTAAAAGGGGAAGTAGTGTACCAAAGCCTAAGATAGTTTAGATTGTGTAAAGTAGCTAAGTTTGATAGTTTAGGGGAGTCAGTTTGATAGTTAGTCCTTGGAACCAGTTAGCTTCACTAACTTGGTCATTTGAGTCTTGAGTTTGTTGGTTGTACTCCAACCTATTTGAGTACTTAATTGGAGTTTTTCTCTATTTTAATTTGATTGGTTGCAGGAACTTCAATTAGTTTGTCATCATCAAAAAAGGGGAATTTGTTGAGTCCCTTAGGTTTTGAGTGATGACAAATGATTACAGGAAATAGGTTAGAATAAGCATTGCGAATAGTTGGCTAGAAACCAGCTAGAATTAAACACTGTTTTCCTAGACAAGTTATTACTTATTTATGTTATTCATTTAACTAACTTGTCTATATGTAGGAAATGGTTGGATGTAAATTGATCCCTGTACTGGTGGGAAACCAGTAGGAACTGTTTCCTGGACTGCTATGCTAAAAAGCAGTCACATACTCTTTATTGTACATTAACCATGTTACATGTGTAGTAGTTAAGTTGATTCCAAGACTTGGAGCATGGAGGCCTTTCGAAGACATTTGAAGAAATATACATTGCTCATAATGGAAGTATTCAAGGAAGATTCAAGTCTTGAAGATCACATGAAGAAAAGAAAATTTGTACTTTAATGCTTAAATCATGTAATGTGCTCCGTAATATGACTTGCATGTTTGAGTAAAATAAGTGCTTATAAGTGTATTGAGTCATATTATGAATTCTGGTACAAAGCTGGAACAAAATTCATAACATACTCAATTCAGGGAACCAGGTTGAGGAACCAGGTTCACTGTACGGAATATCCGAGCTGCATGTTTTGAGCAAAATAAAAGATTTTGTAAAAATACTTTTTCAAAGAATTATTTTAAGAATATCCTAAGCAGTTGGAGATTAGATGAGAATATTATGGTTACCTAAAAACTAGGAGTATCTATCTTATTTGATTCTATCTTTATGAGTAAATCAAATAAGATAAATACTTTCCTAAAATCATGCTATTACTTGTTCATCAAGTTTATGTGATTTAAGGAAACTAGGGTTTTTGTATCCAAGTATATAAACCCATATAGTCTCTCATATTCAAGTAAGTCTCTCTGGAATTAAAAAAGGAGTATATTTGAGAGCAATATACACTTAAGCACAAAAGCCTATGCATCGAGTCATATACAAGAGCACTCTTAGAGCTTAAACATTTTCTCTTAATTAGCTTTTAGAAGTGAGATTAATAGAGAACATTTGATTTTGTTAAAGCCTTCAACAGAGGGGTTGAAAGGTTGGGTTAGTGTTTGTGAGTTCAAACACAAGGGGCTTACTAGTGTAAGTCGAGCGCACATTTGGAGTAGAGTGTGGGGTATACTGGTTCCCGAAGTAGGGAAACAGTAGAGCGTCCGTGTTCTTTATTTTTTGGAGTAGATTAATAGAAGAGCATAGGGTAGGAGGACGTAGGCCATAGTTGGCTGAACCTCGTTAAATCTTGTGTTTTCTTTATTGCCTTTCGTACATTCCGCTGCTTATAGGAACCAGCCCAACTGGTTCCTCTCATAGATCGAAAAGAAAGAAAAATAGGTTGAGGAACCAGGTTCACTGTATGGAATATCCGAGCTGCATGTTTTGAGAAAAATAAAAGTTATTGTAAAAATACTTTTTCAAAGAATTATTTTAAGAATATCCTAAGCAGCTGGAGATTAGATGAGAATATTATGGTTACCTAAAAACTAGGAGTATCTATCTTATTTGATTCTATCTTTATGAGTAAATCAAATAAGATAAATACTTTCCTAAAATCACGCTATTACTTGTTCATCAAGTTTATGTGATTTAAGGAAACTAGGGTTTTTGTATCCAAGTATATAAACCCATCTAGTCTCTCATATTCAAGTAAGTCTCTCTGGAATTAAAAAAGGAGTATATTTGAGAGCCATATACACTTAAGCACAAAAGCCTATGCATCGAGTCATATACAAGAGCACTCTTAGAGCATAAACATTTTCTCTTAATTAGCTTTTAGAAGTGAGATTAAAAGAGAACATTTGATTTTGTTAAAGCCTTTAACAGAGGGGTTGAAAGGTTGGGTTAGTGTTTGTGAGTTCAAACACAAGGGGCTTACTAGTGTAAGTCGAGCGCACATTCGGAGTAGAGTGTGGGGTATACTGGTTCTCGAAGTAGGGAAACAGTAGAGCATCTGTGTTCTTTATTTTTCGGAGTAGATTAATAGAAGAGCATAGGGTAGGAGGACGTAGGCCATAGTTGGCTGAACCTCGTTAAATCTTGGTGTTTCTTTATTGCCTTTCGTATATTCCGCTGCTTACAGGAACCAGCCCAACTGGTTCCTCTCATATATCGAAAAGAAAGAAAAATAGGCCAAGGCTACTTAACACTTTCTTGAGTGCTCTAAAACCTTCATTGTGAATTAACCAAATTGTATTTTTTGGTACTTTTATTTCATATAAAGAGTAATAATAATTGGTCCAATAAGTCTTTTGATGACCTCTTAGGGACTTTGTAACTTGTAATTCCGTAGTGTAAATTTACCTAAGCCATTTACAAAGCTAAAAAGGTTAACAAGAATTAGGCCTTAGTTATGTCAAAATTCATTCATTCCCAAATCATTGCACCTTTATTGGAAACGTAAGGCTATAGATGGAACATGCTCTATTTGTGGTGCATCAAGGTGGAAAAGAGTGAGTGAGCAAACAATTTTAACGGGACAGATAAAGAAGAAAAGAATTCCTGCAAAAGTATTAAGGTACTTTCCTTCAAACCCTAGACTTAAGAGTCTATTTATGTCTAAACACACGACATACTTAATGAGGTGGCATGAATATGAATGTATAGAGGATAAGAAGGTGTTATCTCATCCAGCTGATTCTGAAGCCTAGAATAACTTTGATGTTAGGTATATTGAATTTGGTAAAGAGAGTCACAATATTAGACTAGGACTTGCTAGTGATGGTTTTAATCCATTTAGGATGATGAGCTCAACTTATAGCTGTTGGCCTATAGTTTTGGTGTCGTATAACTTACCGCCATGGTTATGTTTGAAAAAAATCATCTCTTATCCTTTTAACACTAATTCTTGGACCAACTAGCACCGGGAACATGATTGATTTATATATGCAATCCTTGATTGAAGAATTGCTTGAACTTTGGAATATTGGATGTAAGACTTATAATGCTTCTAAGGATGAAACTTTTAACATGCATGTTGGGTTATTATGGGCAATAAGTGACTTTCCAGCTTATGGAATACTCTCGGGTTTGAATGTCTTTTAAGAATATAAATGCCCGGTTTGAAACATTGAAATAGATTCCAAATGGCTAGACTTTGGCCATAAGTATTATTTTTGCAGATGTCGTCGTTCGTTAGATTTCGAGCATCCATTTCGTTCTAACAAGGAAGCTTTTAACGGAGAAGAATAATTTAGGGAAGCACCCAAAAAGTTCACAGGGATAGATGAATTACAACAAACAGAGGAAAAAAAAGACTTTAATGGCTCGGATACCTAGAAGAAAAAGAGCCCTTTTTAGTTATTGCCTTATTGGGAGTCTCACTTAATTAGACACAACTTAGAAAAAAGGGCTCTTTTTCTTCTAGTTTATGCAGATAGAACAAAATGTGTGTGATAATGTGATTGGTACTTTGCTAAATATAGAGGGAAATTATAAAGATAATTTGAAAGCTCATCAGGGTTTAGAAATTATAGGAATAAGGAAGGAACTTCACCTAGTGAATAAAACAACGGGTAAATGGTATCTACCAATGAATAATGTCTAGAAATGAGAACCAAGTTTTTTGTAGAACGCTTCATGGAATCAAAGTACCAAATGGTTATGCCGAGAATATCGTACGTAGTGTCAACATTCAACATACAAAATTGATTAGACTTAAGAGCCATGACCTCCATATTTTAATGAAATAGCTTCTCCCTATTGCATTACGAGGGCTTCTCTCAAAAGACGTGGTAGGAGTTATATCTGATTTATGTTGCTATTTCAGAGAGGTGTGCGCAAAGGATATGTGAGCGGATGACCTTAAACGTTTAGAGAATGAAATACCTATGATCATGTTCCACTTGGAAATGATATTTCCACATAGCTTCTTCACTATGATGGTACATTTGGTAATTCATCTAGCTACCCAAACAAAGCTTGCTGGTCTAGTAATATTTAGATGGATATATTTTATAGAAAGATATCTTGGCTTAGTAAAGTCTCATGTGTGAAATAAGGCTAACCTAGAGGTTTCCATTGCTAAAGATCCCAAAGATATAGCTGATAAGTTAGAAGCTTAGAGAATCGATAGGATGTATGACGAACATGAGAGGATAGTTGAAGCGGCAACAGGTTTAGGGGATCATTATTTTTAGAGGAAGGGTGGTGCTCATAGCTTAGTTCAGCCTAGAGGTCCAACTAAAAGCCTTAGAGTGTCTGATGCCATGCATTTAGATTTTGATCATTTACACCAGCCCATTGGTAGGTGGCGCCTCTAGTACGGTCAGCATATTGGCCTTCTTATTTATAAGTTCAAGATAAATTGGGAGTGGTCAGGAGTAAATGAGGATCTTCGGCAAACCTTATGCATGGACACATTGGTACGCATTCCTAACTTAATCTTAATTATTTAAACAAGTGTGTAAACTATGTTACAGAGTGAAACTAATCCAATTTTTCTATTCTAGACTTTGTTTCACATTCCAAACAACCCCCAGCCGAAGAAGTTGTTTTATTGGCAGCCGTCAATAGATTTCGAGACTTCAAATCAAAGTTGGTGACTAGTTGGATTACCAAGACGAGAAAGGTATCTAAGAAAGAAGCTAATAGGTTTCTTTATAAAATCTGGAAATATATTAAGGAAAGAGATTGACTAACCTTTGTCAAGAATAAGACGTCTGAAGCTGTTGTGGTAAGTTAAATACTTTTATGTATTCAGTTTTGAAAATTCTTTCTAAGGTACTTAGAACCTTTACTGTTGTTGATATGCCAAATGCGAGAAGGCGAGCAAGAGTACTAAGATGAAAATTCATCCCCATTACCTTTGATAGTCAAGGTACAACAACACAAGGCAATAGTGAATAGCAGAGGGTTTCTATCTCTTGCTCGGGAGCTTCTTCTACAAAATCAAGCACCACTCAAATAAGTCGTGGGGATGAGCCAATGAAGGACAAGAAAATTATGGAGAGAATCATTCCAAATAAAGAGATACAGGCTGTGGCTAAAATATACGTAAGAATTCTATTTGGAAATCATTAAAGTTCCCAATTTTAATAATATATGACATTAATTTTTAATATTTAACTTTTTCTTTCCAGTAGGAGTTCCAAGATAAGGAAATTCAAATGGGATTCATTCGCGTAAGGAATCAAGATGTATTAGCTTTGGCCATTGGAAAGCTAGATCACCTTGGACACTGCTTTGGACTAGGAGGGACCAATATTGGGTACATAAAAAAGTTTTTGAACCTCCTCCACCTAGATCAAGCCAACCAAGCCAATGCGTAGTTTCAATGGAAGATCGGGAGACTTTGAAGGCTCAACTCTGAGAAGAACTTAGGCAAGAGTTTAATGCCACCGTAAAGGACAAGATATTCTCTATACTCTAAGACATTGGTGTGAGCGCCGAGAAGGTAGCATCCCAGAGTGCACGTGTGTCTACTCCCCAGCTAGAGGTGTGTTAAATGATCTTTTTAAACTTTTATGTTGAATAACTAATGTTTGTATTACTAATTAATGACCTATAATACGAATAAATATTATATATATTGAATTTTTAGGGTCCTATCAATTGCCATCTACTCCTAAAAGATCCAAGTACGAGAACGATCTATGATGTGGCCGATGGTATCGAGTACCTAGATCAATCAAGCCAACAATTTACACAAACTCACCAAGGAACGAGGCTTGAAGGACATAAAGTGGTGAAGTTTGAGACTGTTCCTGACTTCTTCAAGGGAGTAGCACTACCGGTCCCGATTCCATAGTATGACTTAGAGACACTAAACGACACAATTGGGACTTTTGTGCAATGGCCTCTACACTTTATCAAGTTCATAAGTAAGGTAGAAATTAAATATTCAATTGCATTTTATCTATACTTATATTTTTTATGATCAAATTCTTCTTCTTGTGCCTATTTAGGTGACTCCACAAGCTAAGAAGATGAAGGGGACATCACCCAATTCTTATAGGGAGCTCAATTGAATATTTCTTTTATTCAATGTTTTATGATGTATACACAATTAGGATATAAGTTAACTTTTGTCGTACTATTAATAATTTCTAAACCATTTCAATAATGCTTTTCATGATTATGTAGGGCATTCTAAGATGATTGCGCGTCTTGCGATTTACTCTCATTAGTCAGTTGGTTGTGTCTTGAGGCCACTTTGGATGCAATAATCGATGGTAACATCAAGGAGGTAAAGACGTATGTCCATTTCACATTCACCAAAGCCCTACAAGCTAGGTTGAAGTTCATTTTCGTCCCTATTTTCAAATAGTACATTTGATTCTTATGCATGAACCTAATGCTAATTACTTATACATTTAATTTAGAGTATGATAGTGTATTAGTATGTAAAGATAATGCTAATTACTTATTTCTTAAAATATAATGCACATTGGATGCGGTTAGTCATTTGTGTAGGTAGTAGGAAAATCTACTTCTTCAATTCAGTGTGATCAATGCGCAATGTTAAGCTGAAAGCAATTATTAATTAGTAAGTGCTATAAATAGATTTAAATTGCAAGGTTTGTTTAAGTTAAACTTTTAAACTATACAATGTCGTTTTCCAGCGTGTTCAAAATACGTTGCAAGGAGATCGAATCGAAAAGTAGACATCGACATGGATAGAAGTGACAATAAATTGATTAACTAAAACATTATAAAATAATGCTATCATATGAGTAACATTTCTATTTTGTAATTCATACTGTGCTCAACAACGTGAGGGAACTGAGTGCAGTTACTTTGTGATGCATTTCATGCCTAACAACCTCTTCGGGTGCAATATTCGAATGCCCATGGCAGAGGTAAGAACTTGTGCCAATAATTTCATCATTTGAGTATCCTTAATAGCTTATTCCCTTTTAAACATGCCCTAAACACTTGAAATTCATTGATTTGAGTCAATATAGGTCAAATAAGAGCGATTTTGTGTAAAAAATGGCCTGAACACTTGAAATACATTGATATGATTCAATTTACGTAAAATAGGAGCGGTTTTGAGTCGATATTGGAATGTTTCTCTTAAAACATGCCCCTAACACTAGGAATAAGACGGTTTGAGTCAAAATAGGTCAAATAGAAGTGGTTTTTATTCCACAATGGCTTATTTCCCAATGAACATGCTCCAAACACTTTGAATAGGACTGTTGAGCTAATATAGGTCAAATAGGAGTGGTTTTGGGTAAAAAAAGGCCTTAACCCTTAAAATACATTGACTTTAGTCAATATAGGTAGAATAAGAGTAGTTTGGGTTGAAAATGGCATATTTCCTTAAACATGCCCCAAACACTTCAAGTAGGACGGTTTGATCAAAATTGGTTAAATGGGAGCAGCTTTGGGTAGAAATTTCCCTTAAAACGTGAAATACATTGATTTGAGTAAATATAGGTCAAATAGGAGCGGTTTTGGGTCGAAAGAGACCTTAACACTTGAAATACATTGATATGAGTCAATATAAGTGAAATAGGAGCGGTTTTAAGTCGATATTAGCGTATTTCCCTTAAAACATTCCCTAAATACTTTGAATAAGACGGTTTGGGTTAAAATAGGTCAAATAGGAGTGTTTTTGGGTTGATGATGGCGTATTTCCCTTAGAACATGCCCCCAAACACATCGAATAGGACTGGTTGAGTAAATATAGGTCAAATAGGAGCGGTTTTGGGTAGAAAATGGCCGTAAGAGTTAAAATACATTGATTTAAATCAATATAGATCAAATATGTGCAATATTAGGTAGAAATTGGCGTATTTCCCTTGAACATTCCCTAAAGCTTCTAATAGGATGGTTCGAGTCAAAATAGGTTAAATAAGAGTGGCTTTGGGTCGATAATGGCGTATTTTTCCTAAAACATGCCCCAAAAATTTCGGATAGGATGGTTTGATCAAAATAGGTTAAATGGGAGTAGTATTGGGTAAAAATTTCCATAACACTTGAAATACATCGATTCGAGTCAATATAGGTTGAATAGGAGCGTTTTTGGGTAGAAAATGTCCTTAACAATTGAAATACATCAATATGAGTTAATATAGACAAAATAGGAGCGGTTTTTAGTCGATATTGACTTATTTCCCTTAAAAAATGCTCAACCACTTCAAATTGGACGGTTTGAGTCATAATTTAGGTCAAATAAGAGCGATTTTGGGTCGATAATGGCATATTTTCCCTTGAACACGCCCCAAACACTTCATATAGGATGGTTTGAGTCAAAATAGGTCAAATGGGAGGGGTTTTGTGTAGAAATTTCTTTAACACTTGAAATTCATCGATTTGAGTCAATATAGGTTAAATAAGAGTGGTTTTGGGTAGAAAATGGCCTTAACACTTGAAATACAATGATATGAGTCAATATAGGTCAAATAGAAGTGGTTTTGAGTCGATATGAGTCAAGTTAGTGTCATAAGTTACTTATACAGCTTTGGGTAGAAAATGGTATGTTTGAACTTTACTTTTGAAATACGTTGCATTATATATATATATATATATATATATATATATATATATATATTAATCATTCTTAGGTATGCAAAACATCAAATGAGGAGCCCATTTCCACCGAAGAAATCAATAGGGTCCGTAACAAATTTTCCAAGTATTGGATTGCTATTTTCTTTTAGTTTACCTTACCTTTTGTGTATTTTCATGATGATAACATTGTAGTTTTTGTACATTCTGTTCATTTACTAATTGGTTCGTAGTTTTGAGATGTCCTTTAATAACCCTAATAGTATAAATGAATTCTATATCATCATATGTATACCTTGGTTGGTAATTGCAATATAAAAGTAGGTTTTGGTAGCATCAGAATTGTATAGTAGATTTTAGAAATGTGGTGTTGTGTTTTGGTAATATGTACAACCGATTTGGCATAGTAGAAACCATATAAAAGCTTAAAAAAACCCTTCTACATGCCGCAATTCTAACATAAAACTGTAGCTTATTATTAATTTTTTAGCGTTTTTAATTAATGAAACATATTAAAATGGGATGTAACTATAAAGACCCACCATAAATTAAAGTGCTAATACGTATTAATATGCGGCGTATTTATCTAGACCCGCCGCATTTTAATGTGTTAATTTGCGGAGTATTCTTCTACACCCGCCGCATTTTAATGTGTTAATTTGCAGAGTATTCTTCTACACCCGCCGCATTTTAATGTGTTAATTTGCGGAGTATTCTTCTACACCCGCCGCATATTAATAAATTATTTGCGGTGTATGTTTTACGCCACAAATTAAGTTGATTATTCTTGTTGCTATCTTGTTTGTTGCTAGTCTTTTGACGCCGAATATAGTACTAAAAAACCCGTCGCATATTGGTTAATTTCTACTAGTGCACCTTTCCTATGCATTACCACCCATTGGATTAATAAACATATTATTTATTTAATTTTGAGGCTATGGAGGAGAGACATATTGGGTACAACCTTAGGTTAGGATTATAGAATTCCTTAAGACCTTTAATTTTCTTGATAATGTGTTTTTCCTTTCCCAAGATAATGCTACAACTAATACCAAATGTATCGATTACTTGAAGAGAAACCCTAGGTTGAAGTTGTTGAACAGTGGTGAACTTTTGCGCATACGTTGTTATGATCATATTATTAACTTGTCAATTCAAGATGGTGTAGGTGAGTTGACTCAATTTCTTAACCCCATTGAAGTATGATTAAAGGGATTATGATTACAACCTTAGTTAGAAGGAGGTACATGGCCTTGTGTAGAGAGAGAGAGAGAGAGAGAGACCTTAAGAAGATTCAATGGTCAATGGTGTATCGATACGCTGACTCGTTGAAACTCAACCTAGTGTTGATGGAAGCTATTAGCTATCACAAAGTTCCAACCCTTCTTTTAAGTGAAACTCAGCTGAGGCCTGATGACCTTATTACAGATGATCAATAGACTATATTTACCTTTATCTATGACATTATAGCAACCTTTGACCAAGTAACCAAGATTTTCTCCCAAATCTATGACCCTAACATTATTCATTTAGTTATATTAGAGTGTATTTTCGTGATTAACACCATTAGCGAGCATTTCCACTTCCCTCAGATTAGTGTTGTTCTTACGATTATGTTAAGTGAGTGGTATGCTTACTTCATGGAATTCTCCATCATTTACAGCATAGCGACTATTCTCGATCCTAGGGTTAAGGCTCAAGGTTTAGACAATTTGTTAGAGTTTTACTATAATACTCTAGCTCTTTACGTAAGACATAAATGCGTACATAGAGAAATGTAAGACTATTTTAGCTAGTTTGTATAATTATTTTGCTACTACTTATGCTCTTCCACAAAATTTATCATCTTCTAGTAGAAGTTTCAGTATGAGATTCAAGCCAACACTTACTAGAATTCTAAAAAAATAAAATATATCATCTTCTTCTACTTCCATTTCTTCACTTCTTGTTATTAATGATTATATTTCCTACCAACATGAAACCTTACCAAATTATTAAGTGGTGGCATGATCACGAATGACAATTTCCAGTTTTGGCAAGAATTGCAAAGGATATCCTTGTAATTCCCGCCTCCTCTATTACTTTCGAGTTTGCTTTTAATGTAGGTAGATGTGTTCTCAATGAGAAGTGATCCCACTTATCCCCCAAAAGAATTCAAATACGTGTTTGTAAGAAGGATTGGGATCAAGCGTAAAGAAGGATCCAAGGATTGAAGGAGGACAAGAATGACAATGACAATCCTTAGATGTTGATTAAGGCAAACAAGGTATAACCCTTTATTTATGTTTTTAAATGAGATTAAAAGATATGGGAAGCTATTTGATTACCTTGATTGCATACATGTTAGAAGGGTCAATGATGTCGTTGTTCATATGATTACTCAATCGATTCCTCATAATGGAGATGATCTTGTACTTACATCGAATTTTCCGCAAATTGTTTTATCTTTAGAAAAATTTGACCTTTATTAATGAAACACACCCCTAATCTTTAAAAAAAATCTCACAACAATTTAGCTATTCATCTCCACACCTACTAGCTTAAAGGATTAAGTCTTATTGTTGAAAGAATTTACAGAGTGATTGATCAGATATAAAATAGAGCAACATTCTTGAGAAAACATTTGTTATTTTAGGCTTTTAGTGAATGTTCGTTGCATTATATGAAGTAGCTTTTATAGTGAGGGAAAAAGAGGAATCATAGGCTAAATTCAGGAAGAAGTACCTCAAAATAGTTAAGGTTACACACTTCGCAAACCGCTAGAAGGATATTCAGAATTATAAACTGTTAGAAAATGAAGTAAAGGGATATATCTTCAATACTAGAATTATTCCAATCATGTTAAAATGGTATTTTTTTTATAAAAATTATTAGTTACCTATTTCAGCCAAAAATTGTCACCTAGCGACAATTTAAGGTTGGGACATTTTACAACTATTTAAGCTATGCGTAGGTAATGTCGTGAAGAATAAAGCAAGAAAATAATGCAAATAACGTAGCAAGTTGGTGACGCGGAAAACCCAAAACTTGGGAAAAAGCCGTGGGCGATTGTTAATTAGGCTGTCATTTTCACTATGATAAAGTTGTATACACGTAGATATACTTCTATAATATGTGAGTTTTCTCAATGTCAAAGGATGGGGTATGTGAAATAGTTGAAGTTAAATAATGGTTCATTTGTTTATAGTGCATGGAGTTGTTGGATGATCTCTTTGACTCCTCTAGAATCCTTTTTATAAGAAACAACTTCCCTTTTTGCATCATACCCATTGGCGTCAATTATAGATTAGGAGTGATTTTTGCCCTATATCATGCTGTCATTACTTTAATTATCCCTTTATTATTTTCCCATAATTTTCGTGTGGAATCCTACTGCCAATTACAATCACTACATGTTTAAGATTACTCGCCCTCATTTATTAATTGCTTTGATTTGATTGATAACTCCTTTACGCCTAGTTTTCTACATGTCGAACAGTCATCACGTCATGCTGGATTTCACCCACAACATCATTTACTAACTTTCATGAATCCACTTCTTTTACACATCGGGTTGCTTATACGTCACGTCATGTGAACCATTTGGTTTTTTCACTCATAACAATTAGCCCAAAAATTGAAAAGACTTGGAACCCTCCAACTTTTAGTGTTTTGAATTTTAAATTTTTTTTTAAATGATCTCAATCGTCGTCCGACACGGGTATTTAAATGCCCTTATCTTTTTTTATCTTCTACTATTTACTTTCCTCTTCTTCTCAATTTCTATGACTCAACCATTTTTTAAGAGTTCAGGTAACTTTTTCGTTCATTTTTTGTGCGTTTCAACAATTCTCCCCTAATTACGGGAAAGAGTGGTATTGCCAATAGGAGATCCCTTTGCCTCGGTGCCGCGATGTCTATGAAGAAGAGTCAACAGTGGAGAGAAGAATGATCATCCTCTTTAACGATTTTCCCTTTAACCGGTGAGTTTAGCTTACTGCAATCTATAGAAAGATCTAGAATCCTTCAGATCTACAGCCCATCTCCCTCCAAGGGTCGAAATCTTTTCGGCAGGTGATTGCATTGTTAACGAATGCCCTTCTGATTGTGTTGCGTTGTATGAATACCCCTTCCTAATTGGTTGTAGGCTACCCGTTTCGCATTTAGAGTCATTGATCTTTTGACGGAAGAATAGACTGACCCTTTTATCGTCGAAGATCTAACCTACACGTATTCTCTTAAAGTAGAGCTATACCCTATTCGTCAACTTTGATTGTGAAGCTTTAGTAACCGATCTTGGCGTCAATGACCGTGTTGGGCTAAGCGTTTTGTGTTTGTTTATAAGAATTCTCTTGGCCTTGAGAACAGTTGGATCTATACTGGTGGTCCACCAAAGTTGGGTACTTCTTTGTTCCTTAATTTTATTTTATTAAACGTCTCGTACTAACTTGAAGCTCACATCTGATATTTTGCAATTTCTAAAATCAAATCGGTCGAACCAAGGGAAGATTCCCCATTTCAGATGTCATTGTTCTTGTCAATCGACAGGGCCTTAGAAGTTATTATGTCGCTTTATAAGACTACCCTCCTATTCCTTCACAGAAGAAGCGTTCTAAACTTGTGACATTCAAGGAGATTATCAGCGGATCCTGGAAAAGTCAAATCCTATAGATATCAACTTCTTCCCTTTTTTCATTTTCATTTTTCTTTAGCATGTCACCTAAAAAACTCACGTTGTCTTATTAGGAAGTGCTGGTACTTCAGTGCCTAAAATGTCCGAATTAGAGATGTGGAATCTTATGAGGGCCAAGAAGTGAAAACTTGATGCGCCCCTAATTAAGTGTGACGCCTGGTGCTTCTATGTCAGGTGGCTCAAAAGTTGATGCTACAATGACTAAGGCCCCTGTGCCTAAGGCTCCTGATGCCCAGAATTTTGGATTCAATCCCTTGGAGTGTTGAGGTGGAGAAATTCATTTCTGAAGATGACACTAACGTCTTCATGATTACTGTCCCTCTATCCCATCCTCACCTAGAGGATTTTCTATCAAGACAAGCGGCTTCCGGGGTCACTCATCACCATATTTTGTTTCCCCTTTATTTCATGGATGATAATCTAACACATGAAAATATTTACCCTACTGTCAATCAGCTTCTATTCTCCTCATTAGTAATCCGTTTGGAGAGGGCGTCTGCCATTGAACTATTGAACCAAGCTATATTTCATAATCTTCGTGAAAGTGTTATTCCCATTACAAACTTGTGTCGTGTAGATATTTTCTTTTATCATGACATTTAGATTTTGTCGGTAGGTTTTCTAAGATTTTTTGGTTTTGCAAGTTCAGGCCACCAAGCTCAAAAAAATGTACCTTGGAGCAAGAATGCGCTATCGCCTCTTATGCCAAAGATTAGTAAGATTTGCATATTAAGATTTTATATTCAAATGAATCTTTGGAAAAGGCGTTGGAGCAGGTTCGTGACACTAAAGAACGTTTAAACGTACATGGTGACCAGCTAAAGGGTTTAAACAATCTTCTCTTCTTAGAGTCTCAAGATGCACTTGAAAGGTTGAAGGTTGACCTTGAGGCATTTAAGAAAGAAGCTATTGATAATTCCTTGCTTGCGGACAAGCTTAGGAACAGGAGGTATCTAAGGTAAAACTCCAATTAGTAGAGGCAACCATTAGGGTCAAATGTAAGGTGATGAAGAAGCTGGTAGATGGGAAGCTGTCGGTGAAAGAGGCCCAGGCATGCAACACTTGACAAGTATGTTGATGCTGGTGGCGATATAGAGGACATGATTTTAGAAGAAGCCTTGGTGCAGGCGACCAAATAGATATGGCAACTTCGGCTGTCCAGAATAAAGTGACTCCAATAGCTAATACAGATGTGCCTATTCTTAACATCTAAATTTTATCATGCCTTTGAAGACACTTGGTTTTAAGTATTTTTAATCCCATGACATTTGAACTTTTAATTTTGTTTGAACAATGTTTTATGTGGTTTTTTTTTAATTATATGTGGTTTTTTTTTATTTTTTTTGTCGTGGTTGAATCTTCGCCTGAAGCTTTACTGACGTTTGATGCTTCGTCGCGTAGTTTGGCTGTTGCTTTGTGATTGTTGCTCTAATTGTGTCGTTTGATATGCATGCATGCCTTTGTTGATTTGAGCAACACGAGCGCTTAGTTCTAGCGTTTACTCAGTGTTTGGTGTCTGTTCTTATGTTTAGCGTGCCTTACGCATAAGCACCTGTCTTTTGACATCTCCTGAACTAGCTTTATCCCTGGCTAGGAGACTAAGTGTTAGGAACGGTTAGTTCCTTTGAACGAGTTGTTTTTGTTTGTCGCGACCACTTGCCGTTCTAATATTCTTCCCATATCTGCAAAAGATAACCACAAAGGGGGTGATTAAGGGTGGCTGTCAGTTTCTCGATGACTATCCATGCTTAAGTTAGTACACATAAGAGAGGAAAAACTTAAGAAATTTTGGAAAAAAAGAAAAACTTATCATGTCACCTAGAAGTGGTACAACTTTAGATGAGCTGCGTTCTAGCTTCTAGGAATTAAACGTCCCGATAGGTTGACTAGCCTATACGCGCCTTGTTATTACTTTATCTATCTTATATGGCCCTTCCCATGTAGGTCCTAACTTATCATCTAAAGACTTTCTAGTAATTTGGACTACTCGGAAGAGACCCAATCATGTTTTTTGAAATTCTTTTCCTTTATATTTTTGTTGTAACACCTAGTGACAACTTGTGATTGAGAAGTCATTCTTATTAGTCTAGCTTCTCTGATTCCATATCACATGTCAGTTGTAACTAATGGAATCTATTGTCATTAAACCAAATCTTGTCATCGAGATGATTACTTTAGCTAGAATGACTGCCTCACATCCATACACCAAGGCAAAACGAGTTTTCCTAGTAGCCTCTCTAGGCGTTGCCTTGTTAGCCCATAATATATCTGGCAACTTTTCGGCCCATTTTTTTTCCTTTTCTAATCTTTTCTCCAAGGAGTTGATGATAACCTTAGTACTAGATTCTTCTTGTCTAATAGCCTATGGATAGACGAGAGTTGAAAATCTTAACGTGATGTTCCATTTGTCACAAAACACCTAGTTTAATTGCTAATAAATTGTGATCCATTGTCGCATACTATTTTTGACGGAATCCCAAATCAAAATATAATGTTAGTCCAAAAAAAGGATACAACCTCTTTATCTTAGACATGTTGAAATTCCTCTGCCTTGATCCATTTGGAGAAATAATCGGTTAAGATCAACATAAACACTTTCTATCTTGGTAAGATGGGTAATTTTCCCACGATGTCCATCCCTCACTTCATGAAGGGCCAAGGCGACAACTACATATGTAATAATGAGGTTTGTGTGAAATGTTTGCATACCTATGGAAACTGTCATGCCTAGA
Source organism: Dysphania ambrosioides (assembly GCA_026401315.1). Taxonomy (NCBI): domain Eukaryota; kingdom Viridiplantae; phylum Streptophyta; class Magnoliopsida; order Caryophyllales; family Amaranthaceae; genus Dysphania; species Dysphania ambrosioides. The sequence continues at coordinate 13,030,549 of CM048670.1, read as the reverse complement.
TACATATGGAGAGGCGTCTTGTTTCATAGTTGGCTAGTAATACCCCATTTTAATGGATTTATTGGCTAGTCTTCTTCCTCCCGCATGATTTCGACATTCTTCGTCATGTAAATTACTGAGAAATCAGTTTTGTTAGGTCTCCTCCAAGCATCTTATGTAGGGTGTTGCAAGTGATTTTTGAAATAAGACATCATTGATCAAAAGAAATCATTAGGCTTAGAATCGTACCTTTTGTGCTTCTAATTTATCTTCTGGCATGTCGCCCGATTTTAGATAATCTATTTTTGGGATGGTCTAATTGTTGCCAATGTTTGTGGCGTACATCATTTGTATTTTTGAAAATATGTTCCTTGCTATTTGAGGGTTCTTGTAAATTTATAAAAGGAATATGTTTGAAGGCAGCAAGTCCCAAGGTTACTTTGATGTTTGCCAACGCATCAACTGAGACATTTTGTTCCCAAGGTATCTGACTTATAGAATTTTTTTCAAATATGTTGAATTTTTCTTTCACAATGGTTAGGTATGCTATCATTTTTGAATCTTTTGTCGTGAATTCTCCATTTATTTGACTTATGACAAGTAAAAAATCACTATACATGTTTACTGTTTTTGCCCCAAGTTCTTCAGTCAACGCCAAGCCTACAAGTAGGGCTCATATTCTGCCTTATTGTTCATAGCCTTGAAGTCACAACATACAAACTGAATGATTCTGTCTCCTTACGCAATTTCAGAGCAACCCTAGGTCAGCCCTCTGGCGTTTGAGGACACATCTATGAATAATGTCCAGTTCCCTCCTTCCTCGCACATCTCTTCATGTTCCAATTCCTTAGCTTCTAATGGTTCAAGGCCTAGGCTGAAATCAACCAAAAAATCCTCTAATACCTTGTACTTTATGGCACTTTGAGGTAGATATTTTATATCAAAGCCACTCTACATCATCAACCATTTGCTTATTCTTCTTAAAAGATTGAGCCTGCGCATAACATTCTTAAAAGGAAAGTTGATCATGATTATTATAGTATGAGTTTTAAATTAATGCCTTTACTTCTTGCATGCGACTACTAAAGCTAAAATAAGTTTTTCATGATTTGAATACTTGGTCTCTGTGTCTAGTAGAGACTTAATAATCTAATAGTTGGAAAGATGCTTCCCTTCATCATCCGTAGTTAGCACTACACTTATTGAGTGCGAGCTAATAGCTAGATTAAGTTGTAGATCTTCTCCTTTCTTAGGTTTGGACAGCTGGGGTGGTCTCATCAAGAATTATTTTAATTATTATAAAGCTTCTTTATGTAGGTTTGTCCACTAAAACCCCTAGTTTTTCCTCAACACATTGTAGAATTGACGACACTTATCTGATGATTTTGAGATGAACCGATTAAGGGCTACTACGCATCCTATCAACTCATGAACATCCTTGATGTTTCTAGATGATTGTATATCCATGATGGTTAGGATTTGATTGGGGATAGCCTCGATTCATCTTTGCGTGACCATATAACCTAAGAAATTTCCCGCGGATATGCCAAAAGAGCATTTAGTTGGATTAAGTTTTATTCCATATCTTCATAGTACTACAAAAGTTTGTCATAAGTGCTCCACATGTTTGCATGCCACTTTGGATTTTACCAACATGTCGTCTTTATAGACTTCCATCTTAGCAAATCTTTGAACATTTTATTAACTAGTTGTTGCTATATTCCCCCGATGTTCTTTAATCCAAATGGCATGATCTTATAGTAGCAGACTCCTTTATCAGTTATAAATGATCACTAATGGAAAAAGACATACTATATTTTATATACTTTGATTCTTCATAAAACTAGAGTATAAGCTTATGGGTGATTCATTTATATTTTTTGGGTATAATATTGTGATAGTTGCTTCGATTTATAAGGAACCAAAGCATATTGGTACTTGGAAGTTTTAGAGCACTAAAGGGGGGGGGGGGGGGGGGGGGGGGGGGGGGGGTGAATTGAGTGTTAAGTAGCCTTGCCCTATTTTTCTTTCTTTTCGATCTATGAGAGGAACCAGTTGGGCTGGTTCCTGTAAGCAGCGGAATGTACGAAAGGTAATAAAGAAAACACAAGATTTAACGAGGTTCAGCCAACTATGGCCTACGTCCTCCTACCCTATGCTCCTTTATTAATGTACTCCGAAAAATAAAGAACACAGACGCTCTACGGTTTCCCTACTCCGGGAACTAGTATACCCCACACTTTATTCCGAATGTGCGCTCGACTTACACTAGTAAGCCCCTTGTGTTTGAACTCACAAACACTCACCCAGACTTTCAACCCCTCTGTTGAAGGCTTTGACAAAATCAAATGTTCTCTTTTAATCTCACTTCTAAAAGCTAATTAAGAGAAAATTTTTAAGCTCTAATAGTGCTCTTGTATATGACTCAATGAATAGGTTTTTGTGCTTAAGTGTATATGGCTCTCAAATATACTCCTTTTTAATTCTAGAGAGACTTATCAGAATATGAGAGACTAGATGAGTTTATATACTTGGATACAAAAATCCTAGTTTCCTTAAATCACGTAAACTTGATGAGCAAGTAATAGCGTGATTTTAGGAAAGTATTTATCTTATTATGATTTAATCATAAAGATAGAATCAAATAAGATAGATACTCCTAGTATTTAGGTAACCATAATATTATCATCTAATCTCCAGCTGCTTAGGATTTTTTTAGAATAATTCTTTAAAAAAATATTTTTACAAAATCTTTTATTTTTCTTAAAACATGCAGCTCGGATATTCCGTACAATGAACCTGGTTCCTCAACCTAGTTCCCTGAATTGAGTATGTTATGAATTCTATTCTAGTTTTGTACTAGAATTCATAATATAACTCGATACACTTATAAGCACTTATTTTACCCAAACATGCAAGTCATACTACGGAGCACATTACAAGATTTAAGCATTAAAGTACAAATCTTCTTTTCTTCATGTAATCTTCAAGACTTGAATCTTCCTTGAATACTTCCATTTTGAGCAACGTATCTTTCTTCGAATGTCTTAGAAAGACCTCCATGCTCCAAGTCTTGGAATCAACTTAACTACTGCACATGTAACATGGTTAATGTGCAATAAAGAGTATCTGACTGTTTTTTAGCATAGCAGTCCAGGAAACAGTTCCTACTGGTTTCCCACCAGTACATGGATCAATTTACATCCAACCATTTTCTACATATAGACAAGTTAGTTAAATGAATAACATGAATAAGTAATAATTTGTATAGGAAAACAGTGTTCAATTCTAGCTGGTTTCTAGCCAACTATTTGCAGTGCTTATTATAACTTGTTTCTTGTAACCGTTTGTCATCACTCAAAACCTAAGGGACTCAACAAATTCCCCCTTTTTGATGATGATAAACTGATTGAAGTTCCTGCAACCAAACAAGTTAAAAACATAGAAAAACTCCAATTAAGTACTCAAATAGATTTGAGTACAACCAACAGACTCAAGACTCAAAGGATCTAGTTAGTGAAGCTAACTAGTTTCAAAGACTAACTATCAAACTGACTCCCCTAAACTATCAAACTGAGTTACTTGACGCAACTTAAACTATCTTAGGATTTGGTACACTACTTCCCCCTTTTGGCATCAACCAAGTCCAATAAATTGTAGAAGTAACGTGCACAAATTGTTAAACTATCGTAGATGTAACGTGCATAAATTGTTAAATGTGCTCATCCATATATTGGCATCAACCACCATTTAAGTAATATGCTGCAAGAAGAGCTTAGTCAAATAGTTCATACCATAGCAGAAGTAATGGTCCATATAAGCTAACAAAGTTCAACAAAAAGAACCCAAATCCATATCAAAAGGAAAGTTCATGGATTGGGTGAGAAATATACAGACCAACAAAATCAGTTATTTTAGAATAGAAATAAGGGGGAGGGGAAACAAGAGCGAGAACCAGCATCACTCCTCATCATCATTCTCTTCCTCTTCCTCCTCCTCGTACCTAGCATCATCGTCTGCATTAACGACTGGTTCCTCTTCATCCTCCTCATCTTCTTCACCAGGCTCTTCTTCCTCCGCCTGAGTCTGTGGAGTAACAGAACCTATACCCGGAGCCATCTGATCCTGAGTGTCAGCTAACATTTTTTCCATCTGCTCCATCCTGGTACTGAAAGAAGTTGACAAGCCTTGAACCAAACTTATTATCTTTCTCAGCAAATCCTCCTGATTCTCCAACCGTTTCAGAATCATTTCCTGACCTGCTGGTTCCTCTACCTTCTTCTTCTTCTTCTTCTTTGATGGGGGTTTCATCTCCTCTGCTGGTTCCTCAATCTTAAAGCTTAACTTATCACCACTTATGTCAAGACCCTTTAGCTTTAGGATTGCTTTTGTGAACACCGTGACAGGCACGGTGGACCCGCTCATAGTAACATTGTTATTCATAAGCAATTGAGTAATGACAGAACCATAAGGCAGAGAATGGTGAGATGAACCATAACAATTCATAATGTGATCCAGCATCAAGGAAGGAAGATTAATCTTAATTCTCTTCATCATGAGATACATCAAAACCATCTCCATGATGCGTACTGTTTCCCTTCCTTGAGCCCTTGGGATCAAGACCTTGTTGCATAAAGAATGCAAAACCAGCATCACTGGTTCCTTCAAATTAGCAGATTTAAAGACACCAGGTTTCTTGGACATCTTTCCTCCAAATAAATGCTCATAAATCTCATCAGGAGTGACCCCTATCAACACGGGCTACCAATCACTAGAATACTTATCAAATCCATCCCTGGGCACCCTCAACATGCTAGACAAAGTGGCAACAGACAAGCTCACATCCACATCATTCACACAAGAACCAACAGACATATTAGGCAACTGTTTCAAATTCACATAAAAGTTTCTAACTCCAGACACATTAGCAGCACTACACTCAAACAATGACATCCATCCTTGATACTCAATCAAACTTTTAAACTCAGACAGAGCAAGCACATCAAAATATCTCTTCTCAACCCGACAACCAGAAAGAACCAATCGAGCATTTAAATTAGTAGAACCAGTAGTTAGAGATTCGATAGATGTACCTTTTGTAGTGCGAGGGGTTTTTGTTGATACCCGTTTCCTCTTGGTTTCCTGAACAAAACCAGTGGAATGATCCTCCGGAACTTCCTCAATAATCTTCTTCACTGAAAACTGAGTTACCCTACCACGTACCAGGACTTCTTCAGTGAATTTCCCCTCCTTGTGACCAGTGATCTCTACTTCATCATCTCCTATACTCTAACTGATATCTTCCAACTCCTGGCTTAGGGTTCTTCGTGCTTCATGTTGATGTTCCCCCTAAGACTGAGTTGGTTCCTTGATGATGGAACCATCAGCTTCTGAAGGATCGGTAATAAGCACGGTTTGTTGTGATTTTGGTTGGGTTGATTTTGGTGGTGAGGTAGATTCTTGTGGTGGATCGAGGATGGTGGTTGGTAATTTTGTGAGTGATGAAGTTGTGGAAGTGAAATTGGGTGGTGGTTTGGTTGGATTTTGATCGAGGTGAGGAGAGTGAGGAGTCACATTAGTGTTTCCCTAAGATTATGAGGAATCACTTGCATGTCCCCTTCCCTTACCTCTTTTGGATGCGCTTGATTTCTTACCTATGGCGATTATGCAGTTGAAGATCAAGGATTGAAGACGACACTGATGAACAGTAACCGTTGTGAACAGAAACTTTTGAATAAAGCACAAGAAAGAGAGAGAATTTCGAATGATGATGAGAGTTGTGAGCTGGACAAGGGGTTAGAGATCATATATTTATAGCACAGAAAGAGGAGAAGAGAAGAAAAAAAACTAAGTCGGTTAAGCTAAGAAGAGAAATGGCGCAAAATTTAAAATTTGAAATCAATTTTGGCAATGATTCTTTGCCTTGAATATCTCAACCGACCTAAAATTTAGGCATGTGATATATTGCCTTGATCAATAGGTCAAATAACTGAAATAAGATTATTTCCTTCCAAAAGGAAAAGATCTTATAGTAATCTTCCAAAAAATATAAAAATATTAATCGGATGACATATCTGAGCTGATATGTTGTTTTCCTTTGCTGGTACCTATACAGAACCACGTCACCCTGTTTTTGGTAACTTAGCCTGATTTTACCTATTTCTTGCACCAATAATTCTCAACCCTTTTGGGATCTTGAACCATTTACACAAAACTTGAAGGATTTTGATATAGGTATGTACACATAATATACAAAAGAATACCATTCTAGCCAATCATTGAGGGAAGTAATTGAAGCCAAAGGCCTAAAATCTAACTAAACCTAATAAGACTCTTAACTTACAAAAAGACTCTCGACACAAAGGTTTTATGAAGATATCAGCGATTTGATCTTCACTTTTACAAAACAACAACTCCACCAAACCTTTCTCCACATTGTCTCTTAAGAAGTGATGTCTTATCTCAATGTGTTTGGTTTTGGAATGTTGGACAGGATTCTTTGAAATATTAATAGTACTAGTGTTATCACAATAGATAGGAACCCTATCATAAACAACACCAAAATCCTTCAGCTGGTTCCTTATCCACAGTAACTGGGAACAACATGAAGCTGCAGCAATATACTCTGACTCTACTGTGGATAAAGCCACTGAATTTTTCTTTTTAGAACCCCAAGAAATTAGGCAAGAGCCAAGAAAGTGTGTCATACCTGAAGTGCTCTTCATATCAACAAGAAAGCCAGCATAATCTGCATCCGTGTACCCAATAAGATCAATTGAACTACCTTTGGGGTACCACAAGCACAGATCTGTTGTTCCCACAAGATATCTAAGTATCCTTCTAACAACCTTCAAATGAGACTCTTTTGGATTGCTTTGAAACCTGGCACATAATCCAACATAGAACACAATGTCAGACCTACTTGCTGTTAGATAGAGGGAGTCAATCATCCCTCTATATATTCAACATCTTTTCCCTTTAGATCAGAATCTAATTTAGTGGATGTGGGAACGGGTGTATTATAAGCCTTGCTGTTCTCTATGCCAAATTTCTTCAACAACTCTTTCAAGTACTTTTGTTGATGAATCATGATTCCATTTTCCATTTGCTTAATCTGTAATCCTAGGAAGAATCCTAATTCTCCCATCATGCTCATCTCAAACTCACTCTGCATAAGATTAGCAAACTCATCACATAGTACCTGATTAGTAGCACCAAATAAAATATCATCAACATAAATTTGTACTATAATCAAGTGGTTCCCTCTGGTTTTGATGAATAATGTCTTATCCACTGCTCCCCTCTTATAGTCATTCTCTATAAAAAAAATGTAGACAACCTTTCATACCAAGCTCTTGGAGCTTGTTTCAATCCATATAATTCTTTGTCCAGCTTGTATACATGATGGGGGAACATCTTGTCCTCAAAACCAGGTGGCTGCTCTACATATACCTCTTCCTTCAAGTAGCCATTCAGGAAGGCAGTCTTTACATCCATTTGAAACAATTTCATATTCATGTGAGCAGCATAAGCAATCAAAATTCTAATGGCCTCTAGTCTAGCTACCGGTGCAAAAGTTTCATCATAGTCAATTCCTTCTTGGTTATTGTAACCTTGAACCACTAGTCTTACTTTATTTCTGACTATTGTACCTAGGTCATCCAATTTGTTTCTGAAAACCCATTTTGTACCAATGACTGACTTGTCCTTTGGTCTAGGTATAAGATGCTAAACCTGGTTCCTTTGAAACTGATTTAATTCATCTTGCATTGCTAGAACCCAATCAGGATCGGTCAAAGCCATTTTGTAGTCAGTTGGCTCTACACTAGACAGGAAAGAATAAAAAGCACAAAAGTTTTGAAAAAAATTTCTTCTCGTTTGAATTCCCTTGTTAATGTTACTAATGGTCTGATCTGGGGGATGAGAGGATAGGTATTTATAACTTTTAAAAGTGAAATCATTTTGTGCTTCTTCATTAGGTTGGGAACCAGCATGATCGTGAATCACTTCTTCTTCTATAGAACTAGAAGAGTTCATGTTCACGTTGTTTCCATTAACATCACTTACCTCAGGTTTAGGGAGGCCTCTTTATCTATTCCCCCTGAACTATTTACCTGACTGTCACTTAGGAAGCCATTAGGTCTTGGTTTTCCTTCTGAATTCTCGTTGTTCTCATTTTCTTCTCTAGGATTTTCACCATCATCATCTGGTGAAGCATTTGGAGAGCCTAGAACTGCTTGTACTTCACTTAGAGAACCAGTGTCATGGTTCCCCATAAACTCCATCAGTCCAATCATTTCATGAGGTTGTACCTGCGCAATCTCAGAAGACATGTTAAATTCATAAAAAATGACATGAACACTCTCCTCAATACACAAAGTCCTCTTATTAAAGACTCTATATGCTTTGCTTTGAGCAGAATATCCAAGAAAGATTCCTTCATCACTCCTAGGATCAAATTTATCTAGCTGGTTCTTCCCATTGTTATGTACATAGCATTTTCATCCAAAGACACGAAAGTATGCAATATTAGGCTTTTGACCTTTATGGAGATCATAGAGAGTCTTATTTAACTTTGGTCTAATGAGACATCTATTTAGTATGTAGCAAGCAGTGTCAACAACTTCACCCCAGAAACTCTTGGGGAGACCACTCTCAATGAGCATCGTCCTTGTCATTTCCTCAAGAGTTCTATTCTTTCTTTCAATAACACCATTTTGTTGTGGTGTTCTGGGGGCTGAGAAGTTGTGAATAACTCCTTGTTCCCTACAATAATCAACAAAGTTAGCATTACCAAATTCAGTACCATGGTCTGATCTTACCAAGACCAGCTTGTGAGAAAGCTGGTTCTCAACCTGCTTCACCAATGCTACCCATTCGTCAAATGTTTCATCTTTTGAATTAGCATTATCACCCAAGTTTACCTGGAATAATCATCAACCATAACACAAACTTATCTATGACCTCTTCGACTTTGTACTCTCATGGGACCACATAAATCAATGTGTACAAGTTCGAAGGGTCTGCTGGTACTCAAAACTATTTTAGGCTTAAAAGAGATCTTGACCTGTTTCCCTTTGACAAATTCTGAACAAACTTTATCTGCCTCGTACGTGATGTTAGGGAGTCCTACCACCAAGTCACGAGATTTTAGTTTATTTAAGAGTGTCAAGCTAGCATGTCCAAATCTCTTATGCCAAATCCATTTATTATTGTCAGCCACAACTCTCAAACAAACAGACTTGTCTTGAGGAATTTTATCCAGAAAGGTAATGTAAACATCATGTTTCCTGATTCCCTCACACACAAGCTCGCCTATTAGAGAGTTAATTATGTGACAAAGATTGGCTTGGAACTCAACTCTATTACCTTTGTCACATAATTGAGAAATACTCAAAAGATTATGTTGTAAGCCTTCAACATAATACACATCATCAATTGCGTTTGAAAGTGTCTTACCTACTTTACCTAAACCAGTGATGGTTCCCTTGCTGTTATCTCCAAAGGTGACACTTTCACCATCAAAGGCAACTAGTGAAAGGAATTGCTTCTTATCCCCGGACATGTGTCTTGAGCACCCACTGTCCAAATACCAATAGGTACTTTCCTTAACTTTAGCCTGCAAGAACAAATCAAACATTAGATTTAGGAACCCAAATATCCTTGGGTTCCTTTTCAACAACAATAAGCTCTTGTTGATCTTTTCTTCTCCAGACTAATTCCATATGTTTATTGTTCTTATTCACACTGTTCCTCGTAGCTGGACATTCATGAATCTTATGTCCATTCATACCACAATGATAGCAAATAAACATCTCTTTAGTCATAACATACTTACCTCTTTTGAATTCTTTAATCCAAGTGGTTTCTCTGGGGGACCAGTTAGTCCTGGTTCTCTGCCTGGTATATCCAAGACCAACCTTCCCTTTGTTACCTTTCGATGAGGTTAAAAAACTCAAAGTTTCCTGTGCAGTCAATAATTTTTCAACATGTCTATGACTATCATGAAGTTCCTTTTCTCTGGTTTCAAGAGTCTTAGTCAACAACTCATTTTTATCTTTTAGAAAATTAAAATTAATTTTTAAGGCTTCAAGTTGTAAATTAAGCTTTGAAACCATAGAGTCAATAGTCATGTCAACAACTACTAGCTGCTTTCCCTTTTTCAATTGATAGATTTCAGCGTGTAATTCACAAATAGTATTTTCATATTTATTCATTACATCACTAATTTCTATGCTGGTACCCGAAGGGGAGACAGTAAACTGAGCAGCTTTAAGTGAAGTAATTTCCTTGTGAGAATCTTCCAAGTTGCGAGCCAATATCTCAAAGGCTTTCAACAAAGAAGTTCTGCTACAGGAATTTTCTTTACCCCTAGCTGCTAAAAGATCAAGAGATTCACTAGTGGTTGATAACTCTCTGGGGAACCAGGAGATCAGATCTACTCCGGAAAATAAAGAACACAGACGCTCTACTGTTTTCCTACTCCGGAAACCAGTATACCCCACACTCTACTCCAAATGTGCGCTCGACTTACACTAGTAAGCCCCTTGTGTTTGAACTCACAAACACTCACCCAGACTTTCAACCCCTCTGTTGAAGGCTTTGACAAAATCAAATGTTCTATTTTAATCTCACTTCTAAAAGCTAATTAAGAGAAAATTTTTAAGCTCTAATAGTGCTCTTGTATATGACTCGATGAATAGGCTTTTGTGCTTAAGTGTATATGGCTCTCAAATATACTCCTTTTTAATTCTAGAGAGACTTATCAGAATATGAGAGACTAGATGGGTTTATATACTTGGATACAAAAATCCTATTTTTCTTAAATCACGTAAACTTGATGAGCATGTAATAGCTTGATTTTAGGAAAATATTTATCTTATATGATTTAATCATAAAGATAGAATCAAATATGATAGATACTCCTAGTTTTTAGGTAACCATAATATTATCATCTAATCTCCAGCTGCTTAGGATTTTTTTAGAATAATTCTTTAAAAAAATATTTTTACAAAATCTTTTATTTTTCTCAAAACATGCAGCTCGGATATTCCGTACAGTGAACCTAGTTCCTCAACCTGGTTCCTTGAATTGAGTATGTTATGAATTCTGTTCCAACTTTGTACCAGAATTCATAATATAACTCGATACACTTATAAGCACTTATTTTACCCAAACATGCAAGTCATACTACGGAGCAGATTACATGATTTAAGCATTAAAGTACATATCTTCTTTTCTTCATGTAATCTTCAAGACTTGAATCTTCCTTGAATACTTCCATTTTGAGCAATGTATCTTTCTTTGAATGTCTTTGAAAGGCCTCCATGCTCCAAGTCTTGGAATCAACTTAACTACTGCACATGTAACATGGTTAATGTGCAATAAAGAGTATTTGACTGCTTTTTAGCATAGCAGTCCAGGAAACAGTTTCTACTGGTTTCCCACCAGTACATGGATCAATTTATATCCAACCATTTCCTACATATAGACAAGTTAGTTAAATGAATAACATGAAAAAGTAATAACTTGTCTAGGAAAACAGTGTTCAATTCTAGCTGGTTTCCAGCCAACTATTCGCAGTGCTTATTGTAACCTGTTTCCTGTAACCGTTTGTCATCACTCAAAACCTAAGGGACTCAACAGTACTTAAGGCTCTACTTTATTAAGAACCGAAGCACGAAAGAGCAGAAGTGAATAATTCGAGCGTAAACATAAAACGCCCCTTCTTCTAGCTTCCATGCATTCAACAACAGCGAATTCCAACCTCCTTTCTCACTTAAAAAATTACACCCATTGCTTTGTTTCTAACGAATTCGAACCACTAATTGTATCCAGCTAATTTATGGCACATTGCACATTCAAACCACCATTACACCTACCTACGAATTTGAACCATCAATTACCCCGAATTACATTCAAAAAATTGCAAATTTGGACATTGCAAATTTGAACCACCAATTACACCTAGTGAATTCGAACAACGAATTATAATCAGTGAATTCGAATAAAAAATCCAAAAATTTGGAATTTAAACCGCGTTATTCCAATGTAAATTAGCAAATTTGAATAACTAGTGATTCTTTAAAGGTAGGTTCCTTAAATTTTCCAACCTGTTCATAGCGCAATTTTACCAAATTTGTGGCACATTGCATTCAACTTATCTAAAAATTTTGGTGTAGGGAATTGAGAATGTGCATATAAACATGAGATTCCCAGATTTGTCATTTGTGGATATGATTTTTTTACTTTTATCTGTTGTACTTGTTAGTTTATAATATTTTGTGGTGAAGCTTATTGGCAATTTATGCTCTATACTTTGTCTGTTGATTGGTATTGTTATTGGTGTTTTGTTGATATGTCTATCGATGCAATGTGACAATGTTGTGGTCATACTCTTCACCTAAAATAGCTTATCTTGAGATACTATTGCATAATATGAGTGGATTCTACTAGATTATTGTTTGGTGTGAGATTTGATTTTTCCCCTAGTTTGTGATATTGGATAATCTCCATCATCAAAATTGATATACTCATAATAGGAAAGTAACCAAGATGATATGTATGATTTTGCGAAAATACTACTTAGGAAATAAATCAAAATTTATTGTTTTTGCCTTCACTTGGTTAAATTTATTTTAATATAAACTAAATGAAAATTTAGTATACATTTAATAAAACAATTAAATTGGTCTAAATTAGATTTATTTAGTAGAAATAATTTGCTATAACTTCAAATTCAATTTCAATTAGTAAAAACCTATAGTTTTAATTAGTAAAAGCGTATGTTGATTGGTTTAACACTTTAGGTCGGGAAAAAAAGAAAACCAAAATTGAAAATGATATGAACATTATAAGACTGATTTATTAAAATGATTGATAATTTTTTTGTTGACCCTAACTGATGTACTCGACATGAGATTAATTAATACTATTGTGTAAGAAAAAACTCATACTCGGTTGATCTGTCTAGGAGCTTATTTTTCCCTTTAAGGCTTTGAGGTCTTTTGGGATAATGCTTAGTTCTTTGAGGTTAATTTTTGTATTGATCCATGGAGATAAAATTTTCAAACCCATGATTGGACTCTTAGGAGTCCAAATATGTTCACTTTTAGACTAGTTTGTATAGATTGGATTATCTCTTGTAAGCTATATTATTTATTTTAGTTAGTTGTAAAGTATAAAGTCTCTTTTTTTTTAAATTAAAGAGGGACTTTATGCTCCTATTCTTGGAAAACCGGAGCATGAAATCTCTATTTCTACTCTAGTTCGACCCGGAGTAAAAAATATTTGTAATATGCTCCAATAATATCTAATTCGGGTCAAAACCAAAGCATAAAGCATTAAAAAATGGACTATATGTGGTTTTTTCCACTAGTGGATGTTTTCTCTAGATCTTGTAGATGCATGAGGATTTGATTGTAGCTAGAATATGCGTCTAGAAATGTTAGCATCTCACGACCAGTCCTCGTGTCAACCTTGACAATAATATGAGGTACTGGGAACATATCATTTGGGCAGAATTTGTTCAAATATGTGAAATCTATGCTAACTCATCATTTTGCATTCTTTTTGCCAACGATGACCATATTTCCTAACCATTTGGAATACTTATCTTTATGAATCTTCCTAGAATATATCAATTTTTGGAATTCCTTGTTAATAATTTGGTTCCTCTATGGGGTAAAGCGCCTCCTTTTTTGCTTAGCCAGTGTATAGTTTGGGTCTACATTAAGTTTGTGATATATGACGTTTGGATCTATTATGATCATGTCCGAATGTTTTGAAATGAAATAGTCCATATTTTCCTACAAAAAATCAATAATATGTTGTCTAAAGATATTGTTAAGAGAGGATCCTACCTTCACAACTCGATCAAATTTGGTTGGGTCCAACACGATTTTATTTAGGCATTATCCGTTTGGTGTGTTCATGTTGGGACCTTCATGTATTTGCAATATGGTTGTTTTGGTAGGCTTCAAGGTTGTGGTACAACACCTTCTTGCCATATCTTGTTCCCCTTTGATTTCCAAGACTCCCCATTGAGTTGGGAACTTGTTGCACTGGTGGAAGGTTGAAGGTATGTCCTTCATTACATGAATCCAAGGTCTTCCTATGGTCACGTTGTATGCAGATAGAGTGTTTATTATGTTGACTTTGACCTTATTGTTAACTCCTTTAGCATAAATAGTGAGTTCTATTTCACCCATGGTGTGCATGGATTTGGCACTAAAGCCCACCAAAATGGTTGACCTTTCGACGACATCTTATTTTAATCCCATTTCCTCAAGAGCACTTAAGAACATAACGTTTGTTGAACTTCCACCATATACAAGCACTCTCTTTAGTAAGTAGTTCTTAATAGTTAGAGAAATTACCAAATCATCATCATCATGATATCCCGTGTCCCCTATGTTTTCTTTGTTGAATGTAATAGGCACGCTGTGAAGTGGATTATCATGTCCGTCCTCTGGTTTTCTTGTAATCCTTTGGGATACCTTTTGTGGGGCAGAATAAGTTAATCCACTTACGTTAAACCTTCCTGCAATGACGTTAACTATTTTGGTATGTATGGGCTCGGGCTTAGGGACTTCTATCCTCTTCAGTTCTTTAGGAACTTCCTCCTTAATCTAGAGATCTTTTAAATGACCCTTTTCAAAAAGACGAGCTACTTCCTTTCGTAATTTTGTACAATCTTCTGTCTTTTGCCCGTGGTCTTGGTGGAATTTGCACCATAAAGATTTATCCTTCTGGTTGTCTAGCTTATTGCTCTTTTGTGGCCACTTAGCGGTTGCCCCCATTTCCTATAATGCACTAAGAATTATCGTAATGTTAGTGTTAAATCCATATTCTTTGACATCTGGGTAATTACCTGATCTAACGTCATTTACTCCTCCTCGTGGTTCGTATGATTTAATCCGTGAATCGCTCCTTTTAAATGTATATAACTGTTGCTCATTATTAAATCTTGGCTTGTCATCTCGCTGTTTAGTATGCGAAAGTCCTCTTGTGAGTCTGTCGTCTTCTAATCTTGCCTATGTAAGAGCTTTGTTCCTAACGTCCTTGAAGGTTGCGCGTGGATATTTGATAAGCTCGATGTATAGTTTGGAATATGGGATTAGGCCTCTCTTAAAGGCTTCTATAGCCGTCTTGGGATCACATTGTCTAATGCTAATCATCTCATTGTTGAATCTAGTGAAATACTCTTGTATAGAGTCTCCACATTTTTGAATGATCTGGTAGAGATCACTCGTCTTTTTCTCTAGTTGACGACTAGTCGATAACTGCAAAACAAACTTGTTAACTAAAACATGAAAACTACTAAGAGAAAATGGTAAACTTGTGAGCCATGATTGAGCTGGCCTAGTGAGAGTGCAACCAAATGATTTGCAAATCAAGACATGTCAGTATTCTTTTGGATAACACATGTTTGTGATTCTAGCATTGTAATCTTCCACGTGTGCATGGGGTCTGTTCTGCCATCATATAGGGGAGTCCATGGTGAGAATACTAGTTACTTGGGAATGATCATGTCGTCAATTTTTGGGATAAAGATAGGTGCTTCGTACCCATCATCTTTCACCCAATCCACGGGCATGGTACCCCAGGCATCCTTTGAAGCATTTTCAAGATCTGTGCATTTTTGGTTTTGAGCATCTTCATTCTTAACACAGTGGGGTCATCGTCTTGATTCCCTTGGTCATCTTCATTCTATGGGTGCTTCATTTCTTCCTCGTCATGGTCTTGCTCATTGTCTATGCTAGAGCCAATGGGGAATGAGATGGAACGTGTCACTCTTCCCCAACTCTGATTTTCATATTGCTTCTAACTAACTCTAATTTCTTGCGCACGCTTTGTATAGAATTCTTCATTTGATCCTACTCCTAGTCCATTTCCTCTATGCATTTCTAGAAAGCTACCAAGTCTGCCTTTGCGTTCATTAATGTGTCTAACAACATGTTTGGGGTCATTTCCTCAGTATTCTTATACATGATAAAGGGAATCAATAACAGTGATTATGACTATTTAAACTAGTTGTTGCCCCATGGTGAGCGTCAATTGTTTAATCCAAAAATCATCACCTAGTGATAACTTAAGGTCAGAATGTTTTACAACTATTTAAGTTACACGTAGGTAATGTCATGAAGAATAAAGCAAGAAAATAATGCAAATAAAATAACAAGGTAGTGATGGGGAAAAACCCAAAACTTGGGAAAAATTATGGGAGCTTGTTAGGTCGTTGTTTTCACTATATTAATGTTGTGTGCACGTAGATATAACTTTATAATAAGCGAGTTTTCTGAATGACAAAGGATGGGGTCTGTGAAATAGATGAACTTAAAGAATGGTTCAGTTTTTTGTAGTAAGTGGAGTTGTTGGATGATCTCTTTGACTCTTCTTAAATCCTTTTTAAAAGGAAAAAAGCTTCCCTTTTTACATCAAACCTGTTGGAGTCGGTTACAGATTAGGAGTGATTTATGCCCTATATCATGATGTTATTACTTCAATTATCCCATTATTATTTTCCCGTAATTGTCACTTTGAATCCCGCTAACGGTTTCAGTTACTACACGTTTGTTACTGCTCGCCCTCATTTATTCACTGCTTTGATTTGACTGATAATTCTCTTATGCCTAGTTGTCTATACGTCGAACAATATTCACGTCATGTTGGATGTGCGAGATGGTCTTTCACACACAACACCATTTACTAACTTTCATGAATTCATTATTCTATAGGTCGGGTTGCTCACGCGTCACGTAATGTGAGCGAGGTGGTTTTTACACCCATAACATGACCCAAAGCACGGGTTATTAGAGGATGATTTTTTCCCCTTTTTTTATCCTACACCTTTTTTTTGAAGTAATACTAACTGGTAGCATATCTTTCAGCTTCATGACCTTCATTTTTACTTTGCCTTTTGTGCTAAGGCCTTCACTTGTGGGCATGGTACTAGCAAAGGTGCTTCTGAGAGAGAATGTACTTTGAATAATTGATGGAGGTGTAGAAATATTGAACACTATTCTTTCTGAACAATTATATAGTACAAACATTTATGAATTTTTTTATTTTTAAGCCAATTTTTTTAAAAAATTTGAAAAATAAGCTACTGTTTAAACTAATTTAAAAAATAAGCCGAATTTAGGGTCGAATATAAAACGCTGCCTTGGACAGCGTTATACCTAATAAAAAAAGCTACTTAGGACAGCGTTTTTCATGGGACTAGATTTGGGGTTGAAATTCTGGATCATGCGAAAACGCTGCCTTGGGCAGCGTTATATGTTAGAAAAAATGCTGCCTAGGGCAGCGTTTTTCTTTTAAATTATTTTCAGAGCTAGAGCAGGGGAATATGTGCGGCAATAAAACGCTGCCTGAGGCAGCGTTTTCCTTAGGGCTCGTTTTTTTTTTCTTTTTCTCCCTTCTTACTCATTTCTTTCTTCTTCCTCCATTCCTCTCCTGCGCTTCAACGGAATTTCTTCCATTCTTCCTTCCTTACACACAATTTCCACTCAATTTTCATCCCGAATTCTTCAATTTTCTTCCTTTGACAAGGTACGTTTTTAATTTTGAATTTTTTTAAGTATCCATTTATTTTTTTAAGATTTTTTGGTTTTTTTTTTTCATTTTCATGTTATGTTAATTTCCTTTTTTCATGTTAACTTATGAATTATGAGTTATGTTATGTTTTTTTTAATTTTGTGAATTAATTTGAACTATGATTTATTTTTTCCAATTATTTTCATGTTTATATTTGTAAATATGTGAATTATTTTCGTTTTTTAGTAATTTCATAAATTATTTTCGTTTTTTTGGTAATTTCGTGAATTAATTTGGAGTTATGTTACTTATTTGTTGTTTTTGTTAATTATAAGTATTTTTGGTTATTTTTTTGTTGTTAATTATCATTAATATTTTGAGTTTATATGTTGTTAATTATTTTAGTTTCGTTTAGTATATGGATTTAGTTATGAACTTTTATTTAGGTTAGTAAACCATAAATTAGGTTAGTATATTAATTTAGGTTAGTTGATGATTTGAGGTTAGTTTATTAGTTATGGTTTTTGTATTAACTTATGGTAGTTTATTAATTTAGCTTAGGTGATGATGTTAGAGTAGTTTATTATTTTAGGGTAGTTTAGGGAATGATTTTAGTGTAAAAAATTAGTTAATTAATATAGGTTATTTTATTAATTTTATTAGCTTATTAGATTAGTTTACTTAATTATTTTAGTGTAATCAATTAATTTAGGTTAATTTAGGTTATATTATGTGATTAGTATATTAAATTAGGTTATTTTATTAATGTAGGTTAGTTAATTAATTAAGTTTAGTTTATTAGATTAGTTTATTAGGCACGATTAGTTTATTAGATTAGTATATTAATTAAGGTTAGTTTTTTAATTTAGTTATTAGGTTATTATATTAATTAAGGTTAGTTAACTAAATTATTTTATGTTATTTTATTTATGTAGGTTAGTTAATTAATTAATTAAGGTTAGTTTACTAGATTAGTTTATTAGGTAAGGTTAGTTTATTATATTAGTATATTAATTAAGGTTAGTTTATTAATTTAGGTTAGTTTATTAGGTTAGTAAATTAATTAATGTTAGTTTATTAGGTTCGTAGATTAATTTTAGGTTATGAATTTAGATTAGTTTAGGCTAGTTTATTAGGTTATGAGTTTAGATTAGTTTAGGTTATTTTACTAGATTTAGGTTACGAATTTAGATTAATTTATTGTATATTATATTCTTGAATATAATTGAATAGTTTTCATTGTTGTAGGCATCATGAATACCAATGTATACCCATTGTTATGTCGATGGGGTGGAATATTGATAGAACAAGGTGACACAGTTGGGTATGATGGTGGACAGTATAGACCTATCGTGATTAGTGTTGACAATAGTTTCTCTGATATTGTTGACATGGTATTCAATTTGTGTGTGTTTGATAGACGATTGGTGGAATTAAAATTGAGAATGAAATATCCTATTGGGTCATCGACATGTATGGCTTGCCATTCACCGATGACTATTCTGTTAAAGTATTATGGGTGTGTATTCAAAATTATCCACAGTCTGGCATTAAATTATATGTTGAGCAAGTACCCTTACCTTCTTCATATATTGGATTAATGGACATCTTATCTCAACATCAGCCATTTTCAATCATTCCATCCACAAGTCAAATACATCACGATGATAACTCAGAACTAGCTACTTCTAGTGTGAATCCATTAAACAGTACGCTTCTCAGAGATAGGTTTGGGAATTATATTTATGGAGAAAAGACCGGGCGATCTGAGGAAGGAGTAGAGGAACAGGAAGTGGATGAGGAAGCAGAGGGGGAAGAAGATGTAGAAGACGGGGAACTCTTTAACCTAGATGAAGAGGATAACGGTCATTTGAACCTAGAGCTAGAAGTTGGGACTGGTATGGAGGCCAACGAGCTTGAAGTTGAATCTAACATTCCATATTACAATGATATGGTAGAGTATGTAGAGGATGATAGCTGGACGATGATGGGCCTACCTTGCAGTGTTGATAATGAATTCGTTTAGGGAATTTAGTTCCTTAATAAGAGAGATCTCATTGAAGTTGTTAAGATGTATAACCTTAGGTCAAATACATCATACTAGTGTCGAACGTCGAACACTAGTGTGTTGGAGCTTGTTTGTAGCAATAAATATGGTTGGAGACTACGTGCTATGCTGAAGAGTAGCTTAGTTTCATTGTGGTGCTTAACAACATACAAAGGTCCACATGCTTCGTCCCGTGTTAGTGACAGTTAGAACCGAGGAGTTCGCCGTCTTAGTGCATCACTAATAGGCAACTTCATTAAGGATTGTGTTAGAGCTAATCTAACGTTGAAAGTGGCCGTAATTATAAAGATGGTGGGTGGGAGATTCCACCATACCATACCGTATCTGAAAGCATGGTATGGTAAGCAAGTCGTAATAGCAAACATTTACGGCAGTTGGGAGTCCTCTTATGAATGGTTGCCCCATATTATGCAAGCACTAATGGATACTTACCCTGGGATGGCCATGGAGTGGTATTGCAAATCAGAGAGTCTTGGTTATAGGGTGTTCCAGTGGTTATTTTGATCATTCAAACCATGCATAGAAGGGTTTAAGCACACACTTCCCCTCATTGTCATCGATGGTACACATTTGTATGGAAAATACATGGGGAAGATGCTTATAGCAATAGGGGTTGATGGGAATAATCAACTATTCCCCCTTGCTTTTGCTCTCGTGGAGGACGGGAACGAAGAGAGTTGGAACTGGTTCATGGCATACATCATACATCGTGTCACGAATAGAAGAGGGCTTTGTATGCTATCTGATCGTCACTCGGGAATTATTCAAGCCATGAATGACGTATATAGTGGTTGGATGCCTCCAGACGCATTTCATCGATTCTGCATTCGTCATGTTGCTTTAAATTTGAACACCCACGTAAAGAATGTCTTGGTAAAGAAAGCATTCATTAGAGTTGCGTTCTAGCGGAAAACTTTGAAGGTCGACAAAGCCATCAGATGAATCGCTTAGGTGTCCCCTGAAGCTGTTGAATATATCCACAACATGGCAATTGATAAATGGTTGCTTGCTTACGATGGAAGACATAGATACGGATATGCGACAACGAACATGACAGAAGTGTTTAACAGCGTAATAAAGGGAGCTAGATTTCTGCCAGTTTCAGCAATAGTAGAGCTGGCGTTCTACAAAGTGAACAAATGGTTCGTTCACAAACAAGAAAAAGGTACGGAACAAGTAGCAGCAAACTAGCCCTAAACTCATTACGTTCAGCAAAGGATTGAACTTAAAGGAAGTAAGACCATATTCCACACTGTTGAGCCGTATGACATTGGGAGCGGCGTATACGAAGTGACAAGTGGCCGAAGTGAAAGGTTGGCACGTAAGGGGGGGGGGGACGTTACATGGTACGTTTCGCTGACGGTACCTGCACGTGCAACAAGGTCCAAGTATATCACTACGTATGTTCACATATGTTGGCCGTGTGCCGTGAGTTTCACCTTTCTGAGGCACTATTCGTTGACCTACATTTCCATAGTATGACATACATGCGCACGTACCAGCCCTAATTCCACCCACTTCTTGATGATACAGTGTAGAGACCACTCATTGGAGCACGAGTTATTGCTGATGAGACTCGAATTCGAGCTAGGGGTCGTCCACGATCTAAGAGGTTACAAAATGAGATGGATGATAACACAGACCGAGGAGTTGTCCCCATAGACGAGCAGTAGTATAGAACTTTAGGGTTTCCATTTTGTACTCTTTAGCCCAAATATACTAGGATTCTTTTATGTTATGCACATTTCCATTCATTTCTTATTGCATATATGTAAAAAAATTAATTTCCAATGATATTCTCTTATTATACTAATGAAAATATATATTGTTTTTTTTCCAATGCTTATTTGGACGAACAGGATATGGAACCAGGACTAGTAGACACTTCTGTTCTCGGTCTACAGCAGACACATCATTCCCAGGTGCTATGGAATGGAACGTTAGATAGTGCGTCTACTCTTTACACTCGCCACCACTCATTTGAGTGGCCCCGTTGATGACAGAGTTTTCTGGAACGTTGGATGAGCTGGACTTTACGGGATTCATCGGTTGCAGTCATTACGCATCGACCGTGGGCTCGTGACAGCCTTAGTTGAGAGGTGGAGGCAGGAGACACACACCTTCCACCTACTTGTTGGGGAGGCCACGATTACCTTACGTGATGTGTGCATCCTGACACGTCTACTAGTGACGGGTAGGCCAGTGTCTAGACCTAGCCTCGCACCATTCGCCATGACGATCCTCAGATTGTTTGGGGTTTCCTCACCTGATGGTGCCGTGGTGGGGTCCACTATGAGATTCAGTTGGCTACACGATACTTTTGCCCATCTCCCGCCTGCAAACGCCACTGATATGGATATTTTGAGGTATGCACAGATGGACTGCTGGGTCCTTGTTTCTTATGTACTCTTCATGGATAAGTCGGGGAATAAGGTGTAGCTTATGTACTTGAACCTGTTCGACCGACCCTGGGATAATGTAGCTAGTTATAGCTGGGGCAGCACGACTCTATCATACCTATATCGGATGATGTGTCGTGCTTCTCGAGTTAGACGGGGTCGTGCAACAGTTGAGATAGCCGGGCCACTAGTCATTCTCCAGGTATGTATGTTCATGTTCTCATTCATGTTAAACTAACAAAACTATGCAACTAACTCATTCCATTCATTTCACTTACACAGCTTTGGGCGTGGGAGCATCTCACCATCTGTCGTCCATCCATACCCACACGACGCAAACAAGCTCAGGAGGGAGCTCAGGAGGTCCACATTTACGTCAAGCTAGGCCGCGCCGGAGATGGAGAGCCTTACGGAACCAGATGGCTAGTCGACCGTCTTACTCGCGTTCACCTAGCAATTGGGGTGAAATCTCTGCGAGATTTACTAGATAGGATGACGGATGAGCATGTATTATTACTACTCATTTGTAATTCGTACGTGCATTTTACATAGATTTATTTTCAATATCTAATGTTTAACTATCATTTATATATAGATGGTATGGGATCCGTTTGTTGAGGATGAGGGTGAGGAGGACGAGTGGCGTGTCGTTTCGCCACTCGTATGTTTTGAGTGCATTGAGTTTCATTTGCCGACACGAGTGATGCGGCAATACGGATCGCGTCAGGTCATACCCCCCCTATTGATACGAGCAAGGATTTACACAAGCTGGACCGACGTGGGACGGTTGGAGTGGTTTGGACAGACCAGCACAGACAATTTATTGACGCGTGGGATAGGCGTCTACAGTTCGTAGTCCAGGTTGATCCATTCGAGGGAGTTATGGACTACTTCGATCCATACTTGGTATGGTATCGACATATCACTAGGCGGTTCATCAGCCATTTCTTCCGGTCGCCTGTACCACATTTCTCCCTTGCAACCGTGTCGTTACACATCGTGGTAAGATTTCTAGCCAATTTAATTGTTCATATATGTATAATACACAACTAATATCATTTGTAATTCTTTTTGTCATGTACACTTAGGAGTTGTTGCATATTCGTGACTACGTTCACGACTCCCGAGACATCAATTTGAGTCAATATAGGTCAAATGGGATCAATTTCGGGTAGAAAGTGACCTAAACACTTGAAACACATCGATTTGAGTCAATATAGGTCAAATGGGACCGGTTTCGGGTAGAAAATGACCTAAACACTTGAAACACATCGATTTGAGTCAATATAGGTCAAATGGGATCGATTTCGAGTAGAAAGTGACCTAAACACTTCAAATGCATTAATTTTAGTCAATATAGGTCAAATGGGATCGATTTTGGGTAGAAAATGACCTAAACACTTGAAACACATCGGTTTGAGTTAAGATAGGTCAACTAGGATCGGTTTTGGGTAGAAAGTGACCTAAACACTTGAAACACATCAATTTGAGTCAATAAAGGTCAAATGGGATCGATTTCGAGTAGAAAGTGACCTAAACACTTGAAACACATTGATTTGAGTCAATATAAGTCAAATAGGATCGATTTCGGGTAGAAAATGACCTAAACACTTGAAACACATCGATTTGAGTCAAGACAGGTCAAATGGGATCGGTTTCGGGTAGAAAGTGACCTAAACACTTGAAACACATTGATTTGAGTCAATATAGGTCAAATGGGATCGATTTCGGGTAGAAAATGACCTAAACACTTGAAACACATCGATTTGAGTCAAGATAGGTCAAATGGGATCGGTTTCGGGTAGAAAGTGACCTAAACACTTGAAACACATTGATTTGAGTCAATATAGGTCAAATGGGATCGGTTTGGGGTAGAAAGTGACCTAAACACTTTAAATGCATCGATTTGAGTCAATATAGGTCAAATGGGATCAATTTTGGGTAGAAAAAGACCTAAACACTTGAAACACATCGGTTTGAGTCAAGATAGGTCAAGTGGGATCGATTTTGGGTAGAAAGTGACCTAAACACTTGAAACACATCGATTTGAGTCAATAAAGGTCAAATGGGATTGATTTCGGGTAGAAAGTGACCTAAACACTTGAAACACATTGATTTGAGTCAATATAGGTCAAATGAGATCCATTTCGGGTAGAAAATGACCTAATTACTTGAAACACATCGATTTGAGTCAAGATAGGTCAAATGGGATCGGTTTCGGGTAGAAAGTGACCTAAACACTTGAAACACATTGATTTGAGTCAATATAGGTCAAATGGGATCGCTTTGGGTAGAAAGTGACGTAAACACTTGAAACACATCGATTTGAGTCGATATAGGTCAAATGGATCGGTTTCGAGTAGAAAGTGACTTAGGCACTTCAAATAAATCAATTTCATATGCTTTGCATTTTATATACACATTAATGATATGTTATTCAATATTAGGTATGCAAAGGATTCAACGAAGAGCCCTTCTCTACTGAAGAAATCGATGTCGTCCGCAACAAACTGGCCAAGTATTGGACAAATAACTTGTTTAGATTTTGTACATTACCTTATTCTTGTGTATTTTGTAATTTATACATCAAGTTCATTAATTGGATTGTATTTTTTATGTCACTTAATATATGGTTATTTTTACGACCCTATTAGTACACATAAATGAGAGATGGATCATGTCTATATATGTATCTTGGGTTGCAGAAATTGCAAATGTAATATAACAGGTTTTGATATCTCATTTGGGCGTAGTAGGGATCAGTTTAATGTGTTTCAAAAAAAAGAAAACAACTTATATGCGGCGAGTGTCCCCAAGACCCGCCGCATATTACTCAATTATAGGCTCTTTTTCAATCTGGTTAAACAACTTATATGCGACGGTCCTAGGTCATATACGCCGCATATTATTAACAAATATGCGGCGGTTCTAGGCTAAGTGACGCTGCATATTAATTAATAATATATATATATATATATATATATATATATATATATACACACTATAGATCTATGGGTAATAATTTGAAATAATCCTTTTGGGAATCATTTGTTAGGTTATTATTATAACAAATTAGGAGAGATAAGGAAGAGAAAACTTTAACCCATAGTCAAGTGAGGTTCCATGACTTCCATCTTCAAATTATGTGACTATATAAGGAGCAGTCTACTTAGGCCATAAACTTGAAGCTCTTTTCTTCATTTTTAAATATGGGACAAAGCATTCACACTTGCAACTAATAACATATCTCCTCTTATGTGAGTATTTACACTCCCATTAAACCATGTGAAAGCGATACGTGACCCAAATCCTTAGCACTAACCTAGCCTACGGCAAAATGTCAACCTGGTTAACAAATGGACCTTCTACTCACACAAGCCCAAATGGTGCAATTAAGCTCGATGCCAGTTTGTTGTAATGGAAATGCAACTTTAATGTTAAGAGGTAAATAAAGAAAGACGCACATATGCACATATTTACACATATTAATGAATTAGAAACGCCCATAGGGCAAGAGATCAGAGAACATTATTGATCTTAAGGAGAGACCAAAGGCAAATAGTTTATATTGTATTCCATACCAAATAATAGAGGCCACAAGAAAGCATAAAATAGAAATTCATACCCAACATATATTCAAGATTTCAAGGCATTACTAACCATTATTATTTACTCCAAACGGCTAGCATTTCCCTTGTTCAAGATGTGATTTATAATAGCTACAAAGTAGTTTAGAAGATTACTCGTGTTGAACATTTCCTATTTTCCTTTGTAACCCAATGATGAAAAAAGCTCTACAACGAAATGCAAAAACTTTTTTAGTAAAACGTGATGTTGACGAGCTTCCGCCCAACCAAAAGGATACTAGGATTGGCACATTTGGAATGGGATTCAGTATCGGATTTTGAATCCCTCTTAACCTTGTCATTGCATTGACGTTTGTCACCCCCTTTTTGTACCATTCAAGGCAATACTTTTGGTCGGGGCCATTACATGAGCTATTTCATCAAAGTACACATCCTCGTCGTTGCTATCAAATATGTCATTCACTATGTTTTGTGGCATAGGATTGTGACTCTTGGAGATGGGATCCAACTAGTGTGATTAGTGAAGATGAGTCAAAGGTGGGCCCCTCTTTTTAAATTTATAAGATGGAGAGAGGGTACTTCTTATTGTTTGGCTTAGCCCTAGGAGGAACATGCAGCCTCCTATCGTCCACGATATCTTAGAGGAGGTGCTTAAATCGAATACAATCTTTGATATCATGGACCTTGCCTCTGTTGAACTTCAAAACTTATTGGGGTCCTACTTGACACTCCTTTTGTCCATGGGCGGATCCTCCGTCTAACCAATTGGTTCAATATGAGTGTTGCTTATCAAGCGATCAAATGCATTAGAGTAGGTCATCCCTAGGTTAAAGAAGACCCCACGAGGACAGTTCTAAAACCCTCCCCATTCACTCTTGCTTTGTTGTTCTTGCGGAAGTTACCTGATGTGATTCTTGATTCGAAAACCAAGTTTTCACAAGGATATGTTCTAAGCTTCGTCCTATACAGATAAATCACCAAGAACTAGGCTAGAACTGAGTTTAATTAATTAAGAGTCCACCTAATTAATCAAACCAATGAATGTTTTAACTAAAACACCCAAAACAGCAACTAACTCGCAAGTTAGCCAAAGAAATATTTAGGAAATCCAACCAAAATATCACTCGTAAATAAATGTGTTTGTTATTGATCAAATTTGTGAATGTCCCTCAAAACCGTGAATTACAAGGAATATTTATAGAAATCCTTTCCTTAAAATATTAGAACTCTAACTTGAATAAAACTCCTTCTTTTCCTAAACATATTAGAATTCTAGCTTGAATAAAACTCCTTCTTTTCCTTAGCTTGAATAAAACTCCTTCAATTCCTAAACACATTAGAATTCTTGCTTGAATAAAACTCCTTCAATTCGCCTTGATCTCCAAGCAGCCGCCACCTTGTAATTCAATCTTGAGTAGGAATCCCTCTTGAAATAGGAAACGTAACCTTGAGTAGGAATCCATCTTGAAATAGGAAACGTAACCTTGGGCGCCAAGTAACATTACACGGTTTCTTAACTAACTACTCTAACTTACTCACACGTACAAAATAATCAAGAACAAAAAGAAAATAAAGAAACCTAGGGTCTAAACCAAGAAAAACCCTTTCAAGTGAAAGGTAAAAACTTGTAGACAAAAATCTAAGAAAGCTTTTAAAGAAACCTTAAAGAACTATCAAGAAGCTTCAAGAACTCCCAAGAACGCCACCATACAAAGCGTGGCTTTGTCTTGATGCCCCAGATAGTAAGCTTGCCCTATTGAAGAAGCTTCCAAGTATAGATTCAAGCTTTCTTGACTTTCTTGGAATAATTCTTCAACATGCTCGTCATTCACATTGATGCACGCATCATTACCCTGGGATCTTGGAGCTTTCAAGGTGTTAACTTCATTAGTGGCCATTGTTTCGAGGAATAGGATTCTTCATCAAATCATCTTCGAT
Organism: Dysphania ambrosioides; assembly: GCA_026401315.1. Lineage (NCBI taxonomy): Eukaryota > Viridiplantae > Streptophyta > Magnoliopsida > Caryophyllales > Amaranthaceae > Dysphania > Dysphania ambrosioides. The sequence goes on along the minus strand of CM048670.1, from coordinate 13,003,040 downwards.
GTCTATGCCAATGTTGTAGGCACCCTCGAAGGATTCCAGAACCAAATACTTTATGTGGTTGTTATACTTGTGGAGAAGGCACGACATGAACATTCTCACGAGCTCTTTTTTTGGTGGTTGTGAGACCATTTAAGAGGCCATTTCACTCCAGCAATTTCAATGGGTGGTGAACCCTTCATTGGGGCATTACTTTAGGACTTTGATGGGTCCTTCCAAGTTTTTGTTTCTTTGTCCTTGAGAGCATAGAACAACTTTTGACAAATTAGCTCCAAGGACCCATGGGAAGATGATAGGGAATAGCTTAGGTTTTACCTTATTGATTGCCATCTTTGCTCGGATGTTATTGAGATGATAGTGAAGATCATAAGCTGACTTGAACTTGGAATATCGTTAGCCTAGAATTTTTTAGGGAGGCAAACTTTTCCCTCCAACTTATCACCACTGGCGATGTCATAGTATTTGGCCACTGTTAGTGAATTGGTAGATCATTCCTTTGATCTTTCATGCCAAATTAGCTGGGGCATTAGCACTCATAACTTGCTCAAGTTGAGTATTCATCCCCTAGAGGGACTTAGTGAGGTAATTGAGCGCAGCTGGGAGCTGGTTATTTTCTCTGGTGAAGTCATATTCTAAAAAGGAGTGTGCTAAGAGCTAGGAGACGAATTGGATGCCACCTCAAAAACTGGAAAATGTTGTTATGCTGATTTCCTATTCAATCTTCAACCAAGCCTTCATGCCCAAACTAACGAAATCATAGAAAAGTAGAATCTTTAGGACTTTGCACATGGTACACTAAGACTCGAGTCGATTAGGGTTGAGTGTTTAGGGTCAAAGTCAGAAGAGATGATATGTATGCATGGTGCAATTACAAGTATGATGTAACTACATGATCACCTTTAATGAAAATGGTGCATGACCTAGTTTAGGGAGTCGGCCTTTGTTACAAAATGATTCCATATGCATGAGACAAACTCTGTATGAAAGGACTCAACATACATTATTCGCGCTTTAAGGTTAAGGATTTAGTGGAGTTTAATGGTAATTTCAGAGTTTTATTCCGAGGGGCATTTTCACGATTTTGCTGGTGAGGGGTAATTTCGGGATTTTACCCCACATAAGATTTTGGTGGGAAGGTTAGTTTTTACCAATTGGATTGGGCAAGTTCTTATTTTCACACAATGGTGAGTAAGTTTGGATTCGTTGAGCCTCAAAACGATAAGGGTGTGAAGTTCAAAGTCAATAGACAACAACTTAAACACTACTATGAAGGAGACTTAGTTGGGTTGGTGTAAGAGATCAACTTCCATGACCCCGACTCCCATTGTGCATATAAAAAAACACGGTCTAGCTTATGACAAAAAATAAACGCTTTTCGGGAGGCAACTCAAAGTCTTAACTCTTCTTGTTTCTTTTTAATTTTAGTTGTTAGTTTTAGTTTGTTTTATTTTAATTTTTGGATTCACTTAAATTAGTTTTTTATTTTTATTTTTGCTCTATTTTATTTTAGTTCCTTAAAGAGCTAATAATGTGTGTTTGTCGTTGTTTTATTGTCTATGTACGAGGAATTACGAAATTTTGATCAACCTTGAAGACTCCACCTTGATTACTAATGTTTTTATGTTTAATGATGGAAGTCAAAATGCAAAGTCAAATAGAGTTGAAAACTTGATGGAAACCAAAATGCATAGAGTTGACAATGTGTTGGAAGTAATGGAAGCTATAATGCAAAAGCTTTATGCATTCTGTCAAAGGACGAGAATAACTCTTGAGCCACGTCTTCAAAAGCTTGAGCCACGTCTCAAAACAGTCAGCAAAGTTTAAACACTTTGTCAAAGGATAAGAATATTCTAATTGCCTATCTTGTGTTTTATCCTTTCCCTCACTTATTTTATGCTCTAACCTAACTTATTTATACATGATTTGATTGTCAAAGATATATCATATTTTCAGCAAATAAGTGATGCTCATATATGTTGAAGATTGTTCAAGTTAATTTTGGTAAATACCAAAATTCAAGCATTGTGGTTATGGAAGACGAAATCTATTTTGAAGCTTCAAAGTGCAGCAAATAAAGTGGAAATATTCTTGCTGTAACATATTCAATGATATCAATCTTCTACAGCCAAAATGAATTATTCTCTACAGCCATATTGGAGGAAATATTGCTGAAAGTATTGAAGTCAAATCAGATTTTCAGCATCCTATTTTGAGCCTCCTTTCAACGGCCTGAAATCAAGTTCAGTATATATTCAAAGCTTTGAAGCTGAAGAAAGTAAGAGAGACAACGTGAGATACAACGAAACAAAAAGAAAAGAGCAGAAGCTTTAATCGTGAATTTCAGTCACAAGCACATCAACAAAGCTTCATTATTTTCTCTCTAGTTCCATAAACTTTTCTTGTATTTAGATTGAGAGAAAATCAAAGTATAATCTCTTGAGCGTTTAAAAGAAATCTTTTTAGAGAGTGTTATACTAAGAGTATACCCATAATACTCAAACGTATAGAAAAAGAGAGAGCTTTTTATTACTAGGATCTGAGATGCTAAAGTGTAGCTGGGGTGCTATGGAGTAGAAGATGGGGATTAAGATCTTCTAGGGTGCTTTAGATCTCTAAAGGAAGTAATAAAATAGCGAGTTAAATCCTAAGGGTTGAACAACCCTAGGCGGAGACGTAGGCAAATTAGTTGCCGAACTTCGTATCAAATCTCCGTGTTTTGTCTCATCTCATTTCTGCCTTCATTGCTTACGTTTTATGTTTGCTTCGCTCATCAATCAAAGCAGCGAACAGTCAAAGCCTGAGTAAAAGCCTTTGAAACCAATTTCAAGGCTTTGACGTCCAGTTTCAAAGATAAGCCTTAACGCTTATATTCCGCCTTTGAAAGTCAGTTCAAGGCCTTGAGACCCTGAACGCGAAAATCGGTTATACTCTATTCACCCCCCTCTAGAGTATAATTAATCATATTCCATCTCCCTATTGATTCTTTAATTAGTATCAGAGCTAGACTCACAAGGAAAAGATTTAATCATCTGTGAGGAAAAATGAATTCAATAGGTGATGGTGGTTTTGCTCAAGGAAGGTCTACCAATCGCCCTCCTCTATTTTGTGGTAATAATTTTGCCCATTGGCGTTCATTAATGCAAATGTTTGTGATTGATCAAGATTTGGAACTCTGGGATATTATCAAGAAAGGTCCTAGGGTGCCAATGAAGACTAATGAAAGCGGCACAATGGTTCCTAAAGAAGATGATGATTTTACGCAATCAGATTTGGAAAGTGTTGCTAAAAACTATCGAGCCATGAACCTTCTCTATTGTGGTTTAGATGCAAATGAATTCAATAGAGTTTCTGCATGCAAAAGTGCTAAAGAGATATGGGATAAATTGGTGGTCACATATGAAGGAACGAGTCAAGTCAAAGAGAGCAAGATAAGCATCTTCCTTCGACAATATGAGTTGTTCAAAATGACGCCTAATGAAACCGTGAAAGAGATGTTCACAAGATTTACCCAAATAGTGAACAATCTGGATTCTCTTGGTAAGGTATTCACAAATGAAGAAAAGGTGAGAAAGATTCTACGGTGCCTTCCAAAATCAAAGTGGGGTCCGAAGGTAACCGCGATAGAAGAAGCTCAAAATTTGAGAACCTTGCCTTTGGATGATCTTCTTGGAAAATTGATCACACATGAGATGTCTCTTAATGAAGAAGATGGTGAACCAGCATCTTCAACCAAAAATTTAGCACTCAAAGCAAAGAAAGAAGAAGCTACAATGGACAATGAAGATAGTGATGATAGTGATGATGAAGATCCATTTGCTCTTATCGCTAGAAGTCTTGCCAAGATTCTGAAAATGAAGAAGAATTACTCAAGAGGCAGAGACTATCATTCAAATAAATATAAGGGTAAGTCATCCAACTCAATGAATAAAGTTAATACACTAACATGCTATGAGTGTGGTGAAACAGATCACTTAGTGAAAGATTGCCCTCAACGAAAGAAGAAGCCTTTCCCCAAAAAGGATTATAAGAAGAAAGCTATGGTTGCTTCATGGAGTGATTCAGATTCATCTAGTGACTCAGAAGATGAACAAGCAAACCTATGTCTTATGGCTAATCATGATGATGCAAAGAAAGAACATCTTGAGGTAATGGTGAAAAATTTAATCTCAAGTCCAATTGATGTTCTGTCCGAATTCTTGCAAAATATGATTATAAATGAAGAGAGTTTGATTCTTGAATCCAAGATTCTTAAGGAGAAGCTAAACCAACAGGTAAGTATTTCTGAAAGTCTCGCTAAGGAACTAACTGATCTCAAAGCCTCTCAGTCAGCTTTTAAACTCAGGGTTCAAGCCTCGGAGTCATCCTTTGACACCCAGGTCAAGACCTTGAAAACTGAAAACACTGTTTTAAAACGAAAGCTCGCCTCTTTGAGTTATTGTAATGATAACTTGGAGAAGGAAAAGAAGCTACTGGCTGGGAAGTGTAGAGAGCAACATAATTCCTTGGTTAGATTTGCTCACTCCGAATCTACTCTTAAAAAAATGCTAGGTGAGCACCAATCATCCTTGAATAAAAGCGGTCTTGGTTACAACAAAAATTTTCCAAATAAAACCATGACCACGTTTGTAAAAGCAAAGGATAATTGGCGAACACCTACATGTTTTTACTGTTGTAAAAAGGGTCATACTAAGCTAACTTGTCCTTTTCGTAGGAATGACCCTCAAATTCTTAAAAATTCATTTCCTATTGTTCTTCGAGACCAGATCAAGCAAGTATGGGTTCCTAAAGGGACTAGACCACCTAACATGGTCCATCCCAATTATGAATCTAAATTTGCAATTTGGTCTAGTCGAAAGGTTTGATGTTTTGTTCTTTTGTAGGAAATCACCAAGAGCAAATATTATAAGTGGATTCTAGATAGTGGATGCTCACGGCACATGAGTGGGAAGTCCTCTTTATTTTCAATGATCAAAGAGCAATCTGCTGGAACAATTACACTTGGTGATAAAGGAAAGTGTAGAATAATTGGTATTGGAAAAGTTGGAGATAATGCATCAAACACCATTGATGATGTGTACCTAGTTGAAGGTCTTAAATACAACTTGCTTAGCATCTCTCAATTATGCGATAAAGGTAATAAAGTCATCTTTGATAAAGAAAAATGCGAGGTACAAAGAAAGGTGGACGGTAAAATTATTTTAATTGCTCCTCGTTGCAATAATGTTTATGCTTTTCATACTAACCAAGTTGCAAGTACTAGCTTAAAATGTCTTAAGGCCTTGACCAGCGACTCAAGGCTTTGGCACAGAAGGTTAGGTCATATTAATATGCATACCATGAAGAAGCTTTTCTCAAAGGACTTAGTACGTGGACTACCAAAGTTAGATTTCAAAGAAAAAGAGCTTTGCAAAGCATGTGCAAGAGGTAAACAAACAAAAGGATCCTTCAAAGCCAAAAAGGTTGTAAGTACCTCTCGCCCAATAGAGCTTCTACACATAGATTTATGTGGTCCTATGCGTGTTAAATCACCTAAAGGTAAACAATACATCCTTGTTGTTGTTGATGATTTTTCCCGTTTTACTTGGATTTCATTTTTGCGTGAAAAATCAGAGGCTTTACTAGAGTTTTCAAAAATTTGCAAAGAATTACAAACATTAAAAAACCTACCCATAGTTGCTGTGAGAAGCGATCATGGTAGAGAGTTTGATCAACTAAAGTTTGATAACTTTTGTGCTAAATATGGTATTTCTCACAATTTTTCAGCTCCTAGGACACCTCAACAAAATGGAGTTGTGGAACGAAAGAACCGCACTCTTGAGGATATGTCTAGGACAATGCTTTTGGAAAATGATTTGCCAAAATACTTTTGGGCAGAAGCTGTTAATATAGCAAACTATATTTTAAACCGTTGTTTGATTCGCCCTATTTTAAAGAAAACTCCTTATGAATTGTTTAAAGGTAAAAAGCCTAATATTTCCTATTTCAAACCTTTTGGATGTATGTGCTTTGTTCATAATAATGGCAAAGATAACCTTGGTAAATTTGATGCACGTAGTGATGAAGCAATTCTGTTAGGTTACTCCTTAAATTCTAAAGCTTATAGAGTTTTCAATAAGCGTACTAAAGTTGTTGAAGAAAGTGTACATGTGATCTTTGATGAAACCGAGAACGGTATCTTGAGTGATGGTTTTACAGGTTTAAACTTGAATAAGAATGAAGGATATTCATTTGAGACAGAAGGAGAAGAAAGTTCGTCAGATAATGAAATGGAGAAATCTGCCCAGAATATGCAAGAGCCAATTTTAGACGCAGATGAATTAGATCAAAGTCTTAACCAGCAGCCTCAAGATCTTGAAACTCCATCTCAAAGTCTTGAGCAGACGAACAATATTATATCAGAAGTCACTCTAGGGCCTTCAGAACCATCTCAAGGCCTTGAAAGGATACTTCAGGAAACTACATCAGTTCCTTTGATGCTGCCACGAAAGTTCAAATACTCCTCATCTCATCCAACAAACAATATAATTTCGGATCCAAAAGCTGGTATACAAACACGCTCTAATGTTAAAAATTTGTGTGCATTTCACGCTTTTGTTTCTCTTGTAGAACCGAAGAATATCAATGAAGCACTTCAAGAGCCCGATTGGATTTTAGCTATGCAAAGTGAGCTAAATGAATTCGAAAGAAATAAAGTGTGGACACTTACACCAAGACCAAAGGATCATTCAATTATTGGAACAAGGTGGGTGTTCAGAAAAAAGCTTGATGAAAATGGAAAGATAGTGAGGAACAAAGCAAGATTAGTAGCCCAAGGTTATAATCAAGAAGAAGGGATAGATTATGAAGAGACATTCGCTCCCGTGGCTAGAATGGAGGCTATTCGAATGCTCCTTGCCTTTGCTTCCTTTATGCGAATTAAGTTATTTCAAATGGATGTCAAATGTGCATTCTTGAATGGTTATTTACAAGAAGAAGTATATGTTGCTCAACCCCCCGGTTTTGAAAATGACAAATTTCCAAATCATGTTTTTAAACTTGACAAAGCGCTCTATGGTTTGAAACAAGCTCCAAGGGCTTGGTATGAGCGTCTTTCAAAATATCTTTTAGAAAATAATTTCAAAAGAGGGTTGATTGACAAAAATCTTTTTGTGAAAACGAAAGGTAAAGATTTATTAATAGTTCAAGTTTATGTTGATGATATTCTTTTCGGTGCTACTAACGATTCCCTTTGCAAAGAATTTTCTGAGATTATGTGTAGGGAATTTGAGATGAGTTTAATGGGTGAGTTGAACTTCTTCCTTGGATTGCAAGTTAAACAAGAGAAAGGAGGTATATTTATAAATCAAAGCAAATACGCAAGAGATCTCCTTAAGAAGTACAATATGACTCAATCTAAAGAGGCTAAGACTCCTATGAGTTCGTCATTACTTTTAGATCAAGATGAAAATGGTAAGTTAGTAAATCAAAAGGAATATCGAGGTATGATTGGATCTCTTCTCTATCTCATGGCAAGTAGGCCAGATATTATGTTTAGTGTGTGTATGTGTGCTCGTTTTCAAGCTAACCCCAAAGAATCTCATTTGAGTGCAGTTAAGAGGATTTTACGCTATCTCAATAGGACAAAGGATTTCGGTCTTTGGTACCCTTGTAATAGTAACTTTGAACTTATTGGATATTCAGATGCTGATTTTGCAGGTTATAAAGTAGATAGAAAGAGTACTTCAGGTTGCTGTCAATTCTTGGGATCATCTCTCATTAGTTGGCATTCAAAGAAACAAAATTCGGTGGCACTCTCTACTGCCGAAGCCGAATACATTGCAGCTGGTGCTTGTTGTTCACAAATTTTGTGGATATCTCAACAATTAAGAGACCTTGGGTTAGACTTCAAAGGCATACCTATTAAGTGTGACAACACGAGTGCAATTTCCATAACGAAGAATCCAGTTCAGCACTCTCGCACTAAACATATTGATGTTAGACATCACTTCATACATGATCATGTGGAGAAAGGAGACGTATCTATATCTTTTATTTCTACTGATTTGCAACTCGCTGACATCTTCACAAGCCTTTGAGTGAAGAACGATTTAACTTTATTCGTCTTGAGCTTGGAATGTTAAATGGGGAAGCATCCTCGTAGGGGGAGCTATTTGAGTAAGTTATATATGTTTATTTTTGCATGTGTATGTCAAAGTCTTGACAATCTTGTCATTGCCTTGACGTACTATCACTTTTTAATATTAATATTGGATCAAAATGTTTGGTACTTATCCTATAGATAATTATCAAATATTTATTAAATGATTTTTGAAATGTTTTGGATACAAAAATTGCAAATGGATCTGTTTATTTTGCTTTCAATGTTTTTAAAATCTCATTCCATTCGTTTTAAAAATTCTCATGCCCTTGAAGCTGTTTTCAAAGTTTTCCACGTATTTTATTTTTAGCTTTCAAAGCCTTGACTGATTGATTTTTTTTTTTAAACAACGCCTTTTTGTTTTCATGTCTTTAAAGGTTTTACTGTTTTATATCTTTTTGTTATTTTGAACAAGTCTTCTTGTGATCCAACATTTATATTTTCCCACCTTGTCGGAAGACAAAAAGGGGGAGAGTATTTATTATCTATTTAAAGGGGAGAATATTTTTTTTATGCATTTTATTCTTTGACATTTGCAAATAATGTTTTGTCTTCCATCAAGGGGGAGATTGAAGACTCCACCTTGATTACTAATGTTTTTATGTTTAATGATGGAAGTCAAAATGCAAAGTCAAATAGAGTTGAAAACTTGATGGAAACCAAAATGCATAGAGTTGACAATGTGTTGGAAGTAATGGAAGCTATAATGCAAAAGCTTTATGCATTCTGTCAAAGGACGAGAATAACTCTTGAGCCACGTCTTCAAAAGCTTGAGCCACGTCTCAAAACAGTCAGCAAAGTTTAAACACTTTGTCAAAGGATAAGAATATTCTAATTGCCTATCTTGTGTTTTATCCTTTCCCTATTTCACTTATTTTATGCTCTAACCTAACTTATTTATACATGATTTGACTGTCAAAGATATATCTTATTTTCAGCAAATAAGTGATGCTCATATATGTTGAAGATTGTTCAAGTTAATTTTGGTAAATACCAAAATTCAAGCATTGTGGTTATGGAAGACGAAATCTGTTTTGAAGCTTCAAAGTGCAGCAAATAAAGTGGAAATATTCTTGCTGTAACATATTCAATGATATCAATCTTCTACAGCCAAAATGAATTATTCTCTACAGCCATATTGGAGGAAATATTGCTGAAAGTATTGAAGGCAAATCAGATTTTCAGCATCCTATTTTGAGCCTCCTTTCAACGGCCTGAAATCAAGTTCAGTATATATTCAAAGCTTTGAAGCTGAAGAAAGTAAGAGAGACAACGTGAGACACAACGAAACAAAAAGAAAAGAGCAGAAGCTTTAATCGTGAATTTCAGTCACAAGCACATCAACAAAGCTTCATTATTTTCTCTCTAGTTCCATAAACTTTTCTTGTATTTAGATTGAGAGAAAATCAAAGTATAATCTCTTGAGCGTTTAAAAGAAATCTTTTTAGAGAGTGTTATACTAAGAGTATACCCATAATACTCAAACGTATAGAAAAAGAGAGAGCTTTTTATTACTAGGATCTGAGATGCTAAAGTGTAGCTGGGGTGCTATGGAGTAGAAGATGGGGATTAAGATCTTCTAGGGTGCTTTAGATCTCTAAAGGAAGTAATAAAATAGCGAGTTAAATCCTAAGGGTTGAACAACCCTAGGCGGAGACGTAGGCAAATTAGTTGCCGAACTTCGTATCAAATCTCCGTGTTTTGTCTCATCTCATTTCTGCCTTCATTGCTTACGTTTTATGTTTGCTTCGCTCATCAATCAAAGCAGCGAACAGTCAAAGCCTGAGTAAAAGCCTTTGAAACCAATTTCAAGGCTTTGACGTCCAGTTTCAAAGATAAGCCTTAACGCTTATATTCCGCCTTTGAAAGTCAGTTCAAGGCCTTGAGACCCTGAACGCGAAAGTCGGTTATACTCTATTCACTCCCCCTCTAGAGTATAATTAATCATATTCCATCTCCCTATTGATTCTTCAAACCTGATGGTTTTCCATCGCCCCATGGACTTCTTCTCTTCTGATTTTGTAATATTTGATCAACCCACATCACCCGATGGATTATTCTTCTAATGTTTGTGAGAAAATCTTATCAGCCCGATGGACTTCTTCTCCTCTAATTTTGTAAAATCTGAACAGCTAGCTTGATTTCCATCGCCTAATGGATATTCCTCACCTGTATGTGAGCAAATCTGATCAACCTGCTAGATTCCCATCGCCTAATGGGTATTAGCTGATTTTTTTTTCAAAAAAAATTTAAAAAGATGAAGAATCAAAAACTTAAACCCCACTCTCTACACCATTCAAAGCAAAGGAATTTCACCTATTTATGGATTGTCTTGCTCATTTCTCTCAAGATGTTCTTGATCGCTTAGACAAACTTAACGAGAGAGAGTAACGAAAACTGATCCTATTGTTCTTTCTTTACGCTAACAGATAGGAGCTTCTGGCATCACTTTTCTCTCTGTTAATGCTCCTCTTGGAGCACCTTCAAAGGATGAAGCTTATACTGAGTAAGCTTTTTCTTTCCCTTTCTCATAGTTTTATGCTTTTCTATAGTGAGGACGGTGTGTTTCATCTAGCTTAGGGGAGGGATACTTATCTTTATTGCTTTCTAAATAATAATTATAAAAAAAAATTAGTCTTTGGTGTTTCTTATTCTCCCTTAATGTTACTACTAGATTATTTGGCTGATTTGTGCCGTATGGTTAATATTTTTTAAAACTTGAGTTTTTGAGCATTATTGTCGTTGGTGTTTTTACTCTTTGATAGGAATTAGACCATTTGAATGCTTTGACTTAGAGGATGTGATCACAGGTGTTTCACGATGTTGCTTTTATAGGGTGAAACTTACTTATGTTTTAAGAATCTCGTCTTTGTTACATGGAGTCAAGCAACAATCTAGCTTGAGGGAGTTTGATGAAACACAATTTATAGAGTTTTTAGGCATTTTTAGGTTGTATTATTAGAGCATATTATTTTATTTAGTTGCATTTTAGGTATCATTTTTATAAGATTATCCATTTTGTACTCTATTATACTTATGTTTGTGGTTTTCCTAATATTTCAAGTAGTTTTCCTAATATTTCAAGTAGTTTTATAGCTATTTGAATGCTTTTGAAATAATCTTGGATGAGTTGGATAATTATTGCAAATGTACTCGATGAATTGAGGATTTCACTTGATGGATTCATACTCGTGGATGATTTAATTGATGTTCATATTCATATGAAGTAATTTTGGTCTCTACAAAGATTGAAAAATAATTTGCTAGGTCAATTTGAGTTGACAATAAGGAGATATAAGAGTTGAAGAGGAATAAATCTGACACATGTTTACTCTTTTAATCATAACTCAAGTTTTCTACAAATCAAATTGATGTGAATATATTTGGGTTGTAAAGTAGACTTGAAGAGGTTCCCAATGCTAGATCATATGTCCACTAGAAGTTCCTAGAACAAAAGATACAGCCTTGCAAAGTTATAATCAGATTAAACCATTAATTTATCCCTAATACCTAGTTTAGCATCTTATCTTTATATTTTAAAACACCTAAGTAGAAAATAAATACAATAGGGACTTATTATTATTATGTTTACTCATTTTTTCTTAGGCTTTTATTGTTTTAGGTTTTATCTTCTGTAAAGAACAAGAGTTTTTTTTTCCTTCTTCTCCTATTGAGGAAAAAACCCTAGTTTATATTTTATCCATTAATCAAGACTTAAAGAGGTACTTTTTATTTCTTTCTTCTCTATTTTATTTTGTTTATTGCTTTGACTTCTATCATCATTGATGATTAGTATTACCTTTTTTATTTCTCATTTATGAATTTTATGTTTATTATGGTCATTGTTTTTATCATTTTAATCATGAGAGTGAGCAGATTTCTTTCTAGGGTCTTGGGCATCCATGAACACTCTAATGAAATAGTTACATGCTAATTAATTGATTTCAAGTTAACAATTGAATTCCTATTATTTGTTTATCATTGCTTATAATTAGATTATGGCCAATTTTAATTGTATATTGGGTAATTGTTGAATTTGATATCGAGAGGTAAAAATACCACAATAAGATCATAGAATAATAGGCTTGACAAATCCAGGCAAGAGCTACTAGTAGAAAAAGTCTATTTGCTGCGGTTATTTAACCTTATTTGCTGCGGTTATTATACCGAAGCACATATAAAACCAACAAATGCTGCGGTTTTTTTGACGCAGCACTTATAATATTATTTGTTGCGGTTATTTAAAATAACCGCAGCATTAATTACCCTTATTTGCTGCGGTTATTTATAAAAAACTGCAGCATTAATTATTAAAAACTAAAAAAAAAATTGACATACTTATTTGCTGCGGTTTTTAGTAATAACCGCAGCAAATATACCTATTATTTGCTGCGGTTTTACCAAAAAACCGCAGCAAATATTTTTTAAAAATAATAAAAAATATTTTTTCAGCATTATTTGCTGCGGTTTTTCTAATAACCGCAGCAATTGATGGTTACCAGAACAAAAAAAAATAAAAATGAATAGGTCATAAAAGATAAGAAAAGCTAAGAAATGATGAATCGTGAAGCATATAAATCGAAAATTCAATTATGACCACTCGTTTTCGCACGCAAAATTGCGATCTACAATATTTTGTACTCAAAATAAACAACCAATTCATTCCTCATAGATTTCGGGTGCTATTCCAAGGTTTCGTAAAGTTCGAAGAGGCATATCTTTTAGCCCGGTGATCCAAATGGTGTAAATTTTTTTTTTAAACCACCTATTTTAAGAGGTACTACACAATTATGTTAGCCTTTAGTGGCTTTGGTGACGTATTATTTGAGATATTGAAAAAAAAACTTTGAGAAGCCATAAAATTGACTATGGGACTCCGAATAGGGCTTATAATATGTCTAACTTGTGTATTTTTGAGAGATCTACAGGGGAAAGGGGGATTTGTCCACTCATTATCTCCAAAAAAGGCCTCTAACACCCTATAATTTATGAAATTCGATTTTTAAGGCTTATTCTTTCATAAACGCAACATGTAACATACAGATCTGAACATATAAGAAGTTTTTATCTTCGCATTTATATATTAACAAATTATGGACAAAAGAATTTAAAAAAAAATATATACTAGAGTTTAAGGCAAATACAAACCGTGATTTTGAGCTTCGGAGTATGAAGACTTCTTAAAAATGGGAGAGATGAGTAAGTTATAAGGTTAGGGTTAGAGACAAAATGGCCTGGGATGTTAGGTTATGGGGTTAAGGTTAGGGTTAGGTTTTTTTTTGTGCGCTGAAGTGTTGGGACGATTCTGGGAAAGTTTTCGTGTTTGAATGGCCTGGAACAGAAAAGCCTGGGTTTTTATATTAATGAACAAGTGTTGCGGTTATTTAAAATAACCGCAGCACTTATGAGTCACAAGTGCTGCGGTTATTTGAAATAACCGCAGCACTTGTGACTCATAAGTGCTGCGGTTATTTAAATAGCCGCAGCACTTGTAATAAATGTTGCGGTTATTTTTATAACCGCAGCACTTATGTTATAAGTGCTGCAGTTTTTTGAATAACCGCAGCACTTATTGTTATGTGCTTCGAAATTTATTTAACCGCAGCAATTGAGGCGAAGCAATTGAACTGTTTTCTACTAGTGAGCAAGACCCGCTAGAAGAGTCTTGAGGGAGACTAAGTTTGAGAGAATTAGTGAGACTTAGTTCGATGAATTCAAGAAACCCGTTAGTTATCATTTCTCAATTGATTTTTTTGTTCATGGTGAACCATTGCCCTAGGCCTTAGCTAATTTGAAATCAAGTCTTCTCTAAATTTTCATTGTTAGTTTCTTAGTTAACTACCCTTCCAACCAAGGCTCTTTCATATAGTTTAAACTTTTAAGAACTAATAGAATTGCACCACTTCCCTAAGGATACGATCCCTACTTCCCTAGCTATATTAGTTGGTGTTGTCGGTTTATTTTTTAGAGGGGTACGACAGCCTGTTCAAGGAGTAATTCCTTAAGGATTTATTTAAATTCTAATGAGAATCATCCATTCAGGGACTGGCTCTCATACTATGTCCAGCTTCTTAATAGCATGGATGAATTAACAGCTCTAGGATAGTCCAATTCATTGCAACTCTATAGGCTTTATGGACAACTAGGAATGACAGGGTATTTAAAGACAAAAAGAATGATGTCAATGACTATTTGGGCCAAATCTTTCTCCTTCTTGTAGAGCATGAAGCCTTTTTGGAAGAAAATTCCAAAAATCTTTGATTTCTACACCCCCTAGAAGAAGGCCCTTCTAGCCCACCTGGTTTTTTATATGGTATCTCTAGGAAGAAACCACTCTAATGGGAAAGTGGAAGGAATTAGTCAAGTAAAAGGCCCATGAAATAAGCTGGATGGACAAGTAAGATCAACTTGGGTGGTGTAATCAGCCCTAATTGCAGGGAAAGTGGGAAGCAGAAGCTCATCCCAAAGATTTGCTTCATCAGCTACTTTGGCAAAAGCTTTAGCTTGCCATCAAGCCCTACAATGGTGTTAAGATGATAATGGGAAGATGGTCCACCTCTTATCAGACTCAACGATCTTAATATCCTCTTTTCGCCAAGGAGCCTCATCTAATTTTGAAATAACAAATACCATTTCCAAAATTAGGAATATAGGTAGTTCTTTTAAGGTTTCCATTATCCATAAGGTAAATCGAAAACGTTTTGATAAGGTCTATATTCGAGCAATTTTAACTAGACTCTCAACTTATCTTATTCCCTTTAACTTGTTTTATATTTATTGTCCTTGTGTGAAAAAAAAATTGGACCAGTACTGTTATAACTTACTACTTTTATCCATGCACCAGTACAGTTATATGAATGAATGATACGGCAGTCCAAAATCCACTAACCCACTGTCAACAATACGCCTTTTAGCCGTATTATCTTTTCTATATCAAATTCATCGTACAATTTTACTGGCATACTTTGGACATCTTGGTAGCGTTTGTGCATTCCGGTTTCCCACGTCTCACACTCTTACTTCCTTCAGTAAACAACATTTTATAAAAAAAATTAATGCTATTTGACTATTTTGTTCTTATTGATTTTTGTAAAACATGGCGTTTTAGTGTTATTACTCACTTTAGTCTAAAGTACTTTGCCACCGAAGTCCTACGAGACCTACCTAACTTCCAATAAACGGTGTAAATTAAAACACTCACTGCTAGAGAAGGCGATATGCTTATCTACTTACAGCAGCTGATATAACAGAAAATATTAAATCTTTAGTGATCCTCTAAAGGTAGGGTGTTAAAAATTGACCCAACCAGCTAACCCGACTCAAACTCAACCCATTTATAAAGGGTTGGGTTAAAATTTTCAACCCAACCCTACTCAATTAATAATTAGGTTGGGTCGGGTTGAAATTTCTAACCCGATTTCAACCCGACCCGACCTGTTTATTATTGGGTTTGATTTTTATATATGGGTCGAATTTAATTAACGTGGGTTATAAACTCAAGTCAAAATTACCACAAGCCAACCCATTTTTCTACTTTCTATTTGCATTCAGCCACTCTGCCTCTTAACTCTTAGTTCTCGATTTTTCATTTTTTCATTTCTTTGTCACTTGTCAGTACTCTCTACCTCTTCTTCACTTCTCATTACTCTCTACCTCTTCTTCACTTCTTATTACTCTATACCTCTTTTTAACATATTATCAAACTTTTTAATTTGATTGTATTAAGACTTTGTTAAGATTTGAGATGTTTATTTTGCATTGCTTAGAATTTGAAAAACTAAAAACTCAAATGACTAAACAGGTTATGTTGGGTTGAAATTTTCAACCCATTTAATAAACAAGTTGGGTTTGGGTTGACATATTTTAACCCGAACCCAACTCAACCTATTGCCACCCTTATCCAAAGGTAGATAAGCTTACGTTCAATAGGTAATTTTTTAATTTCATAATGAAGTTGGGAAAATAATTAAATTTGGTGTTATTGTAGTTAGTGGGAAATCCTAGATTACATAACACACGTATCTTATGGATGGTCAACAATTTAGTTAGTTAAAGTTTTGGGATGGCATTCAAAACCTAATATTAAATTTTATCTACATCATGATACTTGAGGCTCACTTTACACCAAAAATAAAATACCCTATGCATGCAAAACTATGAGGAATAGATGAAACATATGAATATACTCAGTTCCCATATTATAAGTAATTATTTTTAAAAATATTTTAGGTACTCCATATATCATATGCAATGTAATTGTATACTAATTTAGTTGATTAAAGTTTTGGAAAGGATAGTCATAACCTAAGATTGAATTTTATTATAATGAATTACTATTTTTGTGTCTCTTAGGGCCGAAACCAAAGGGGGTTTGGGAAGGCTATAACCATTTCCTTGGCTCCCTATAAATTTTATAGCTTTTAATTTCCTTCAATTCAACTGGTTTAAGCTTGCAAATTTCTTCCACATGACAAGTGTTCAAATCTTGCACACCCGGTTGTTGAAATCGCAATCCGAATCACATGATCATATGATCCGATGATCTGATTTTACCTAATTGATCTGAATCACATGTAGAATAGCTACCATGTAAGATCATTGTAGGATCGGATAAAATCAGGACAAGATCGTTCAAAATTGACCAAAAGCGTAAAAATTAGGACATGTCTGATTTGGATATGAACAATATCAATGAATCCTTCTTTAATCTAATAAAAAGGGTTTTAAATCCACCTTCTTTGATCTCAGGATGACTTCATCATGGTGCTATGGTGTATCTGGTTACATAGAAATTAGGTTGTCTTCAATGACTCACAACCAAGTACTACAAGGATTATGATGCTATTTGACGAATGGAGAGATAGATTGAGTGGCTTCAAAGTCGTTAACCCATATAATGGATTTCTATATTCGCGTGCAGAAGCTAACCTTAGCTACTAGAATAAAGGCACACTTGAGGGTAGGAGGTGTCTTATCCTGGAAATAGACGGAGCATAGAAAATGGTGAAGCAGAAGCATGGTCCCCCTTCTTTATAGGGTGGATAAGATATTGGCAACATTGCCCCTTCAGATTGAACTTCTAGCCATCTTTAAAGTTATTCAACATGCAAGAAGATTGTGTTAGGGGTGTGTTGTTTGTTCTGATAGTAGCTTAGTGGCGAACTTACTAAGGAACCCTGTGTCAGCTCCATCAAATCTCAAGATGCTTATAGCTGATATCCTTCGCCTTTGTGACAACTTTTACTTTGTTTTTTGTACTAAAGTTAATAAATCAGCAGTGTCAACCGTCCACTCTCTGGCCCCTAGGGCTAGAATGGGATCATTATCTTATTAAGTTTTTCTTTGGTGATGGTATAGCCAAAAAAAACTCTTAAAGCTTTCAAATGATACTAAAACTCGAATAATGCATATCTTCTTATTCTAAAGTTTACACAACTCTTACATAATCTTTTTGCTACTTGTAAAACCAGAATGAGTTTGTCTTATAAGTATTTTATAAGATAACCTATTTTTTAGCATTCTCGATGCTTGGAGGACATCTATTGAATCATCTTATATCATTTTTATCACTTGTTTGTATGGTAAGATTTTACAATCCAATTCTATCAATTCAATTCTACCCCTTATATCGATTCAAACTTGATCTTGATAATCTTACTCGGAGCATTTCATTTTAACTAATTTTTAATTCCTTCATTCTTTAGTGTTGTAGACATTTATTTACCATTTTACGGTAGCTTAATAGGCTTAAGGCTAACATTTGCAGCTCTCATAATTTTTAAATTTTTTTCCCTATATTAAATATTAATTTTAAGCATTTTCTTTAAGTTAGGATGATAGGAATAAGATATGGTTGATTCTCTCACAAAGTTTTAGCTAGTACTTCAAAAATTTATATATAATGCGATAAAAAATAAAAATCATCATATTAAAGTAAAAATAACATTAGTGATCTTTTGGTCTTGCCATCATCTTTTTATACATTAAAAACACTCGTACTTCATATATAATCTTCCCTTAATTTGTATTTTCTTTTATTTTTTTCCTTATTTCTATTTAAAAAGTTTAAGTTTAAAATATTTGACCACTAGTTCTCATTATGTTATAATAAATAATATATTCAAATGGGATTGTATTAGATGCATGTTAGTATAAATTTTTAATATATTGAATTTTCATAATTTTTTGTATTATGGATTTAGAGATAAAAGAATTTTAAATCGCATCTTGAAAATTGTAAAAAGTTAAATGGGGCAAAAAAATAGGAATAGAGAGTATAAGTAATATGTATTACACAAAAACTTTAGTAAAGTGGGGACACATAAACCATATTGAATAACATATCCTACATAGTCGTTTTTATTAAATTAAGGGGTAACTTTTACTATATGAAAGACGACTTTTGTTTTATCAAGGGATGATTTTTGTACAATATACTTACTATTTCTTTTTCAAACATATTTCAATCTTTACCAAGTGAAATAGTGATATTTTTTCATTATAAGAATAACTTTTGTTGTATCGAGAGGTCATTTTTATTATATTGATGGATAAATTTTATTATATTGAAAATTAACTTTTATTAATTATATAATAATTTTATTGTATCTTTTATTATATGGAGTATTGTGTTAAGCATGATTATGTCATCTTTTCTATCTTAAAAATTTTAAACAAAAATAAAAATAGTATAACTTTAATAATTAAATTACAAGTCAAACTCTAACTATGTTGTCAAAAATCAAGTATCGATAAATGATTGAGATGGAGAGAGTATCACAAATGATTGCAAGTTAAAGATACCAACCACCAACAAAAAGTACCTATAACTATATATTCTCTTTCAGTATCGTTCCAATTTTATATTCATATAATATCATTGACTTCTTTGATTGGTGGTGCATTCTACTTTCCCAAGTCGGCTACTTTACTAAGTTCACTCCTTAGGAAACGATTTTCAAAAACCTTATAGCATCTGTCTATTATTTTATTTATTTAATGAGCAATGTGCCGCTCATGCTGACATTATACTCTTACCAAACTCCCCAAATACGGACAAAACTGCAACAGTCACCGCTTGAGACGAGGATATGTTTACATGTCTTACAGCAAGCTAAGATAAGGTTAAAACAACCTGATTAATTTTTTTAATAAAGGCTACAATTTGATGTGATTGTAAGTTAAAAAGTTTTATATTGATGTAAGTGACATAAAAATATATTATATCGAGGGAAGAAACGAAATTATGCATGAATTCGAGTAATGAAGAAAAAGTAAAGTAAAAAGGTTTTGAAGTTGGTGGTGATCTCATATCCCGCAGAAAAAAAAAATAAACTTTAAATATAATGGGGTAATTTATCCAGGTTTAATGGATGATTTATTCAGATTTTATCTGTTGGGCCCAATTTCTATAAATGACCCATATTAGTATAATATTGTCCACTTTAGGTCATACCCTCAAAAATTTATTTTTAGACATCTCCCAAAAAGCCTCATATTAAAATGGAATTGGGTCACTTATAAGTTTAACAATTCTTTCTTCTTTAATCGATACGAGACTTAAAATGTATACCCTTTATTATCATATTTATCTAAATAAGAGATATGATATTAACCCCTCAAGTTTTTTTTATTAACGATAACAAACAAATATAGTATTGGTTAAGGTCGTATCAGATCCAGTTCCCACGTTGAACTATCCTCATAAATTTACACAACTTTTATAAATGAAATCTTTTTTAACTCGTCTATTTTTCATAATGTTAAATTCACATATTTTTACAAATATGTAATTAGTTATACTCCATATTTTGTAGTGAGCAAACAATGATAAGAATATATGAAAAGGATGAAAATACATCTTAACTTTTCATCTTTTAAATTTAACGGATGATATTTTACTCACACATAGTGACTCCTTTTTAACTCATAGTGATCAAATAATTTTTTTCACTTATAATGATTATTTTTATTATTATAATGACTATTTTTATTATTGTTTAAATATTTTTTTATTATTATAGTAACCTTTTTTTTACATAAAATCTCTAGCATTGGATCTTACCATTTGAATGACCAAGATCTCTTCTTTTATATATATATATATTCTAGTTTGATTTGATATATTTGATTTTAGAGATATTGCACATGAAATCCTTGGGGTTTAAAAATGCAATAGGTACCTTATTATTAAAAAAGGACTATATTCAAATATACTCATAGAGTTTGCAAAATATTTCTCATGGATTATTTATCATTATCATACGTCAAGAAATTAATATTGTCTAAACCCTGAACAATATAAAAAATGGTTGAGATTGGTAAAAATGACAATTAAAATAAATTGAGTAGCACATTTAGGGACTTTGATTAATATTTAGAGGGTGAGTTAATAATATTTTCGAATCTCACTAGTCGTCAATGGTAAGCATGTCATATTTTCAAACACTTGTGTATATTCCAAACCATAAAGGTACTATGTGCATTTTTTACAACCCAAGTGATACTTTGTGTAATTTTTCTTAATTCTAATATAAATAAGTGTTAACTTTAAAATTTAGATGTGCACATAAGATAGATATACTTTAAGACTAACTCAATTAAAAAAGTTCTTAAAATAAATCATTAGGATTACATTTATTTAAAATAAAATATTAATAAAATACAAGATATATTAATGATTAAATTAATCCGATGGTAACTAAGTAAGTCAAACACTATCAAATCATGTCAGAAAATCGACCAAGGGAAATAGAGGAAGTATAATTTATGATTGTATATTATCGTGGAAACAACCGTCAACTGAGAGTCACTTTAACGGTACATTTTACAAAATTTCATGACATTTGTCAATTACTTGAGCAGTCGAAGTCGAAGTCGAAGGTGACATTGCAGTCCTAACACTCCTACCAAACTTGCAATATAATACTCCCAAAGCTAGAGAATATGCTACGCTGACAGCAAGCATCGGTGACATGAAAGAGATGAGCAAGAAGAAGCCAGAACAATAGAACACTTATCCTTAAAGAAATCTGTAAGATAGGATATTAGTGACGGGCTGTGAAGTTATCAAAAGCTGGGAAGAATACCGCCTAAGTAGAAAGCAGATAAGATTCGTATCTCGGTTAGCGAGTCGTGAGTCACGTGAGACGACCGACAAATTAGTACGGTGATTTAGACGAGTGTTAGTTGAACCGTTTCAGTTATCGTTTTGATGGTTTTTCCTCCTTTTACTTGTTGATTTTATAGTCAACCACGCGAATGCAACATGAAGAGTAGAGAAAACTTTATTGACAAACACTAACTAATTATGTAGGTGGATACCAACTAGTTAATTCAATTGATTAAAAATTTTGAAATTGATATTAATGACTTGAATCACGTCTATATTAGTTATTATTATTTTCCTCTTACGACTTTCTATATACATAAAAAAAAAAATTGTAGTACATTGTATGATATTATCCTAAAATGACACTAAATTATCCTAGAATGACAATCCAATTAGTAATACAATTAACTACTCGAAAAAATGTTCTAGAGATTTTCTTTGTTAATAGTTCAAAGTTCTAATTATCATAAACCCTAAATAAATATCATAAACTTAGGTCGTTGATCAAAAGGACTTGATATTGACGGATTTACCTTTGATAGAATTGATGGGGTCTGGTACTTCATTTTGAAATGCTGATTTAAGGAAATAATAAGTTAAATAATTCATATAAGGATAATTTTAAGGAAATGATAAGTTAAAGTGAACACTGATGCTGTTGTATTTGAATCAAATGGTGTGAATCTGGGTGCCGTGATCAAGGATGAGCATGGAGGCATTGTAGCAACAGCAAGTAAGAGGTTAGCGAAGACATGGCCAATGGCTTGGGCTAAGGCAACAACTGCGTTGATGGGAGTGGAGTTAGCACGTCGAATGGGAGTTAAAAACATTATCTTATAAGGTGATGCGATGGAAGTTATAAGAAGGATTAGTAGCAAGTGTGATAAATGCAATCTGTTTTTTAAATTTTTAGATGAGATTAATGGGGTAGGAAATTGGTTTGATTCTTTTGCTTGCAAGTAACTTTGTAGGGATGGGAATGTGATAGCTCATTTGGTAGCTCATCTAGCATTGTCAGGGGAAACCGACCTTTAGTGGTTTTCAAACTTTCCGCAGGGGATTAGTACTCTTATTGAGTATGATTTGAAGTAATCAAATTTCTTTTAGTTTAAAAAAAAAATGAACTCAAAGATAACATAGTTTAGATTTATTTTTCTTTAATAAATTATGACACTCTTAACATTATCTATAAACTTCATATAAATTCATGTAAGTTTAGATTAATCCAAATAATTTCTAATTATCCAATATAAATTGAATCAGATATTCTAAAACGATAGATACACAGTATGGAGTAGCTATCAAACATAAATTGTTTTCGAAATGTCCACTACAATCAAAACGAAAGTTAGGTAATACTAATAAGAATTTTTCAAACGACAACCATACAAGTAGCTGAATTTCTGTCTTGAATATTGAGAGTCCTTAGGTAATGGGTTTTCTGAGTTACACTATGGTTTGTCTCTCCATCTTCTCCTTTCATCATTACTATATAGCCTTCTTGTTCCTATTATAATAATTTCGTACTAATTCATGTTTTGTAGTAGAGATGGCAACGGGCCAAATTTGGACCAGATTCTTATGGATTCGGATATGTTTTTCAAGGATAGATCCAAATCTGGATCCAGATCCGTCGGGATGGAAAGTAAGGATCCATATCCAACGGATCTAGGGCCAAACAGATCCAATACGAATCCTACATATTTTGTCAATTTTTTTTGCGACAATAATAAGTTTCAAATTTGTAAATCTGCATTTTATATCTACAACAGTCCAACGAAGGATGTAAGTTCAATACTTGAATACAATTCATGTAAGAACAAAGTTCAAATGAACAAAATCAAATTTTTTACGTGTCTTTTGAATAACAATACAAACGAATATAAATGAGTAAATGAAAAAATGGGTAACATATCAGAGTACTATGGTTAGACCCATACCCGTATCCGTTTTTCAGTCACATGATCCGTATCCTTCGGGTCTAAACTTTAAAGACCCGTATCCGCAAAAATGGATATGAATCCATGGATCCGGGTTAGTCCAATATCCGTTGCCATCTCTACTTTGTAGTGATTCTTGCACATGTTTTATGTGATGCTTTAGTAAATCTCCAAGGTGATTCTCTTTATTTCCTTATCTACGCTAGTGTCTTACATGCACCTCTTGTCTAGGGTTTCTTTAGTGTTCTTAGTAAGTTTGGTAAAACTGTTTATCTTATTTTCTATCTATATTCTCTTAATTGTTTTCAGTCCCTAAATTTTTGCCATTGTATTCTTAGTTTTTCTCATGTTTTCTTATTTCTTCTAAGTCCTTTTTCAGTTTTCCCCCCTTTAACTTTTAGTTTTATTTTAGTAAGCACCATGTCCTCTGCTCTAGCTTGGTGTAACCCGATCATAGGGGTGTGTACTTGATCCACCGAATCGCGCCACCTTCAACAATGTCCTAACTAGAACTCGTCTATTGTAGGAGCGTTTTATGGACTAAACCCTCCAAGTGAAGAAGTGGCTCAAGTAGCCGTAAATTAGGAGAGGTAATCCAAGGGTCCAATCCGTATTCGGCGCATAAGTAGGTTCTTTGGTTTTATTTTCTCGAAGTATAGGGATGGTAAAAGCATTATTGGACATCCAATGTATAGTTATTGATGGGTGTTTAATTTTATTTCATAAAGAGGAAAGTTATGTTATATAAGGTAATCGAAACTTTGACGTGGGTGCAAATTTGGATTGGAGGGGGCTTACCATTAGAGAAACTAGACCGTTAATGCGTTCTCTAGTCTTTAAGCCATGTGAGGTTTATGAAGGAGGTATAGTTCGAGCATCATCTGCTTGGAATACCTAAGTTTAGGGCTCTAATGCATGTGGACCTATCGAAGCCTTTAATCCTGGGTTGTTTTCTACCTTCTCATGGAGATCAAGTTATCTAGATTCATTTTAGATATGAGGGGGTTTCAAAATTTTGTAAGCAATGTGGTTTAGTAGGTCATAATACAATTAATTGTCTTATTTGGAGGAACGATGCTCATCAAATGGTTCATGAGTAAGTTAGAGAGCTTGAAAACATGAGATTTTTCAGTGCTTTTTGGTCTTTATTCCTTGTGTTATTCTACAAATATTTTCAAGGGTTTTGCCAATACATTGGGAATAGAAACCCTAGGGTTAACCTTCTCCACTTGAACTTCCATCTTAAATTTGAAAGAGTAGCTTTAAATAGGGATAGAAGAGGATGGTGATGCAAATAGCAGTGGGTATGGAGGTCCTCCATCCTCCTTGGGTTAGTACACCATTCACCCTTATCATTCTCAATTCCCATAATAGAATTCCTCCTTTGCCTCTGCTCGCCTTATGATGAAAATATGCCGTGTTCATATCTTCATCTTTCAACTCACACATTCTAGCCCTTGAATACCAATAAGACTCCTCCATCCTAGTTTCGACGATAAATCCCTACATTGTTGCATTGAGACCCCATCCATTACTCCTTGTTGACACCTCTTTAACTCCACTTTCTTTCTTTTAATTTGCCTCTTTACATCCCCAAACGTGTTCTTGGCCCAAAGAGAAAGAGACTTAGAACAATTCTCCAATCTCCCCCTTCGAGAGTCATCTCTACCCGCACTCCAAGAGCTCCTTACTACCTCTGTACATCTATCGTCGGACAACCACATCACCTCAAATCAAAACACTCGTTGCTTTGCCCAAATCACATCTCTATCACCTGCCCTAAGCAAGATGGGGCTATGATCATATTTATATAGGGGGAAATGATCCACTTTAACCTATTGAAACAATCCTAACCACCTTTGACAAGCAAGAAACCTGTCCAGTCTTTCCCGAATCAGATTTTTGGGATTTCTTTCTCTCTCCCATGTGAAATAGTTTCCTTGATACCCTAAATCATTTAGCATGTAGAAATTAATAACATCTAGAAATAAATCCATACTCCTTTCCTCTCTAGGGGCTCCTCCCTTCTTCTCACTAGCACTCATAATTTCATTGAAATCTGTAAAGAAAAGAATAGGAACAACACACTCCTTCCTTTGATTTTTCATCAACGAGAAAGTTTTATGCTTGTTAATGGATTTTGGCCATCCATAACTCCCACCCCCCCTCCAACTGACATTACCATTGTGCTCCATAAAGTCTACTGCGATGTGATGCTTAGAATATGAGACTACGTTCACCTATATTTCATTCCGCCACAACCCCCCCCCCCCCCCCCCCCCCCCCCCCCACCCCTGCTCCCAATACACAAACCCTCCAAAAACTCGCGTTTATTATGCACCCCTTCTAAGGCAACTCTTGCTCCATTTCCAACACGCAGTTCCACCTCTCCTTCAGCTAGCTTTCTACTTCTTTTTAGTCCCTGCACATCCGAAACAATGTGAGTACCACAACCGGTATCAAATACCTAAGAAATAGAAGTTGTTAAATTAACTTCTATAACAAAGATACCTGAAGAGCTTGTCTTCTTATCTTCCAAATACTTAGGGAAGTTTCTCTTCCAATGGCCTATTCCATCATAATAGAAACACTTGGCATCCGCTTTTAGATCGCCCTTGGACTTAATAGATGTCTTAGTCCGAGCAACTTGCTTGCCCTTTCCTTTGAGAATTTTTTTGCCCTTCCCTTTCCATTTGAACCCCTTACTTTTTTGTACCATAAGAATTTCTTTCTTGGGTTTTGGAATGTCTATCTAAGGTTTGCACTTTATTGTGCATGTTAAATTTTTGCCTAAATTGCTGAAATCCATCATGCAATGAAATCATGATTATGTCAGTGGCCATTTCAATGGTATAGGTCATTCCCAATTTAGACATTTTCTGGAACAATTCCCTCATTTTAAAAACATGCTCTCCCACTGGTTTATCGACCTTTTGCACACATCAGAGCAACTCTCTATGAGTCTTGTATCTCTCTATCCTTGCTTGCTTCTGAAACATCTTTTTCAGTTGTTGGATAATGCTATGAGCATCCATACCATCAAACTTCTTTTGAAGGTTTGGTTCCATAGAAGCTAGCATGAGACATGTGACAAATACTAATTTTTCTTTAACAACCTTTTGACTAGCCTTTTCAGCATTTGATGATGTGGCTATCAAAACTGGGATAAAGGTGTCAAAGACATCCTCTCTTCCTTCAGCTCTAAGAACAATTCTTAGGTTCCTTTCCCAATCAAGGAAGTTAGTGTTGTTCAATTTATCCTTCTCAAGGTATGAACGTAAATTAGGACTGTTGTTGTTGTTAATAGACATGATATCTACAATAGAAATATATCAAAGTTTAACAATATGTTTATCATTAGTAACATACAATATTTGAACAATTCAAAGCTACTTATCACATTTTAAAGTTTGTCCTGAATTATTAAACGTGAATAGTAAGATCCTTTAAAACAAAAAATTTTAAGCAGACTTTGGCCCTATGTATAAAATCTGATGTTTTGTCAGTAAGTAAACAATCTTTACCAATTATATCTCATACTTCTTGGTCGATAGATAACAACTTTTGTTTCCATCTCTATGTGTCAAGACCCAAAACTTTGTCTTCTGATAATCTTGTTGAGCAAAACCAAACAATGACATGTAAATTTCATAAATATTACACTATTTTCCCAAGATTATATGTAACACCCTACTTTGGCGAAAACTATTACTTATGATCTAGGGCTTAATAGGTATCTGTTTGGGAAAAACATATCTCAATATTTCTTTAAGGGACCTAATTTACTATGTTGGTTTATTTATTAGAGAACATATACAATAAATAAGAGCAACATGCGTAAATTTAAATAAGCATAATAAAATGCAATAAAATTGTGATCCTAGTATGGCCCCTAAACTCTAAAGACTACTCTCCATAGGCTTCGTCCTTAAACCGTCATGGATCACCATCCTTGATTATTTTGGACCTTTACTCCTTGGATCTCCATCCATAGTGAATACATAATATTTTTGAAATTTCAAATTAACAAATTTAAAATAAATTACAAAAATACAAACGATACACAAACCGTTTTTAGGATACAAAAATACAAACAATACGCAGATCGTATTTTCTATCCTAATTTGGGTCATACCAGTCACCTCATGCAATCACAATATCAAATATTATAAATTGCATAAAATAATAATATCAACATATTAAAATTAAAACAAAATGCATTAAAAGGCATCCATTATTTAATTTTATCAATCATATTAATAAAATTAAATAATGTTTAAAGCATTAAAACATGATATATAACATAAAGTATTTACTATTTAAATCTAAAATTTAAATAATAAACAAAGTATAGTAATGACAAAATTTTAATCTACTAATCAAATTAATAAAATTAAAACATAAATTATTTAATTCTATTAATCAAATAAATAAAATTAATTAATTATCCATCAATAACAATTATTGATTAAAATGATTATTTTGATTCAATTAAAATTAAGAAGTGCTAATTAATTCCAAATTAATTAGATAATTGAAATTGAAAAGAAAAAAAAATAGTTAAGTATACTGACTGGGCTCCAGGCCAGCCTGGCCCGTCGTGACCCGCGAAGGGTGCCCAGAGCCTCGCATCTCACAGCCACGACAGCCCCTCTCCGTTTTCCTCTCGCCGGTGTCGATTCACGGCGACCCATTCAAAACCGAAACCATCCCCAGACTCGTCGGATGCCGGCGAACAAAAGCCCTCTAATTTTGTCGCCGGCCATCCACCATGGCGCAAGCACGACAGCCATTTACCCACCTCCCCTTGCGCACAAAATCGAAAATTTTGGAGCAAAATCGAGCAACAATTGTTTGAATTTTGGGATTGAGATAAAGGCAAAACATTTAACTATCATATAATTACAATGTTTGATTGATTAATTATGAAAAAACAAAAGTTTCATAAGAATCAATCGAATTAGGGAAAGAACTAGGGTTCATCATGTCGTACTTGATTTTAGGAGAATTATGGTTGAATTCCCAGCAAAAGAACAATCTTATTGTACCAACATGCAATTCAAACCATCATAAAATGAAATTCAAAATAATCAAAGCAAGAAATTCATAATTACAAGCTTTTATTATTTCGAATTCGGGGCAAAAGAAGAACATGAAAGTAACTAAAAATTATTTCGTGCGAATTTCCTTGATTAATTCCAGCATCAATATACATCAAATTAATCAAGTTCAATTAATTAAAATCCAGTTTTAATTATACAATTTCAATTCACTTATTAAACCTCCCCTAATTGAATCAAAATAACACAATTTCATACATAATCATATTACAATATGCAAGAGGCTAACTGATACCATTGTAAGAGCTTAGATGCGATTAGCGGAATTTCAAAAAACGATTTCTTAACATCTAAAACAGGATCTCATACATATAATAATATGAATTATGAGAACAGTATGACATACCCTTGATGCGTAATTTCCACAAAGCAAGAGGGCACTTCTTTCTTCAATTAGAGATCTTTAGAACATCAATTGTCGTTCCTCTAATATTGGTCCACGAGCAATGAATGAATCTCCACGTATGCTAATACGGAATAAGGAACAATTCCTTATTTCTTTTACTGGAGGTTATGTGAGAGAGGTTTTGTGATTAAAATGAAAGATGTTATGATTCAATAGTCACTTAGTCATATTTATAATAGACCATCACAACTCTTCACATAATTGCATCTCTTCACATAATCGCATCTCTTGGGCATTAATGCCTAGTCATGCATATTATTTCAATCATATACTTTTATGTGTGACCTCATAGGACCGAATTATTATTAGCAGTAAACTAATCATATTAGTTCACAAATCATAGTTGGTTTCTAGCAAAACATTATGATTACCTAAAATAACCAATTATAATTAATATCCATATTTGTCCTAATTATAATTAGTAATTACACTTGATCGACGGACATTTCCTTCATTCACAACCCTAATAATTTCTTTGAGAACAATTACATACCTGTCAAATTGCCATGGTTGCATCTCCAATACCCTCTCCTTATCCCTCCAATGAAAGAACTAGAAAACAAATGTATTTTGGGCTATACCACTAACCTCTATTACATGCCTAGGGTTCCAGAAAGTCTTCATAGTATTAATAAACACCTTTGCATTTAAGCCACGATCTGTCTAAACATTTCCCATAATGCTTAATTCGACATGCACATCATCCTCTTCTTGCCCATCAATAATCCATTCGTCCTCCACTGCACTAGTCGCTTCTTTCGACGATGTTGGATGTATTACTGGTAAAGATGATGATGATTCTTTCTCCATCGATGAAGAAAAGACCTGGATTACCCCGAGAAGATGCTTTGACGTGGAAGAAACTAGCGACTCACACTAGACTAAACCCCTCCTAAGGAAACCTAGAGGGCGCTTTAGAGTATAGATTAGTGTAATTACTAAGTAGTCAATAATTCTTCTTATGTCAATGTGCTACTAGTTTAGAGTCATCGATGAATAAAAATACAACATATGTATGAGGAAACTTGATAGGAGTTGAGTTTGGATCATTTGGAAGACAACTTGGATTTGGCAACTAGCCCTTCACAACTTCCCATAGGTTTATGAAGTGTATCTCTTGAAATTGATGAGGTCTAAACAATTTTGACTCCTTGGCCGTACCTCATGTTTTATGGTTAATTATGACAATTGCCCTAATGTTTTTGTTCTAGTTAAAATCAAAAAAGTCTTATTTTGATGTTGTACAAATATTTAGTATTTTAGATGCCTCTTTCTTTTGTGGTTTAGATGCAAGAGGGTCTAGTGGGGGGTTTATGAGTTTAATGTTGGTGAACTTTATGTTAGTGTATGGCCTCTAGACTTTGATAGTTATCCTTGGTTTGGAATAAGATCCTTGAACTTTTGTCTTTGTACTATATTTGCCTCCAATAGGGGACTTAAATCAATTAGAGTTCCATTCTTACAAATTGGGAGGTTCATATAAAATTCAAGGCTGGTTGCCAATTTTGTTGATTGGAATCTTAACTCTTCTTTGATGGAGGTCCCCTTTATAGGTTTTATATTTACAGGAATAAACTTGAGAAAAGGTCCAAACCTAAGTTTACAAAGATTAGATAACGCTTATATGTCACTCTAGTAGTATAGTGAAACATCATCCAATTTTGATTTTCGGTCATGTAGTGATTGTTTTGGATATGGAAGAACCAGGGTCTAATTTTTTTCGACCTTATCAAGTTGAAGATTGGTATTTTTTCGACCCTTGTCTCCTAGGAGTTCGATTCTCACTCTCCAACGGCATCCATGCATCCTTCCAATTCTCAACAACATGCCAGAATTTCTGGAATAAAAGAGCATTAAGCCCATCCGGCCTCGGGTCCTTACTTGGTTGCATCTCAAAAAGGGCCTCCCTGACTTCCTCCTTCGAAGGAATTTGATCCAAGCTCACATTCATCTCCGAGGTAACTAACTCTTCTATTCCCTCCAAAGCTCCGCGAACTCTATAGGTCTCAAAGATGTAAAGAGTACCTACAAAAATCACTAACAATACTCTCGATTTTCTTCGCATTCGTGCACCAATTACCCCTATCATCCTCTATCCCCTTAATACCCTCCCTATAAGACTCAAGGAATCTTCCACCAATTAGTGTCTCATATTCGTGCATTAAACCCTCCCTATAAGACTCAAGGCAATCTTCGAATCCTCCTCATCATGCCACTCACAAATCCAATCATCATTTGCAGTGGATTTGCCTCTTCTCTGCCCAGATGCCTCCATAATCGATGAACCTCCTCAAATAAACAAAGAAAAAACCTTCGTAACCCTTGAAAACTCATCGACTCAATCTCCAACGTGGGAGAAAACCTAATATAGACTAGAAGGCAACCGTCCCAGAGGGATTTTATATATATATACACTAGTAAAAATTAATAAATATACGACGGATTTTTTAGTACTATATGCAGCGTTAAAAGACTAGCAGCAATTGGTATGACAACAAATTAATCTATTTAATTTGCGGCATAAAAAATATGCTGCAAAAATCCATTAATATGCGACGGGTAATACAATATACGCTGTAAATTATTAAATTAATAAGTGGCGATTCTAACATAAATATGCCGCATTTTAATTGTTCATTTTAATTAAAAAATCCAAAATTTGTATTAATATGAGACGGTTCTATCAGAGAACCATCGCAAATATGATCTGTAATATTTTTAAAAAAAACTTAGAATTTAGTCTCTACTATGTCATATCTACTATGTATATTTTATGATACACATCCAATATGATGTAATAGAAACTAAGAAATGATCAATCGTAATACATATAACTCTAAAATTCTATTATGACCACTCATTTTGGCAAGCAAAATTGCGATTTACGATTATACTCAAAACAAAAAACCAATTGATTATTCATAGATTTCGAATGCATTTAACAACACTAATTAGATACCCATATATCAAATGGAATAAACAAAAGAACACAAAAAAATCATACCTAATGTGCGGTAGAGATCAACGAATGAGATAAAGTGGTGGTGTGGATTGGTGGTGGTGTACGTAGCAAGGCTCCGTAATGGTTCTGAGAGGATGCATGCGCGAGAGGCGATGATGGTTGCCATAAGGATAGAAATATTGGATGTGAAATTCTAAAGTGAAGACCTAAGGCTCGTGCCTTTTTTATAAAACCCAATTAATATGCGACGAGTTTTGATGAAGATGCCGCATATTAATTAGCAATTAGCGGCAAGTCTTCCTTAAACCCACCACATTTTAATTGGGTTTGATTAATTATAGGCTATTCTAAATTTATACGCGGCATATTATTAGCATTTTGCGGCTAGTTTGCTAATACGCTACTAATATGTAGCCGCAAATTAAATTATTTCTACTTGTGATATATGAAATGAACATGTACAAACCTCATCAAGAGTATGTACATTACATACATATGCGATATATATCATGTTCATTATGCTTTTAGTGTGCAAAAGTACATTCTTGACAATTCTATCATATTTCCATTACTTAATTATATGATATGAATATGTACATACCTCATCAAGAGTATGTACATTATATACATGTACGATATATATCATGTTCATTATGAATTCAGTGTGTAAAAGTACATTGTTGACAATTCTATCATATTTTCAATATTACTCATAATGTATATTACTCACATTTTAAATATACATATTATTCATAAAAATGTACTTATATATTTTACATTACACAAACAAACTAAATATACAAAAATATTTAAATATAAATCTTTTACAATGTCAAACTAAAATGTACTTTATTCATATTTTTAATGTTCATAACAATCAAATTCAGTGTACATGTAAAATATTTGATCGTAATATAATATGTCAATAATTTGAAAACAGTGAAAAAACTAAAAAGTCACTATAATGTATGGAAAGGGAAAAGATATACTTTGCAATTTGGATTTGTGAAATGGCAATTCATTTAAAATTAAAAATTAACTGTTGTAATTAATAAAACTCTCCACTTTTTTATGGAAAACATTTATTTTTCTCGCATACATTATCCAATGTAGAAGTGCTTATTGAGTTGAGCTACTTGCGAGCAACTAAGACTTGACTCGATCAAAGCTTGTCTCGATTGAACTCGACTCGAGATAGAACTCGACTCGATATGTTAACGAGCCAAGTCGAGCAAATCAAAGCTCAACTCGAAAATCTTGTGAGAAACTCGAAGTTATTTTATAATATATATTTATAGAAAAATATACTTAAGATATAAAAGATGGTTTGATATATAAACCAAAAGTCCCACATTAGATTAAAATGAGCTTTAATCAAGCTCGAGTAGAGTTTGGAACGAGCTTTAATTGATCTTGAAATGAGCTTTAATCGAGCTCAAGGTCGAGCTTGAAACGAGCTTTAATCAAGCTCGAGCTCGAGAATTGAGTTTTCAAGTCAAGCTCGAGTTTCAGTTTTTTAGTTCACGAGCTCAAATCGAGCTTGAAACAAGCTTTAATTAAGCTTAAGTCGAGTTTGATATGAGCTTTAATCGAGCTCAAAAATTGAGTTTTTGAGTCGAGCTTGAGCTTCAGTTTTTAGCTCACGAACTTTTGAGCTCGAGTTTTAGTTATCAAGCTCGAGTCAAGCTTAGCCAAACTCGAGCTTAGCCAAATTCGAGCTCGACTCGAGCTTAGCCAAACTCGAGCTCGACTTGGCTCATAAGCACCCGTACTCCTATGTCATGTATATTGCGTATTAAATACTCATTGTGTTTAATAATTTTTGGCCTATGTTTTGATTTAGGTGCACGATGAGCACTGTGCACCCAAGTATACTATCCAAGCATTGATATAGGATGCAAGAAAGAAACTCTTTCTATAGATGATAATAATTAGGATTAATTGATGAGAATACTCTAACATTTGCTTGATTTGTGAATATTAAACTAACCTTTTGTTTATTTATAATTGTATCTACCTTTAGCCAAATTTATTTGCACTAAACCTTTTTACAAGTAGCTTGAATAGCAAGTGGGTTCTAGCTGAAGTGGAAAAATAGGTAAAGGGTTGAGTTGTTCAGTTGACAAAATCCAAAAGAGTCGTATGTGATCACTAATCCACCATTAATATGTCTATCTCTTCACATAATCCCACAAGAGATAAGGAAACAAACCAACCCCATTATGTTATTCTCTCTCCTCCTAAGCTAGCCTAACCCACCAACCCTAACTCCTCATTTTCTTCACCCGAATTGAAAAGGGTATTGACATGATGGGATCAACATTTGAGGGCAACAACATCCCCTGCAATGCCGGATCAATCAATGGGTTCAATAGTTTTCACTCTCATGGGTTTCCCAGTTCCAGGTCGCGTTTCACGTGTAATCCTTTGAAAAGTGCGAATTTGGGAAAGATTTTGGTGGTGAGAGCTAGTGAGAAGAGGGAGAATACGACCCAGAAGAAGATCTAGTTGAGTATTGAAGAATGTGAAGTTGTTGTTGCCGAGAATGCACCTTCTGCTCCTCCCGTCCCTCCTACACCAAAATCACCTTCTGCCACTCTTGTTATCTCTTCTCTTGCGAGTCCTAATTCTACATAATTCAACACAATTCCACATAATTGATGCAAAATGCACAAATTCAAAATAAATGAGTTCAATTCCTACAACTTAACTAAGAGAAAATAACTTACAGACCATATTGGACATCTATAGAACTTATGCCCAACGTTTTCTCCATTTTTTACAGTCCGCACCACAACATCCCTCCCATACACACATGAAATCCTAAGATAAATTGACTTTCTTGAATTCGAGGGAAACGACACACATGATAATTTCCCACCAGCCATAGCAAGAACTAGACTTGTTCATGAATGGGGGTCTGTTAAGGGCCTTTGACCGACCTGTTTATAAAAGGGCCTAATCAATAATGAGTTTAATGAGTCAGTCTCTTAAAGGGTCATGTTTTATTGGATTTTTAATGGGTCAAGTCGGGTCAATAATGGGCCTATAGTTTTAAAGACTTTTAAACACTATAAGGTAACGAATTATTTCCACTTACTTGTCGATGATCCACTACCAAAAATTAGAGGTGATATATGTAAATTATCCCCCTCTATAGATAAAAACTATACTCTCTTTAGACAGCCCGACCCCACTCGGCTCGTTATATATCTTCTTTGGCCCGACTCGTTTTGCATCTTCTTTGACCCGTCCCGGCCCGACTCGTTTTGCTTGTAACCCATCCCGGCCATAACCCGCCCAAATGCACAGGTCTAGCAAGAACGAACGAAAGATGTAGAGAGATGGGGAAGAGAGAGCCAACTCGAAGCAAGAAGAATAAGGAAGAGTGAAGAACAAAGGGTGAGGATTGAAGAGTGAAAGTGAAGAGTAAAGCCTACAACGGTATTTAGTTATTAAATTTTATAAGAGAGTTACCTATTCGTAACCGTGAATCACAGATAACAATTGAAACAGGTTTAATACAAGCAAAAATTGGTTAAAGGTAAGTGCAATCATAAATAAATAAAATATTGGCTTAATATTCGCAAATCAGTCAAAGGTTAAATTATTCACATCAATTAATCCTAATAATTATGGTTTCATGGTATATACTACAAGGGATATATCTTTTACTAATAGTTGTCTATGGATTTGCTTATCTTTTTTTACCCCTTCTTAAATTTAATGTTAACATGTTTAATATCAATTCAATATATCTTTTTTTAGTATTAAAAATGTTCTTTTTACCCCCTGTGACTATATATGAGATGCTCAAAATAATGTGTATTTCTAAAGTTATATTAATCTATATTAAATATGTGACGAAAATTTTTATATCAAAAATAGGATTAATTTATGGAATTAATCCAACCTTTGGCTGCTTTGATATTAATAATCCAACATTTTGTTTATTCCTAAATAATCTAACCTTTAATCTCCACCCACTTTCATTGAGCCAATTTACGGGTTATCTGCTATTAAGATAGTAACAGGTAATTTCGATCCTCTTATTAATCCATTTTATAGGTTAATTATCTAATTACATGTATTATCATCAACCCCTTTGATTATGCTTCAACAACCTTACCTTTATGTTCCATTTATATAATATCCTAGCTTCATTCTCATTCTACCCATTGGTGTTGAAATTCATCGGTATTGGAAACAATAAGAAAAAAGATTAAGAAAGAAAGAAGAAAGAGGAGTAAGGATTAGAAAAGGAGGGGATCAAAAAGAGGAAAACAAAAAGTAAAAACATAAACCTGCTATTGACCGATTATTGTAAGTTACTACTTTGTATTACTCAATAAAAGCGAATTGGGGTTAAAGATTGGATTATTTAGAAAAAAACAAAAAGCTTGATTATTGATAGCAAATCAACAAAAGATTAGATTATTTCCATCAATTAATCCTAAAAAATATTAGTTATATTATTGATGCTATAAAAAGAATGCTACTTCTCTCAAGTGAATATTTTTACAAATATTATAGAGTTTGACTTGGTAACTTTTCATTTTATTTCTTATTTCTCCATTTTAAGGAAATATTGTGTTGTTTGACTTTACGTAGCCAGTGTCACATCGTTACATTATTATTTAAAACATTTAACATGAAATTTACATTAGTCTTTGTAGAAATGCCGAGTAAAGAGGATACTTCAAATGTGTACAAAGCAGGTAGCAAATCACTTTTAGTACCGTGGGTCCCATTTCGATGTATAGAAAGTCTTGTCATCTTTAATAATATAAATTTTTATGATGTAAGACAATTTATTATTTTTAATTTATAAACTTTAACTATTAATGTTTCTAAAATATTTCAATTAACAACTCATAATATTCATAAAAAATTAAGAAAAGTCTAAAATTCGTAAAATTTTAACTTTTATCATTGCATTTAAATTTTTTTTAAAAAAATAAATTATTCATTGCTAAATTTATAAGCAAACAAATCACGTTTCTAAAAAATTTAATCAATATCCTATTGTGAATGTAGTAACTAAAGCGGACAACACAATCAGACACAATTAAAATGAAATAAACGCGACCAGAAATAAATATTTTATTTTTATACAGTATGTTTTGACCATTAAAATCAAATATCACGTGCTCTTCGAGCATTATCACATGGAAAATTTTATTATTGGTTTACCGGGAAAAGGTGCTATTATCAGTTTCAGAGTGAGGTGGGCAAAAGAAAAAGGTCCTACCCTATAATTCCTACACGAATAAATAAAAAACCAACGCGCACCCAGACCCCCTTCCTTCTTTCCTCTTTTCTCATATTTTCCCCCTCTTCTCTTCTTCTCTCTCTATCCTGAATGCAAAAGCTGTTGTTTCACTCTCATTTCATCTTTCTCAACCGCTCAAAGGGCGGCAGATCTCCGGCATTGACCCATTTTTCCGGTAATTAGTCACCCATATTTCATCCTCTTGGCCAATTTTCACTTCCTTTTTTTTTTGCATTTATTTTTAATTTTTTGGGCTGATGTGTAAAATTGAGTGAGCTGTGAATCTGAGTGATACCCAGCTGAAGATTGACGATCAGATTTTTCTTTGTTTTTTACAGCAGTAAAATCACAATAAAAATGTTCCCTTTATTTATTATTATTATTAGTAATTCAATTTATTAAATTTATATATTGATGTTCTTCAGCTGGGTGGGAATGCGTTGATCTGAAGAGATCTGTTACTTAATTAGCCCAAAAATGTACAATTTCTGCGAATCTGGGCTAATTAATTTTTTTTAGCCGTTAATTTCCAATTAAAAAGATTTCTTGATATTTTTTTTCCAAAATTAATTATTTGTTTCCATTCGCTGAACAAATTTCCCCTATTTCGCAGGTAATAAAGAGAAATGGGTTCAACCTGAAGGAGATATTACAGGAGAGCTCAGTAGAGAGGAAGAAATTATTTTGGTCAACCCTCTCCAACAACCCATCTTAACAAACAAAATATTTTATTTTTATAAATAAAGAAAATACGAAAATAAAGAGGTTTTTTTTTCTCTCATTTTGTGATATTCCTGAGGTGCATGATGGAAAATCACAAAGGAAAATCTGCTCCAATTGTAAAAGAATTTGGGATAAATGAGGCGTGGATGCCAATGACCCCAATGAAGCCTCATCTCGGACCGATCTATGAAAATGGGGAAGTTAAGAATTATTGGTCTAGATTATCTCAACAAAATAATCATGCTCAAACTCTCTTATCTTATTCAGTAACTTCTGCTGAAGCCAACAATGGTGGCAGTAGTACTCCCAGTAGAAGTAACCTTGACCTCTGGGATGATGGTAGTATGGGTGGTGGTAGAATAAATTTAGAGCGGGATAATGTGGGAGAAACAGAGAGAAGGGGTTTGGAGGAGTATCTGCGTACTTGGAATAGCCAAGGTAAGA
Organism: Dysphania ambrosioides; assembly: GCA_026401315.1. Classification (NCBI taxonomy): domain Eukaryota; kingdom Viridiplantae; phylum Streptophyta; class Magnoliopsida; order Caryophyllales; family Amaranthaceae; genus Dysphania; species Dysphania ambrosioides. The sequence goes on along the minus strand of CM048670.1, from coordinate 12,964,928 downwards.
GAACTAAGACGATTTATCCTCCAACAAACCCGGCACCGGCGACAGCAGCTCAGAGTAGTACTAATAGTAGGTACCCTGACCTCAGTTCCTGGGAAGCATCACTACAATGGAGACATAATAATGGTGGTGTCCGAGATGGCGAAAACGGTGCTGCCGCCGCCATACTGGACCAGTGCACTATTTCATATGCAAATCTGTTAGCCAGGGATGATACTACAGGACTTGGAATAGGAAATGCAGCAATTTTTCAAAGTTCGGATTCTAATCAGCATCTTGGGTATAACAGCAATTTATATAGCAACTCAATGTTCAGCTCTTTATTTGAAGGAGAAATGCATAACTGTAAGTTTTTGTAATTTTTATTTTTCAAAAGCTTAGATAGTCTAATTTGTTATGTGAAGGGAGGTTGATCTTTTTACCACCTAGCACAGTATCTTGGGACATCCTCACCACACATGCAGGCCTCTAACAAACAAGTGGAAAACATGGGAATAAAAATGGTGATGATTCTAGAGTTTTAGGATAAATATAAAACCGCAGAAAAAAGAATTTAAAAAAAGGCTAATACAGTAGGTTGAGGAGTTTAAGGATTGCTAGATCTACCCATACATGAAAAGTCGACAATATAAAAAAAAAAAAAATAGTGTCACTGAGTGGAACTGCACTAATTCTTTGATAGACAAAATTTATCTATTAATTTTTTTTCTATGTTATATGATTAATTAATTCACCGGGCAGATGAAAATATCACCTGAGGTATTTGGCTGTATGAAGTGGCAAAATACGAGTTAATAAGACTTTTTGGACAAAAAAAAAAGAGAAAAAAAGGACACTGAATGAATTGCTGTTTGCTTGTTTAGGTTTCACCTTCATATTTTAAATACTATTTTCATGGATATTACTCGTCCTATCATTTCTACATGCGGATACTGATGGATAAGCAATGGTGTGATGTAGGTGCTTCTCCTAACCAATACAAAGGTGTTTATGATGCGAGCTCTTCTCAAACCCCAAAGCATGCAAATGGAAAGAATTCTAACTTTGCTCCAGCAACTCCTGACTCTCGATGGAGAATAGACAATGATGTGGCTTTAGGGAACTCACCTTATGTCACATATCAAAGGAGTAAGGAGCAGGAACAAGTTGCTGCTGCTGTGATGATCAACCTTCAGAAGAATCATGAAGTCGAGGTTTCCAATGCAGAAGATTCATCATCTGGTAAAGTCTCCATTGCAGTTGAGAATCACAACCCTGTCAATGGAGGCGACCAAGTTATTGACCTGAACATGACACCACAGAAGAAACCACGGCGAAGAAAGTATACACCAAAGGTTTTGAAAGAAAAGAAGCCTAGACAGACTCAAAAACCTAAAACCCCCAAGGCCACTGATTCCAAGGAGACCAAAAAGGTGAAAAGGAAGTATGTGAGGAAGAACAAGGAAAACACACCTTCAGCAACTCTTCCTGAAGAAGCAACTGGAGCAGGAGAGCCAACACCAACAGGTGCAGCTGATGCAGGAGATACCAAACCAACAGAAACTGTTGCCAAGTCCTGCAAAAGATCCTTGAACTTTGACTTGAATGGACAAGTCGCTGAAAGTAACTATCCTCTTGTGTCAAGTAGAGATGTATATGCTATGCCACAACCAAATAAGTGTGACGCTGCAGGAATTTCAAGGCAGGGAGAAGAAAAGATGGCAGAAACCTCAAAAGTGAGGACTGCTTATGACCTTAACTACACCCAAAATCAGGAACTCAAAAATTATCTCACACTTGCCACAAAAGACTACTTGGATAATTCACAGCCTGACCTGATTAACCTCTCCAGAAGTAAAGAGGAGGCTCATCAGAGTTTGTTGGGTTACAACTCTCAGGTTTCACCAAGAAATGATACTCACCTGGCACAAAGTCCCAATTCAAGCCCCAGTGTGAGTTCCAATGAACAGAGGCAAACCAGAGGATCAAAGAGGAGTAATTCTTGCATGACATATAATGATGATGGAAACATGGCTGCTGCCGCTCACAGTACCTATTGGCAGCCAAACCACATATTTTCTGGGGATCCTACTATTGGAGAAATTCACAAATTTCTCTTTCCTGAAATTTGTAAAAAAAAGAGAACTGAGAAGACACAAAGGCCACACATATCAAGCATGCCATCCACAGGTGCCCCCTCTGAAGATGTCAAGCAGGTAGCTGGCATTCAAAATCACCCAAGATTCAATCCCTCTTCATCAAAGTACTACTACAATCCAGCCCCTCATAGAGTTAATGCAGTGGCTCATAGTCATCCCGAGCTACTCATGGGAAGTGTTGAGAGCAGGATGGAACTTATGGATACTTGGGCTGACTTGGCAAGGTTGAAAAAGAAAAAGAGATCAAAAGGCACTACTCGTGTACGTGATCTGGCTCCACTGCAGGGACTTGCATCTGTCTTGCCTCCCAAACCAGGACCCAAGGGTCCTCGCAAGAAGAAGACTCCTGTTTCAGAACATGCTTACACAGAGGCGCAAGCAGCTGACAGTGCACCGTACCCTAAATCAAAAAGGGGGTCCAGGAAACAGAAATCTTCAAGCAAGCAATGGGACGTTGTCTTATATGATGTTAACCAGTCTACCAGAAAAACAACAGGTATATATAAACTATTCAAACAATGTGCACCTCCCTGGAGGAATATAAACTCATTATGACATTTGTTGCAGGTTCCATTCCAGCACTACCAAGGGCAAAAACCAGCACCAGCTCCATTGAAGAAATAACGGAAGGAATGAAACTGCTGGATATCAACAGAGAAGGGTGCAACACTTCACTTCGAGAATGGAATCCACTGGTACCTTACCGTGCAAGGAAGCAAGCAAAAAATGAACTTGTTGTTTATGGAAGAGATGGCACTATGGCACCATTTGATCCTATAAAGAAGCAACGTCAAAGGGCTAAAGTTGACCTCGATGATGAAACTACTAAAGTATGGAAACTTCTTCTCGAGAACATAGACAATAAAGGTGTCGATGGAACTGATGAGGAAAAGGCAAAATGGTGGGAAAATGAACGAAGTGTCTTCCATGGGCGTGTGGACTCATTCATAGCACGCATGCGTCTTGTTCAAGGTACCTTATAAATACCAAAATTTCCTTTTTTTTATTCAAAAGATAAATAATTAAGGATCACAACTTAAGTAGCCAATACAACTTTGCAGAATCAAGAGAGTTTAAATAAATAAATACGAAAGTGGACATAAAATTGCTTTACCTCATTACTAGAAATCACAACAATCAGCAAAACAGTCCTTCACATAATTGCAGACATAAATAAAGTACGAGTACACTTATTCACTGAACAGAGATAAGTTATGTCCATATCCAGTTTCCATTTTAGGCAAGCCATTCACCAAACAACGATGCCGACTAAAGGCATGTCACAGGTTTAAAGCCTCAGATAAATACTTTCATAAAAGCTGCAGTTATATTATACTTGAGTTTTTACCTTTTACTGGAATTATTAGCAGTTGCTAACCAAAAAATTTCGTTCCATACAGGAGATAGACGCTTCACTCCTTGGAAGGGATCTGTTCTGGACTCTGTTATTGGAGTTTTTCTTACTCAGAATGTATCAGACCATCTCTCTAGGTAAGATCATGCTGAGATGATACCCAGAGTTCACTCTATTTCACTGGAGGCTGGTCTGGATTGTGAGTAGAGAATTAAAAGGTTTAATCAAGAGATATTAAAGGACGGGAAATTGGTGGTGGTTGGAGGGATTGGGAATTTTTACCCTCATTTGGGGGTAGTATATTACTGTGCATGTAGAGGGGGTTAGGGGACTATCTCCCTCATTTGAAGGGTAATAGATCCCTCATCTCTTCTTCCTCCCTCATCAACCACCACCTCATCTTCCCATACTTCATTTTGTTTAGTTTCGTTGATACCCCTTTAAATATTTATCCTGATCCAAGCATGCCTTGAATAAGCAGTATCTTAGACCTCGTTGTTTGCAGTTCCGCATTCATGTCAATGGCAGCTCATTTTCCTCTCAAGTCAGAAGGAAGTGAAAGCACCATTTCAGAGGAGTCAACCACTGCTTTGGTTGTTGAACAAGATGTTTTCATAATTGAACCAGAGGAAAGCAATACTTGGAATGAGAAGGCAAAAGATCAACAAACTTTGAGCGGCAATCCTAGGATTATCAAGACCATTGACCTTTGTGAAGAGAAGGAAGTTGTCAACAGTAAAAAGCTGACCGGTCAAGCTCCTGGTTCAGTAAGCCCAAAGGATTACTCTAGTGAAAGCACTCAAAAAAACCCCAATAACTCTATCGTCAATAATGCAAATAGCCAGACTACAGACACAGAAATAGCAAGTGTCTTAGGAGATGGAGCAAAAGATGATGCAACTTCATCACAGCACTCAGTAGTGTCCTCCCAGAATTCAACCAACTCTCCAAATCTGCAGACTGTGGAAACAATGAACCTTTTTTCAGAGGGTTATTCAGGAGCACAGCCTCTCAAAACCCATACCCAATCCAATTATTTTGATTGTTCCACCTCATTTCTGGGACTGCTGAGGATGGCAGAGAGTCCCTTCCTTCAAGAATCTTATAGTCAGGCTCAAAATGATCCATTTGAATGCATTAATCATGTAACTAAGGTTTCTCCAGAAGCACAAGGAGTCTACTTAAGCGAAAATCGGTTGAATCTGAATTATCAATTATCAGATACTAAGGGCATTGAGATGCTGGAAGTAGAGAGCAGATCTCCAGATACCTCAAGAAAAGATGAAAACAGCACACCAACAGAACAAAGCAATCTGACTACATATTCGATTGTGCAGAATCTTGTACATGAGAAAAGTTCAGATAGCATTCCAAGTGAGAACATGCGCTCCTATGTTCTTGAAGGTGAAACCATGGTTATGCAGTCAGAAAGGCAATCATTGAAGGAACCATTAGACACTGTAGCTTTATCTGCCAAAGGACAAACAAGTTCAATTTGGAAAAGAACAAATTTGACAAATACATCCCAAGTTACAGATGTTACTGAAAGTACGACAGAATTGAAAAGAGAAAGCAAGGATCATAATGAAGTTGAGCAAATTTCAGTGCAGACATATGCATCAGGTGGGATTTCTGACATGGTGAACGCCAATGCTAGTAAATCTAAGGGAAAGACTGGAAAGGCAAAGAGTAATGCATTTGACTGGGACAGTTTGCGAAGAGATGCTCAGCCTAATGGTTTCAAAAAAGAAAGAACAACCAACACAAGGGACTCACTAGACTGGGAAGCAGTAAGACATGCTGATGTGAGTGAAATTGCTGAAACCATTAAAGAGAGAGGTATGAACAACATGCTTGCAGAACGGATAAAGGTGAGATTATCAAATATTCCAACTGTAAAAGATTTATCATCAATAAACAATCTCATAAACTATCTACATTGATGCTAATTGTAATATCCCTATAATTACAGGACCTATTGGACAGACTGGTCAAGGATCATGGCAGTATTGACATGGAATGGCTGAGGGATATTCCTCCAGATAAAGCAAAGTAAGGGAAAATAAAATAAACAATATAGTAACCCCTGAATACTAAGTAACAGTATGTATGCTTATTAACCACACTGATTCTTGATTTCTTGTTAATGATCCAGAGAATACCTTTTGAGCTTTAGAGGTTTGGGATTAAAGAGTGTGGAATGTGTGCGACTTTTGACACTGCACCATCTTGCATTCCCAGTAAGTATATATCAAATTCATGCAAAATCAATAAAAACATGACCAAATCCATACTGAGTTTGGCAATTCGTTCAGGTTGATACCAATGTCGGACGTATAGCAGTACGACTTGGATGGGTTCCTCTTCAACCCCTTCCAGAATCACTTCAACTGCATCTTTTGGAAATGTAAGCTTAATATAATTTATAAATATTGTTGCATAGATGACAAATTCCAAAGGAAATTAAGATTAACTTCATTTGTTTCCTTAGGTACCCAATCTTGGAGTCCATTCAGAAGTACTTGTGGCCACGACTATGCAAGCTTGACCAGAAGACATTGTAAGAATAGTACTCTTGATGTTAATTTTCCCTTAAGTATTGATATTGGTGAATTCATGAACAAGTAAACTTAGAGCTAATCATTTAAAGTGTTGTCTAATTTCACAATTTGATCTTATTTAGGTATGAATTGCACTATCACTTGATCACTTTTGGAAAGGTATGTTGAGAATTTGAAATTAAATAAGCTTCTTAGCCTTTATTTCATATATCACAGCAGGATTAAATTTTAGTTTTATGCAGGTATTTTGCACCAAAAGGCAGCCAAATTGCAATGCTTGTCCCCTAAGAGGAGAGTGCAGACATTTTGCCAGTGCATTTGCAAGGTTAGTACACCCTCTACTCAAAGCCCTGGTATTTTATTAGAGCTATCAACTTATCATCCAAGCCTTAGACAACATATCATGCAGAAGAATTAAACAGCTTTCAGTTTCTTTAAAAAAAAACCTCAGTTTTGGAGTTGGGGCAAATTGCCTCTGGAGAATTTAACCTTTTATTCATGTGCTATACTAGGAAGAGGGAAGGGTGATGGATATATGATGATACATCCAACCTTTTATTCTACTTTGTTTCTGTAAGAGTCGTCTTTAGTCCTTTGTCAATAGACTCTAGTTAAAATACAATTATCTGTTGAAAGAAAGTTACAGATTGTGAAAGCAGTTGAATACACCTGGATGGATTAATAAATATGTTAGTTTTGTCAAACAGCTTTCTAAAATCTTCCCTGAAGATACTATATACACTATGTTGCTATAACTTTACACATTAATAATATGTTTGTGGCAGTGCTAGATTTGCCCTTCCTGGGCCAGAAGGAAGAAGCATAATACCTTCAAGTGGGGGCAATTCACCACTACCAGATCCACAAGCTAGCATCAATTATTTGCCTTTGCCCTCTTATTCACAAAGCAACTGCGTTAATGGTGCCCCTCAAAGTGCAGTTTCATCTTACCCACTGTTGCTCCCCCCGCCACAGGCAATCAATCATTTGGAAAGGCAATTTGAAATTAGGAACTGTGAACCAATAGTGGAGATTCCAGCATCACCAGAGCCAGAGCCAGAGCAGAAACAAACGTTATGTGACATTGAAGACACACTTTATGAGGATCCAGATGAAATCCCAACAATTGAGCTTAATATGAAAGAATTCACTCAAACTCTACAAAATTATTGGGAAGATGGAAGGTCAAATGCTTTGGTGGCTTTAACAGCTGAAGCTGCTTCTATTCCCACTCCAAAGCTCAAGAACATAAACCGGCTGAGAACAGAGCATCATGTGTAAGTTGATCTATACTGCAGATAATTATAGTAGTGCTCACACCATTTAATCGTGCACAATAGATGTGACTCTAACATTAAACTGTCCTAGTCTAGGTCAATAATTAAGTCCTGTTGGATGTAGCATAAAACCTTTACCTCAATGGTCCTCTTTTCTTATCTTCTTCTCCCCTGCTTTGTCTGGTGTGTTATTAATGAAGTAAAGAAATTTTGTCAGCAATTCCTCATGCAAGCATCAAGCTAAATCTCTCTGTGAGGCACATCTTATAGACAGGATGCAATTTACTCATAGAACAAAGCCTAGCCCCTTCTCGAGAAATATTTTCATTCTTTGTGTGAGACTTTCAATACCTTAACTGTCTTCTGCTTCATATTTGCAGCTATGAACTTCCAGACACACACCCTCTCTTAAAAGGGGTAAGCTGCTGTTGAATCAAATTATCTATGTACTCTTTTACCTTGGTTGCCTTCTAATTGTAGCTGCACAACTGCAGTTGGACAAAAGAGAACCAGATGATCCATGTTCATATCTACTTGCAATATGGACCCCAGGTTAGTACCAATTAGTGTACATATTCATCACAATTATTCTACTGAGAACAGCCAAAGGGGCTAATCCAATTCCAGTTGTCATCCCAATAACTTACGTCAGAGACGATAATATTTGATGGCCAAAACAGGTGAGACAGCAAACTCTATTGAACCTCCTGACAGAAAATGTCACTCCGAAGATCCTGGCATACAGTGCAATGAGGAAACATGTTCTTATTGCAACAGTCAACGAGAAGCAGACTCTCAAATTGTACGGGGAACACTTCTGGTAAGAGATTAGAATGCAAATTACAAGTCATGTGTTTCACCTTAATATGATATACTAAGTCATGTAGAGGTCTAATCTTACCACTACTCACAGATACCATGCAGAACAGCAATGAGGGGCAGCTTCCCGCTGAATGGAACATATTTCCAAGTTAATGAGGTAAATTCATTCAATCACATGCATCTGAACTTGAGTTTTTGTGCTACTTTTTCTCCTATACTTGGCTGATCACAAAATGTGTGCAGGTATTTGCTGACCATGACTCCAGTCTTATCCCAATTGCAGTCCCAAGGTCTTGGTTATGGGACCTCCCAAGACGCACTGTTTATTTTGGAACATCAATACCTACCATATTCAGAGGTATTGAAAGAAAAACTGCTTCAATATTTCCCATGTGAAGGGACATTCTTCATTCTAACTTCTAGCATTTTTTGGCTAGGTCTGACCACTGAAGATATTCAACATTGCTTTTGGAGAGGTATGTAAGAATGGCAATGAATCCTTAATATATTTCCCTCCCTCCTGCAAAAGGCTGACTTTTATTTCCTCTTTACATCTTTCCATTTTATGTTTGATATTGGAGGATTGATTACCAAGGTGAAATTTCTAAGAGTAATTGATACTAGAGAAGTAGTTATGGGGGGAAGATTATGGGAGTTGGTTTGAGGGAATCATGTACAAGGGTATAACTCCTTGTCTCCTCCTTCCTGTCTCATGTCTCCACCAGCTCTCCGGTCTCTCTCTCAATCATTTCTACCTCCTAAATTTCTCAAAAACCCTCTCATCCTTCTTCTCCTCCTTCCCTCCCTCCCTTCCCCCACTTTACTTCTTTCCCTTTTGTCGGCAGGCTCCCCCTCCTTATATCTTATTATTCCTCTCCGAATCCTCATGCCCTTTGATCAAAATCACATTCTTAATCGGCCTGAATAGTCGAAAAAACTCGATAACCTCTGGTTTTTAATCCATAGGGGTAAATTACTCCATCTTCTCTTCTTCCTCTTCATCATCATTGATCACGTCCCCCAAAACAACGTCATTTAGAGGAGGGGATGGAAGAGGAGGTGGAGGAGGAAGGGAGATTTTGCTGGTGAGGCAAAGCTTAGGGGTGAGATGATGGGGGAAGAGGGAGAGGTAGTTTGAGAAATGCGGAGGGATTTGAAGGGGGTTCGGGTAAGGGTTTAGAGGCAGGGATTTTGAGGGTTTTGGGGCGGCGGAGATGGGAGGGGAAGTGAGGAGAGGTGTCGAAGGTGGAGGTGGAGGTGGAGTCGGAGGAGGAGGTGTGGGCTGAGAGGAAAACCGAGAGTAGGAGTCGCCGGCGAGGAGAGAGAATGTGAAAGTGGGGAAGAAGTAGAGAAGCCTTGTCATTTGGCTGGTACTGTAATCATTCTAGACTGTTATCCCTTATTGAGGGTCAAAGATGGGGCTTCATCTTGTGTTGTTCTCTTTGAATTAATCAATATTATTGGTTCCTTATCCTTATTTATACAATAAAACTAATAAAAACAGCCTTCTTGTTAATGGAGGCCACCCGTTTGATATCTCTTTTGATATTGTTACTTATAAGTTTACATAATGACTTCATAAATGTGCATCTTGACCACCACTCCAACCGTAAAAAGCTCCCTAACAACTCTCTTGGCTTCTCTACTTCCATCTTTAACAATACATTCCTAACAACTCTCCCTCTAGCTAATTCAAACACTCAATTGGTTCCAGCTATGTGACAGTTGAAGCAATATTTGATTTGGGAAATTTTTGCTTCGATAGCCTAAGGTCTTACATATGGCTTTGGTGCCATGCAATGAGATACCCTTAACTTTATTCATATTTTCACATATAGCAAGTATGAAAGTAAATGATAGTCATTTGAAACGATGAACTAGAACAGAAGGGTATGAGTCCATTTTTTCTAGATAGTAACTACACTACTAAAACAACTTGTATTTTGGGTCAAACCTGTTCCCAACATTGAACTCTACTAAATACCTGTTCGTCTTTTGTGTTTAACTCTTGAAAAATAATAGTCTATGTACACCACTCTACAACTTCAAAAATTTCACATTCATGCTTTAATTTAAATTGTAATGCAGGATTTGTTTGTGTGAGGGGATTTGACCAAAAAAGAAGGGCACCTCGTCCACTGATGGCCAGATTGCATTTTCCAGCCAGCAGGATGACTAAGGGGGCAAGAGGTAAGGCCTATGATGAGTAGGTGACCATGTACTGACTATTAATGTCTCAAAAATCTCAGTGAGGTTAAAGAGAAAAATAGCATCAACTGGGAAGTAGGAAATGTATGAAGATGTGGGCCTTGTAAATCATTTACAGAGATTGTAGGTAATTTAAATTCATGCTCGAATTGAGCAAGTTTTCTGCAGCCAGGAAAACATAGCATAGATTGAGATCCACACATGTGAATACAGTACTTCATGACTGAGACATTCATTGAGATGAGAAAGATGTTCTCACGAAAATTTCAACTACTCAAGCATCGACCTAAGCTATTCAGGGTTTTCAATGAAAAAATTAAAGGGTATAGAAGACCAAATTGCGTAGAAAATCTGAATAATCTCAAATGTAAATTCTTGGTTAGTAACAAATTTAAGAAATATGCAGCGGAGCTCTGGAAAATTAAATAATTTCTTGTACCCGATGATGTTCTCAATGCTTAAAGGCGAAATTGTTAAAACTAAGCAGAGAAAGACAATTCTCTAATGTGCGATAGCAGTAACTTACCAGCAATTCCAGGAAGTTAAAAACTCCGGTTGAAGTGCATGCTTTGACTTTTGACAGAATGAACATGTGCCAAGATGCAAGAAGGATTTAGAATTAATTTCAACTAAAACGGTAAAAAAAACTTAAATCAAACCACAGAAATCTTGAGGCTCAATGTAGTCGTCATTACATATGCAATGGCAAGCCGCCAATTAACCAATGAAATTTTTTTTCTAATAAAAACCAACTACTTATTTACGCATGGAAACAGCTAGCACGTATGCTCTGGGTAACCTTTGAGGATAGCATTTCAAATTGACTTCAATGGGTTTTCTAAGTTAAATTCTAATGATAATAAGAACAATAATAAATGAGCAATTGCCAAATTTCAGAAAAGAAAGTATTTGGGGGCATAACAATGAAGCCAACAAGAAGCATATTTACCACACGATGTGGTCAACATCACAATGCAAAACAATTTTCCAAGGGCAAAAGAAAACTTCTCCTCTCAATACAATGTAAGATAAATGTAAACTTAAAAACACCAACTTAAACTTTATTTAGGTACATCTATATATAATATACAAGTTGCAGATAAACAAGGCTTATGCAAGAACTTCTGTCCCCCATTGTAAACTAGAGACTTGAGTAAGGAAATATAATCAAATGCTCTATAGCAGTCATATGGGTTTTAAGTTATCACGAAAACAAATCAGAAAACAAATTGAAAAATTATATGCATCTTACTTTCAAGTCTTCTTTTTGTCATTGATTGCATCTAAATTGGTTCAACATTCTCAACACCTTCCTAGAATATTATGCGTTCAGCAAAAACAAGCTTCAAATTCTGCAAACAAAATGAAAGGGCCAGTTACTGAATCTTCATCACCAAAACAATGCAACACAGCTTATCTTGAATTTCAACGCAATTCCAACAACACAGGTTTATCTATGCGGATTCAAGTATAGCAGTGCACTTCTCCCTGTCATATTGAACACATCAATATAATACATCTAGAGCTACTAGAGCTTCAACAGATTTCCTGCAAAGCCAAAATTAAGTAATTACAATACAAAAATCATAAAGTTTGACAAACCATACTTCACTTTACAATTCCAAATAAGTTTGGCTTACTGCATTTATTGACATCGTCATCAACTGATGTCATTTATCTCATATATGTATAATTACCGCATTGATGTGAAAGTATGTGTAACGGCTTATAAAATTCCCTTACAATCCTCCACCCCTCCCACTCTCAGCCAACATAAACTTTAAAACAAAGTTCACTACTAATTTTTTACTCTCCCATTCTAACCAACAGTTTTCTCCTCCATTTCTAAGATCTATTAAGAGTTTTAACAAAAGTAAGTCGAACAAATCACGAATTATGATAAATCTATGAGTGTTAATAGATTCAACTCAAACAAGTCACAAATTACGAGAACAATAAGAGTGTTAACAGATTCAACTCAAAAAACGTTACGAACTTGAATAGTATAATTAAAAAAATAGATATGAAAAAGTCTTATAATAAAAAAAAGACAAATGTTGTATTATAGTAATTTAATTCAGAAGTTGTATTATTTGGATGAACCGGATATAAATTGTATTATTTTGTTTATTGCCTCGAAAGTTAAAAAAAAAAAAAAAAAAAAAAAAAAAAAAAAAAAGAAAGAAAATTTGACGATATCAACCTCAATCACTTAAGTGCGTCAGATAATAAAATTGACCTTTAATATTGATGAACTTTGAGGATTTGGGGTTTTAGTCTTCTGGACTAATTAGTAGCTTCAGATTCCAGTTAAGACTTCAAAAATGGTGAAACTCGAACAAATTGAATCGTCTTTCCAAATCATTGTAATTTGAAAAGCAATAACCTCAAAATTTTGAAGTTCAATCCAAACAAAATCAGGTGAATGCTTCAAATCTTATTAAACCTTAAAAATCAGCACATAGAGAGTTTGAAATTCAGGTCCACCAAACCCAAGAACTGCCTCAGATTTTAGTCAAGCCTTCAAATATATTGAAATTTGAACAGATTCAGCAATCGCTTTTCCAAATCGTAGTAATTCATACAGAAAAAAACCTAGAAACTTTGAAATTCATAATAATTAAAGAGGTAAATTGTTTCGAATCGGCTATATGGTTCAAACTCTGTTCAGAAACTATGAAATTTGAATTGATTAAGTCATCATTTTTCCTATTCATTGCGATTTTTACAGAACAAAAAACACCTACAAATTTTGAAACTCAAGCCATGAAACTGTGCATCAGAAGTAGGAATTAACAACTTCAATTGGCTCAAAGTGAGATAACAGATCTTGCAACAACAACGGAATCGGAACTACGAAAGTAGGAAATGGGCTCACCTGAAACTTGATGAGGATCTAGGGGAAGCAGAAGACGTAGCGCCGCCATGAGAGGGTGTGGTGAGCGGAGGATAAAGACGACAAATGGAGGTAAGGGAGTGAGAGAAAGAGGGTTTTGAGGTTTGATTTTTTGCCGCTCTTTTTAACTCTCAAGTTCCCTCCAAAGGTAAGTGAAGTTTTTTAAAACCCGCCATGGAATTTGCGCTGCGGAAGAAGGCGGTAATTGAGGTGGGTTTTCGTAGATTCGAGCATTGAGAACTGAGATGTTAAGTAGGGCGTGTTTTACAGCATCTTTTTTGATAATTTTTTTCTTTTATTTATTAAAGTTGCGGATAAAGAATTAATATTTTAATATGTAAATAGAGATGTGTATTGAAATAAACCACGTATATTTTCATTTAGAATTTATAGATTTTAGAGTTAAATTTTGACTATTAATTTTTTCTAATCTATAAGGAAAAAAACATAATCATATAGAGTTTTAAAAGATTCGTCTTAATGTTTATTTTTCAAATATTAATTTTTTATAATTTTTACAATTACATAATTAAAAATATTTAAAATTTAAATTTATTTTGAGATCTATGAAAAAAAAAATAAGCAAAGGAATAATTTATTATCAAATTATAAAGATTATTTCACGTCTAAAATCATTCATTAATATTGATTCTAACCCTTTTCTTGCTCTACTTCATTAATTCTCTCTCCACTTATATCTTTCAGTAACTTGTGGGGTTTTAGAACGGGGGTGCGTCAAGAATGGCGGATGAGTTATTGGAGAAGTGGGCGAAGTTGTGCATCACAGAGGAGGAAGGGGAAGTTGCTGATCTGGGAGGATAGAGGAACGAGAATTCAATGGAGAATATTAGTCTGTCGGTGATCGGGAAGGTGTTGACATTTAGGACGTACAGTTTTGAAGCAATGCCAAAAACCCTAAAACAAGTATGGTCATTGTCAAGAAGAGTTATCTTTCGCAAGATTGAAAATAATTTGTTCGTAATTCAATTCTTTCATCGGCATGATAAGGAGAAGTTACTAGACGGCGCTCCGTGGAATTTCGATAATTAGTTGGTTTTGTTGAAATAAATAGAAGGGGATGAACAAACAGATATGATTGATATTAGAGTCCGTTTTGGGTTAGAATATACAACCTATTGTTGGACTGTCAATCAAATGAGGATGTAAAGAAAGTAGCTGAGAAAATTGGGTATGTGCTTTGAGGTTGAAGATGATGCCCTAGGGTGGGACAGATCAAGATGGGTTTGAATCCTGCTTGATACTACCAAGCCACTTCAGAGAGTACAAAAAATCAAAAATAAAAAGGGGTTATTTCCATGATTCAATTCAAATATGAGCGTTTGGCTACGTTTTGTTTTAATTGTGGTATATTGGGCCATGCTGAGAGAGATTTCCCTAATGATGACGATGATACGGTGGGTGATAAACAATGGGGACTTTGGTTGCATGCTTCACCTAGGTAAGGATCATCACAACAAAAAGCGGAGGTGGAGAGTCTACGTGCAACGAAGAAGCTGATGTTTACCCACAAACCTGTAGCAAATGATGTTAAGGTGATGGTTGACGGTTCGGTTTGATATTGATCGTAGGAATGGCGTGGAGAGGGAGGAAAACTCAATATCCGTTTTTTGTGATAAAAGCAATAATAGAGTTCTTAGGCCAGATACAATATCTTATGCATGCTTAGTTTTAAATGTTGGGGATAACGGGTATAGTTGTGGGGAGGGGGTTGTGAATGCTAGGAGGGGTGAGAATGGAGGGGTGATAGATGGGGGAATGTCGGGGGTAGGGGTAATATGAAGGAGGTTGAAAAGAGGGCAAAGTGGTCGAATTGGGAATGTCAAAGAGAGAGAGATTGGTGGAGTGGCAGAATTTGGGAATGCTGGTAGAGAGGGTTGATATGGAGAAGGTTGGAAAAAAAACAGTGTTGAAGAGGAGTGAAATAGGAGTGTTGAGGGATTAAAGGATAGTGGTAAGATGATGGAGGGAGATCAAAGGATTATAGGGGAGTATATTTCGATGGGGGGATAAGTAGGAAGGGTGGGTGGAAATGAGTAGAAAGAATGGAGGAGGAATAAATGAAATATTATGTTGTTAGGGGAAGGGAAAATAGAGGGTGGACGGTTTAGAGAAGGGAAAAAAAGGAGACAGCGAGTTGAAGAAAAATCCGGGGACAAGATCATCCAAGTAGAGGGTGTTGGAGAATACCAACCCCTCGAATAGAAATAAAACTCTTAAGCTAGAACGTCTTCGGGATTGGAAACCCGAGGACAGAAACGGCCCTTCGGGATTTATGTCGGAGGGAAAGGCCGAATTTGGTGTTCTTGATGGAGACAAAAGCAAACGAAGAGGTGATGAATGGGGTAAGTATTAGTTGTAATGGTAGGGGGGGGTTTGCTTATGGTGGAGGGAGCGCTAGTAAAATAATAATCAAATGCGGCTACCGATTTGCGGCGTAAAACCAATAACGCAGCAATTTAAATAAGAAAATTAATAATATGTGGCATATGTTTGTGAAACCACCGCGTTTTAATTCCATCTTGCAATAATATGTGGCGTATTCAGATAAACCCGCCGCATATTATTTATACTTACATTAATATGCAGCGGGTGTAGGCTAGACCCGCCGCATATTGGTCTGCCTTAAATTAAAAAAAAAAGGCAGCTTTGTTCCTTTTCATTCCTTTCACTTCGTATTTACGCTACGCCTCTCGTGTTTTCTTCAATTCATCTATTTGCGCTCGTGTTCTCTTGCGTTGTTGCCACTGACTTGACCTGCACGCCGTGGAGTTCGCCCACATTTGCCAACTCTACAAGCTCTTGGCGTGACCCACATTTGCCACCCACCCACCTTGTTGACGTCTCCGTGTTGTCATTCAAGGTTTGTCTCCCAATTGTTCTTCGTTTTCTACATAGTTTGATACATGATATTTTGTGGGTTTTAAGTTGTGATTTTTGGTGCATATAATTTTGTTTTTTTATACATTTTGTTTTCTATACATTTCGTTTTAATGATGGGGATTCGAATTAGGGCTAGGGAAGGGGATTGTTTGAATGAAGGCATGGGGTTAGTTTGGCTTAGGGTTATGTTAGTTGGGGTTAGTTTGACTTAGGGTAAGTTGGGGTTAGTTTCAAATTAGGGTTAGAGGAAGGTGTTAGTTTGAATAAGGGTTAGGGGAAGGGTTTAGTTTGAATTAGGGTTAGGGAAGGGGTTAGTTTGAATTAGGGTTAGGTGAAGGGGTTAGTTTGAATTAGGGTTAGGTGAAGGGGTTTAATATTAATTTGGGTTAAGGGTTAGTTGGGGTTAGTTCGAATTAAGGTAAGGGGAAGGGGATTGTTTGAATTAGGGTTAGGGGAAGGGGATTGTTGATTATTAGGTAGGGAATTGAAGTTTAATGATCAAGACTAACAAACAAACAAACATAAAGAAAGGTAAGAAAGGCTCGATCTTACTTTGAAGTAGTCATTTTGATGGGATTTAAAAGGGTGAAAAAAGGTAAGAGGAAAAGAGATGAGAGCAAAAGCTAAGCTTAATAATCAAACAAACAAATTAAACATGCGTAAGAAGTAATGCAAAGACGATTGAATTAAAGTGGTGTAAAGTAATGTGAATTTCACCTCTATGATATTGTGTGTAACATGACATTCTATGTTGGTTGTGATTGTATATAAATTCATATAAACAGGTTTAAAAATCTATTTTCAAAATTGGGAAATGTTGGATTTACAAAGCATAGAACAGAAATAATATCGCTAGAAGAATTTAGTAAATTAAACTATAGATTGAGTTCTTAACCTTATTTTTGGTAAGCTACTTAGGTGCAATTATATATATAATTATGCGTAAACTGAGTGTTGATTCGATTGTTATTTAATTTTTTACATGTTAAATAGGGCATAACACAAATTATGGATCGAAATTGGATGTATGGTAATCGTGCTTCGTTGGAGTTCATGAATGGAGTTGAGGAGTTTTGTAGACAAGTGTTGAAACACCTAAATAACATTGGAGATGATGAGGTGTGTTGCCCTTGTGTTGATTGCGATAATGTGAATATAATTAGTAGTATAAGAGAGTTGAGGGACCATGTGATCCGGCGTGAGTTTAGGCAACAATACCACGTATGGGTATGGCATGGTGAGGTTACTTCTTCTAATGACATGGGGTCGTGTTCTAACAAAATTCCTATTCATCAAGTTGAGCTAGACCATCATGGCCAATTAGAATCTAATGACGGTGAAGATGTTGATGCCAAGAAGGAAGATGATAGGGAGGATGAATTGGAGGATAATGACCCCAGTGATGAAGATCGAATAGATGAAATGCTTGAAGGGGTTGGGGATCAATTTGGTAGTTAATCTCGTACTTTTGAGCGTTTGTGGGAGGCTGCTGAGAAACTGTTGTATCCTGGATGTACTAAATACACTAAGTTGTCTGCCCCATCAACGTTGTTTAACTTAAAAGAGAAATATGGTTGGACTGATACTAGTTTCACAGCCTTATTGAAAATATTAGGGGACATGTTTCTAGAGGGTAATGATTTGCATATATCTACGTACTATGCAAAGAAGTTAATGTGTCCCCTTGGGTTAGAGTATAATAAGATTGATGCCTGTCCGAATGATTGCATATTGTATCGAAATGAGTATGCAGAGTTCATTCAATGTCCTAAATGTGGGCAGTCACGTTACAAACTCTCACATGGGATAGAGCTTGTAGTGGGGATTAAAGGTCCTAGTGTAAAGGTGTTATGGTACCTTCCCATAATACCAATGTTCAAGCATTTTTTTCCGATTAAGAGCGATGCAAAGAATTTGAGATGGCATGCAGAGAAGAGGAAGAAAGATGGGATGATTCGACATCCTGCTGATTCTCCCTGGTGGAAAATAATTGATGAATCTTTCAAGGCTTTTAGCGGGGAAGATAGGAACCTAAGACTTGGTCTCTGCACGGATGGAATGAATCCTTTTGGTACCTTAAGCAGTCAACATAGTACATGGCCAATTTTGTTAGTGATATATAATTGCCTCCTTCGTTATGCATGAAGCATAAATATGTTATGTTATCGCTTCTAATATTAGGGCCCAAGCAACCTAGGAATGACATTGATGTTTATCTTGCTCCCCTTATTGAAGATTTGCAGTTGTTGTGGGATGAAGGTATATCAGTGTATGATGCATATGCTAAAGAGACGTTTACACTCCGTGTCATCCTATTATGTACCATTAATGACTTTCCAGCCTATGGGAACTTGTCGGGGTATAAGGTGAGGGGAAAGAAAGTATGTCCTATTTGTGTGGATAATATGGACTCAACTTATTTGCCTTATTGTGGGAAACATGTGTATCTCATGCATCGGAGGTTCTTGAATAAGTTTCATCCTTATCGTAAGAGAAAGATCTCATTTGATGGTAAAGTTGAGCAACGTAGAGCCCCTATACCGTTGATTGGCAGGGAGGTTTATGACATTGTGAAAGGATAGATAATGTGTTCGGGAAAACTTTGAAACACAAAGATGTTCAGGGGTTATGGAAGAAACAATCAATATTTTGGCAACTTCAGTATTGGAAGTATTTACCCGTTAGACATTTTCTTGATGTTATGCACATAGAAAAGAATGTTTGTGATGCCATCTTAGGGACGCTGTTGAATATACCTGGTAAGACTAAGGATGGTCCTAATGTCAGGAGAGATATGCAGACGATGAAGATTCAATCCAAGTTGTGGCCTGAAGACAGAACGCATAGGAATGGAAAAGGAAAATCCACGTATCTTCCTTCGGCTTGTTACACTTTGTCCCGAGCAGAGAAGAGGATATTTTGTGAGTGTCTGTATGGGATCAAGGATCCTAGTGGGTATTCATCTAATTTGAAGAACTTCGTATCAATGAAAGATCTGAAATTAGTGGGTATGAAGTCTCATGATTGTCATGCTATGATGCAAGTGTTTTTACCAATTGCCATCCGCCATATTTTACCCAAGCATGTTAGGGATTCTATCACTAGACTTTGTTCTTTTTTCAATACAATATGCAACGAGGAGCTTGATCCGTCATATTTGGATGAGTTACAGGCTAGTGTTGTTACGACCTTATGCCAACTAGAGATGTATTTTCCATCTTCGTTCTTTGATATTATGGTACATCTAGTTGTGCATTTGGTCCGAGAAATCAAGTTGTGTGGTCCAGTGTTCCTAAGATGGGCTTATCCTTTTGATATGAGTCAATATATCTCAAATACATCGATATGAGTCAATATATCTTCAGTATATCTCAAATAGGGCGGTTTCGGATCGATATTGGTGTATTTCCCCTAGAACTTGGCCCAAACAATTTGAATAGGACGATGTGAGTCAATATAGGTTAAATAGGATCGGTTTTGGGTAGAAAATGACGTATTTACCCTAAAACATGTCATAAACACTTGAAATACATCGATTTGAGTCAATATAGGTCAAATGTGATCGGTTTTGGGTAGAAAATGACCTAAACACTTCAAATACATCGATATGAGTCAATATAGGTCAAATGGAATCGGTTTTGAGTAGAAAGTGATATGTTTGAACTATACTTTTCAAATACATTGCATTTTATATACAATTTAATGATATAGTAATCAATATTAGGTATGCAAAGGATTCAACAAGGAGCCCTTTCCCACAAAAGAAATTGATGTCGTTCGCAACAAACTGACCAAGTATTGGACATATAACTTTTTTTAGATTATGTACATTACTTTTTTGTGTTTTTTATAGTTTTTATACATCAAATTCATTAATTGTATCGTATTTTTGATGTCACTTAATGGTTGATTTTATGACCCTATTAGTATATATAAATGAGAGATGGCTCATCATGTATATATATATGTATCTTGGTTGACAGAAATTTAAAATGTATTATAACAGGTTTTGAATTTGAAATTTGGGCGTAGTAGGGATCAAATTAAAGCTTATAAAAAAAAATCATTTGTATGCGGCGGTTGTCCCCAAGACCCGCTGCATATTCCTCAATTATAGGACCTTTTTTCAATCTGGCAAAGTAAATATGCGGCGATTCTAGACTAAGTGTAATACCTCGTATTTTAGAAATTATATTAAAAACTTTATATGTTAAGTTTGATTTAAAATTAAATGTACATTATATATTAGCATTTTAAATAAAATTATTTTAATAACGTTTT
Source organism: Dysphania ambrosioides (assembly GCA_026401315.1). Taxonomy (NCBI): domain Eukaryota; kingdom Viridiplantae; phylum Streptophyta; class Magnoliopsida; order Caryophyllales; family Amaranthaceae; genus Dysphania; species Dysphania ambrosioides. The sequence goes on along the minus strand of CM048670.1, from coordinate 12,944,493 downwards.
AGTACAATTAAATAATTTAAAAAGTATTTTGTCCCAATTATAATTATGAACCACCATTTATATATTATATTTATAATTTTATAAAAAAAATTATGTAATTTCATAAATAAGTATTTAATTCCTCAATTATTCCATTAAATACCCAAAAAAGCCCTCCAAAATATCCCAAAAAAAATATCCCAAGTATCCTGTTTTATTTTAGAATATCCAAGAAGTTTTTAAAATATTATTCTTAGAAAAAAAAATCAGCTAAGATATTTATAAAGATTATTTTTTTTTAATTTAAAGCCAATTATATTACGAATTGGATACATTTACCAAAAAAAAAATCGACCATATCTAATCATGGCCAGATGCGATGATTAGTATTTTTTTAAAAGAAAATTAAAAATAATTTTATATAATTTTATCCTAATTTAAAGGATAATTTTAGTTGAAATGATAGTTTTAATATAAAAAACCGAAAATAAATTCTAACCTTATCATATCATTTTTCTATGATTGATATTTAAAAAATTATTATTATTATTATTATTATTATTATAAAATTTTATCTTTTTTAACTAGTTCTGATTAGTTTGTTTTGAATTAAATGATTTTAATTGGTTAAACTATATTGACTCAAATCGAAGAGTTTCAAGTGTTTAGGTCACTTTCTACCCAAAACCGATCCCATTTGACCTATATTGACTCCAATCGATGTATTTGAAGAGTTTAAGTCACTTTCTACCCGAAATCGATCTCATTTGACCTATCTTGACTCAAATCGATGCATTTCAAGTGTTTAGGTCACTTCTACCCGAAACCGATCCCATTTGACCTATCTTGACTCAAATCGATGCATTTGAAGTGTTTAGGTCACTTTCTACCCGAAACCGATCCCATTTGACCTATATTGACTCAAATCGATGTGTTTCAAGGGTTTAGGTCACTTTCTATCCCAAACCGATCCCATTTGACCTATCTTGACTCAAATCGATGTATTTGAAGTGTTTAGGTCACTTTCTATCCCAAACCGATCCCATTTGACCTATCTTGACTCAAATCGACTCATTTGAAGTGTTTAGGTCACTTTCTACCCAAACCGATCCCATTTGACCTATCTTGACTCAAATCGATGTGTTTCAAGTGTTTAAGTCACTTTCTACCCTAAACCGATCCCATTCGATCATTATTGATTCAAATAGATGTGTTTCCAGTGTTTAGGTCACTTTCTATACCAATACAATCCCATTTGACCTATCTTGACTCAAATCAATGTATTTGAAGTGTTTAAGTCACTTTTTACCCGAAACCGATCATTATATGCGGCGGTTATCCCCAAGACCCGCTGCATATTCCTCAATTATAGGACCTTTTTTCAATTTGGCAAAGTAAATATGCGGCAGTTCTAGACTAAGTGTGATATCTCGTATTTTAGAAATTAAATTAAAAACTTTATATCTTAAGTTTTATTTAAAATTAAATATACATTATATATTAGCATTTTAAATAAAATTATTTTAATAATGTTTTAGTACAATTAAATAATTTAAAAAGTATTTTGTCCCAATTATAATTATGGATTGCCATTTGTATATTATATTTTATTATTTTAATAAAAAATTATTTAATTTCATAAATAAGTATTTAATTTCTCAATTATTTTATTAAATTCCCAAAAAAGCCCTCCAAAATATCCCCAAAAAAATATCCCAAGTATCCTTTTTATTCTAGAATGTTCTAGAAGTTTTTAAAATATTATTCTTAGAAAAAAAATCAGTTAAGATATTTATAAAGATTTTTTTTAATTTAAAATCAATTATATTACGAATCGGATACATTTACCAAAAAATAAAAAAAATCGACCATATCTAAGCATAGCGAGATGCCATGATTAGTATTTTTTTAAAAAAAATTAAAATTATTTTTATATAATTTTATCCTAATTTAAAGAATACTTTTAGTTGAAAAGATAGTTTTAATTTACAAAAATCGAAAATAAATTCTAACCTTATCATATCATTTTTTTATGATTGATATTTAAAAAAAAAAATCTTATTATTATTATTATTATTATTATTATAAAATTTTATCTGTTTTAAATAGTTTTGATTGGTTTGTTTTGAATTAAATGATTTTCATTGGTTAAACTATATTGACTCAAATCGATGTGTTTCAAGTGTTTAGGTAACTTCTATCCGAAACCGATCCCCTTTGACCTATCCTAACTCAAATCGATGCATTTGAAGTGTTTAGGTCACTTTCTTTCCAAAATTAATCCCATTTGACCTATCTTGACTCAAATCGATGCATTTGAAAAGTTTAAGTCACTTTCTACCCGAAACCGATCCCATTTGACCTATATTTTCTCAAATCGATGCATTTGAAGTGTTTAGGTCACTTTCTACCAGATACCGATCCCATTTGACCTATATTAACTCAAATCGATGCATTTGAAGTATTTAGATCACTTTCTACCCCAAACCGATCCCATTTGACCTATCTTGACTCCAATAAATAGGTTTCAAGTGTTTAGGTAACTTTCTACCCCAAACCGATCCCATTCAGTCATTATTGACTCAAATCGATGTGTTTCAAGTGTTCAGGTCACTTTCAATCCCAAATCGATCCCATTTGACCAATCTTGCCTCAAATCGATATATTTGAAGTGTTTAAGTCACTTTCTACCCGACACCGTTCCCATTTGACCTATCTTGACTCAAATCGATGCATTTGAAGTGTTTAGGTCACTTTATACCCCAAACCGATCCCATTTAACCTATATTGACTTAAATCGTTCCATTTGAAGTGTTTAGGTCACTTTCTATCCGAAACCGATCCCATTTGACCTATATTGAATCAAATTTATGCATTTGAAGTGTTTAGGTCACTTTCTACCCCAAACCGATCCCATTTGACCTATCTTGACTCAAATCGATGCATTTGAAGTGTTTAGGTCACTTTCTACCTAAAACCGATCCCATTTGACCAATATTAACTCAAATCGATGTGTTTCAAGTGTTTAGCTCACTTTCTACCCAAAATCGATCCCATTTGACCTATTTTGACTCAAATCGATGCATTTTAAGTGTTAGGTCACTTTCTACCCAAAACTGATCCTATTTGACCTATATTGAATCAAATCGATGCATTTAAAGTGTTTAGGTCACTTTCTACCCAAAACCGATCCCATTTGACTTATCTTGACTCAAATCGATGCATTTAAAGTGTTTAGGTCACATTCTACCCCAAACCGATCCCATTTGACCTATATTGACTCAAATCAATGTATTTGAAGTGTTTAGGTCACTTTCTACCCCAAACCAATCCCATTTGACCTATCATTACTCAAATTATTGCATTTGAAGTGTTTAGGTTACTTTCTAGCCGAAACCTATCCCATTTGACCTATATTGACTCAAATCGATGCATTCCAAGTGTTTAGGTCACTTTCTACCCCAAACCGATCCCATTTGACCTATCTTAACTCGAATCGATGTGTTTCATGTGTTTAGGTCCCTTTCTACCTCAAACCGATCCCATTCGATCATTATTGACTCAAATCGATGTGTTTCAAGTGTTTAGGTCACTTTTTATCCCAAACCGATCCCATTTGACCTATCTTGAATCAAATCGATGTATTTGAAGTGTTTATGTCACTTTCTACCCCAAACCGATCCCATTCGATCATTATTGATTCAAATCGATGTGTTTCGAGTGTGTAGGTCAATTTCTATACCAATACAATCCCATTTGACCTATCTTGACTCAAATCGATGTATTTGAAGTGTTTAAGTCACTTTCTACCCGAAACCGATCATTATATGCGGCGGTTGTCCCCAAGACCCGTTGCATATTCCTCAATTATAGGACCTTTTTTCAATCTGGCAAAGTAAATATGCGGCGGTTCTAGACTAAGTGTGATACCTCGTATTTTAGAAATTATATTAATAACTTTATATGTTATGTTTTATTTAAAATTAAATGTACATTATATATTAGCATTTTAAATAAAATTATTTTAATAACGTTTTAGTACAATGAAATAATTTAAAAAGTATTTTGTCCCAATTATAATTATGAACCACAATTTATATATTATATTTTATAATTTTAATAAAAAAATTTATTAAATTTCATAAATAAGTATTTAATTCATCAATTATTCTATTAAATTCTGATGTGCTCGTTTTAGAGCACGTTTAATACCTTGTATTAGTTAAAGCCTCGCAGTTTTGTATTAGTTTTATGCATATTGTGCGTGATGTTACCTTGATCTCGTTTTCGAGTTGTCTTGAGTTCATTTTAGGTACTTTTGATGATTTCAAGGTTAAATGCGATACATTCTAGCCTTTGACACACGTATTATAGCTTGGGCAAGTGTTTGAAGTCACTCATGAAGATCCCATGGAGTTCAGAAAAGAGAGAAGTGAAAAAGAGGAAAGAATGGTCTCAGACCGAATCTGAGAGACATTCAACCGAATGTATGCAAATTTGATCGAATCTAAGACTCATTCAGTCGAATGAGTGACAGTCCAAAGAGCATTTGACCCTTGGTCACTGGAAAAGCCGAATGGAACTCATTCGGGAGAATGAGCTTCCATTCGGCCGAATCAACATACTCATTCGGGCGAATGCTTGAAAGGGATCGATTCCTTGAAGCCTCTGGAATGGGCGAATGGAAGACCATTCGGGCGAATGGAAATGTGTTCGGCCGAATGAGACCTACATTTGGGCGAATGACAGTGTTTTCCTCCGGATCAACTACTTCTTTTTAGGGCCGACTCCTATGCATTTTAGGGTTTTCGTAGGTTTTTCTTATTTTGTTATAAATACCCCCCTTCCTCTGATGAGAAGAGGGGAGAGCTAGGTTTTATACTTTTATGCACTTTTAGATTTCTTAGCCTCCAAATTCTTTTAGTTTTAGCTTTCGGTTTTCAGTTTCTTCAACGCTTTGTACTTTGGATTCTTTTTGTGGATATCAAATTGAAGCTTTTGTAAGTTTTAATCTACTCCTTTGCTCTTAATTCATTGCTTTACTTCGTTGCATGCTTAGTTTCATGTTTATCGTTTATTCGCATAATTTCTGATCTTGTTTTCATTCTCGTGAATTCCTTCCATGTTTGTTTCTGTTGCCTCTTTGAATGTCTTTAAGTCTTTAAGCATGAATATGTGTGAGTAATTTCTTTAGGGGTTTTGATTGGTGAAACCCTAGGAAAGCTATGATCTTTATTGCTTAAGGTTGTAGAAGCGATGATAATAAATAGTTTCGGAATCCGATACGAATCTTGTCCTGCCACTCCTTTGGAGACATAGGGCGATTATAGGTCGTTCGTTGTGATTTGTGGGATCACCAACTTCCTCTCGTTTTTTTGGATATCCATGCTAGTTATTATCAGATTTTCTCTAACCTATCACGTTCGATTTTGAAAGCTTCATTCCTAGGGTGAATCCAATCTTGTCCCCATTTTTCTCTACTTGCTTTATTTCTCTCTTTTTCTCTACTTGCTTTATTTCTCTCTACTTGCTGTAGTTTTAATTGAATTTCCAACTCCCAATAGTCCGGTTGTGTTAAAAGTTAGAGTCTTGATATACCTTGTCTTCGTGGTTCGACCCCCTACTCCACTATACTCGTATAGTTTGTAGGTTGGAATAAATATTGTTTGCATAACTTGTCTTTTAGTTAATGACCTAAAACACGGGTTATCAAAATGGCGCCATTGCCGGGGACAAGGCGTAATATTTAGACTTTTCCGTTCTTAGCACAACTTTATTTCATTTCGTTTCTGTTTTTTATTTTTCTTTTTGTGTGTGGTTGTCTTTGACTTAGGTGTTTGCATGCCCCATAGCACGCGTAGGTCAAACTAGCCAATTACACCCTTAAATCCTGAAATCCAACGTGTGAGTAGGCAATGCCCTTTAAGGCAAACCTCGCAATCTGTCCAAATCCCATCAATATCGATAATGGCCGATGAACATCAATTGTTTGGTCGATTCGGAACTCCTGGCTCACAAGAGTTCCAAGGGGGTGTAGTACTTCCTGTTGCTAATACACCTTACCAAATACACCCTCAGTTCGCAAGAATGATTAAGGAAACACCATTCAGTGGCTTAAGAAATGAATGTCCTCTTCAACACCTAGAGGCATTCTCAGATATTTGTGGACTTATCCCTCCTTGTCCTAATAGCCCTGATTATGTGCGAATGCACCTATTCCACCTGAGTCTAGCGGGAGATGCCAAGGATTGGTATAAATGCTTAGAACCCAATTCAATTATTAATTGGGCTCAACTAAAAACTGCATTTCTAGAAAGGTTCTATCCTACGGTTCGAACGCAGGATTGGCGTAAGAAAATTGCGTTATTTACCCAAGAGGATGATGAGAACCTTAGTGCCACTTGGAGTAGGTTTAAAAGAATGATTAGAGCATGCCCCCACCATGAGTACGGGGAAAACCATCTCAACACATTCTTTTACGATGGTCTTAATGACTCCACCAAAGCACTCCTAGACTCAGCTGTAGGTGGCCAACTTTCCAAAATTCCTTGCACCCAGGTGAAAGCCAAAATAGAGGAAGTTGCTAAGAATAGTGCCTGGGGAGGAACTAGGAGTCAGGGGTTACCTAGAGGGATGATAGACACAACTAACTTGGACAACATTAGCGCCAAAATAGAAGCCGTTATTGATAAAAAGTTGTCCAAGCTAAGCCTAGCCGGTAGTTCGAACACCCCTCCAGTGCGTGAAAAGCACTTTGCATGTGCCATATGTGGGGGTACCAACCATGATACATCTTATTGTGGTGGTTCGCACTCCGAGCACGTAGCTGCAGTTGACTATGGAGGGTATAACCCAGAACCGCAGGTGATGAACTATGACGGTTATGGGTATAACCCTGATCACGTAGCAGCCCGCAACTATAGTGGACAGAGCCAAGGAGTAGGGTATGGGCAGCAACCTTTCCCGAACAACCAACAGTACAAACCTCCCATTAACTCCAACCAAAACTAGGGAAACTTCCACCCTGGATACAACAGAAATGGTTAAGGTGGATTTAACAACTAAGGTTTCCAGGGGAATCAGACTAATGGGAACGTACCTAGGACCAATGTGTATAGACCCCTAGGATTTCACCAAGGACCTAGAAATGGTTCAAACCTACCTTTTCCCCCTAGTCAGCCTCATCATGTGGCTCCTCAACCACAGCATGGCCATGCTTCAACCAACGACCATTTAGCCTCCCAAGTAACAACTCTTGCTCAGCAGAACCAGAGTCTGACGCAAATTAATCAGACTCTCATCCAACAAATGCAGCAACTTCAAGCTCAGCAAAAGTTATTTGAAACTCAACTGGCCCAAATGGCTAATCCTCATGCACCACTGCTATTCCCATCTCACCCTCAACCTAACCCCTCTATACAGCCTCCACCTCAGCACCCGAACCCAAACCAGCACACTGCTAAGGCTATCCATCTGAGATCAGGGACTCAGTATAACAGTCCTTCATATCCGGTTGATGTACCTTTGGTGCGGGTGAGTGATGAGACGAGAGTGCACAAAGATGAAAAAAAGGAGGAACATGGTGAAATGCCAGAGGTTGAGGATGAAAGAGGTAGGGAGGACGTCAATGCTAAGGCAGGGAGTGAGAAGCCAGTAGAGAGTGAGGAAGAGAGGAGGAAGAAAGCTGAGGAGAGAAAGAGGTTAGAACGGTTATATGCACCACCACTTCCTTTTCCCTATAGGAAAGTTGAGAAGCAACTTGATGATAAGTTCAAGAAGTTTCTTGAACATCTTCAGAAGATGGAGATGAAAATCCCATTCCTCGATGCTATGGCACAAATGCCAAAGTATGCTAAATTCTTGAAGGACTTACTGTCCAATAAGAAAAAGCTTAAGGAAGAGGTAATCAGTCTCCCCCATCAAGTTAGCTCTATACTGTAAGGGAAAATGCCTATGAAGGAGCGAGATCCTGGTCCTTATAACCTCCCTGTAAAGTTGGGAAACCTTGATCCTAAAGGAGCGCTCGCCGATCTAGGGGCTTTGATCAGTCTTATGCCTCTATCAATCGCCAAAAAGCTCCCCTTTGACCTCAGACCTTCAAGGAAAACAATCCAACTGGCTGATAGAAGCATTAAAGTGCCATGTGGAGAGCTTGACGACATACCTATCCAGGTAGGAGAACTAGTGGTCCCCTGTGTTTTGTAGTAATGGAAATGGAAGAGGACCCTTATACTCCACTTATCTTGGGCAGAGCCGTTCTGAAAATGCATCGGGCAGTTATTAATTGCCATGATGATACCATAACGGTAGAAGTAGCCCAGGTAAAGGTAGTCTTCAAAATCTCTCCCCTTTTAAAAAAGCCTATGGTTGAGCAGGTCTGTCGCCTTGAAGAGGTGATAGGGAGAGTGAGGATTGTTATGGAGACAAGGAAATAGAGGTTGGGTGTCAAATGAATGATGAGGATACCTCTACTATAAATGAGCCGTTGGAAGGCCGATTAGATACGGCCCAGGATTCTGAAAAAGAAGCAGAGTATGAGCACCTTTGCGAGGTTGAGGAAGGTATTACACACAAGGGGGAAAGTCCTAAGCCTTCCCCCAAAGTGACTTTGAAACCTTTACCTCCTAGCTTAAAATATGCCTATCTCGATGAAGATGAAGGAAGCCCTGTCATAGTGAATTCTGAGCTTGATGACATTAACTACTTGTTTTATTATAGAAATATCGAGATGTAATCGGATATTCACTAGGTGATTTAAAAGGGATTAGTCCATCCCTTATTATGCACCGGATTCATCTTGACTGAACATTTTTCCTCCATTGAGCCACAAAGAAGGTTGAATCCAAACATGAAAGAGGTAGTTAAGGATGAAATCCTCAAACTCCTTAAGGCCGGCATCATCTACTCAATCTCAGATGGTAGATGGGTTAGCCCAGTTCATGTTGTTCCTAAAAAGGGAGGAATGACCATCGTCGAGAATGACAGAGGAGAGATGATCCCCACTAGAGCCACCACAGGATGGCGAGTTTGCATTGACTATCGTAAACTCAATAAGGCTATAAGAAAGGATCACTTTCCCTTGCCCTTCATCGATGAGATGCTTGAAAGACTGGCCAGGCACAGGTACTATTGTTTTCTAGATGGTTACTCGAGTTTCTTTCAAATCCCAATCCACCCCGAGGACCAACAAAAAACAACTTTTACTTGTCCTTTTGGGACTTTTGCCTATAGGAGAATGCCCTTCGGTTTATGCAATGCTCCATCTACATTCCAAAAGTGCATGTCGGCTATATTTGCTGATATATTAGAAGACTTCATGGAGGTATTCATTGACGATTTTTTCTGTTGGAGGGTCCTCTCTTGACACTTGCTTGACACATCTCGAGAAAGTTTTATTAAGGTGTTAGGAAATAAATCTTGTACTAAATTGGGAGAAATATCACTTTTTAGTTCAAGAGGGCATTGTCCTAGGCCACAAAGTGTCTTTCAAAGGCATAGAGGTGGATCCTGCCAAAATTGATGTGATAAGGAATCTTCCTGTACTTACCTTAGTTATAGGAGTATGATCCTTTCTTGGACACGCAGGTTTCTATAGGCGTCTCATCTTAGGATTTTCGACTCTCATAAAACCCTTGAATGAATTGCTTCAGAAAGATGTCGAATTTCACTTCGATGAAAGATGCCTTAATGCCTTTAAAAGGCTAAAAGACGCTCTAATATCTGCGCCCATCGTGCAAGCTCCGGATTGGAGTTTGCCATTTGAGCTGATGTGTGATTCCAGTGATATTTCTGTTGGTGCTATCCTTGGGCAGAAAAAGGAAGGAAAGCACCACGTTATATGCTATATCAGTAAAACACTGGATCCTGCTCAACGTAACTACTCTACAACTGAAAAGGAAATGCTGGCGGTAGTCTATGCTTTTGAGAGACTACGCCAATATCTTATTTGTTCAAAAGTTGTAGTCTTTACTGATCAATCGGCTCTGAAGTTTTTAATGACAAAGAGAGATGCAAAGCCGAGGTTGATTCGTTGGGTGCTCCTACTACAGGAGTTTGATTTCGAGTTAAAAGATAGGAAATGTAGCGAAAATGTGGTAGCCTACCATTTGTCTAGGTTACCCGAGCTGAATAACGACGCCTTACCTATCCAAGATGAAATGGTCGAAGAAACCCTAATGACAGTAATAGTAGTTGGGAAAGCCCTTTGGTTCGCGGATATTGCGAATTATTTAGCTTGTGGAGAACTTCCAGAGTTCAAATCAAGGGCTATGAAAAAGGCTTTCTTCGGCAACGTCGGGAACTTCTTTTGGGATGATCCCTATTTATTTCATGCATGCGCAGACGGCATAGTCTACCGTTGTGTCACTGAAGAGGAAGTTCCCAAAATCCTAACTCACTGTCATTCATACGCGTGTGGCGGTCACCATGGTATAATGAACACCGCTGCTAAGGTTGCCATCGCAGGTTTCTATTGGCCAACATTACACAAGGATGTTGAAACTTTTGTGAAAAGCTATGAGAGGTGCCAAAAAGTTAGCAGCATCTCCATACGAAATGAGATGCCTCAAAACTATATGAAGTGTTCGACTGTTGGGGAATTGACTTTATGGGCCCATTTGTTTCATCTCATGGGAACCAATACATTTTAGTAGGGATTGACTATGTGTCTAAGTGGGTGGAGGCCATCGCCTCGCCTACGAATGACCACAAAGTAGTTATTAAGCTTTTCAAAAGCATAATATTCCCTCGATTCGGTGTGCCCAAAATAGTCATAAGTGATGGGGGTTCATACTTTGCTAAGCATGAACTAAACAAATTATTGAAAAATTATGGAATCGTGCACAAAGTCGGCTCTCCCTACCATCCCCAAACTCAAGGACAGGTGGAAGTAGCTAATAGGGAAATCAAGAAAATTATTGAGAAGGTGGTAAATCTAAACAGGAAGGATTGGTCTCTAAAGGTAGATGACGCTTTTGGGCCCACCGGACATGTTATAAAACCCCTATTAGCACCACCCCGTTCCGGCTATTGTATGGGAAATCCTGTCATCTACCGGTGGAATTGGAATGCAAGTCTTGGTGGGTGATCCAAACTCTAAATTTGGACCCTACCTTATTCTGCAAGAAGCGAGCCGCCCAATTACGAGAATTGGAAGAACTACGGCTCGACGCATTTCACAACATGCACATCTACAAGGAACGTACTAAGTGTTGGCACGACCAACGTATCATCCAACGAGAGTTCCTTGTAGGGGATAAAGTGCTGCTCTTTAATTCAAGAGCTAAGTTATTCCCCGGGAAATTAAATTCAAGGTGGTCTAGGCCATTCGAGATTTTACAAGTTTTCCCCTATGGAACGGCAGAGCTGAAAGACCATCATGGAGGAAGTTTCGTTGTTAATGGACATCGGTTAAAACTCTTCCATGAAAGCAGCCTTCACAATGTCAACACCATTGAGCTTATAAGGTTAGATGATGTCAAAGTAGAATGATTGGTATAATCATTGGCACTTATCGAGTATCCTTACTTTGAATCATCGTTCTTTAGCGTTTTGTTAGGTTTTAAGTACTTAGTTTAACTTTTGTCCTTGTGTCTGAATTACCCAAGCCACGTCGAGCTAAACGACGTTAAACAAAGCACTTACGGGAGGTAACCCGATTTATTTGGATTTTTGTCAAACTTAATCATTGTACATTGATTGATTTTGAGAAGGCACGAGTGATTTGATCTAAGAAAATACGAAATCGCTGCCCATTCGGCCGAATGATAGGTCCATTCGGCCGAATGCACATTGAACAGAAGCTAAATCCATGTTTGGCCAAGTTCCTGATAGTGCCAAATGAAGGATCAATTCGGTCGAATAAATCTAATTCGACCGAATGGAGTGTTCCATTCGGTCGAATAGATCTACTGGGGAAATTTACAAGGCTGCTGGTAACCCCGAATGAACCTAACATTCGGGCGAATGTAGTTACATTCGACCGAATATCTGTTGGATTCGGTCAAATGGGAGCGACGAATTCTTCGTAACTCTACTCGATTCGACCGAACAGGTTATCCATTCGACCGAACAGGTTATCCATTCGGGCGAATGTAATACCATTCAACTAAATGTAAGCTTCATTCGACCGAATGGAAGCCAGTTCTATAAATATCAGCTCATTCCACGTAAATTCGCACAGAAATTTTTTTTACTCCTCCAACTCGGCCGACTTCCCCCACACTCTTGCTCTCTCTCAAATTCCCCTACTTTCTTTCCAATCATCATCAATTACTATGGGTCCGAGGAGAACTTTGAGGAACCCCTTCAAAAGGTCCAAAAAAGCATGGAGAGGGTTCCTCTTCGGGTGCGGCACGGGAAGCTCAACAAACCGGAGGGCCAACAAAGACTTCTCGGCCAGGAATTATAGTTCAATGAGGACCATCCTATGGTAGTTTTTTTTATCTTTGGAGCAATATGAGCGTTTCCAAAGGCTTAAGGTACGAAAAATCAACTCCACTCGTTATTTAGACCTTTCAATTTTGCAACGAATGGGTATATACGAGCAATTTGTTGCATTATTAACTGCATGTGGGTTAGAAAACTGGATAAACATGTGGCACCCAACTCATAAGCTCTTAACTTATGAGTTTCTTAGTTCCCTAACCCCGTGTCAACAGGATGGTAGGCTGCATTTGTCTTTTAGGCTAAGGAATGCAACCTATTATCTTGATTATGCTGCATTTTGCCCCGTGTTTGGTTTCCATAACGAGCCTATTCCGGATAAACAACCGGACAACTCTTGGGTTTCCGAGTTATGGCCTAAAATCGCTGGCCGGCTTGTTTATCCGAATAGAAACATATATGCTTTTGATGTCCAACGCCCTATTTTGTGCATGTTCTTTAAATTTGCTATGGAGACTTTGTTCCCTTCCCCTAGCCCTCACCTAGTACGAACACACGAGGTGCACATCTTGCACCGTTACATTGCACCACACGAAGACACTGCACTAAGCCTGCCAATGACGCTATGGAAATTTCTAAACAACACAGCCACCCTGAATGCAACCACTGACTTATGTTTAGGGGGACACGTATTCCGCATTACTGAATTCTTGAACGTCATGAATCCTGTAGAATTCGATGAACGTTATGCCAATTCCACTACCCTTCACGAGAAATGTCTCGTGCGGGCTGGCTTTATTTTTGCGGACCCCATGCGATGGCGGTACTTGAAAGACCTCACCATCCCCCTTCCTTGTCCTTAATTACCTCCCCTGGTCCAGTTTGGGGCCTCGTATCTCTTAGACGACGATGTACCGAGATACGCGGTAGAGCCCCCACTTGTACCCCCTCCTCGCCCTCACACACTTTCTATGCGCGACAGACCTAGGGCTTCTACCTCGGTCTTACCAAACCATGACGATTCAGATGATGAATCTGAATCCGATATTATGTCCTCCCTAGGACGCATAGAGAGAAGGCTTGACCAAGTCCTCACCACCCAAGGCCACCACACAGCCCGTCTCGAACACCTCGAGCAAAACTTCGAGCGGGCGAACTACCCATGGTATGATATGGCCTATCGCTCCCACATGGTCGGCGAAAGCATGGCCACCCCTTCCTGGTACCCTCGTCATGACAACTATAACGAGATATCACTAAGTCATGGGTTTGACCAGTTGCGGGTGGGTCGGCGTAGGTTTAATAACTTTACCCCACCGGCTCCTAGAAGAGCCTCGGATGACTATGGGATGGATTATAAGGGTGGGGAGGAGGAGGTTAATGAGGAGGAGGACCAAGGGGATGATGAGGAATTTATGGGGGATGAGTAGTTGTAGACCTAACGACCTCCCTTAGTGCTGAGGACGGCTTCACCCTAGCTTGGGGGGGGGGGGGTATCCATAGTCCACTACTCATTCTTTCGCGTGTCCTTTAGTCTTAGCTGTCAGTTTAGTGTTGTGTAGCATTTCGTTGCTTCGTGTTTTGTGTCTATTTTTAGGTGTTATTTTGTGCTTTGTGCTTTGCTTTTTGGTGTTGTTTTCAGGTGTATATATATAATAAGTTCCACATGCCGCTGCACCCACATATTGGTATGATTTCTTACTCAAAAATCCAAATTTATGTATTTAGTTATTTTTATATTTGTTTTACCCTTCTTTGCATCTTGTGCCCCCTTCTTTTGTCCATCATAAGCATGCAAGCTTCTGTTGTGCACTTTGCGTTGATTTTATGCAAACTCATATTCCCCTAGCCCTGTGCCTATTTTGGGTCTTAGTTTCTCGACTGTTTTTCACTTAGCTTGGGGGATCTTAGCTTGCTTGGTATGTGGTTTTGATGACTACCTATTGAGGTGCATTTCGACTAACCTAGTGAGGATTGAGCCTTTTAGGACTTTATTACGAGTCATGTATTGAGTGTTAGTCAGGGAATCTTAAGAATTGTTTCTGTTCTCCTCCAGCATAGTCTACTTTTCTAAAGGTTAGGGATGATAACACGTTTGTAGTTAAAGCTACATAACCAAAGTGCCTACCATAAAAATCAATTTACTCTAGGTTGAGCCAAATTTGTTCCTTTACCTTCTTTTGTAGCCACGCTATCTAACTCCACATGAACCAAATACTCCCTCTTTTTACCTAGAGGATACTCATGTGATCATAGTGAAGTTGATATTTGTAGCATTGTAATATAGGATTTCGGTTTGGGGAAATGATCATTGGATAATTTGACTACATACACTATCCTTAGTGCATTTCAAAGAAGTATGCACATAGAAAGTTCAGAAAAAGCGTGAAAAGCACACAAAAAAAGAAAAAAAGAGAGAAAAAGAAAAGAAAATAAACAAAAAGATATTAGAGAAAAAGGTTGAGAATAAAGTTGATATGGTGTATTAAAGTCTATTGTTGGGAATTTTGGGATTGGCATGGTTGTCGGAAGGCGTAGTCTTCCTCGGTTTTATTCCCTTGGATCACTTACTATCCTCTATTTCAACTCCACATTCCCAAATTCTACCGTACCTCGATCCGAGCCTACATTACAACCCTTTCCAAACATGTTCGACCTAACCTGATTAGTAAGATCAGTGCTGGAGAGCAGATAAGACACAATTTACGAGATTTCTCCCTGTTTAGGTGTTTAATTCCCGACTCATCTTTAGTCGGATGATTTTGAGCGAAACACGTACCCTATAAACACATGAGCATAATGGAAATTTCCCACACCTCTTGGGAAATAACCTCGGGAGCGTAGACTTGCGACCTCGTTAGGTAGTGGGCGAAATGAACAATGATGTAGCTTGCTTGGTGATCCCGAGTAGGTGTAAAAAGTTGATTATGCTTTCTAAATCCCATTGTACTTCCACACCCATGGCTAGGGAAGAGTTTTGCACGTGTACGACTTGCATTGTCTTGATTTCCACTTCTCATGATCTTCATTCGTCTTTTCATTCATTTCTTCATACATTTTTCCCTAAGCTATCACTTCACCTTCCTATTTCGTTTGCTAGGGACTAGCAATGGTTTAGCTTGGGAGAAGTTGATGTGCTCGTTTTAAAGTACGTTTAAGACCTCGTTTTAGTGTCAAGCCTCGCAGTTTTGTATTGGTTTTAGGCATATTGTGCGTGATTTAACCTTGATCTCGTTTTCGAGTTGTCTTAAGTTCATTTCAGGTACTTTTGATGATTTCAAGGTGAAATGCGATACATTCGAGCCTTTGATACACGTCATAGCTTGGGCAAGTGTTTGAAGTCACTCATTAAGATCCCACGGAGTTCAAAAAAGAGAGAAGTGAAAAAGAGGAAAGAATGGTCTCAGATTCGACCGAATCTGAGAGACATTCGACCGAATGTATGCAGATTCGACTGAATCTGAGACTCATTCGGTCGAATGAGTGACAGTCCAAAGAGCATTTGACTCTTGGTCACTGGAAAAGCCGAATGGAACTCATTCGGGTGAATGAGCTTCCATTCGGCCGAATCAACATACTCATTCGGGCGAATGCTTGACAGGGATCGATTCCTCAAAGCCTCTAGAATGGGCGAATGGAAGACCATTCGGGCGAATGGAAATGTGTTCGGCTGAATGAGACCTACATTTGGGCTAATGACAGTGTTTTCCTCCAGATCAACTACTTCTTTTTAGGGCCGGCTCCTATGCATTTTAGGGTTTTCGTAGGTTTTTCTTATTTTGTTATAAATACCCCCTTCCTCTGATGAGAAGAGGGGAGAGCTAGGTTTTATACTTTTATGCACTTTTAGATTTCTTAGCCTCCAAATTCTTTTAGTTTTAGCTTTCGGTTTTCAGTTTCTTCAACGCTTTGTAGTTCGGATTCTTTTCGTGGATATCAAATTGAAGCTTTTGTAAGTTTTAATCTACTCCTTTGCTCTTAATTCATTGCTTTACTTTGTTGCATGCTTAGTTTCATGTTTATCGTTTATTCGCATAATTTCTGATCTTGTTTTCATTCTCGTGAATTCCTTCCATGTTTGTTTCTGTTGCCTCTTTGAATATCTTTAAGTCTTTAAGCATGAATATGTGTGAGTAATTTCTTTAGGGGTTTTGATTGGTGAAACCCTAGGAAAGCTATGATCTTTATTGCTTAAGGTTGTAGAAACGATGATAATAAATAGTTTCGGAATCCGATACGAATCTTGTCCTGCCACTCCTTTGGAGACATAGGGCGATTATAGGTCGTTCGTTGTGATTTGTGGGATCACCAACTTTCTCTCGTTTTTTTGGATATCCATGCTAGTTATTATCAGATTTTCTCTAACCTATCACGTTCGGTTTTGAAAGCTTCATTCCTAGGGTGAATCCAATCTTGTCCCCGTTTTTCTCTACTTGCTTTATTTCTCTCTACTTGTTGTAGTTTTAATTGAATTTCCAACTCCCAATAGTCCGGTTGTGTTAAAAGTTAGAGTCTTGATATACCTTGTCTTCGTGGTTCGACCCCCTACTCCACTATACTCGTATAGTTTGTAGGTTGGAATAAATATTGTTTGCATAACTTGTCTTTTAGTTAACGACCTAAAACACCGGTTATCAAATTCCCAAAACTTCAAATATTCCAAAAAAATATCCCAAGTATCCTGGTTTATTCTAGAATATTCTAGAAGTTTTTAAAATATTATTCTTAGAAAAAAAAATCAGTTAAGATATTAATTTAAAACCAATCATATTACGAATCGGATACATTTACCAAAAATAAAAAAATAAAAAAATAAATAAAATCGACATCTAATCATAGCTAGATGCCATGATTATTATTTTTTTTAAAAAGAAAATTAAAATTATTTTTATATGATTTTATCCTAATTTAAAGGATAGTTTTAGTTGAAAAGATATTTTTAATTTAAAAAAATCAAAAATAAATTCTGACCTTATCATATCATTTTTTTATGATTGATATTTAAAAAAAAATTGTTATTATTATTATTATTATAAAATTTTATCTTTTTTAACTAGTTCTGATTGGCCTGTTTTGAATTAAATGACTTTAATTGGTTAAACTATATTGACTCAAATCGATGTGTTTCAAGTGTTTAGGTAACTTTCTACCCGAAACCGATCCCATTTGACCTATCTTGACTCAAATCAATGCATTTTAAATGTTCAGGTCACTTTCTACCCCAAACTGATCCCATTTGACTTATCTTGACTCAAACGATGCATTTGAAGTGTTTAGGTCACTTTCCATCCGAAACCGATCCCATTTGACCTATATTTACTCAAATCGATGCATTTGAACTGCTTAGGTCACTTTCTACCAGAAACCGATCCCATTTGACCAATAATGACTCAAGTCGATGCATTTGAAGTGTTTAGATCACTTTCTACCCCAAACCGATCCCATTAAACCTATCTTGACTCAAATCAATGTGTTTCAAGTGTTTAGTTCACATTCTACCCGAAACCGACCCCATTCGATCATTATTCACTCAAATCAATGTGTTTCAAGTGTTTAGGTCACTTTCAATCCCAAACCGATCCCATTTGACCAATCTTGACTCAAATCGATGTGTTTCAAGTGTTTAGGAACTTTCTACCCGAAACCGATCCCATTTGACCTATCTTGACTCAAATCGATGCATTTGAAGTGTTTAGGTCACTTTATACCCCAAACCGATCCCATTTCACCTATATTGACTCAAATCGTTCCATTTGAAGTGTTTAGGTGACTTTCTAACCGAAACCGAACCCATTTGACATATATTGAATCAAACTGATGCATTTGAAGTGTTTAGGTAACTTTCTACCCCAGACCAATCCCATTTGACCAATCTTGACTCAAATCGATGCATTTGAAGTGCTTAGGTCACTTTCTACCCAAAACCGATCCCATTTGACCTATATTAACTCAAATCAATGTGTTTCAAGTGTTTAGGTCATTTTCTACCCGAAACCAATCCCATTTGACCTATCTTAACTCAAATTGATACATTTGAAGTATTTAGGTCACTTTCTACCCTAAACTGATCCCATTTGACCTATATTGAATCAAATCGATGCATTTGAAGTGTTTAGGTCACTTTCTACCCGAAACCAATCCCATTTAACCTATCTTGACTCAAAACGATGCATTTAAAGTGTTTAGGTCACATTCTAGCCCAAACCGATCTCGTTTGACCTATATTGATTCAAATCGATGCATTTGAAGTGTTTAGGTCACTTTCTACCCGAAAACGATCCCATTTGACCTATCATGACTCAAATTAATGCATTTGAAGTGTTTAGGTTACTTTCTACCCGAAATCAATCCCATTTGACCTATCTTGACTCAAATCGATGCATTTAAAGTGTTTCGGTCACATTCTACCCCAAACTGATTCCATTTGACCTATAATGACTCAAATCGATGCATTTGAAGTGTTTAGGTCACTTTCTACCCGAAAACGATCCCATTTGACCTATCATGACTCAAATCAATGCATTTGAAGTGTTTAGGTCACTTTCTACCCGAAACCGATCCCATTTGACCTTTTTTGACTAAAATTGATGCATTTCAAGTGTTTAGATCACTTTCTACCCAAGTCGATCCCATTTGACCTATCTTGACTGAAATCGATGTGTTTCATGTGTTTAGGTCACTTTCTACCTCAAATCGATCCCATTCGATCATTATTGATTCAAATCGATGTGTTTCAAGTGTTTAGGTCACTTTCTATACCAAACCGATCCCATTTGACCTATCTTTAATTTAATCGATGTATTTGAAGTGTTTAGGTCACTTTCTATCCCAAACCGTTCCCATTAGACCTATTCTTACTCAAATTGATGCATTTGAAGTGTATAGGTCACTTTTTACCCCGAACTGATCCCATTTGACCTATCTTGACTTAAATCGATGTGTTTCAAGTGTTTAGGTCACTTTCTACCCCAAACCGATCCCATTCGATCATTATTGATTCAAATTGATGTGTTTCAAGTGTTTAGGTCACTTTCTATACCAATACAATCCCATTTGACCTATCTTGACTCAAATCGATGTATTTGAAGTGTTTAAGTCACTTTTTACCCGAAACCAATCATTATATGCGGCGGTTATCCCCAAGACCCGCTTCATATTCCTCAATTATAGGACCTTTTTTCAATCTAGCAATGTAAATATGCGGCGGTTCTAGACTAAGTGTGATATGTCGTATTTTAGAAATTATATTAAAAACTTTATATGTTATGTTTTATTTAGAATTAAATGTACATTATATATTAGCATTTTAAATAAAATTATTTTAATACGTTTTAGTACAATTAAATAATTGAAAAAGTATTTTGTCCCAATTATAATTATGAACCGCCATTTATATATTATATTTTATAATTTTAATAAAAAATTATTTAATTTCATAAATAAGTATTTAATTCATCAATTATTCCATTAACTTCCCAAAAAAGCCCTTTAAAATATCCCAAAAAAAATATCCCAAGTATCCTGTTTTCTTCTAGAATATTCTAGAAGTTTTTAAAATATTATTCTTAGAAAAAAAATATATCCCAAGTATATTACGAATCAAATACATTTACCAAAAAATAAAAAAATAAAAAAATAAAATCGACCATATCTTATCAGAGCCAAATGCCATGAATAGTATTTTTTTCAAAAAGAAAATTAAAATTATTTTTATATAATTTTATCCTAATTTAAAGGATAGTTTTAGTTGAAAAGATAGTTTTAATTTAAAAAATCGAAAATAAATTCTAACCTTATCATATCATTTTTATATGATTGATATTTTAAAAAAACTTATTATTATTATTATTATTATTATTATTATTATTATTATTATAAAATTTTATCTTTTTTAACTAGTTCTAATTGGTTTGTTTTGAATTAAATGATTTTAATTGGTTAAACTATATTGACTCAAATCGATGTGTTTCAAGTGTTTAGGTAACTTTCTACCCGAAACCGATCCCATTTGACCTATATTGAATCAAATCGATGCATTTGAAGTGTTTAGGTCACTTTCTACCCGAAACCGATCCCATTTGACCTATCTTCACTCAAATCGATGCATTTAAAGTGTTTAGGTCACATTCTACCCTAAATAGATCCCATTTGACCTATATTGACTCAAATTGATGCATTTGAAGTGTTTAGGTCACTTTCTACACAAAACCGATTCCATTTGACCTATCTTGGCTCAAGTCGATGCATTTGAAGAAATTAGGTCCCTTTCTACCCAAAACCGATCCCATTTGACATATCTTGACTCCAATCAAAGTGTTTCATGTGTTTAGATCACTTTCTATCTCGACTCAAATTCATTTGACCTATCTTAACTCAAATCCATTCGACCTATATTTACTCAAATTCATGCATTTGAAGTGACTTTTGACCTAAACCGATCCCATTTTACCTATCATAACTCATATCGATGCATTTGAAGTGTTTAGGTCGCTTTCTACACCAAACCGATCCCATTTGACCTATATTGACTCGAATCTATGCATTTCGTGTGTTTAGGTCACTTTCTACCCCAAATCGATCCCATTTGACATATCTTGACTCAAATCGAAGTGTTTCATGTGTTTAGGTCACTTTCTACCTCAAACCGATCCCATTCGATCATTATTGACTCAAATTGATGTGTTTCAAACGTTTAGGTCACTTTATATCCCAAACCGATCCCATTTGACCTATCTTGACTCAAATCGATGTATTTGAAGTGTTTAAGTAACTTTCTACCCGAAATCGATCCCATTTGACCTATCTTGACTCAAATCGATGCATTTGAAGTGTTTAGGTCATTTTCTACCCCATACCGATCCCATTCGACCAATCTTGACTCAAATTGATGTGTTTCAAGTGTTTAGGTCACTTTCTACCCCAAAACGATCCCATTCGATCATTATTGACTCAAATTGATGTGTTTCAAGTGTTTAGGTCACTTTATATCCCAAACCGATCCCATTTGACCTATCTTAACTCAAATCGATGTATTTGAAGTGTTTAAGTAACTTTCTACCCGAAATCGATCCCATTTGACCAATCTTGACTCAAATTGATGCATTTGAAGTGTTTAGGTCACTTTCTACCCCAAATCGATCCCATTCGATCATTATTGATTCAAATCGATGTGTTTCAAGTGTTTAGGTCACTTTCTATATCAATCCGGTCCCATTTGACCTATCTTGACTCAAATTGATGTATTTGAAGTGTTTAAGTAACATTATACCGTAAACCAATCTCATTTGACCTATCTTGACTCATATCGACGCATTTGAATTGTTTAGGTCACTTTCTACCCCGAACCGATCCCATTTGACCTATTTTGACTCAAATCGATGTGTTTCAAATGCTTAGGTCAATTTCTACCCGAAACTGATCCCATTTGACCTATATTGACTCAAATCAATGCATTTGAATTGTTTAGGTCTCTTTCTAACCCAAACCGATCCCATTTGACCTATCTTGACTCAAATCGATGTGTTTCAAGTGTTTAGGTCATTTTCTACCCCAAACTGATTCCATTCGATCATTATTGGCTCAAATTGATGTTTTCAAGAGTTTAGGTCAATTTCTATCTCAAATCGATCCCATTTGACCAATCTTGACTCAAATTGATGTATTTGAAGTGTTTAAGTCACTTTCTACCTGAAACCGTTCCCATTTGACCTATCTTGACTGAAATCGATGCATTTGAAGTGTTTAGGTCACTTTCTACCCAAAATCAATCCCATTTGACCTATATTGACTCAAATCGTTGTATTGGAAGTGTTTAAGTTACGTTCTATCCAAAACCGATCCCATTTGATCTATATTGAATCAAATTGATGCATTTGAAGTGTTTTGGGCACTTTCTACGCCAAACCGATCCCATTCGATCATTATTGACTCAAATCTATGTGTTTCAAATGTTTAGGTCACTATCTATCCCAAACCGATCCCATTGGACCTGTCTTGACTCAAATCGATGTATTTGAAGTGTTTAAGTCACTTTCTACCCGAAACCGATCCCATTTGACCTATCTTGACTCAAATCGATGCATTTGAAGTGTTTAGGTTACTTTCTACACAAAACCGATCCCAGTTGACCTATTTTGGCTCAAATCGATGCATTTGAAGAAATTAGGTCCCTTTCTACCCAAAACCGATCCCATTTGACATATCTTGACTTAAATCAAAGTGTTTCATGTGTTTAGATCACTTTCTATCCCGACTCAAATCCATTTGACCTATATTGACTCAAATCCATTTGACCTATATTTACTCAAATTCATGCATTTGAAGTGACTTTCGACCTAAACCGATCCCATTTTACCTATCATAACTCATATCGATAAATTTAAAGTGTTTAGATCGCTTTCTACCCCAAACCGATCCCATTTGACCTATATTGACTCGAATCCATGCATTTCGTGTGTTTAGGTCACTTTCTACCCCAAATCGATCCCATTTGACATATCATGACTGAAATCGAAGTGTTTCATGGGTTTAGGTCACTTTCTACCCCAAATCGATCCCATTCGATCATTATTTACTCAAACTGATGTGTTTCAAGTGTTTAGGTCACTTTATATCCCAAACCGATCTTATTTGACCTATCTTGACTCAAATCGATGTATTTGAAGTGTTTAAGTAACTTTCTACCCGAAATCGATCCCATTTGACCTATCTTGACTAGAATCGATGCACTTGAAGTGTTTAGGTCATTTTCTACCCCAAATCGATCCCATTCAATCATTATTGATTCAAATCGATGTGTTTCAACTATTTAGGTCACTTTCTATATCAATCCGATCCCATTTGACCTATCTTGACTCAAATTGATGTATTTGAAGTGTTTAAGTAACATTATACCGGAAACCGATCTCATTTGACCTATCTTGACTCATATCGACGTATTTGAATTGTTTAGGTCACTTTCTACCCCAAACCGATCCCATTTGACCTATCTTGACTCAAATCGATGTGTTTCAAATGCTTAGGTCAATTTCTACCCGAAACTGATCCCATTTGACCTATATTGACTCAAATCAATGCATTTGAATTGTTTAGGTCTCTTTCTAACCCAAACCGATCCCATTTAACCTATCTTGACTCAAATCGATGTGTTTCAATTGTTTAGGTCATTTTCTACCCCTAACTGATCCCATTTGATCATTATTAGCTCAAATCGATGTTTTCAAGAGTTTAGGTCAATTTCTATCTCAAATCGATTCCATTTGACCAATCTTGACTCAAAATGATGTATTTGAAGTGTTTAAGTCACTTTCTACCTGAAACCGTTCCCATTTGACCTAGCTTGACTGAAATCGATGCATTTAAAGTGTTTAGGTAACTTTCTACCTTAAATCGATCCTATTTGACCTATATTTACTCAAATCGTTGTATTGGAAGTGTTTAGGTTACTTTCTTCCGAAACCGATCCCATTTGATCTATATTGAATCAAATTGATGCATTTGATGTGTTTAGGGCACTTTCTACCCCAAACCGATCCCATTCGATCATTATTGACTCAAATTTATGTGTTTCAAATGTTTAGGTCACTATCTATCCCAAACCGATCCCATTGGACCTGTCTTGACTCAAATCGATGTATTTGAAGTGTTTAAGTCACTTTCTACCCGAAACCGATCCCATTTGACCTATCTTGACTCAAATCGATGCATTTGAAGTGTTTAGGTCACTTTCTACACAAAAACGATCCCATTTGACCTATTTTGGCTCAAATCGATGCATTTGAAGAAATTAGGTCCCTTTCTACCCAAAACCGATCCCATTTGACATATCTTTACTCAAATCAAAGTGTTTCATGTGTTTAGATCAATTTCTATCTCGACTCAAATCCATTTGACCTATATTGACTCAAATCCATTTGACCTATATTTACTCAAATTCATGCATTTGAAGTGACTTTTGACCTAAACCGATCCCATTTTACCTATCATAACTCATATCGATGCATTTGAAGTGTTTAGGTGGCTTTCTACCCCAAACCGATCCCATTTGACCTATATTGACTCGAATCTATGCATTTCGTGTGCTTAGGTCACTTTCTACCCCAAATCGATCCCAGTTGACATATCTTGACTCAAATCGAAGTGTTTCATGTGTTTAGGTCACTTTCTACCTCAAACCGATCCCATTCGATCATTATTGACTCAAACTAATGTGTTTCAAGTGTTTAGGTCACTTTATATCCCAAACTGATCCCATTTGACCTATCTTAACTCAAATCGATGTATTTGAAGTGTTTAAGTAACTTTCTACCCAAAATCGATCCCATTTGACCTATCTTGACTCAAATCGATGCATTTGAAGTGTTTAGGTCATTTTCTACCCCAAACCGATCCCATTCGACCAATCTTGACTCAAATTGATGTGTTTCAAGTGTTTAGGTCACTTTCTACCCCAAATCAATCCCATTTCACATATCTTGACTCAAATCGAAGTGTTTCATGTGTTTAGGTCACTTTCTACCTCAAACCGATCCCATTCGATCATTATTGACTCAAATTGATGTGTTTCAAACGTTTAGGTCACTTTATATCCCAAACCGATCCCATTTGACCTATCTTGACTCAAATCGATGTATTTGAAGTGTTTAAGTAACTTTCTACCCGAAATCGATCCCATTTGACCTATCTTGACTCAAATCGATGCATTTGAAGTGTTTAGGTCATTTTCTACCCCAAACCGATCCCATTCGACCAATCTTGACTCAAATTGATGTGTTTCAAGTGTTTAGGTCACTTTCTACCCCAAAACGATCCCATTCGATCATTATTGACTCAAATTGATGTGTTTCAAGTGTTTAGGTCACTTTATATCCCAAACCGATCCCATTTGACCTATCTTAACTCAAATCGATGTATTTGAAGTGTTTAAGTAACTTTCTACCCGAAATCGATCCCATTTGACCTATCTTGACTCAAATTGATGCATTTGAAGTGTTTAGGTCACTTTCTACCCCAAACTGATCCCATTTGACCTATCTTGACTCAAATCGATGTGTTTCAAATGCTTAGGTCAATTTCTACCCAAAACTGATCCCATTTGACCTATATTGACTCAAATCAATGTATTTGAATTGTTTAGGGGGTCTTGCTAACCCAAACCGATCCCATTTGACCTATCTTGACTCAAATCGATGTGTTTCAAGTGTTTAGCTCATTTTCTACCCCAAACTGATCCCATTCGATCATTATTGGCTCAAATCGATGTTTTCAAGTGTTTAGGTCAATTTCTATCCCAGATCGATCTCATTTGACCAATCTTGACTCGAATTGATGTATTTGAAGTGCTTAAGTCACTTTCTACCTGAAATCGTTCCCATTTGACT
The DNA here is from genome assembly GCA_026401315.1 of Dysphania ambrosioides. NCBI lineage: Eukaryota > Viridiplantae > Streptophyta > Magnoliopsida > Caryophyllales > Amaranthaceae > Dysphania > Dysphania ambrosioides. Next base: position 12,918,751 of record CM048670.1, on the reverse strand, counting down.
TATCTTGACTGAAATCGATGCGTTTGAAGTGTTTAGGTCACTTTCTACCCAAAATCGATCCCATTTGAACAATATTGACTCAAATCGTTGTATTGGAAGTGTTTAGGTTACTTTCTATCCGAATCCGATCCCATTTGATCTATATTGAATCAAATTGATGCATTTGAAGTGTTTAGGGCACTTTCTACCCCAAACCAATCCCATTCGATCATTATGGACTCAAATTTATGTGTTTCAAATGTTTAGGTCACTTTCTATACCAAACCGATCCCATTGGACCTGTCTTGACTCAAATCGATGTATTTGAAGTGTTTAAGTCACTTTCTACCCGAAACCGATCCCATTTGACCTATCTTGACTCAAATCGATGCATTTGAAGTGTTTAGGTCACTTTCTACACAAAAAAATCGATCCCATTGGACCTATCTTGGCTGAAATCGATGCATTTGAAGAAATTAGGTCCCTTTCTACCCAAAACCGATCCCATTTGACATATCTTGACTCAAATCAAGGTGTTTCATGTGTTTAGATCACTTTCTATCTTGACTCAAATCCATTTGACCTATATTTACTCAAATTCATGCATTTGAAGTGACTTTCGACCTAAACCGATCTCATTTTACCTATCATAACTCATATCGATGCATTTGAAGTGTTTAGGTCGCTTTCTACCCCAAACCGATCCCATTTGACCTATATTGCCTCGAATCTATGCATTTCGTGTGTTTAGGTCACTTTATACCCCAAATCGATCCCATTTGACATATGTTGACTCAAATCGAAGTGTTTCATGTGTTTAGGTCACTTTCTACCTCAAACCGATCCCATTCGATTATTATTGACTCAAATTGATGTGTTTCAAATGTTTAGGTCACTTTATATCCCAAACCGATCCCATTTGACCTATCTTGACTCAAATCGATGTATTTGAAGTGTTTAAGTAACTTTTTACCCGAAATCGATCCAATTTGACCTATCTTGACTCAAATCGATGCATTTGAAGTGTTTAGGTCATTTTCTACCCCAAATCGATCCCATTCGACCAATCTTAACTCAAATTGATGTGTTTCAAGTGTTTAGGTCACTTTCTATATCAATCGGGTCCCATTTGACCTATCTAGACTCAAATTGATGTATTTGAAATGTTTAAGTAACATTATATCGAAAACCGATCTCATTTGACCTATCTTGACTCATATCGATGCATTTCAATTGTTTAGGTCTCTTTCTACCCCAAACCGATCTCATTTCACCTATCTTGAATCAAATCGATGTGTTTCAAATACTTAGGTCACTTTCTACCCAAAACTGATCCCATTTGACCTATATTGACTCAAATCAATGCATTTGAATTGTTTAGGTCTCTTTCTAACCCAAACCGATCCCATTTGACCTATCTCGACTCAAATCGATATGTTTCAAGTGTTTAGGTCATTTTCTACCCCAAACAGATCCCATTCGATCATTATTGGCTCAAATCGATGTTTTCAAGTGTTTAGGTCAAGTTTTATCCCAAATCGATCCCATTTGACCAGTCTTGACTCAAATTGATGTATTTGAAGTGGTTAAGTCACTTTCTACCTAAAATCGTTCCCATTTGACCTATCTTGACTGAAATCGATGCATTTGAAGTGTTTAGGTCACTTTCTACCCAAAATCGATCCCATTTGACCTATGTTGACTCAAATCGTTGTATTGGAAGTGTTTAGGTTACTTTCTATCCGAAACCGATCCCATTTTATCTATATTGAATCAAATTGATGCATTTGAAGTGTTTAGGGCACTTTATACCCCAAACCGATCCCATTCGATCATTATTGACTCAAATTTATGTGTTTCAAATGTTTAGGTCACTTTCTATCCCAAACCAATCCCATTGGACCTGTCTTGACTCAAATCGATGTATTTGAAGTGTTTAAGTCACTTTCTACCCGAAACTGATCCCATTTGACCTATCTTGACTCAAATCGATGCATTTGAAGTGTTTAGGTCACTTTCTACACAAAACCGATCCCATTTGACCAATCTTGGCTCAAATCGATGCATTTGAAGAAATTAGGTCCCTTTCTACCCAAAACCGATCCCATTTGACATATCTTGACTCAAATCAAAGTGTTTCATGTGTTTAGATCACTTTCTATCTCGACTCAAATCCATTTGACCTATCTTGACTAAAATCCATTTCACCTATATTTACTCAAATTCATGCATTTGAAGTGACTTTTGACCCGAAATCGATTCCATTTGACCTATCTTGACTCAAATCGATGCATTTGAAGTGTTTAGGTCATTTGCTATCCCAAACCGATCCCATTCGACCAATCATCACTCAAATTGATGTGTTTCAAGTGTTTAGGTCACTTTCTATATCAATCCGGTCCCATTTGACCTATCTTGACTCAAATTGATGTATTTGAAGTGTTTAAGTAACATTTTACCGGAAACCGATCTCGTTTGACCTATCTTGACTCATATCAACGCATTTGAATTGTTTAGGTCACTTTCTACCCCAAACCGATCCTATTTGACCTATCTTGACTCAAATCGATGTGTTTCAAATGCTTAGATCACTATCTACCCGAAACTGATCCCATTTGACCTATATTGACTCAAATTAATGCATTTGAATTTGATAACCGTTCTTTTAGGTCGTTTAACTAAATGAATAGTTACGCAAACAATATTTATAAACACCCTCATACTACTACAACTAGTGTAGGGGTAAGTCGGGGATCGAACCACAAGGACAAGGGGCGACAGCTTATAGACTTGATGTAAAGGAGTTATATGGGGATTTGACAGAATTATACTAATAGCAGAAAAGGAAAGCAAGAACTAAAACGATGTTATGCTATGAAGGGAAAACGGGGATAGATTAGTTCCACCCTAGGAAGGACAACCGAGCTATCAATACGCTAAATTAGGAGAAATCAGTCAACAATAAATCATGACACTCAAGATGACGAGAGGAAGTTTGTGACCCTATAAATCACACGAACAACCTATAATCGCCCTATGTCTCCAAAGGAGTGGCAGGACAAAATTCGCATCGAATATCAATCAATCAACTGTTAACAATCTCAAATCCTAACTCTACGCATGAAGAACGAGCCAACCTAGGGTTTCACTAATCAAACCCCTAAGAAGACTACTCACACATAGTAATAATAAAAGACATGATTAAAAACATGAATAGACTGAATGGAAATGAACAAGAGAATGGAAACTAAGAACTATAACCGAACCAACGACTACTCTATCAAACGGTAAACGAAACAACGATTATAACTAGAGGAATGAAATCAAGAAAAACAATATTTGAAAGCATTAAAAGAACTAAAACAGAAAAGAAATAATACCTTGCATAAACGAAATTGTATGAGCGAAATAGGAACCGAATCCGAAATACAAAGCTTGAAAACGAGAACAAAGAAAGCTGTAAATCTAAACTAATGCATGAAAGAAATGAAAAGCTTTAAAGTGATGTTCTAGGTTGAGGCACAAGAGCTCTCAAAGTAGGCATAAGGTTATGTACAGAGAAAGAGGGTATTTATACCCTAGGGACAAAAGGAGTAAAACCCTAGGAAAAACCCTCGAGCGCCGACTAAAGAAAGAACCAAAATATGCGGGAAAGAAGGCCATTCGGCCGAATGAAGGGTGGATTCGGCCGAATGGGTGGCCATTCGGCCGAATGGGTATGCCATTCGGCTATAACAGAAGTTTGGCGTTTTTGCGATCTGTCCACCATTCGGCCGAATGAGTGGAACCATTCGGCCGAATGGGCCTTGATTCGGTCGAATGACTTCTCATTCGGCTATTCCCGAGAGCTTGATTTATGTGCTTGAATCCCTGTCCACCATTCGACCGAATGGATGTCAGATTCGGTCGAATCTGAACCTAAACCTTGCTGAACAGTTCCTTTGAAGTGCCTAGTGGCTTCTAGAGTTTATGGAATCTTGGAGAGTGACTTGGAACACATGCCCAAGCTATGATACGCGCATTCAAACTCTTGATAGAAGTGTCAAAGCCTCGAACACGTCTCATTTTACCTCGAAATCATCGAGATCACCTGAAATGACCTAAAAACAGCTCGAGGACAAGATCAAGGTAAAATTGAATGTAACGTGCATAAAACCAATATAAAAGCACGAAACTCGATACTAAAATGAGGTTGTAAACGTGCTCTAAAATGAGCACATCAGAATTGTTTAGGGGGTCTTTCTAACCCAAACCGATCCCATTTGACCTATCTTGACTCAAATCGATGTGTTTCAAGTGTTTAGGTCATTTTTTACCCCAAACTGATCCCATTCGATCATTATTGGCTCAAATCGATGTTTTCAAGTGTTTAGGTCAATTTCTATCTCAAATCGATCTCATTTGACCAATCTTGACTCGAATTGATGTATTTGAAGTGCTTAAGTCACTTTCTACCTGAAATCGTTCCCATTTGACCTATCTTGACTGAAATCGATGCATTTGAAGTGTTTAGGTCACTTTCTACCCAAAATCGATCCCATTTGAACAATATTGACTCAAATCGTTGTATTGGAAGTGTTTAGGTTACTTTCTATCCGAAACAGATCCCATTTTATCTATATTGAATCAAATTGATGCATTTGAAGTGTTTAGGGCACTTTCTACCCCAAACCGATCCCATTCGATCATTATTGACTCAAATTTATGTGTTTCAAATGTTTAGGTCACTTTCTATCCCAAACCAATCCCATTGGACCTGTCTTGACTCAAATCGATGTATTTGAAGTGTTTAAGTCACTTTCTACCCGAAAACGATCCCATTTGACCTATCTTGACTCAAATCGATGAATTTGAAGTGTTTAGGTCACTTTCTACACAAAACCGATCCCATTTGACCTATCTTGGCTCAAATCGATGCATTTGAAGAAATTAGGTCCCTTTCTACCCAAAACCGATCCCATTTGACATATCTTGACTCAAATCAAAGTGTTTCATGTGTTTAGATCACTTTCTATCTCGACTCAAATCCATTTGACCTATCTTGACTCAAATCCATTTGACCTATATTTACTCAAATTCATGCATTTGAAGTGACTTTCGACCCGAAATCGATCCCATTTGACCTATCTTGACTCAAATCGATGCATTTGAAGTGTTTAGGTCATTTGCTATCCCAAACCGATCCCATTCGACCAATCTTCACTCAAATTGATGTGTTTCAAGTGTTTAGGTCACTTTCTACCCCAAATCGATCCTATTCGATCATAATTGATTCAAATCGATGCGTTTCAAGTGTTTAGGTCACTTTCTATATCAATCCGGTCCCATTTGACCTATCTTGACTCAAATTGATGTATTTGAAGTGTTTAAGTAACATTATACCGGAAACCGATCTCGTTTGACCTATCTTGACTCATATCAACGCATTTGAATTGTTTAGGTCACTTTCTACCCCAAACCAATCCCATTTGACCTATCTTGACTCAAATCGATGTGTTTCAAATGCTTAGATCACTATCTACCCGAAACTGATCCCATTTGACCTATATTGACTCAAATTAATGAATTTGAATTGTTTAGGGGGTCTTTCTAACCCAAACCGATCCCATTTGACCTATCTTGACTCAAATCGATGTGTTTCAAGTGTTTGGGTCATTTTTTACCCCAAACCGATCCCATTCGACCAATCTTGACTCAAATTGATGTGTTTCAAGTGTTTAGGTCACTTTCTACCCCAAAACGATCCCATTCGATCATTATTGACTCAAATTGATGTGTTTCAAGTGTTTAGGTCACTTTATATCCCAAACCGATCCCATTTGACCTATCTTAACTCAAATCGATGTATTTGAAGTGTTTAAGTAACTTTCTACCCGAAATCGATCCCATTTGACCTATCTTGACTCAAATTGATGCATTTGAAGTGTTTAGGTCACTTTCTACCCCAAACTGATCCCATTTGACCTATCTTGACTCAAATCGATGTGTTTCAAATGCTTAGGTCAATTTCTACCCAAAACTGATCCCATTTGACCTATATTGACTCAAATCTATGCATTTGAATTGTTTAGGGGGTCTTGCTAACCCAAACCGATCCCATTTGACCTATCTTGACTCAAATCGATGTGTTTCAAGTGTTTAGCTCATTTTCTACCCCAAACTGATCCCATTCGATCATTATTGGCTCAAATCGATGTTTTCAAGTGTTTAGGTCAATTTCTATCCCAAATCGATCCCATTTGACAAATCTTGACTCGAATTGATGTATTTGAAGTGCTTAAGTCACTTTCTACCTGAAATCGTTCCCATTTGACCTATCTTGACTGAAATCGATGCATTTGAAGTGTTTAGGTCACTTTCTACCCAAAATCGATCCCATTTGACCTATACTGACTCAAATCGTTGTATTGGAAGTGTTTAGGTTACTTTCTATCCGAAACCGATCCCATTTGATCTATATTGACTCGAATCTATGCATTTCGTGTGTTTAGGTCACTTTCTACCCCAAATCAATCCCATTTGACATATCATACTCAAATCGAAGTGTTTCATGTGTTTAGGTCACTTTCTACCCGAAATCGATCCCATTCGATCATTATTGACTCAAACTGATGCGTTTCAAGTTTTTAGGTCACTTTATATCCCAAACCGATCTTATTTGACCTGTCTTGACTCAAATCGATGTATTTGAAGTGTTTAAGTAACTTTCTACCCGAAATCGATCCCATTTGACCTATCTTGACTCAAATCGATGCATTTGAAGTGTTTAGGTCCTTTTCTACCCCAAATCGATCCTATTCAATCATTATTGATTCAAATCGATGTGTTTCAACTGTTTAGGTCACTTTCTATATCAATCCGATCCCATTTGACGTATCTTGACTCAAATTGATGTATTTGAAGTGTTTAAGTAACATTATACCGGAAACCAATCTCATTTGACCTATCTTGACTCATATCGACGCATTTGAATTGTTTAGGTCACTTTCTACCCCAAACCGATCCCATTTGACCTATCTTGACTCAAATCGATGTGTTTCAAATGCGTAGGTCAATTTATACCCGAAACTGATCCCATTTGACCTATATTGACTCAAATCAATGCATTTGAATTGATTAGGTCTCTTTCTAACCCAAACCGATCCCATTTAACCTATCTTGACTCAAATCGATGTGTTTCAATTGTTTAGGTCATTTTCTACCCCAAACTAATCCCATTCGATCATTATTAGCTCAAATCGATGTTTTCAAGAGTTTAGGTCAATTTCTATCTCAAATCGATTCCATTTGACCAATCTTGACTCAAAATGATGTATTTGAAGTGTTTAAGTCACTTTCTACCTGAAACCGTTCCCATTTGACCTATCTTGACTGAAATCGATGCATTTAAAGTGTTTAGGTAACTTTCTACCCAAAATCGATCCTATTTGACCTATATTGACTTAAATCGTTGTATTGGAAGTGTTTAGGTTACTTTCTTCCGAAACCGATCCCATTTGATCTATATTGAATCAAATTGATGCATTTGAAGTGTTTAGGTCATTTTCTACCCCAAAATGATCCCATTCGACCAATCTTGACTCAAATTGATGTGTTTCAAGTGTTTAGGTCACTTTCTACCCCAAATCGATCCCATTTCACCAATCTTGACTCAAATTGATGTATTTGAAGTGTTTAAGTCACTTTCTACCTGAAATCGTTCCCATTTGACCTATCTTGACTGAAATCGATGCATTTGAAGTGTTTAGGTCACTTTCTAGCCAAAATCGATCCCATTTGACCTATATTGACTCAAATCGTTGTATTGGAAGTGTTTAGGTTACTTTCTATCCCAAATTGATCCCATTTGATCTATATTGAATCAAATTGATGCATTTGAACTGTTTAGGGCATTTTCTACCCCAAACCGATCCCATTCAATCATTATTGACTCAAATTTACATGTTTCAAATGTTTATGTCACTTTCTATCCCAAACCGATCCCATTGGACCTGTCTTGACTCAAATCGATGTATTTGAAGTGTTTAAGTCACTTTCTACCCGAAATCGATCCCATTTGACCTATCTTGACACAAATCAATGCATTTGAAGTGTTTAGGTCACTTTCTACCCCAAACCAATCCTATTTGACCTATATTGACTCAAATCGATGCATTTGAAATATTTAGGTCACTTTCTACCCGAAACCGATCCCATTTGAACTATCTTGAATCAAATCGATGCATTTGAAGTGTTTAGGTCATTTTCTACCCCAAACCGATCCCATTCGACAAATCTTGACTCAAATTGATGTGTTTCAAGTGTTTAGGTCACTTTCTACCCCAAATCGATCCCATTTCACCAATCTTGACTCAAATTGATGTATTTGAAGTGTTTAAGTCACTTTCTACCTGAAATCGTTCCCATTTGACCTATCTTGACTGAAATCGATGCATTTGAAGTGTTTAGGTCACTTTCTAGCCAAAATCGATCCCATTTGACCTATATTGACTCAAATCGTTGTATTGGAAGTGTTTAGGTTACTTTCTATCCCAAATCGATCCCATTTGATCTATATTGAATCAAATTGATGCATTTGAAGTGTTTAGGGAACTTTCTACCCCAAACCGATCCCATTCGATCATTATTGACTCAAATTTATGTGTTTCAAATGTTTATGTCACTTTCTATCCCAAACCGATCCCATTGGACCTGTGTTGACTCAAATCGATGTATTTGAAGTGTTTAAGTCACTTTCTAGCCGAAACCGATCCCATTTGACCTATCTTGACTCAAATCGATGCATTTGAAGTGTTTAGGTCACTTTCTACCCCAAACCGATCCTATTTGACCTATATTGACTCAAATCGATGCATTTGAAATATTTAGGTCACTTTCTACCCGAAACCGATCCCATTTAAACTATCTTGAATCAAATCGATGCATTTGAAGTGTTTAGGTCATTTTCTACCCCAAACCGATCCCATTCGACCAATCTTGACTCAAATTGATGTGTTTCAAGTGTTTAGGTCACTTTCTACCCAAAATCGATCCCGTTCGATCATTATTGATTCAAATCGTTGTGTTTCAAGTGTTTAGGTCACTTTCTATATCAATCCGGTCCCATTTGACCTATCTTGACTCAAATTGATGTATTTGAAATGTTCAAGTAACATTATATCGAAAACCGATCTCATTTGACCTATCTTGACTCATATCGATGCATTTGAATTGTTTAGGTCACTTTCTACCCCAAACCGATCTCATTTGACCTATCTTGACTCAAATTGATGTATTTGAAATGTTCAAGTAACATTATATCGAAATCGTTCCAATTTGACCTATCTTGACTGAAATCGATGCATTTGAATTGTTTAGGTCACTTTCTACCCCAAACCGATCTCATTTGACCTATCTTGAATCAAATCGATGTGTTTCAAATACTTAGGTCACTTTCTACCCGAAACTGATCCCATTTGACCTATATTGACTCAAATCAATGCATTTGAATTGTTTAGGTCTCTTTCTATCCCAAACCGATCCCATTTGACCTATCTTGACTCAAATCGATGTGTTTCAAGTGTTTAGGTCATTTTATACCCCAAACTGATCCCATTCGATCATTATTGGCTCAAATCGATGTTTTCACGTGTTTAGGTCAATTTCTATCCCAAACCGATCCCATTTGACCAATCTTGACTCAAATTGATGTATTTGAAGTGTTTAAGTCACTTTCTCCCTTAAAATGGGTCCATTTGACCTATCTTGACTGAAATCGATGCATTTGAAGTGTTTAGGTCACTTTCTACCCTAAATCGATCCCATTTGACCTATATTGACTCAAATCGTTGTATTGGAAGTGTTTAGGTTACTTTCTATCCCAAATCGATCCCATTTGATCTATTGATAACCGGTTTTCTAGGTCGTTAACTAAAAGACAGGTTTTGCAAACAATATTTATTCCAACCTACAAACTATACGAGTATAGCGGAGTAGGGGGTCGAACCACAAAGACAAGGTATATCAAGACTTTGACTTTTAACACAACCGGACTATTTAGGGTTGGAAATTCAGTTAAAACTAATAGGTGGAAAATAGATGACGACAAATCACGAAGTAAAGCAAGTTGAGAAAAACGGGGACAAGATTGGATTCACCCTAGGAATGAAGCTTTAAACCGAACATGATAGATTACAGAATATCTGTTAATAACTAGCATGGACATCCGAGAATACGAGAGGAAGTTGGTGACCCTATAGATCACACGAACAACCTATAATCGCCCTATGTCTCCAAAGGAGTGGCAGGACAAGATTCGCATCGGAATCCGAAACTATTTATTAACATCGTTTCTACAATCTTAAGCAATAAAGATCATAGCTTTCCTAAGGTTTCACCAATCAAAACCCCTAAAAGAATTACTCACTCATATTCATACGTAAAGACATAAAGATATTAAAAGATGCAGCAGAAACGAACGTGGAATGAAGTCACGAGAATGAAAACAAAATCAGAATTAATAAACGATAAATTTAGAACTAAACATGCAATGAAATAATGCAATGAATTCAGATTAAAGGAAGGAATTAAACTTACAAAAGCTTCAAATTGATATCCACAAAAAGAACTTGAACTACAAAGCGTTGAAGAAAAACTGAAAATCGAAAGCTAAAACTAAAAGAATTTAGAGGCTAAGAAATCTAAAAGTGCATAAAAGTATTAAACCTAGCTCTCCCTCTCCTCCTCAGAGGAAGGGGGTATTTATAACAAAATAAGAAAAACCTACGAAAAACCCTAAAATGCATAGGAGCCGGCCCTAAAAAGAAGTAGTTGATCCGGAGGAAAACACTGTCATTCGCCCGAATATAGGTATCATTCGGCCGAATGTGATCCCATTTGCCCGAATTGTCTTCCATTTGCCCATTCCAGAGGCTTCAGGGAATCGATCTCTGTTAAGCATTCGCCCGAATGTACAGGGTGATTCGGCCGAATGGAAGCTCATTCGCCCGAATGAGTTCCATTCGGCCTTTCCAGTAGCAAGGCTCGAGAACTCTGAAGACTGCCTCTCATTCGACCGAATGAGTCTCAGATTTGGTCGAATCTGCAGCCATTCGGTCGAATGTCTCTCAGATTTGGTCGAATCTGAGAGCATTCTTTCCTCTTTTCACTTCCCTCTTTTCTGAACTCCGTGAAATCTTCATGAATGACTTCAAACACTTGCCCAAGCTAAGATATGTGTGTCAAAGGCTCAAATATATCGCCTTTCACCTTGAAATCATCAAAATTGCCTGAAATAAACTTAAGACAACTCGAAAACAAGATCAAGGTAAAATCAAGCATAATATACATAAAACCAATACAAAACTACGAGACTTGACACTAAAATGAGGTAATAAATGTGCTCTAAAACGAGCACATCAACTTCCCCCAAGCTAGACCGTTGATAGTCCCTAGCAAACGAAATAAAAAGGTGAAATGACAACTTAAGGCAATATGAATGAAGAAATGAATGAAGAGACTAAGTAAAAACATGAGAAGTGAAGCTCAAGTCAATGCAAGCCGTGCACGTGCGAAACTCCTCCCTAGCCATGGGTGTGCAAGTACAATGGGATTTATAGAGCATAATCAACTTTTTACACTTACTCGGGATTGCCGAGCAAGCCACATCATAATTCATTCCGCCCACTACCTAATGAGGTCGCAAGTCTACGCTCCCCAGGTTATTTCCCACGAGGTGTGGGAAATTTCCATTACGCTCATGTGTTTATGGGGTATGTGTTTCACTCGAAGTCATCCGACTAAAGATGAGTCGGGAATTAAACACCTAAACAGGGAGAAATCTCGTAAATTGTGTCTTATCTGCTCTCCAGCACTGATCTTACTAATCAGGTTAGGTCGAACAGGTTTGAAAAAGGGTTGTAATGTAGGTTTGGATCGAGGTATGGTAGAATTTGGGAATGTGGAGTTGAAATAGAGGATAGTAAGTGATCCAAGGAAGTAAAACCGAGGAAGATTACGCCTTCCGACAACCATGTCAATCCCAAAATTCCCAATAGTAGAGTAATACACTATGTCAACTTTATTCTCAACTTTTTCTCTAATTTCTTTTGTTTATTTTCTTTTTTTTCTTTTTGTTTTTTTTTTCTTTTCCTTTTTTTTTCTTTTGTGCTTTTCAAGCTTTTTCTGAACTTTCTATGTGCATACTTCTTTGAAATGCACTAAGACTAGTGTATGTAGTCAAATCATCCAATGATCATTTCCCCAAACCGAAATCCTATATTACAATGCTACAAATATCAACTTCACTATGATCACATGACTATCCTCTAGGTGAAAAGAGGGAGTATTTGGTTCATGTGGAGTTAGATAGCGTGGCTACAAAAGAAGGTAAAGGCACAAATTTGGCTCAACCTAGAGTAAATTGATTTTCATGGTAGGCACTTTGGCTATGTAGCTTTTAACTACAAACGTGTTATCATCCCTAACCTTTAGAAAAGTAGACTATGCTGGAGGAGAACAGACATAATCTTAAGATTCCCTGACTAACACTCATCAATATAGGACTCATAATAGAGTCCTAAAGGCTCAATCCTTACTAGGTTAGTCGAAATGCGCCTCAATAGGTAGTCATCCAAACCACATACCAAGCAAGCTCAGATCCCCCCAAGCTAAGTGAAAAACAGTTGATAAACTCATACCCAAAACAGGCACAGGGCTACGAGAATACGAGTTTGCATAAAGTCAGTGCACAACAGAGGCTTGCATGCTTGTTTGGGATATATGATGGGAAAGGGGGCATGTGATGCAAAGAAGGGTAAAAAACAAATATAAAAATAACTAAAATACATAAATTTGGATTTTCGCATAGGAGATCATACCAGTACTGGGTGCAGCGGCATATGGAACTTCTTGTATATATCCCTGAAAACAACACCAAAAAGCAAAGCGCAAAGCACAAAATAACACCTAGAAATAAAACACGAAGCAACGAAACGCTACACAACAATAAACTGACAACCAAGACCAAAGGACACGTGAAAGAATGAGTAGTGGACTATGGATATCCCCCCCAAGCTAGGATGAAGCCGTCCTCGGCGCTAAGGGAGGCCGTTAGGTCCACCACTACTCATCCCCCATAAATTCCTCATCATCCCCCTGGTCATCCTCCTCATTAACCTCCTCTTCCCCACCCGTGTAGTCCATCCCATAGTCGTCCGAGGCTCTTCTAGGAGCCAGCGGAGTGAAGTTATTAAACCTACGCCTACCCACCCGCAACCGATCAAACCCATGACTTAGTGATATCTCGTTATAGTTGTCATGGCGAGGGTACCAGGAAGGAGTGGCCATGCTTTCGCCGACCATGTGGGAGCGGTAGGCCATATCATACCATGGGTAGTTCGCCCGCTCGAAGTTTTGTTCGAGGTGTTCGAGCCGGGCGGTGTGGTGGGCTTGGGTGGTGAGGACCTGATCAAGCCTTCTCTCTATGCGTCCTAGGGAGGACAAAATTTCAGATTCAGACTCATCGTCTGAATCGTCATGGTCTGGTAAGACCAAGGTAGAGGTCTAGGTCGGTCACGCATAGAGAGGGTGTGAGGGCGAGGAGGTGGTACAAGTGGGGGCTCGACAGCGTATCTCGGCACATCGCCTTCTAAGAGATACGAGGCCCCAAACTGGACCAGGGGAGGTAAATGAGGGCAGGGGAGGGGGATGGTGCGGTCTTTCAAGTACCGCCATCGCATGGGGTCCGCAAAAATGAAGCCAGCCCGTACGAGACATTGCTCGTGAAGGGTAGTGGAACTGGCATATCTTTCGCTGAATTCCACAGGATTCATGACGTTTAGGAATTCAGCAATGCGGAATACATGTCCCCCTAAACATAAGTCAGTAGTAGCATTTAGGGTGGCTGTGTTGTTTAGAAACTTCCACAGCGTCATTGGCAGGCTTAGTGCAGTGTCGTCGTGTGGTGCAAGATAGCGGTGCAAGATGTGCACCTCGTGCGTTCGTACTAGGTGAGGGCTAGGGGAAGGGAACAAAGTCTCCCTAGCAAATTTAAAGAACATGCGCAAAACTGGGTGTTGCACATCAGAAGCATATATGTTCCTATTCGGATAAACAAGCCGGCCAGTTATTTTAGGCCATAGCTCGGAAACCCGAGAGTTGTCCGGTTGTTTATCCAGGATAGGCTCATTATTGAAACCAAATACGGCACAAAATGCAGCATAATCAAGAAAATAGGTTGCATTCCTTAGCCTAAAAGATAGATGCAACCTACCATCCCGTTGGCACGGGGCTAGGGAACTAAGAAACTCATAAGTTAAGAGCTTATGAGTCGGGTGCCACATGTTTATCCAGTTTTCTAACCCACATGCAGTTAATAATGCAACAAATTGCTCGTATATACCCATTCGTTGCAAAATTGATAGGTCTAAATAACGAGTAGAGTTGATTTTTCGTACCTTAAGTCGTTGGAAACGCTCATATTGCTCCAAAGATACGAAAATAACCGTAGGGTGGTCCTCATCGAACCATAGTTCCTGGCCAGGAAGCCTTTGTTGATCCTCCGGTTGTTGAGAACCGGTTTGTTGAGCTTCCTGAGCCGCACCCGAAAAGGAACCCTCTCCATGCTTCTTGGACCTTTTGAAGGGGTTCCTTAAAGTTCTCCTTGGACCCATGGTAATTGAAGATGATTTGGAGGGGAGTAGAAGGATTTGAGAAAGAGCAAGAATGTGGGGGGGAGTCGGCCGAATGAAAGAAGTAGAAATGTTCGGTGTGATTTTACGTGGAATGAGCTGATATTTATAGAACTGACCTCCATTCGGTCGAATGGGGCTTCCATTCGGTCGAATGGTGTCCTATTCGCCCGAATGGATAACCTGTTCGGTCGAATGGAGTAGTGTTACGAAGAAATCTTCGCTCCCATTCGACCGAATAGGTTTCTTAATTCGGTCGAATGTAACTACATTCGACCGAATGTTTGCTTCATTCGGTGTTATCAGCAGCCTCGTAAATACTCCCATAAGATCTATTCGACCGAATGGATCACTTCATTCGGTCGAATGAGATTCATTCGGCCGAATTTAAGCTTCATTCGGCATTATCAGGAACTAGGCCAAAATTGGTTTTAGCTCCATCTTCAATTTCATTCGGCCGAATGGAATTATCATTCGGCCGAATGGGCAGCGATTTCGCTCTGTTTAGATCAAAACACTTGTGCCCTCTCAAAATCAATCAATATACTATGATTAAGTTGTTTGAAAATCCAAATAAACCGGGTTACCTCCCGTAAGTGCTTTGTTTAACGTCGTTTAGCTCGACGTAGCTCGGGTAATTAAACAAAGACAAAAGGGAAACTAAGCAATTAAAACCTAAAAAAAAAAAGCGGTAAAGAACGATGATTCAAAGTAGGGATGTTCAATAAGGGCCAATGATTATACCAATCATTCGACTTTGACATCATCTAACTTTATGAGCTCGATGGTGTTGACATTGTGAAGGCTGCTCTCATGGAAGAGTTTTAACCGATGTCCATTAACAACGAAGCGTCCTCCATGATGGTCTTTCAGCTCTACCGTTCCATACGGAAAAACTTGTGAAATCTCGAATGGCCCAGACCACCGTGATTTTAACTTTCCGGGGAATAACTTAGCTTTTGAATTAAAGAGCAGCACTTTATCTCCTACAAGGAACTCTCGTTGGATGATACGTTGGTTGTGCCAACGCTTAGTACGTTCCTTGTAGATGTGCATGTTATGGAATGCATCGAGCCGTAGTTCTTCCAATTGTCGTAATTGGGCGGCTCGCTTCTCGCAGAATAAGGTGGGGTCCAAATTTAGAGTTTGGATTGCCCACCAAGATTTGCATTCCAGTTCCACCGGTAGGTGACAGGATTTCCCATATAAAAGCCAGAACGGGGTGGTGCCAATAGGGGTTTTGTAACACGTTCGGTGGGCCCAAAGAGCGTCATCTAACTTTAGAGACCAATCTTTCCTATTTGGGTTTACCACCTTCTCGAGAATTCTCTTGATTTCCCTATTAGCTACTTCCACCTGTCCTTGAGTTTGGGGATGGTAGGGTGATCCAACTTTGTGCACGACTCCATAATTTTTCAATAATTTATTTAGTTCGTGCTTAGCAAAGTGTGATCCCCCATCACTTATGACTATTTTGGGAACACCGAATCGAGGAAAGATTATGCTTTTAAAAAGCTTAATAACCACTTTGTGATCATTCGTAGGTGAGGCGATGGCTTCCACCCACTTAGACACATAATCAATTCCTACTAAAATATATTGGTTCCCATGAGATGAAACAAATGGGCCCATAAAGTCAATTCCCCAACAGTCAAACACTTCACACTCAAGGATGTAGTTTTGAGGCATCTCATTTTGCATTGAGATGTTGCCCACTCTTTGGCACCTCTCACAGCTTTTCACAAACGTTTCAACATCCTTGTGTAACGTTGGCCAATAGAAACCTGCGGTGGCAACCTTAGCAGTAGTGTTCATTATACCATGGTGACCACCACACGCGTAGGAATGACAATGAGTTAGGATTTTTGGAACTTCCTCTTCAGTGACGCAGCGGCGGATTATGCCATCTGCGCAAGCATGAAATAAGTAGGGATCATCCCAAAAAAAGTTCCCGACTTTACCAAAGAAAGCCTTTTTCATAGCCCTTGATTCGAACTCTGGAAGTTCTCCACAAGCTAAATAATTCGCAATATCTGCGAACCAAGGGGCTTTCCCAACTACTATTGCTGTCATTAGGGTTTCTTCGACCATTCATTATTAAGCTCGGGTAGCCTAGACAAATGGTCAGCTACCTCATTTTCGCTACCTTTCCTATCTCTCAACTCAAAGTCAAACTCCTGTAATAGGAGCACCCAACGGATCAACCTCGGCTTTGCATCTCTTTTGGTCATTAAAAACTTCAGAGCCGAGTGATCAGTGAATACTACAACTTTTGAACAGATGAGATATTGGCGCAGTCTCTCAAAAGCATAGACTACTGCTAGCATTTCTTTTTCAGTTGTAGTGTAGTTGCGTTGTGCAGGGTCTAGTGTTTTACTGATATAACATATAACATGGTGCTTTCCCTCCTTTTTCTGCCCAAGGACAGCACCAACAGAAATATCACTGGCATCGCACATCAATTCAAATGGCAAACTCCAATCCGGAGCTTGCACGATGGGCGCAGAAATTAGAGCCTCTTTTAGCCTGTTAAAGGCATTCATACATCTCTCATCGAAGTGAAATTCGACATCTTTCTGAAGAAGTTCATTCAAGGGTTTTGCTAGAGTCGAAAATCCTAGGATGAGACGCCTATAGAATCCTGCGTGTCCAAGAAAGGATCGTACTCCTGTAACTGAGGTAGGTACAGGAAGATTCCTTATCACGTCAATTTTGGCAGGATCCACCTCTATGCCTTTGTGAGACACTTTGTGGCCTAGGACGATGCCTTCTTGAACTAAAAAGTGACATTTCTCCCAATTTAGTACAAGATTCGTTTCTTGACACCTTAATAGTACTTTCTCAAGATGTGTCAAGCACGTATCAAGAGAGGACCCTCCAACAGAAAAATCATCCATGAACACTTCCATAAAGTCCTCTAACATATCGGCGAATATAGCCGACATGCACCTCTGGAAGGTGGATGGAGCATTGCATAAACCGAAGGGCATTCTCCTGTAGGCAAAAGTCCCAAAAGGGCAGGTGAAAGTTGTTTTCTGTTGGTCCTCGGGGTGGATTGGGATTTGAAAGAAACCCGAGTAACCATCTAGAAAACAATAGTACCTATGCCTGGCCAGTCTTTCTAGCATCTCATCGATGAAGGGTAAGGGAAAGTGATCTTTTCTGGTTGCTTTATTGAGTTTGCGATAGTCAATGCAAACTCGCCATCCCGTGGTGGCTCTTGTGGGTATCATCTCTCCTCGGTCATTCTCGACGATGGTTATTCCTCCCTTTTTAGGAACAACATGAACTGGGCTAACCCATCTACTATCTGAAATTGAGTAGATGATGCCGGCCTGGAGGAGTTTGAGGATTTCATCCTTAACAACCTCTTTCATGTTGGGATTCAGCCGTCTTTGAGGCTCAACGGAGGAAAATTATTCATCATCAAGATGAATCCGGTGCATAACAAGGGATGGACTAATCCCTTTTAAATCACCTAGTGAATACCCTATGACATCTCGATATTTCCTTAATAAAACAAGTAATTTTTCCAAAGAAATGTCATCGAGCTCAGAATTCACTATGACCGGGCTTCCTTCATCTTCATCGAGATAGGCATATTTTAAGCTAGGAGGTAGAGATTTTAAAGTCACTTTGGGGAGAGGTTTAGGACCTTCCCTTTTATGCGTAATACTTTCCTCTACCTCGTAAAGGTGCTCATATTCTGCTTCTTTTTCAGAATCCTGGGCCGTATCTAACCGGCCTTCCAATAGCTCATTTATAGTAGAGGTATCCTCATCAATCATTTGACACCTAACCTCTACTTCCTTATTCTCATAACTAACCTCACTCTCCCTTTCACCTTCTTCAAGGCGACAGACCTGCTCAACCATAGGCTTCTTTAAAAGGGGAGAGATTTTGAAAACTACCTTTACTTGGGCAACTTCTACCGTTATGGTATCATCATGGCAATTAATAAATGCCCGAAGTGTTTTCAGAACGACTCTGCCCAAGATAAGTGGGGTATAAGGGTCCTCTTCCATTTCCATTACCACAAAATCACAAGGGACCACTAGTTCTCCTACTTGTATAGGTATGTCGTCAAGCTCTCCAATGGCACTTTAATGCTCCTATCAGCCAGTTGGATTGTTTTCCTTGAAGGTCGGAGGGCAAAGGGGAGCTTTTTGGCGATCGATAGGGGCATAAGACTAATCGAAGCCCCTAAATCGGCGAGCGCCCCTTTAGGATCAAGGTTTCCCAACTTCACAGGGAGGTTATAAGGACCGGGATCTCGCTCCTTCATAGGCATTTTCCCTTGCAGTATAGAGCTAACTTGATGAGGCAGACTGATTACCTCTTCCTCAAGCTTTTTCTTGTTGGACAGTAAGTCTTTCAAGAACTTAGCATACTTTGGCATTTGTGCCATAGCATCGAGGAATGGGATTTTCATCTCCATCTTCTGAAGATGTTCAAGAAACTTCTTGAACTTATCATCAAGTTGCTTCTCAACTTTCCTGTAGGGAAAAGAAAGCGGTGGTGCATATAACCGTTCTAACCTCTTTCTTTCCTCAGCTTTCTTCCTCCTCTCCTCCTCACTCTCTACTGGCTTCTCACTCCCTGCCTTAGCATGGATGTCCTCCCTACCACTTTCATCTTCAACCTCTGGCATTTTACCATGTTCCTCCTCTTTTTCATCTTTGTGTACTCTCGTCTCATCACTCACCCGCACCAAAGGTGTATCAACCGGATATGAAGGACTGTTATACTGAGTCCCTGATCTCAGGTGGATAGCCTTAGCAGTGTGTTGGTTTGGGTTCGTTTGCTGAGGTGGAGGTTGTATAGAGGGGTTAGGTTGAGGGTGAGATGGGAATAGCGGTGGTGCAGGAGGATTAGCCATTTGGGCCAGTTGAGTTTCAAACAACTTTTGCTGAGCTTGAAGTTGCTGCATTTGTTGGATGAGGGTCTGATTAATTTGCGTCAGACTCTGGTTCTGTTGAGCAAGAGTTGTTACTTGGGAGGCTAAATGGTCATTAGTTGAAGTGTGACCATGTTGTGGTTGAGGAGCCACATGATGAGGCTGGCTAGGGGGAAAAGGCAGGTTTGAACTATTTCTAGGTCCTTGGTGAAACCCTGGGGGTCTATACACATTGGCCCTTGGTACGTTCCCATTAGCCTGGTTCCCCTGGAAACTTTGGTTATTAAATTCACCTTGACCATTTCTGTTGTATCCCGGGTGGAAATTTCCCTGGTTTTGGTTGGAGTTAAAGGGAGGTTTGTACTGTTGGTTGTTTGGGAAAGGTTGCTGCCCATACCCTACTCCTTGGCCCTGTCCACTATAGTTAAGGGCTGCCACATGATCAGGGTTATACCCATAACCGTCATAGTTCATCACCTGTGGTTCTGGGTTATACCCTCCATAGTCAACCGCAGCTACATGCTCGGAGTGCGAACCACCACAATAAGATGTATCATGGTTGGTACCCCCACATATGGCACATGCAAAGTGCTTTTCACGCACTGGGGGGTTGTTCGAACTACCGGCTAGGCTTAGTTTGGACAACTTTTTATCAATAACGGCTTCTATTTTGGCGCTAATGTTGTCCAAGTTAGTTGTGTCTAGCATCCCTCTAGGTAATCCCTGACTCCTAGTTCCTCCCCAGGCACTGTTCTTAGCAACTTCCTCTATTTTGGCTTTTACCTGGGTGCAAAGAATTTTGGAAAGCTGGCCACCTATAGCTGAGTCTAGAAGTGCTTTGGTGGAGTCATTAAGACCATCGTAAAAGAATGTGTTGAGATGGTTCTCCCCGTACTCATGGTGGGGACATGCTCTAATCATTCTTTTAAACCTACTCCATGTAGCACTAAGGTTCTCATCATCCTCTTGGGTGAATGACGCAATTTTCTTACGCCAATCCTGCGTTCGAACCGTAGGATTGAACCTTTCTAGAAATGCGGTTTTTAGTTGAGCCCAATTAAC
This sequence comes from Dysphania ambrosioides, assembly GCA_026401315.1. Taxonomy (NCBI): domain Eukaryota; kingdom Viridiplantae; phylum Streptophyta; class Magnoliopsida; order Caryophyllales; family Amaranthaceae; genus Dysphania; species Dysphania ambrosioides. The sequence goes on along the minus strand of CM048670.1, from coordinate 12,898,144 downwards.
AATTGAATTGGGTTCTAAGCATTTATACCAATCCTTGGCATCTCCCGCTAGACTCAGATGGAAAAGGTGCATTCGCACATAATCAGGGCTATTAGGACAAGGAGGGATAAGTCCACAAATATCTGAGAATGCCTCTAGGTGTTGAAGAGGACATTCATTTCTTAAGCCACTGAATGGTGTTTTCCTTAACCATTCTTGTGAACTGAGGATGAATTTGGTAAGGTGTAGTAGCAACAGGAAGTACTACACCCCCTTGGAACTCTTGTGAGCCAGGAGTTCCGAATTGGCCAAACAATTGATGTTCTTCGGCCATTATGGATATGGTAGGGTTTTGGACAGATTGTGAGGTATACTTTGAAGGGCGTTGTCTACTAACACGTTGGATTTCAGGATTTAAGGGTGTAATTGGCTGGTTTGACCTACGCGTGCTATGGGGCATGCAAACACCTAAGTCAAAGACAACCACACACAGAAAGGAAAACAAAAATGGAAATAAAATAAATAAAGTTATGCTAAAACAAGTTAAGTCTAAATATTATGCCTTGTCCCCGGCAACGGCGCCATTTTGATAACCGGTTTTCTAGGTCGTTAACTAAAAGACAGGTTATGCAAACAATATTTATTCCAACCTACAAACTATACGAGTATAGCGGAGTAGGGGGTCGAACCACAAAGACAAGGTATATCAAGACTTTGACTTTTAACACAACCAGACTATTTGGGGTTGGAAATTCAGTTAAAACTAATAGGTGGAAAATAGATGACGACAAATCACGAAGTAAAGCAAGTAGAGAAAAACGGGGACAAGATTGGATTCACCCTAGGAATGAAGCTTTAAACCGAACATGATAGATTACAGAATATCTGTTAATAACTAGCATGGACATCCGAGAATACGAGAGGAAGTTGGTGACCCTATAGATCACACGAACAACCTATAATCGCCCTATGTCTCCAAAGGAGTGGCAGGACAAGATTCGCATCGGAATCCGAAACTATTTATTAACATCGTTTCTACAATCTTAAGCAATAAAGATCATAGCTTTCCTAAGGTTTCACCAATCAAAACCCCTAAAAGAATTACTCACTCATATTCATGCGTAAAGACATAAAGATATTAAAAGATGCAGCAGAAACGAATGTGGAATGAAATCGCGAGAATGAAAACAAAATCAGAATTAATAAACGATAAACTTAGAACTAAACATGCAATGAAATAAAGCAATGAATTCAGATTAAAGGAAGGAATTAAACTTACAAAAGCTTCAAATTGATATCCACGAAAAGAACTTGAACTACAAAGCGTTGAAGAAAAACTGAAAATCGAAAGCTAAAACTAAAAGAATTTGGAGGCTAAGAAATCTAAAAGTGCATAAAAGTATTAAACCTAGCTCTCCCTCTCCTCCTCAGAGGAAGGGGGTATTTATAACAAAATAAGAAAAACCTACGAAAAACCCTAAAATGCATAGGAGCCGGCCCTAAAAAGAAGTAGTTGATCCGGAGGAAAACACTGTCATTCGCCCGAATATAGGTATCATTCGGCCGAATGTGATCCCATTCGCCCGAATTGTCTTCCATTCGCCCATTCTAGAGGCTTCAGGGAATCGATCTCTGTTAAGCATTCGCCCGAATGCACAGGGTGATTCGGCCGAATGGAAGCTCATTCGCCCGAATGAGTTCCATTCGGCCTTTCCAGTAGCAAGGCTCGAGAACTCTGAAGACTGCCTCTCATTCGACCGAATGAGTCTCAGATTCGGTCGAATCTGCAGCCATTCGGTCGAATGTCTCTCAGATTCGGTCGAATCTGAGAGCATTCTTTCCTCTTTTCACTTCCCTCTTTTCTAAACTCTGTGAAATCTTCATGAATGACTTCAAACACTTGCCCAAGCTAAGATATGTGTGTCAAAGGCTCGAATGTATCGCCTTTCACCTTGAAATCATCAAAATTGCCTGAAATAAACTTAAGACAACTCGAAAAAAAGATCAAGGTAAAATCAAGCATAATATACATAAAACCAATACAAAACTACGAGACTTGACACTAAAATGAGGTAATAAATGTGCTCTAAAACGAGCACATCATCTATATTGAATCAAATTGATGCATTTGAAGTGTTTAGGGCACTTTCTACCCCAAATCGATCCCATTCGATCATTATTGACTCAAATTTATGTGTTTCAAATGTTTATGTCACTTTCTATCCCCAACCGATCCCATTGGACCTGTCTTGACTCAAATTGATGTATTTGAAGTGTTTAAGTCACTTTCTACCCGAAACCGATCCCATTTGACCTATCTTGACTCAAATTGATGTATTTGAAATGTTCAAGTAACATTATATCGAAAACCGATCTCATTTGACCTATCTTGACTCATATCGATGCATTTGAATTGTTTAGGTCACTTTCTACCCCAAACCGATCTCATTTGACCTAGCTTGAATCAAATCGATGTGTTTCAAATACTTAGGTCACTTTCTACCCGAAACTGATCCCATTTGACCTATATTGACTCAAATCAATGCATTTGAATTGTTTAGGTCTCTTTCTAACCCAAACCGATCCCATTTGACCTATCTTGACTCAAATCGATGTGTTTCAAGTGTTTAGGTCATTTTCTACCCCAAATTGATCCCATTCGATCATTATTGGCTCAAATCAATGTTTTCAAGTGTTTAGGTCAATTTCTATCCCAAATCGATCCCATTTGACCAATCTTGACTCAAATTGATGTATCTGAAGTGTTTAAGTCACTTTCTACCTGAAATCGTTCCCATTTGACCTATCTTGACTGAAATCGATGCATTTGAAGTGTTTAGGTCACTTTCTACCCCAAATCGATCCCATTTGACCTATATTGACTCAAATCGTTGTATTGGAAGTGTTTAGGTTACTTTCTATCCGAAATCGATCCCATTTGATCTATATTGAATCAAATTGTTGCATTTGAAGTGTTTAGGGCACTTTCTACCCCAAGTCGATCCCATTTGATCATTATTGACTCAAATTTATGTGTTTCAAATGTTTAGGTCATTTTCTATCCCAAACCGATCCCATTGGACCTGTCTTGACTCAAATCGATGTATTTGAAGTGTTTAAGTCACTTTCTACCCGAAACCGATCCCATTTGACCTATCTTGACTCAAATCGATGCATTTGAAGTGTTTAGGTCACTTTCTACCCCAAACCGATCCTAGTTGACCTATATTGACTCAAATCGATGATTTGAAATATTTAGGTCAGTTTCTACCCGAAACCGATCCCATTTGAACTATATTGAATCAAATCGATGCATTTGAAGTGTTTAGGTCACTTTCTACCCCAAACCGATCCCATTTGACCTATCTTGACTCAAATTTATGCATTTGAAAAAGTTTAGGTTACTTTCTACCCGAAACTGATCCCACACTAGTGGAAAAAACCACATGTGCTTCGGTTTTTTGAAGGCTTTATGCTCTGGTTTTGACCCAAAGTAGATTTAACCGGAGCATATTGCAAATGTCTTTATGCTCTGGTTTGAACCGGAGCGTAATGGAGACTTTATGCTCTGGTTCTTGAAAAACCAGAGCATATAGTCTCCTTTTTTTTAAAAAAAAATTAGACTTTATGCTCCAGTTCTTGGAAAACCGGAGCATATAATAGCATTTTATGCTCCGATTTCCAAGAACCCGAGCATAAAGTCTAATTTTTTTATAGCATAAAGTTTTTTTTTATAATAGCATTCTTATAAAGACTTTCTACCCAAGAAAATGCTAATTATTGTTATTGGAAATATTCAATGCAAATATTAGAACAAAGCAAGCTGAAAGGCTTTCAATACTCTTTATATAAAACTAAGTTTCAAATATAATTGTACATGATTTGAGTTACAAACTAAATTAAATATAACAACTAAATTAATCCCATAATCAACATCTTCCTCACTTTTGACATCAACAACCTCACTGTCTGCTCAATTAATACTCTTTTCTAAGAGGAGTTGATAATGCCTTTACACTCAGCATCCAACAAAACCTCAGACATCACTGCAGTAGCATGGGCTTTAGGCTCTTATAACTAAACCATGAATACGTTGTACATCTTTACATATTGGTCATTGTAGAATTCACCAAATGACAGGGCTGCAACCTGTAAAATGTCAAGGAAGAATGTCATTCCAAATACTAAACCATTTATACAATGATAACAGAAAATAATCTGGTGTGAAAAATAGAAAAGTCCCCTTCAGCGGATATAAAGCTAATTGATTCACAAAGCGAAAAAGGCGACTTAACTAAATAACATTCAACAGCTTGCAAAACTAAGCTAGCAGGAAATATTTCATTTGCCTAAGTAACCAACGTAGGCCAGCGTATAAGCATTTAAGCAAATGGTTATGGTAACTTTATTCTCCTAACATACCTAGTTAAGGCCTTAAACAAATACAACATAAAGTCAAAGTCCTTATATTTGTTACTTCTTTGAAATTCTAAGCCAGTGTAAGTATCACTGAATCCATCAAAAAGCACCAGTTGCCGCTGATTAACAAGCAAAATTAGCAAATACCAAAATCAAATTTTTTTAAAAATGGACTAATCGGATGCTCTTGTAGGCTGCATTAAGTTATTAACTCCATACCAGTCCAAAATGATCAGTTGTAAACTTGTAGATCCATACTGACCTCCCTAGACCTTCAAGTTACTAGAGACAATATTTTGTATACATAGTGCCATGCTAAAAGAAGCTAAAGCTAATGACTGAATAAAAACTTGGGATAGAAGCACTGGAAGCTAATTAACTTAATTAAGTTTTTGCGTTTAAATTCTGAAACAAAACTTAATTTCCAGCCCCCGTTATACTACAGAACCTAATAAAGATACTTGTCCCCAAGTGTCCAACCACTCATCTACTATACATGTTCAAGGAGACATTGAACCAACTATCACTCTACTCCAATTGCTAATTAAGCATCAATGAAAATGACCGTCTTTCTGGGTTAAGATTTATACTGAAAAGCAAAGCTACAAGTCATGATCCTCACTTAAACACCCACCCAGCAAAAACAAATAAGGATTTCATTTTCAAACTCACATAAGATAATTACATAAATCCAATTGCACACAATTTTTCAAAACTTAGAGGAGAAATTACCTTCGAAAAACTCATGGTAAATGGTATTGTAAGAACAGCTAGAACTCTAGAAAACTTCTTCATGTTGCTAGTAACAGGATTGCCTTCCATACCTTCATGCATATTGCACTGGCATAGGAAAGAGAGGTAATTAGTAAAATTATGAGATAATACAAGGAGTTTGTTACACAGATTAATAGCACAGAATAAAGGATAAGTAAAGCATTCAACGGGTAAAGATCTTGTATAGTCTAGAGCATAAAAAGTTGTAAGCTTGAAGATAAGATCAACAATTTGTTTAAAAAACGCCTACCTCCACAGTTATTAGAAAAGTCAGTGCAGTTAAAACAGGAAAGATATACATTGCATCCGGAGTCGTGAGATCAGTAAACCAAAAAGCTCCACTAGTTTTAAAAGATGGAACCTTCTCTGCCATATTAGATATCTATATAAAAAGCATGTGATAAGTATATGTATTTTCTTAAAGCATGCACCACAAGAAAAGAAAATCATCTTCAACTTACAGCTAAAAAAAACTGATGAAGACAGGACCTTGAATCAGAAGACCTTTAAGCGGAGTAAATGGTGTAACACCAAATCTGCAGTCATAAACTTATTAGCACTTAGGCATACAAAAATAAGAAAACACAGTTATACAATGCAAGTTGGAAGCAGAAAAACATCACCACCACCAAGCAAAACATGCAAACACGTGAGAAATTTGACATCTTTCAGATCTCTTGATACCTGACTTACATACCACTACATAAATTCCATCCAAGCAGTCATAGGTAATAGTCGCTTCTGTTTTATGCCTATTGCCAAAGAGAAACCACCCCTTCTTTTCTCCTCTTAACATTTAACTCCATCGCCAGCAATTAGCTCTTTACAAAATGTTTAAGTGAGAATTAATGGATTAACCTTTAACTCCAATTCACGAAGAGATTCAGCAACAACATGCATAATTTTAGCAACTTTAATACGGGAATTGAATAATTGAACTAACCTTTCAGATGTCTATTCCAATTAACGAAGAGATTCCAAGTTCTTTCGCTGTTGGAATGATGGGAAATGTAGTTGAGAGTGTAAATGCGAGAGGTTTGAGTGTATGTATTTGAGCGAGAGCAAAGACCTAATAAAATAATGTAGGAGATGCATTTATGTTGCGGTTACAAAACCAGAAGTATATTATGTTTTATGCTCCGGTTTAAAGGCAACCGGAGTATATACCAGTTTTATGCTTCGGTTATTATAAGATCGGAGCATATAGTGAGTTTAATGTAATATTCCTTAAACTTTATTCTTCATTTCTATAAGAACTGGAGCATATATAAAGTAGTAGATGCCATTTTTTCCAATAGTACCATTTGACCCACATTGACTCAAATCGATGCATTTGAAGTGTTTAGGTCACTTTCTACCCAAAACTGATCACATTTGACCTATCTTGACTCAAATCAATGTATTTTAAGTGTTGAGGTCAGTTTCTACCCCATACCGATCCCATTTCACCTATATTGACTCAAATAGAAGAATTTTAAGTGTTTAGGTCACTTTCTACCCCAAACGGATCCCATTCGATCATTATTGACTAAAATCAATGTGTTTCAAGTTTTTAGGTCACTTTCTATCCCAAACCGATCACATTTGACCTATCTTGACTCAAATCAATGTATTTGAAGTGTTTAAGTCATTTTCTACCCGAAACCGATCCCATTTTACCTATCTTGACTCAAATCGATGCATTTGAGGTCTTTAGGTCACTTTCTACTTGAAACTAATTCCATTCGACCTATATTAAATTAAATCGATGCATTTGAAGTGTTTAGGTCAGTTTCTACCCCAAACCGTTCCCATTTGACCTATCTTGAATCAAATTGATGCTTTTGAAGTGTTTAGGTTACTTTCTACCCAAACCGATCCCATTTAACCTATATTGACTCAAATCGATGCATTTGAAGTGTTTAGGTCAATTTCTACCCAAAACCGATCCCATTTGACCTATCTTGACTCAAATCGATGTGTTTAAGGTGTTTAGGTCACTTTCTACCCCAAACCGATCCGATTCGATCATTATTAACTCAAATAGATTTGTTTCAAGTGTTTAGGTCACTTTCTATCCCAAACCGATCCCTTTTGACCTATCTTGACTCAAATCAATGTATTTGAATTGTTTAAGTCCCTTTCTACCCGAAACCGATCTCATTTGACATATCTTGACTCAAATCGATGCATTTGAAGTGTTTAGGTCACTTTCTACCCAAAATCGATCCCATTTGACCTATCTTGACTCATATCGATGTATTTGAAGTGTTTGAGTCACATTCTACCTGAAACCGATCCCATTTGACCTTTCTTGACTCAAATCAATGCATTTGACGTCTTTAGGTCACTTTCTACTCGAATTTGATCCCATTTGACCTATAATAAATTAAATCGATGCATTTGAAGTGTTTAGGTCATTTTCTACCCCAAACCGTTCCCATTTGACCTATCTTGAATCAAATTGATGCTTTTGAAGTGTTTAGGTTACGTTCTACCCGAAACCGATCCCATTTAACCTATATTGACTCAAATCGATGCATTTGAAGTGTTTAGGTCAATTTCTACCCAAAACCGATCCCATTTGACCTATCTTGACTCAAATCGATGTGTTTAAGATGTTTAGGTCACTTTCTACCCCAACCCGATCCCATTCGATCATTATTAACTCAAATCGATTTGTTTTAAGTGTTTAGGTCACTTTCTATCCCAAACCAATCCCTTTTGACCTATCTTGACTCAAATCAATGTATTTGAATTGTTTAAGTCCCTTTCTACCCAAAACCGATCCCATTTGACATATCTTGACTCAAATCAATGCATTTGAAGTGTTTAGGTCACTTTCTACCCAAAATCGATCCCATTTGACCTATCTTGACTCAAATCGATTCATTTGAAGTGTTTAGGTCACCTTCTACCCCAAACTGATCCCATTTGACCTATCTTGACTCAAGTCGATGCATTTGAATTGTTTAGGTAACTTTCTAGCCCATACCGATCCCATTTGACCTATATTGACTCAAAGAGAGCCATTTGATGTGTTTAGGTTACTTTGTACCCGAAACGGATCCCATTCGATCATTATTGACTAAAATCGATGTATTTTAAGTGTTGAGGTCACTTTCTACCCCATACCGATCCCATTTGACTTACATTGACTCAAATAGAAGCATTTGAGGTGTTTAGGTCACTTTCTACCCCAAACGGATCCCATTCGATCATTATTGACTAAATTCGATGTGTTTCAAGTGTTTAGGTCACTTTCTATCCCAAACCGATCCCATTTGACCTATCTTGAGGCAAATCGATGTATTTGAAGTGTTTGAGTCACTTTCTACCCGAAACCGATCCCATTTTCCCTATCTTGACTCAAATCGATGCATTTGAGGTCATTAGGTCACTTTCTACTTGAAGCTGATCCCATTCGACCTATATTAAATTAAATCGATGCATTTGAAGTGTTTAGGTCAGTTTCTACCCCAAACCGTTCCCATTTGACCTATCTTGAATCAAATTGATACTTTTGAAGTGTTTAGGTTACTTTCTACCCAAACCGATCCCATTTAACCTATTTTGACTCAAATCGATACATTTGAAGTGTTTAGGTCAATTTCTACCCAAAACCAATCCCATTTGACCTATCTTGACTCAAATCGATGTGTTTAAGGTGTTTAGGTCACTTTCTACCCCAAACCGATCCCATTCGATCATTATTAACTCAAATAGATTTGTTTCAAGTGTTTAGGTCAATTTCTATCCCAAACCGATCCCTTTTGACCTATCTTGACTCAAATCAATGTATTTGAATTGTTTAAGTCCCTTTCTAGCCGAAACCGATCCCATTTGACATATCTTGACTCAAATCGATGCATTTAAAGTGTTTAGCTCACTTTCTACCCAAAATCGATCCCATTTGACCTATCTTGACTCAAATCGATGCATTTGAAGTGTTTAAGTCACCTTCAACCCCAAACTGATCATATTTGACCTATCTTGACTTAAATCGATGTATTTTAAGTGTTGAGGTCACTTTCTACCCCACACCGATCCCATTTGACTTATATTGACTCAAATAGAAGCATTTGAGGTGTTTAGGTCACTTTCTACCCCAAACGGATCCCGTTCGATCATTATTGACTCAAATCGATGTGTTTCAAGTGTTTGAGTCACTTTCTACCCGAAACCGATCCCATTTGACCTATCTTGACTCAAATCAATGCATTTGACGTCTTTAGGACACTTTCTACTCAAAATTGATCCCATTTGACCTATAATAAATTAAATCGATGCATTTGAAGTGTTTAGGTCATTTTCTACCCCAAACCGTTCCCATTTGACCTATCTTTTATCAAATTGATGCTTTTGAAGTGTTTAGGTTACTTTCTACCCAAACCGATCCCATTTAACCTATATTGACTCAAATCGATGCATTTGAAGTGTTTAGGTCAATTTCTACCCAAAACCAATCCCATTTGACCTATCTTGACTCAAATCGATGTGTTTAAGGTGTTTAGGTCAGTTTCTACCCCAAACCGATCCCATTCGATCATTATTAACTCAAATAGATTTGTTTCAAGTGTTTAGGTCACTTTCTATCCCAAACCGATCCCTTTTGACCTATCTTGACTCAAATCAATGTATTTGAATTGTTTAAGTCCTTTTCTACCCGAAATCGATCTCATTTGACATATCTTGACCCAAATCGATGCATTTGAAGTGTTTAGGTCACTTTCTACCCAAAATCGATCCCAATTGACCTATCTTTACTCAAATCGATGCATTTGAAGTGTTTAGGTCACTTTCTACCCAAAATCGATCCCAATTGACCTATCTTTACTCAAATCGGAGTATTTGAAGTGTTTGAGTCACTTTCTACCCGAAACCGATCCCATTTGACCTATCTTGACTCAAATCAATGCATTTGACGTCTTTAGGACACTTTCTACTCAAAATTGATCCCATTTGACCTATAATAAATTAAATCGATGCATTTGAAGTGTTTAGGTCATTTTCTACCCCAAACCGTTCCCATTTGACCTATCTTTTATCAAATTGATGCTTTTGAAGTGTTTAGGTTACTTTCTACCCAAACCGATCCCATTTAACCTATATTGACTCAAATCGATGCATTTGAAGTGTTTAGGTCAATTTCTACCCAAAACCAATCCCATTTGACCTATCTTGACTCAAATCAATGTGTTAAAGGTGTTTAGGTCACTTTCTACCCCAAACCAATCCCATTCGATCATTATTAACTCAAATAGATTTGTTTCAAGTGTTTAGGTCACTTTCTATCCCAAACCGATCCCTTTTGACCTATCTTGACTCAAATCAATGTATTTGAATTGTTTAAGTCCTTTTCTACCCGAAACCGATCTCATTTGACATATCTTGACCCAAATCGATGCATTTGAAGTGTTTAGGTCACTTTCTACCCAAAATCGATCCCAATTGACCTATCTTTACTCAAATCGATGCATTTGAAGTGTTTAAGTCACCTTCTACGCTAAACTGATCATATTTGACCTATCTTGACTTAAATCGATGTATTTTAAGTGTTGAGGTCACTTTCTACCCCATACCGATCCCATTTGACTTATATTGACTCAAATAGAAGCATTTGAGGTGTTTAGGTCACTTTCTACCCCAAACGGATCCCGTTCGATCATTATTGACTCAAATCGATGTGTTTCAAGTGTTTAGGTAACTTTCTATCCTAAACCGATCCCATTTGACCTATCTTGACTCAAATCGGAGTATTTGAAGTGTTTGAGTCACTTTCTACCCGAAACCGATCCCATTTGACCTATCTTGACTCAAATCAATGCATTTGACGTCTTTAGGTCACTTTCTACTCGAAATTGATCCCATTTGACCTATAATAAATTAAATCGATGCATTTGAAGTGTTTAGGTCATTTTCTACCCTAAACCGTTCCCATTTGACCTATCTTGTATCAAATTGATGCTTTTGAAGTGTTTAGGTTACGTTCTACCCGAAACCGATCCCATTTAACCTATATTGACTCAAATCGATGCATTTGAAGTGTTTAGGTCAATTTCTACCCAAAACCGATCCCATTTGACCTATCTTGACTCAAATCGATGTGTTTAAGATGTTTAGGTCACTTTCTACCCCAACCCGATCCCATTCGATCATTATTAACTCAAATCGATTTGTTTTAAGTGTTTAGGTCACTTTCTATCCCAAACCAATCCCTTTTGACCTATCTTGACTCAAATCAATGTATTTGAATTGTTTAAGTCCCTTTCTACCCAAAACCGATCCCATTTGACATATCTTGACTCAAATCAATGCATTTGAAGTGTTTAGGTCACTTTCTACCCAAAATCGATCCCATTTGACCTATCTTGACTCAAATCGATTCATTTGAAGTGTTTAGGTCACCTTCTACCCCAAACTGATCCCATTTGACCTATCTTGACTCAAGTCGATGCATTTGAATTGTTTAGGTAACTTTCTAGCCCATACCGATCCCATTTGACCTATATTGACTCAAAGAGAGCCATTTGATGTGTTTAGGTTACTTTGTACCCGAAACGGATCCCATTCGATCATTATTGACTAAAATCGATGTATTTTAAGTGTTGAGGTCACTTTCTACCCCATACCGATCCCATTTGACTTACATTGACTCAAATAGAAGCATTTGAGGTGTTTAGGTCACTTTCTACCCCAAACGGATCCCATTCGATCATTATTGACTAAATTCGATGTGTTTCAAGTGTTTAGGTCACTTTCTATCCCAAACCGATCCCATTTGACCTATCTTGAGGCAAATCGATGTATTTGAAGTGTTTGAGTCACTTTCTACCCGAAACCGATCCCATTTTCCCTATCTTGACTCAAATCGATGCATTTGAGGTCATTAGGTCACTTTCTACTTGAAGCTGATCCCATTCGACCTATATTAAATTAAATCGATGCATTTGAAGTGTTTAGGTCAGTTTCTACCCCAAACCGTTCCCATTTGACCTATCTTGAATCAAATTGATACTTTTGAAGTGTTTAGGTTACTTTCTACCCAAACCGATCCCATTTAACCTATTTTGACTCAAATCGATACATTTGAAGTGTTTAGGTCAATTTCTACCCAAAACCAATCCCATTTGACCTATCTTGACTCAAATCGATGTGTTTAAGGTGTTTAGGTCACTTTCTACCCCAAACCGATCCCATTCGATCATTATTAACTCAAATAGATTTGTTTCAAGTGTTTAGGTCAATTTCTATCCCAAACCGATCCCTTTTGACCTATCTTGACTCAAATCAATGTATTTGAATTGTTTAAGTCCCTTTCTAGCCGAAACCGATCCCATTTGACATATCTTGACTCAAATCGATGCATTTAAAGTGTTTAGCTCACTTTCTACCCAAAATCGATCCCATTTGACCTATCTTGACTCAAATCGATGCATTTGAAGTGTTTAAGTCACCTTCAACCCCAAACTGATCATATTTGACCTATCTTGACTTAAATCGATGTATTTTAAGTGTTGAGGTCACTTTCTACCCCACACCGATCCCATTTGACTTATATTGACTCAAATAGAAGCATTTGAGGTGTTTAGGTCACTTTCTACCCCAAACGGATCCCGTTCGATCATTATTGACTCAAATCGATGTGTTTCAAGTGTTTGAGTCACTTTCTACCCGAAACCGATCCCATTTGACCTATCTTGACTCAAATCAATGCATTTGACGTCTTTAGGACACTTTCTACTCAAAATTGATCCCATTTGACCTATAATAAATTAAATCGATGCATTTGAAGTGTTTAGGTCATTTTCTACCCCAAACCGTTCCCATTTGACCTATCTTTTATCAAATTGATGCTTTTGAAGTGTTTAGGTTACTTTCTACCCAAACCGATCCCATTTAACCTATATTGACTCAAATCGATGCATTTGAAGTGTTTAGGTCAATTTCTACCCAAAACCAATCCCATTTGACCTATCTTGACTCAAATCGATGTGTTTAAGGTGTTTAGGTCAGTTTCTACCCCAAACCGATCCCATTCGATCATTATTAACTCAAATAGATTTGTTTCAAGTGTTTAGGTCACTTTCTATCCCAAACCGATCCCTTTTGACCTATCTTGACTCAAATCAATGTATTTGAATTGTTTAAGTCCTTTTCTACCCGAAATCGATCTCATTTGACATATCTTGACCCAAATCGATGCATTTGAAGTGTTTAGGTCACTTTCTACCCAAAATCGATCCCAATTGACCTATCTTTACTCAAATCGATGCATTTGAAGTGTTTAGGTCACTTTCTACCCAAAATCGATCCCAATTGACCTATCTTTACTCAAATCGGAGTATTTGAAGTGTTTGAGTCACTTTCTACCCGAAACCGATCCCATTTGACCTATCTTGACTCAAATCAATGCATTTGACGTCTTTAGGACACTTTCTACTCAAAATTGATCCCATTTGACCTATAATAAATTAAATCGATGCATTTGAAGTGTTTAGGTCATTTTCTACCCCAAACCGTTCCCATTTGACCTATCTTTTATCAAATTGATGCTTTTGAAGTGTTTAGGTTACTTTCTACCCAAACCGATCCCATTTAACCTATATTGACTCAAATCGATGCATTTGAAGTGTTTAGGTCAATTTCTACCCAAAACCAATCCCATTTGACCTATCTTGACTCAAATCAATGTGTTTAAGGTGTTTAGGTCACTTTCTACCCCAAACCAATCCCATTCGATCATTATTAACTCAAATAGATTTGTTTCAAGTGTTTAGGTCACTTTCTATCCCAAACCGATCCCTTTTGACCTATCTTGACTCAAATCAATGTATTTGAATTGTTTAAGTCCTTTTCTACCCGAAACCGATCTCATTTGACATATCTTGACCCAAATCGATGCATTTGAAGTGTTTAGGTCACTTTCTACCCAAAATCGATCCCAATTGACCTATCTTTACTCAAATCGATGCATTTGAAGTGTTTAAGTCACCTTCTACGCTAAACTGATCATATTTGACCTATCTTGACTTAAATCGATGTATTTTAAGTGTTGAGGTCACTTTCTACCCCATACCGATCCCATTTGACTTATATTGACTCAAATAGAAGCATTTGAGGTGTTTAGGTCACTTTCTACCCCAAACGGATCCCGTTCGATCATTATTGACTCAAATCGATGTGTTTCAAGTGTTTAGGTAACTTTCTATCCTAAACCGATCCCATTTGACCTATCTTGACTCAAATCGGAGTATTTGAAGTGTTTGAGTCACTTTCTACCCGAAACCGATCCCATTTGACCTATCTTGACTCAAATCAATGCATTTGACGTCTTTAGGTCACTTTCTACTCGAAATTGATCCCATTTGACCTATAATAAATTAAATCGATGCATTTGAAGTGTTTAGGTCATTTTCTACCCCAAACCGTTCCCATTTGACCTATCTTGTATCAAATTGATGCTTTTGAAGTGTTTAGGTTACGTTCTACCCGAAACCGATCCCATTTAACCTATATTGACTCAAATCGATGCATTTGAAGTGTTTAGGTCAATTTCTACCCAAAACCGATCCCATTTGACCTATCTTGACTCAAATCGATGTGTTTAAGGTGTTTAGGTCACTTTCTACCCCAACCCGATTCCATTCGATCATTATTAACTCAAATCGATTTGTTTCAAGTGTTTAGGTCACTTTCTATCCCAAACCAATCCCTTTTGACCTATCTTGACTCAAATCAATGTATTTGAATTAGTTAAGTCCCTTTCTACCCAAAACCGATCCCATTTGACATATCTTGACTCAAATCGAAGCATTTGAAGTGTTTAGGTCACTTTCTACCCAAAATCGATCCCATTTAACCTATCTTGACTCAAATCGGTTCATTTGAAGTGTTTAGGTCACCTTCTACCCCAAACTGATCCCGTTTGACCTATCTTGACTCAAGTTGATGCATTTGAATTGTTTAGGTAACTTTCTACCCCATACCGATCCCATTTGACCTATATTGACTCAAAGAGAGCCATTTGATGTGTTTAGATTACTTTCTACCCAAAACGGATCCCATTCGATCATTATAGACTAAAATCGATGTGTTTCAAGTGTTTAGGTCACTTTCTATCCCAAACTGATCCCATGTGACCTATCTTGACTCAAATCGATGTATTTGAAGTGTTTGAGTCACTTTCTACCCAAAACCGATCCCGTTTTTCCTATCTTGACCTAAATCGATGCATTTGAGGTCTTTAGGTCACTTTCTACTTGAAACTGATCCCATTCGACCTATATTAAATTAAATCGATGCATTTGAAGTGTTTAGGTCATTTTCTACCCCCAACCGTTCCCATTTGACCTATCTTGAATTAAATTGATACTTTTGAAGTGTTTAGGTTACTTTCTACCCAAACCGATCCCATTTAACCTTTTTTGACTCAAATCGATGCATTTGAAGTGTTTAGGTCAATTTCTACCCAAAACCGATCCCATTTGACCTATCTTGACTCAAATCGATGTGTTTAAGGTGTTTAGGTCACTTTCTACCCCAAACCGATCCCATTCGATCATTATTAACTCAGATAGATTTGTTTCAAGTGTTTAGGTCACTTTCTATCCCAAACCGATCCCTTTTGACCTATTTTGACTCAAATCAATGTATTTAAAATTTTAAGTCCCTTTCTAACCGAAACCGATCCCGTTTGACATATCTTGACTCAAATCGATGCATTTGAAGTGTTTAGGTCACTTTCTACCCAAAATCGATCCCATTTGACCTATCTTGACTCAAATCGATGCATTTGAAGTTTTAAGTCACCTTCTACGCCAAACTGATCATATTTGACCTATCTTGACTTAAATCGATGTATTTTAAGTGTTGAGGTCACTTTCTACCCCATACCGATCCCATTTGACCTATATTGACTCAAATAGAAGCATTTGACGTGTTTAGGTCACTTTCTACCCCAAACGGATCCCGTTCGATCATTATTGACTCAAATCGATGTGTTTCAAATGTTTAGGTCACTTTCTATCCCAAACTGATCCCATTTGACCTATCTTGACTTGTATCGGAAAATTTGAAGTGTTTGAGTCACTTTCTACCCGAAACCGATCCCATTTGACCTATTTTGACTCAAATCGATGCATTTAACGTCTTTAGGTCACTTTCTACTCGAAATTGATCCCATTTGACCTATAATAAATTAAATCGATGCATTTGAAGTGTTTAGGTCATTTTCTACCGCAAACCGTTCCCATTTGGCCTATCTTGAATCAAATTGATGCTTTGGAAGTGTTTAGGTTACGTTCTACCCGAAACCGATCCCATGTAACCTATATTGACTCAAATCGATGCATTTGAAGTGTTTAAGTCAATTTCTACCCAAAACCGATCCCATTTGACCTATCTTGACTCAAATCGATGTGTTTAAGGTGTTTAGGTCACTTTCTACCCGAACCCGATCTCATTCGATCATTATTAACTGAAATAGATTTGTTTCAAGTGATTAGGTCACTTTCTATCCCAAACCGATCCCTTTTGACCTATCTTGACTCAAATCAATCTATTTGAAGTGTTTAAGTCCCTTTCTACCCGAAACCGATCCCATTTGACATATCTTGACTCAAATCGATGCATTTGAAGTGTTTAGGTCACTTTCTACCCAAAATCGATCCCATTTGACCTATCTTGACTCAAATCGATGCATTTGAAGTGTTTAAGTCACCTTCTACGCCAAACTGATCATATTTGACCTATCTTGACTTAAATCGATATATTTTAAGTGTTGAGGTCACTTTCTACCCCATACCGATCCCATTTGACCTATATTGACTCAAATAGAAGCATTTGAGGTGTTTAGGTCACTTTCTACCCCAAACGGATTCCGTTCGATCATTATTGACTCAAATCGATGTGTTTCAAGTGTTTAGGTCACTTTCTAACCCAAACCGATCCCATTTGACCTATCTTCACTCAAATCGGAGTATTTGAAGTGTTCGAGTCACTTTCTACCCGAAACCAATCCCATTTGACCTATCTTGTCTCAAATCAATGTATTTGACGTCTTTAGGTCGCTTTCTACTCGAAATTGATCCCATTTGACCTATAATAAATTAAATCAATGCATTTGAAGTGTTTAGGTCATTTTCTACCCCAAACCGTTCCCATTTGACCAATCTTGAATGAAATTGATGCTTTTGAAGTGCTTAGGTTACGTTCTACCCGAAACCGATCCCATGTAACCTATATTGACTCAAATCGTTGCATTTGAACTGTTTAGGTCAATTTCTACCCAAAACCGATCCCATTTTACCTATCTTGACTCAAATCGATGTGTTTAAGGTGTTTAGGTCACTTTCTACCCCAAACCAATCCCTTTCGATCATTATTAACTCAAATCGATTTGTTTCAAGTGTTCAGGTCACTTTCTATCCCAAACCAATCCCTTTTGACCTATATTTACTCAAATCAATGTATTTGAATTGTTTAAGTCTCTTTCTACCCAAAACCGATCCCATTTGACATATCTTGACTGAAATCGATGCATTTGAAGTGTTTAGGTCACTTTCTACCCAAAATCGATCCCATTTAACCTATCTTGACTCAAATCGGTTCATTTGAAGGGTTTAGATAACCTTCTACCCCAAACTGATCCCATTTGACCTATCTTGACTCAAGTCGATGCATTTGAATTATTTAGGTAACTTTCAACCCCATACCGATTCCATTTGACCTATATTGACTCAAAGAGAGCCATTTGAAGTGTTTAGGTTACTTTTTACCCCAACCGGATCCCATTCGATCATTATTGACTAAAATCGATGTGCTTCAAGTGTTTAGGTCACTTTTCTATCCCAAACCGATCCCATTTGACCTATCTTGAGTCAAATCGATGTATTTGAAGTGTTTGAGTCACTTTCTACCCCAAACCGATCCCATTTTACCTATCTTGACTCAAATCGATGCATTTGAGGTCTTTAGGTCACTTTCTACTTGAAACTGATCCCATTCGTCCTATATTAAATTAAATCGATGCATTTGAAGTGTTAAGGTCAGTTTCTACCCCAAACCGTTCCCATTTGACCTATCTTAAATCAAATTGATGCTTTTGAAGTGTTTAGGTTACGTTCTACCCGAAACCGATCCCATTTAACCTATATTGACTCAAATCGTTGCATTTGAACTGTTTAGGTCAATTTCTACCCAAAACCGATCCCATTTGACCTATCTTGACTCAAATCGATGTGTTTAAGGTGTTTAGGTCACTTTCTACCCCAAACCAATCCCTTTCGATCATTATTAACTCAAATCGATTTGTTTCAACTGTTCAGGTCACTTTCTATCCCAAACCAATCCCTTTTGACCTATATTTACTCAAATCAATGTATTTGAATTGTTTAAGTCTCTTTCTACCCAAAACCGATCCCATTTGACATATCTTGACTGAAATCGATGCATTTGAAGTGTTAAGGTCACTTTCTACCCAAAATCGATCCCATTTAACCTATCTTGACTCAAATCGGTTCATTTGAAGTGTTTAGGTCACCTTCTACCCCAAACTGATCCCATTTGACCTATCTTGACTCAAGTCGATGCATTTGAATTATTTAGGTAACTTTCAACCCCATACCGATTCCATTTGACCTATATTGACTCAAAGAGAGCCATTTGAAGTGTTTAGGTTACATTCTACCCTAACTGGATCCCATTCGATCATTATTGACTAAAATCGATGTGTTTCAAGTGTTTAGGTCACTTTTCTATCCCAAACCGATCCCATTTGACCTATCTTGAGTCAAATCGATGTATTTAAAGTGTTTGAGTCACTTTCTACCCCAAACCGATCCCATTTTACCTATCTTGACTCAAATCGATGCATTTGAGGTCTTTAGGTCACTTTCTACTTGACACTGATCCCATTCGTCCTATATTAAATTAAATCGATGCATTTGAAGTGTTTAGGTCAGTTTCTACCCCAAACCGTTCCCATTTGACCTATCTTGAATCAAATTGATACTTTTGAAGTGTTTAGGTTACTTTCTACCCAAACTGATCCCATTTAACCTATATTGACTCAAATCGATGCATTTGAAGTGTTTACGTCAATTTCTACCCAAAACCGATCCCATTTGACCTATCTTGACTCAAATCGATGTGTTTAAGGTGTTTAGGTCACTTTCTACCCCAAACCGATCCCATTCGATCATTATTAACTCAAATAGATTTGTTTCAAGTGTTTAGGTCAATTTCTATCCCAAACCGATCCCTTTTGACCTATCTTGACTCAAATCAATGTATTTGAATTGTTTAAGTCCCTTTCTAGCCGAAACCGATCCCATTTGACATATCTTGACTCAAATCGATGCATTTGAAGTGTTTAGCTCACTTTCTACCCAAAATCGATCCCATTTGACCTATCTTGACTCAAATCGATGCATTTGAAGTGTTTAAGTCACTTCTACGCCAAACTGATCATATTTGACCTATCTTGACTTAAACCGATGTATTTTAAGTGTTGAGGTCACTTTTTACCCCATACCGATCCCATTTCACCTATATTGCCTCAAAGAGAAACATTTGATGTTTTTAGGTCACTTTCTACCCCAAACGGATCCCGTTCGATCATTATTGACTCAAATCAATGTGTTTCAAGTCTTTAGGTCACTTTCTATCCCAAACCGATCCCATTTGACCTATCTTGACTCGAATCGGAGTATTTGAAGTGTTTGAGTCACTTTCTACCCGAAAACGATCCCATTTGACCTATCTTGACTCAAATTTAGGTCACTTTCTACTCGAAATTGAGCCCATTTGACCTATATTAAATTAAATCGATGCATTTGAAGTGTTTAGGTCATTTTCTACCCCAAACCGTTCCCATTGACCTATCTTGAATCAAAATGATGCTTTTGAAGTGTTTAGGTTACGTTGTACCCGAAACCGATCCCATTTAACCTATATTGACTCAAACCGATGTATTTGAAGTGTTTAGGTCAATTTCTACCCAAAACCGATCCCATTTGACTTATCTTGACTCGAATCGGAGTATTTGAAGTGTTTGAGTCACTTTCTACCCGAAACCAATCCCATTTGACCTATCTTGACTCAAATAGATGCATTTGAAGTGTTTAGGTCACTTTCTACCCAAAATCGATCCCATTTGACCTATCTTGACTCAAATCGGTTCATTTGAAGTGTTTAGGTCACCTTCTACCCCAAATTGATCCCATTTGACCTATCTTGACTCAAGTCGATGCATTTGAATTGTTAAGGTAACTTTCTACCCCAGACCGATCTCATTTGACCTATATTGACTCAAAGAGAGGCATTTGAAGTGATAAGGTCACTTTCTACCCCAAACGGATCCCATTCAATCATTATTGACTAAAATCGATGTGTTTCAAGTGTTTAGGTCACTTTCTATCCCAAACCGATCCCATTTGACCTATCTTGACTCAAATCGATGTATTTGAAGTGTTTGAGTCACATTCTACCTGAAACCGATCCTATTTGACCTTTCTTGACTCAAATCAATGCATTTGAGATCTTTAGGTCACTTTCTACTCGAAACTGATCCCATTTGACCTATAATGAATTAAATCGATGCATTTGAAGTGTTTAGGTCAATTTCTACCCCAAACCGTTCCCATTTGACCTCTCTTGAATCAAATTGATGCTTTTGAAGTTTTTAGGTTACGTTCTACCCGAAACTGATGCTATTTAACCTATATTGACTCCAATCGATGCATTTGAAGTGTTTAGGTCAATTTCTACCCAAAACTGATCCCATTTGACCTATATTGACTCAAATCCATGTGTTTAAGGTGTTTAGGTCACTTTCTACCCGAAACCGATCCCATTCGATCATTATTAACTCAAATCAATTTTTTTCAAGTGTTTAGGTCACTTTCTATCCCAAACCGATCCCTTTTGACCTAACTTGACTCAAATCAATCTATTTGAATTGTTCAAGTCCCTTTCTACCCGAAACCGATCCCATTAGACCTAGCTTTACTCAAATCGATGCATTTGAAGTGTTTAGGTCACTTTCTACCCAAAATCGATTCCTTTTGATCTATCTTGACTCAAATCGATGCATTTGAAGTGTTTAGGTCAGTTTCTACCCCAAACCGATCCCATTTGACCTATCATGACTCAAGTCGATGCATTTGAATTGTTTAGGTCACTTTCTACACGAAACAGATCCCATTTGTCCTATATTAACTAAAATCAAAGAATTTGAAGTGTTTAGGTCACTTTCTACCCAAAACCGATCCCCTTTTACCTATCTTGACTCAAATCAATGTGTTTCAACTGTTTAGGTCACTTTCTACCCCAAACCGATTCATTTGACATATCTTGACTCAAATCGATGCATTTGAGGTCTTTACGTCACTTTCTATTTGAAACTGATCCCATTCGACCTATATTAAATTAAATCGATGCATTTCAAGTGTTTAGGTCAGTTTCTACCCCAAACCGTTCCCATTTGACCTATCTTGAATCAAATTGATACTTTTGAAGTGTTTAGGTTACTTTCTACCCAAACTGATCCCATTTAACCTATATAGACTCAAATCGATACATTTGAAGTGTTTACGTCAATTTCTACCCAAAACCGATCCCATTTGACCTATCTTGACTCAAATCGATGTGTTTAAGGTGTTTAGGTCACTTTTCTATCCCAAACCGATCCCATTTGACCTATCTTGAGTCAAATCGATGTATTTGAAGTGTTTGAGTCACTTTCTACCCCAAACCGATCCCATTTTACCTATCTTGACTCAAATCGATGCATTTGAGGTCTTTAGGTCACTTTCTACTTGAAACTGATCCCATTCGTCCTATATTAAATTAAATCGATGCATTTGAAGTGTTTAGGTCAGTTTCTACCCCAAACCGTTCCCATTTGACCTATCTTGAATCAAATTGATACTTTTGAAGTGTTTAGGTTACTTTCTACCCAAACTGATCCCATTTAACCTATATTGACTCAAATCGATGCATTTGAAGTGTTTACGTCAATTTCTACCCAAAACCGATCCCATTTGACCTATCTTGACTCAAATCGATGTGTTTAAGGTGTTTAGGTCACTTTCTACCCCAAACCGATCCCATTCGATCATTATTAACTCAAATAGATTTGTTTCAAGTGTTTAGGTCAATTTCTATCCCAAACCGATCCCTTTTGACCTATCTTGACTCAAATCAATGTATTTGAATTGTTTAAGTCCCTTTCTAGCCGAAACCGATCCCATTTGACATATCTTGACTCAAATCGATGCATTTAAAGTGTTTAGCTCACTTTCTACCCAAAATCGATCCCATTTGACCTATCTTGACTCAAATCGATGCATTTGAAGTGTTTAAGTCACTTCTACGCCAAACTGATCATATTTGACCTATCTTGACTTAAACCGATGTATTTTAAGTGTTGAGGTCACTTTTTACCCCATACCGATCCCATTTGACCTATATTGCCTCAAAGAGAAACATTTGATGTGTTTAGGTCACTTTCTACCCTAAACGGATCCCGTTCGATCATTATTGACTCAAATCAATGTGTTTCAAGTCTTTAGGTCACTTTCTATCCCAAACCGATCCCATTTGACCTATCTTGTCTCGAATCGGAGTATTTGAAGTGTTTGAGTCACTTTCTACCCGAAAACGATCCCATTTGACCTATCTTGACTCAAATTTAGGTCACTTTCTACTCGAAATTGAGCCCATTTGACCTATATTAAATTAAATCGATGCATTTGAAGTGTTTAGGTCATTTTCTACCCCAAACCGTTCCCATTGACCTATCTTGAATCAAAATGATGCTTTTGAAGTGTTTAGGTTACGTTCTACCCGAAACCGATCCCATTTAACATATATTGACTCAAACCGATGTATTTGAAGTGTTTAGGTCAATTTCTACCCAAAACCGATCCCATTTGACATATCTTGACTCGAATCGGAGTATTTGAAGTGTTTGAGTCACTTTCTACCCGAAACCGTTCCCATTTGACCTATCTTGACTCAAATCGATGCATTTGAAGTGTTTAGGTCACTTTCTACCCGAAACCGATCCCATTTGACATATCTTGACTCATATCGTTGCATTTGAACTGTTTAGGTCAATTTCTACCCAAAACCGATCCCATTTGACCTATCTTGACTCAAATCGATGTGTTTAAGGTGTTTAGGTCACTTTCTACCCCAAACCAATCCCTTTCGATCATTATTAACTCAAATCGATTTGTTTCAAGTGTTCAGGTCACTTTCTATCCCAAACCAATCCCTTTTGACCTATATTTACTCAAATCAATGTATTTGAATTGTTTAAGTCTCTTTCTACCCAAAACCGATCCCATTTGACATATCTTGACTGAAATCGATGCATTTGAAGTGTTTAGGTCACTTTCTACCCAAAATCGATCCCATTTAACCTATCTTGACTCAAATCGGTTCATTTGAAGTGTTTAGGTCACCTTCTACCCCAAACTGATCCCATTTGACCTATCTTGACTCAAGTCGATGCATTTGAATTATTTAGGTAACTTTCAACCCCATACCGATTCCATTTGACCTATATTGACTCAAAGAGAGCCATTTGAAGTGTTTAGGTTACATTCTACCCTAACTGGATCCCATTCGATCATTATTGACTAAAATCGATGTGTTTCAAGTGTTTAGGTCACTTTTCTATCCCAAACCGATCCCATTTGACCTATCTTGAGTCAAATCGATGTATTTGAAGTGTTTGAGTCACTTTCTACCCCAAACCGATCCCATTTTACCTATCTTGACTCAAATCGATGCATTTGAGGTCTTTAGGTCACTTTCTACTTGAAACTGATCCCATTCGTCCTATATTAAATTAAATCGATGCATTTGAAGTGTTTAGGTCAGTTTCTACCCCAAACCGTTCCCATTTGACCTATCTTGAATCAAATTGATACTTTTGAAGTGTTTAGGTTACTTTCTACCCAAACTGATCCCATTTAACCTATATTGACTCAAATCGATGCATTTGAAGTGTTTACGTCAATTTCTACCCAAAACCGATCCCATTTGACCTATCTTGACTCAAATCGATGTGTTTAAGGTGTTTAGGTCACTTTCTACCCCAAACCGATCCCATTCGATCATTATTAACTCAAATAGATTTGTTTCAAGTGTTTAGGTCAATTTCTATCCCAAACCGATCCCTTTTGACCTATCTTGACTCAAATCAATGTATTTGAATTGTTTAAGTCCCTTTCTAGCCGAAACCGATCCCATTTGACATATCTTGACTCAAATCGATGCATTTAAAGTGTTTAGCTCACTTTCTACCCAAAATCGATCCCATTTGACCTATCTTGACTCAAATCGATGCATTTGAAGTGTTTAAGTCACTTCTACGCCAAACTGATCATATTTGACCTATCTTGACTTAAACCGATGTATTTTAAGTGTTGAGGTCACTTTTTACCCCATACCGATCCCATTTGACCTATATTGCCTCAAAGAGAAACATTTGATGTGTTTAGGTCACTTTCTACCCTAAACGGATCCCGTTCGATCATTATTGACTCAAATCAATGTGTTTCAAGTCTTTAGGTCACTTTCTATCCCAAACCGATCCCATTTGACCTATCTTGTCTCGAATCGGAGTATTTGAAGTGTTTGAGTCACTTTCTACCCGAAAACGATCCCATTTGACCTATCTTGACTCAAATTTAGGTCACTTTCTACTCGAAATTGAGCCCATTTGACCTATATTAAATTAAATCGATGCATTTGAAGTGTTTAGGTCATTTTCTACCCCAAACCGTTCCCATTGACCTATCTTGAATCAAAATGATGCTTTTGAAGTGTTTAGGTTACGTTCTACCCGAAACCGATCCCATTTAACATATATTGACTCAAACCGATGTATTTGAAGTGTTTAGGTCAATTTCTACCCAAAACCGATCCCATTTGACATATCTTGACTCGAATCGGAGTATTTGAAGTGTTTGAGTCACTTTCTACCCGAAACCGTTCCCATTTGACCTATCTTGACTCAAATCGATGCATTTGAAGTGTTTAGGTCACTTTCTACCCGAAACCGATCCCATTTGACATATCTTGACTCATATCGTTGCATTTGAACTGTTTAGGTCAATTTCTACCCAAAACCGATCCCATTTGACCTATCTTGACTCAAATCGATGTGTTTAAGGTGTTTAGGTCACTTTCTACCCCAAACCAATCCCTTTCGATCATTATTAACTCAAATCGATTTGTTTCAAGTGTTCAGGTCACTTTCTATCCCAAACCAATCCCTTTTGACCTATATTTACTCAAATCAATGTATTTGAATTGTTTAAGTCTCTTTCTACCCAAAACCGATCCCATTTGACATATCTTGACTGAAATCGATGCATTTGAAGTGTTTAGGTCACTTTCTACCCAAAATCGATCCCATTTAACCTATCTTGACTCAAATCGGTTCATTTGAAGTGTTTAGGTCACCTTCTACCCCAAACTGATCCCATTTGACCTATCTTGACTCAAGTCGATGCATTTGAATTATTTAGGTAACTTTCAACCCCATACCGATTCCATTTGACCTATATTGACTCAAAGAGAGCCATTTGAAGTGTTTAGGTTACATTCTACCCTAACTGGATCCCATTCGATCATTATTGACTAAAATCGATGTGTTTCAAGTGTTTAGGTCACTTTTCTATCCCAAACCGATCCCATTTGACCTATCTTGAGTCAAATCGATGTATTTGAAGTGTTTGAGTCACTTTCTACCCCAAACCGATCCCATTTTACCTATCTTGACTCAAATCGATGCATTTGAGGTCTTTAGGTCACTTTCTACTTGAAACCGATCCCATTCGTCCTATATTAAATTAAATCGATGCATTTGAAGTGTTTAGGTCAGTTTCTACCCCAAACCGTTCCCATTTGACCTATCTTGAATCAAATTGATACTTTTGAAGTGTTTAGGTTACTTTCTACCCAAACTGATCCCATTTAACCTATATTGACTCAAATCGATGCATTTGAAGTGTTTACGTCAATTTCTACCCAAAACCGATCCCATTTGACCTATCTTGACTCAAATCGATGTGTTTAAGGTGTTTAGGTCACTTTCTACCCCAAACCGATCCCATTCGATCATTATTAACTCAAATAGATTTGTTTCAAGTGTTTAGGTCAATTTCTATCCCAAACCGATCCCTTTTGACCTATCTTGACTCAAATCAATGTATTTGAATTGTTTAAGTCCCTTTCTAGCCGAAACCGATCCCATTTGACATATCTTGACTCAAATCGATGCATTTGAAGTGTTTAGCTCACTTTCTACCCAAAATCGATCCCATTTGACCTATCTTGACTCAAATCGATGCATTTGAAGTGTTTAAGTCACTTCTACGCCAAACTGATCATATTTGACCTATCTTGACTTAAACCGATGTATTTTAAGTGTTGAGGTCACTTTTTACCCCATACCGATCCCATTTGACCTATATTGCCTCAAAGAGAAACATTTGATGTGTTTAGGTCACTTTCTACCCTAAACGGATCCCGTTCGATCATTATTGACTCAAATCAATGTGTTTCAAGTCTTTAGGTCACTTTCTATCCCAAACCGATCCCATTTGACCTATCTTGTCTCGAATCGGAGTATTTGAAGTGTTTGAGTCACTTTCTACCCGAAAACGATCCCATTTGACCTATCTTGACTCAAATTTAGGTCACTTTCTACTCGAAATTGAGCCCATTTGACCTATATTAAATTAAATCGATGCATTTGAAGTGTTTAGGTCATTTTCTACCCCAAACCGTTCCCATTGACCTATCTTGAATCAAAATGATGCTTTTGAAGTGTTTAGGTTACGTTCTACCCGAAACCGATCCTATTTAACCTATATTGACTCAAACCGATGTATTTGAAGTGTTTAGGTCAATTTCTACCCAAAACCGATCCCATTTGACCTATCTTGACTCGAATCGGAGTATTTGAAGTGTTTGAGTCACTTTCTACCCGAAACCAATCCCATTTGACCTATCTTGACTCAAATCGATGCATTTGAAGTGTTTAGGTCACTTTCTACCCGAAACCGATCCCATTTGACATATCTTGACTCATATCGATGCATTTGAACTGTTTAGGTCAATTTCTACCCAAAACCGATCCCATTTGACCTATCTTGACTCAAATCGATGTGTTTAAGGTGTTTAGGTCACTTTCTACCCCAAACCAATCCCTTTCGATCATTATTAACTCAAATCGATTTGTTTCAACTGTTCAGGTCACTTTCTATCCCAAACCAATCCCTTTTGACCTATATTTACTCAAATCAATGTATTTGAATTGTTTAAGTCTCTTTCTACCCAAAACCGATCCCATTTGACATATCTTGACTGAAATCGATGCATTTGAAGTGTTTAGGTCACTTTCTACCCAAAATCGATCCCATTTAACCTATCTTGACTCAAATCGGTTCATTTGAAGTGTTTAGGTCACCTTCTACCCCAAACTGATCCCATTTGACCTATCTTGACTCAAGTCGATGCATTTGAATTATTTAGGTAACTTTCAACCCCATACCGATTCCATTTGACCTATATTGACTCAAAGAGAGCCATTTGAAGTGTTTAGGTTACATTCTACCCTAACTGGATCCCATTCGATCATTATTGACTAAAATCGATGTGTTTCAAGTGTTTAGGTCACTTTTCTATCCCAAACCGATCCCATTTGACCTACCTTGAGTCAAATCGATGTATTTGAAGTGTTTGAGTCACTTTCTACCCCAAACCGATCCCATTTTACCTATCTTGACTCAAATCGATGCATTTGAGGTCTTTAGGTCACTTTCTACTTGAAACCGATCCCATTCGTCCTATATTAAATTAAATCGATGCATTTGAAGTGTTTAGGTCAGTTTCTACCCCAAACCGTTCCCATTTGACCTATCTTGAATCAAATTGATACTTTTGAAGTGTTTAGGTTACTTTCTACCCAAACTGATCCCATTTAACCTATATTGACTCAAATCGATGCATTTGAAGTGTTTACGTCAATTTCTACCCAAAACCGATCCCATTTGACCTATCTTGACTCAAATCGATGTGTTTAAGGTGTTTAGGTCACTTTCTACCCCAAACCGATCCCATTCGATCATTATTAACTCAAATAGATTTGTTTCAAGTGTTTAGGTCAATTTCTATCCCAAACCGATCCCTTTTGACCTATCTTGACTCAAATCAATGTATTTGAATTGTTTAAGTCCCTTTCTAGCCGAAACCGATCCCATTTGACATATCTTGACTCAAATCGATGCATTTGAAGTGTTTAGCTCACTTTCTACCCAAAATCGATCCCATTTGACCTATCTTGACTCAAATCGATGCATTTGAAGTGTTTAAGTCACTTCTACGCCAAACTGATCATATTTGACCTATCTTGACTTAAACCGATGTATTTTAAGTGTTGAGGTCACTTTTTACCCCATACCGATCCCATTTGACCTATATTGCCTCAAAGAGAAACATTTGATGTGTTTAGGTCACTTTCTACCCCAAACGGATCCCGTTCGATCATTATTGACTCAAATCAATGTGTTTCAAGTCTTTAGGTCACTTTCTATCCCAAACCGATCCCATTTGACCTATCTTGACTCGAATCGGAGTATTTGAAGTGTTTGAGTCACTTTCTACCCGAAAACGATCCCATTTGACCTATCTTGACTCAAATTTAGGTCACTTTCTACTCGAAATTGAGCCCATTTGACCTATATTAAATTAAATCGATGCATTTGAAGTGTTTAGGTCATTTTCTACCCCAAACCGTTCCCATTGACCTATCTTGAATCAAAATGATGCTTTTGAAGTGTTTAGGTTACGTTCTACCCGAAACCGATCCCATTTAACCTATATTGACTCAAACCGATGTATTTGAAGTGTTTAGGTCAATTTCTACCCAAAACCGATCCCATTTGACCTATCTTGACTCGAATCGGAGTATTTGAAGTGTTTGAGTCACTTTCTACCCGAAACCAATCCCATTTGACCTATCTTGACTCAAATCGATGCATTTGAAGTGTTTAGGTCACTTTCTACCCGAAACCGATCCCATTTGACATATCTTGACTCATATCGATGCATTTGAACTGTTTAGGTCAATTTCTACCCAAAACCGATCCCATTTGACCTATCTTGACTCAAATCGATGTGTTTAAGGTGTTTAGGTCACTTTCTACCCCAAACCAATCCCTTTCGATCATTATTAACTCAAATCGATTTGTTTCAAGTGTTCAGGTCACTTTCTATCCCAAACCAATCCCTTTTGACCTATATTTACTCAAATCAATGTATTTGAATTGTTTAAGTCTCTTTCTACCCAAAACCGATCCCATTTGACATATCTTGACTGAAATCGATGCATTTGAAGTGTTTAGGTCACTTTCTACCCAAAATCGATCCCATTTAACCTATCTTGACTCAAATCGGTTCATTTGAAGTGTTTAGGTCACCTTCTACCCCAAACTGATCCCATTTGACCTATCTTGACTCAAGTCGATGCATTTGAATTATTTAGGTAACTTTCAACCCCATACCGATTCCATTTGACCTATATTGACTCAAAGAGAGCCATTTGAAGTGTTTAGGTTACATTCTACCCTAACTGGATCCCATTCGATCATTATTGACTAAAATCGATGTGTTTCAAGTGTTTAGGTCACTTTTCTATCCCAAACCGATCCCATTTGACCTACCTTGAGTCAAATCGATGTATTTGAAGTGTTTGAGTCACTTTCTACCCCAAACCGATCCCATTTTACCTATCTTGACTCAAATCGATGCATTTGAGGTCTTTAGGTCACTTTCTACTTGAAACTGATCCCATTCGTCCTATATTAAATTAAATCGATGCATTTGAAGTGTTTAGGTCAGTTTCTACCCCAAACCGTTCCCATTTGACCTATCTTGAATCAAATTGATACTTTTGAAGTGTTTAGGTTACTTTCTACCCAAACTGATCCCATTTAACCTATATTGACTCAAATCGATGCATTTGAAGTGTTTACGTCAATTTCTACCCAAAACCGATCCCATTTGACCTATCTTGACTCAAATCGATGTGTTTAAGGTGTTTAGGTCACTTTCTACCCCAAACCGATCCCATTCGATCATTATTAACTCAAATAGATTTGTTTCAAGTGTTTAGGTCAATTTCTATCCCAAACCGATCCCTTTTGACCTATCTTGACTCAAATCAATGTATTTGAATTGTTTAAGTCCCTTTCTAGCCGAAACCGATCCCATTTGACATATCTTGACTCAAATCGATGCATTTGAAGTGTTTAGCTCACTTTCTACCCAAAATCGATCCCATTTGACCTATCTTGACTCAAATCGATGCATTTGAAGTGTTTAAGTCACTTCTACGCCAAACTGATCATATTTGACCTATCTTGACTTAAACCGATGTATTTTAAGTGTTGAGGTCACTTTTTACCCCATACCGATCCCATTTGACCTATATTGCCTCAAAGAGAAACATTTGATGTGTTTAGGTCACTTTCTACCCCAAACGGATCCCGTTCGATCATTATTGACTCAAATCAATGTGTTTCAAGTCTTTAGGTCACTTTCTATCCCAAACCGATCCCATTTGACCTATCTTGACTCGAATCGGAGTATTTGAAGTGTTTGAGTCACTTTCTACCCGAAAACGATCCCATTTGACCTATCTTGACTCAAATTTAGGTCACTTTCTACTCGAAATTGAGCCCATTTGACCTATATTAAATTAAATCGATGCATTTGAAGTGTTTAGGTCATTTTCTACCCCAAACCGTTCCCATTGACCTATCTTGAATCAAAATGATGCTTTTGAAGTGTTTAGGTTACGTTCTACCCGAAACCGATCCCATTTAACCTATATTGACTCAAACCGATGTATTTGAAGTGTTTAGGTCAATTTCTACCCAAAACCGATCCCATTTGACCTATCTTGACTCGAATCGGAGTATTTGAAGTGTTTGAGTCACTTTCTACCCGAAACCAATCCCATTTGACCTATCTTGACTCAAATCGATGCATTTGAAGTGTTTAGGTCACTTTCTACCCGAAACCGATCCCATTTGACATATCTTGACTCATATCGATGCATTTGAACTGTTTAGGTCAATTTCTACCCAAAACCGATCCCATTTGACCTATCTTGACTCAAATCGATGTGTTTAAGGTGTTTAGGTCACTTTCTACCCCAAACCAATCCCTTTCGATCATTATTAACTCAAATCGATTTGTTTCAACTGTTCAGGTCACTTTCTATCCCAAACCAATCCCTTTTGACCTATATTTACTCAAATCAATGTATTTGAATTGTTTAAGTCTCTTTCTACCCAAAACCGATCCCATTTGACATATCTTGACTGAAATCGATGCATTTGAAGTGTTTAGGTCACTTTCTACCCAAAATCGATCCCATTTAACCTATCTTGACTCAAATCGGTTCATTTGAAGTGTTTAGGTCACCTTCTACCCCAAACTGATCCCATTTGACCTATCTTGACTCAAGTCGATGCATTTGAATTATTTAGGTAACTTTCAACCCCATACCGATTCCATTTGACCTATATTGACTCAAAGAGAGCCATTTGAAGTGTTTAGGTTACATTCTACCCTAACTGGATCCCATTCGATCATTATTGACTAAAATCGATGTGTTTCAAGTGTTTAGGTCACTTTTCTATCCCAAACCGATCCCATTTGACCTATCTTGAGTCAAATCGATGTATTTGAAGTGTTTGAGTCACTTTCTACCCCAAACCGATCCCATTTTACCTATCTTGACTCAAATCGATGCATTTGAGGTCTTTAGGTCACTTTCTACTTGAAACGGATCCCATTCGTCCTATATTAAATTAAATCGATGCATTTGAAGTGTTTAGGTCAGTTTCTACCCCAAACCGTTCCCATTTGACCTATCTTGAATCAAATTGATACTTTTGAAGTGTTTAGGTTACTTTCTACCCAAACTGATCCCATTTAACCTATATTGACTCAAATCGATGCATTTGAAGTGTTTACGTCAATTTCTACCCAAAACCGATCCCATTTGACCTATCTTGACTCAAATCGATGTGTTTAAGGTGTTTAGGTCACTTTCTACCCCAAACCGATCCCATTCGATCATTATTAACTCAAATAGATTTGTTTCAAGTGTTTAGGTCAATTTCTATCCCAAACCGATCCCTTTTGACCTATCTTGACTCAAATCAATGTATTTGAATTGTTTAAGTCCCTTTCTAGCCGAAACCGATCCCATTTGACATATCTTGACTCAAATCGATGCATTTGAAGTGTTTAGCTCACTTTCTACCCAAAATCGATCCCATTTGACCTATCTTAACTCAAATCGATGCATTTGAAGTGTTTAAGTCACTTCTACGCCAAACTGATCATATTTGACCTATCTTGACTTAAACCGATGTATTTTAAGTGTTGAGGTCACTTTTTACCCCATACCGATCCCATTTGACCTATATTGCCTCAAAGAGAAACATTTGATGTGTTTAGGTCACTTTCTACCCCAAACGGATCCCGTTCGATCATTATTGACTCAAATCAATGTGTTTCAAGTCTTTAGGTCACTTTCTATCCCAAACCGATCCCATTTGACCTATCTTGACTCGAATCGGAGTATTTGAAGTGTTTGAGTCACTTTCTACCCGAAAACGATCCCATTTGACCTATCTTGACTCAAATTTAGGTCACTTTCTACTTGAAATTGAGCCCATTTGACCTATATTAAATTAAATCGATGCATTTGAAGTGTTTAGGTCATTTTCTACCCCAAACCGTTCCCATTGACCTATCTTGAATCAAAATGATGCTTTTGAAGTGTTTAGGTTACGTTCTACCCGAAACCGATCCCATTTAACCTATATTGACTCAAACCGATGTATTTGAAGTGTTTAGGTCAATTTCTACCCAAAACCGATCCCATTTGACCTATCTTGACTCGAATCGGAGTATTTGAAGTGTTTGAGTCACTTTCTACCCGAAACCAATCCCATTTGACCTATCTTGACTCAAATCGATGCATTTGAAGTGTTTAGGTCACTTTCTACCCGAAACCGATCCCATTTGACATATCTTGACTCATATCGATGCATTTGAACTGTTTAGGTCAATTTCTACCCAAAACCGATCCCATTTGACCTATCTTGACTCAAATCGATGTGTTTAAGGTGTTTAGGTCACTTTCTACCCCAAACCAATCCCTTTCGATCATTATTAACTCAAATCGATTTGTTTCAACTGTTCAGGTCACTTTCTATCCCAAACCAATCCCTTTTGACCTATATTTACTCAAATCAATGTATTTGAATTGTTTAAGTCTCTTTCTACCCAAAACCGATCCCATTTGACATATCTTGACTGAAATCGATGCATTTGAAGTGTTTAGGTCACTTTCTACCCAAAATCGATCCCATTTAACCTATCTTGACTCAAATCGGTTCATTTGAAGTGTTTAGGTCACCTTCTACCCCAAACTGATCCCATTTGACCTATCTTGACTCAAGTCGATGCATTTGAATTATTTAGGTAACTTTCAACCCCATACCGATTCCATTTGACCTATATTGACTCAAAGAGAGCCATTTGAAGTGTTTAGGTTACATTCTACCCTAACTGGATCCCATTCGATCATTATTGACTAAAATCGATGTGTTTCAAGTGTTTAGGTCACTTTTCTATCCCAAACCGATCCCATTTGACCTATCTTGAGTCAAATCGATGTATTTGAAGTGTTTGAGTCACTTTCTACCCCAAACCGATCCCATTTTACCTATCTTGACTCAAATCGATGCATTTGAGGTCTTTAGGTCACTTTCTACTTGAAACTGATCCCATTCGTCCTATATTAAATTAAATCGATGCATTTGAAGTGTTTAGGTCAGTTTCTACCCCAAACCGTTCCCATTTGACCTATCTTGAATCAAATTGATACTTTTGAAGTGTTTAGGTTACTTTCTACCCAAACTTATCCCATTTAACCTATATTGACTCAAATCGATGCATTTGAAGTGTTTACGTCAATTTCTACCCAAAACCGATCCCATTTGACCTATCTTGACTCAAATCGATGTGTTTAAGGTGTTTAGGTCACTTTCTACCCCAAACCGATCCCATTCGATCATTATTAACTCAAATAGATTTGTTTCAAGTGTTTAGGTCAATTTCTATCCCAAACCGATCCCTTTTGACCTATCTTGACTCAAATCAATGTATTTGAATTGTTTAAGTCCCTTTCTAGCCGAAACCGATCCCATTTGACATATCTTGACTCAAATCGATGCATTTGAAGTGTTTAGCTCACTTTCTACCCAAAATCGATCCCATTTGACCTATCTTAACTCAAATCGATGCATTTGAAGTGTTTAAGTCACTTCTACGCCAAACTGATCATATTTGACCTATCTTGACTTAAACCGATGTATTTTAAGTGTTGAGGTCACTTTTTACCCCATACCGATCCCATTTGACCTATATTGCCTCAAAGAGAAACATTTGATGTGTTTAGGTCACTTTCTACCCCAAACGGATCCCGTTCGATCATTATTGACTCAAATCAATGTGTTTCAAGTCTTTAGGTCACTTTCTATCCCAAACCGATCCCATTTGACCTATCTTGACTCGAATCGGAGTATTTGAAGTGTTTGAGTCACTTTCTACCCGAAAACGATCCCATTTGACCTATCTTGACTCAAATTTAGGTCACTTTCTACTCGAAATTGAGCCCATTTGACCTATATTAAATTAAATCGATGCATTTGAAGTGTTTAGGTCATTTTCTACCCCAAACCGTTCCCATTGACCTATCTTGAATCAAAATGATGCTTTTGAAGTGTTTAGGTTACGTTCTACCCGAAACCGATCCCATTTAACCTATATTGACTCAAACCGATGTATTTGAAGTGTTTAGGTCAATTTCTACCCAAAACCGATCCCATTTGACCTATCTTGACTCGAATCGGAGTATTTGAAGTGTTTGAGTCACTTTCTACCCGAAACCAATCCCATTTGACCTATCTTGACTCAAATCGATGCATTTGAAGTGTTTAGGTCACTTTCTACCCGAAACCGATCCCATTTGACATATCTTGACTCATATCGATGCATTTGAACTGTTTAGGTCAATTTCTACCCAAAACCGATCCCATTTGACCTATCTTGACTCAAATCGATGTGTTTAAGGTGTTTAGGTCACTTTCTACCCCAAACCAATCCCTTTCGATCATTATTAACTCAAATCGATTTGTTTCAACTGTTCAGGTCACTTTCTATCCTAAACCAATCCCTTTTGACCTATATTTACTCAAATCAATGTATTTGAATTGTTTAAGTCTCTTTCTACCCAAAACCGATCCCATTTGACATATCTTGACTGAAATCGATGCATTTGAAGTGTTTAGGTCACTTTCTACCCAAAATCGATCCCATTTAACCTATCTTGACTCAAATCGGTTCATTTGAAGTGTTTAGGTCACCTTCTACCCCAAACTGATCCCATTTGACCTATCTTGACTCAAGTCGATGCATTTGAATTATTTAGGTAACTTTCAACCCCATACCGATTCCATTTGACCTATATTGACTCAAAGAGAGCCATTTGAAGTGTTTAGGTTACATTCTACCCTAACTGGATCCCATTCGATCATTATTGACTAAAATCGATGTGTTTCAAGTGTTTAGGTCACTTTTCTATCCCAAACCGATCCCATTTGACCTATCTTGAGTCAAATCGATGTATTTGAAGTGTTTGAGTCACTTTCTACCCCAAACCGATCCCATTTTACCTATCTTGACTCAAATCGATGCATTTGAGGTCTTTAGGTCACTTTCTACTTGAAACTGATCCCATTCGTCCTATATTAAATTAAATCGATGCATTTGAAGTGTTTAGGTCAGTTTCTACCCCAAACCGTTCCCATTTGACCTATCTTGAATCAAATTGATACTTTTGAAGTGTTTAGGTTACTTTCTACCCAAACTGATCCCATTTAACCTATATTGACTCAAATCGATGCATTTGAAGTGTTTACGTCAATTTCTACCCAAAACCGATCCCATTTGACCTATCTTGACTCAAATCGATGTGTTTAAGGTGTTTAGGTCACTTTCTACCCCAAACCGATCCCATTCGATCATTATTAACTCAAATAGATTTGTTTCAAGTGTTTAGGTCAATTTCTATCCCAAACCGATCCCTTTTGACCTATCTTGACTCAAATCAATGTATTTGAATTGTTTAAGTCCCTTTCTAGCCGAAACCGATCCCATTTGACATATCTTGACTCAAATCGATGCATTTGAAGTGTTTAGCTCACTTTCTACCCAAAATCGATCCCATTTGACCTATCTTAACTCAAATCGATGCATTTGAAGTGTTTAAGTCACTTCTACGCCAAACTGATCATATTTGACCTATCTTGACTTAAACCGATGTATTTTAAGTGTTGAGGTCACTTTTTACCCCATACCGATCCCATTTGACCTATATTGCCTCAAAGAGAAACATTTGATGTGTTTAGGTCACTTTCTACCCCAAACGGATCCCGTTCGATCATTATTGACTCAAATCAATGTGTTTCAAGTCTTTAGGTCACTTTCTATCCCAAACCGATCCCATTTGACCTATCTTGACTCGAATCGGAGTATTTGAAGTGTTTGAGTCACTTTCTACCCGAAAACGATCCCATTTGACCTATCTTGACTCAAATTTAGGTCACTTTCTACTCGAAATTGAGCCCATTTGACCTATATTAAATTAAATCGATGCATTTGAAGTGTTTAGGTCATTTTCTACCCCAAACCGTTCCCATTGACCTATCTTGAATCAAAATGATGCTTTTGAAGTGTTTAGGTTACGTTCTACCCGAAACCGATCCCATTTAACCTATATTGACTCAAACCGATGTATTTGAAGTGTTTAGGTCAATTTCTACCCAAAACCGATCCCATTTGACCTATCTTGACTCGAATCGGAGTATTTGAAGTGTTTGAGTCACTTTCTACCCGAAACCAATCCCATTTGACCTATCTTGACTCAAATCGATGCATTTGAAGTGTTTAGGTCACTTTCTACCCGAAACCGATCCCATTTGACATATCTTGACTCATATCGATGCATTTGAACTGTTTAGGTCAATTTCTACCCAAAACCGATCCCATTTGACCTATCTTGACTCAAATCGATGTGTTTAAGGTGTTTAGGTCACTTTCTACCCCAAACCAATCCCTTTCGATCATTATTAACTCAAATCGATTGTTTCAAGTGTTCAGGTCACTTTCTATCCCAAACCAATCCCTTTTGACCTATATTTACTCAAATCAATGTATTTGAATTGTTTAAGTCTCTTTCTACCCAAAACCGATCCCATTTGACATATCTTGACTGAAATCGATGCATTTGAAGTGTTTAGGTCACTTTCTACCCAAAATCGATCCCATTTAACCTATCTTGACTCAAATCGGTTCATTTGAAGTGTTTAGGTCACCTTCTACCCCAAACTGATCCCATTTGACCTATCTTGACTCAAGTCGATGCATTTGAATTATTTAGGTAACTTTCAACCCCATACCGATTCCATTTGACCTATATTGACTCAAAGAGAGCCATTTGAAGTGTTTAGGTTACATTCTACCCTAACTGGATCCCATTCGATCATTATTGACTAAAATCGATGTGTTTCAAGTGTTTAGGTCACTTTTCTATCCCAAACCGATCCCATTTGACCTATCTTGAGTCAAATCGATGTATTTGAAGTGTTTGAGTCACTTTCTACCCCAAACCGATCCCATTTTACCTATCTTGACTCAAATCGATGCATTTGAGGTCTTTAGGTCACTTTCTACTTGAAACTGATCCCATTCGTCCTATATTAAATTAAATCGATGCATTTGAAGTGTTTAGGTCAGTTTCTACCCCAAACCGTTCCCATTTGACCTATCTTGAATCAAATTGATACTTTTGAAGTGTTTAGGTTACTTTCTACCCAAACTGATCCCATTTAACCTATATTGACTCAAATCGATGCATTTGAAGTGTTTACGTCAATTTCTACCCAAAACCGATCCCATTTGACCTATCTTGACTCAAATCGATGTGTTTAAGGTGTTTAGGTCACTTTCTACCCCAAACCGATCCCATTCGATCATTATTAACTCAAATAGATTTGTTTCAAGTGTTTAGGTCAATTTCTATCCCAAACCGATCCCTTTTGACCTATCTTGACTCAAATCAATGTATTTGAATTGTTTAAGTCCCTTTCTAGCCGAAACCGATCCCATTTGACATATCTTGACTCAAATCGATGCATTTGAAGTGTTTAGCTCACTTTCTACCCAAAATCGATCCCATTTGACCTATCTTAACTCAAATCGATGCATTTGAAGTGTTTAAGTCACTTCTACGCCAAACTGATCATATTTGACCTATCTTGACTTAAACCGATGTATTTTAAGTGTTGAGGTCACTTTTTACCCCATACCGATCCCATTTGACCTATATTGCCTCAAAGAGAAACATTTGATGTGTTTAGGTCACTTTCTACCCCAAACGGATCCCGTTCGATCATTATTGACTCAAATCAATGTGTTTCAAGTCTTTAGGTCACTTTCTATCCCAAACCGATCCCATTTGACCTATCTTGACTCGAATCGGAGTATTTGAAGTGTTTGAGTCACTTTCTACCCGAAAACGATCCCATTTGACCTATCTTGACTCAAATTTAGGTCACTTTCTACTCGAAATTGAGCCCATTTGACCTATATTAAATTAAATCGATGCATTTGAAGTGTTTAGGTCATTTTCTACCCCAAACCGTTCCCATTGACCTATCTTGAATCAAAATGATGCTTTTGAAGTGTTTAGGTTACGTTCTACCCGAAACCGATCCCATTTAACCTATATTGACTCAAACCGATGTATTTGAAGTGTTTAGGTCAATTTCTACCCAAAACCGATCCCATTTGACCTATCTTGACTCGAATCGGAGTATTTGAAGTGTTTGAGTCACTTTCTACCCGAAACCAATCCCATTTGACCTATCTTGACTCAAATCGATGCATTTGAAGTGTTTAGGTCACTTTCTACCCGAAACCGATCCCATTTGACATATCTTGACTCATATCGATGCATTTGAACTGTTTAGGTCAATTTCTACCCAAAACCGATCCCATTTGACCTATCTTGACTCAAATCGATGTGTTTAAGGTGTTTAGGTCACTTTCTACCCCAAACCAATCCCTTTCGATCATTATTAACTCAAATCGATTTGTTTCAACTGTTCAGGTCACTTTCTATCCCAAACCAATCCCTTTTGACCTATATTTACTCAAATCAATGTATTTGAATTGTTTAAGTCTCTTTCTACCCAAAACCGATCCCATTTGACATATCTTGACTGAAATCGATGCATTTGAAGTGTTTAGGTCACTTTCTACCCAAAATCGATCCCATTTAACCTATCTTGACTCAAATCGGTTCATTTGAAGTGTTTAGGTCACCTTCTACCCCAAACTGATCCCATTTGACCTATCTTGACTCAAGTCGATGCATTTGAATTATTTAGGTAACTTTCAACCCCATACCGATTCCATTTGACCTATATTGACTCAAAGAGAGCCATTTGAAGTGTTTAGGTTACATTCTACCCTAACTGGATCCCATTCGATCATTATTGACTAAAATCGATGTGTTTCAAGTGTTTAGGTCACTTTTCTATCCCAAACCGATCCCATTTGACCTATCTTGAGTCAAATCGATGTATTTGAAGTGTTTGAGTCACTTTCTACCCCAAACCGATCCCATTTTACCTATCTTGACTCAAATCGATGCATTTGAGGTCTTTAGGTCACTTTCTACTTGAAACTGATCCCATTCGTCCTATATTAAATTAAATCGATGCATTTGAAGTGTTTAGGTCAGTTTCTACCCCAAACCGTTCCCATTTGACCTATCTTGAATCAAATTGATACTTTTGAAAAGTTTAGGTTACTTTCTACCCAAACTGATCCCATTTAACCTATATTGACTCAAATCGATGCATTTGAAGTGTTTACGTCAATTTCTACCCAAAACCGATCCCATTTGACCTATCTTGACTCAAATCGATGTGTTTAAGGTGTTTAGGTCACTTTCTACCCCAAACCGATCCCATTCGATCATTATTAACTCAAATAGATTTGTTTCAAGTGTTTAGGTCAATTTCTATCCCAAACCGATCCCTTTTGACCTATCTTGACTCAAATCAATGTATTTGAATTGTTTAAGTCCCTTTCTAGCCGAAACCGATCCCATTTGACATATCTTGACTCAAATCGATGCATTTGAAGTGTTTAGCTCACTTTCTACCCAAAATCGATCCCATTTGACCTATCTTAACTCAAATCGATGCATTTGAAGTGTTTAAGTCACTTCTACGCCAAACTGATCATATTTGACCTATCTTGACTTAAACCGATGTATTTTAAGTGTTGAGGTCACTTTTTACCCCATACCGATCCCATTTGACCTATATTGCCTCAAAGAGAAACATTTGATGTGTTTAGGTCACTTTCTACCCCAAACGGATCCCGTTCGATCATTATTGACTCAAATCAATGTGTTTCAAGTCTTTAGGTCACTTTCTATCCCAAACCGATCCCATTTGACCTATCTTGACTCGAATCGGAGTATTTGAAGTGTTTGAGTCACTTTCTACCCGAAAACGATCCCATTTGACCTATCTTGACTCAAATTTAGGTCACTTTCTACTCGAAATTGAGCCCATTTGACCTATATTAAATTAAATCGATGCATTTGAAGTGTTTAGGTCATTTTCTACCCCAAACCGTTCCCATTGACCTATCTTAATCAAAATGATGCTTTTGAAGTGTTTAGGTTACGTTCTACCCGAAACCGATCCCATTTAACCTATATTGACTCAAACCGATGTATTTGAAGTGTTTAGGTCAATTTCTACCCAAAACCGATCCCATTTGACCTATCTTGACTCGAATCAGAGTATTTGAAGTGTTTGAGTCACTTTCTACCCGAAACCAATCCCATTTGACCTATCTTGACTCAAATCGATGCATTTAAAGTGTTAAGGTCACTTTCTACCCAAAATCGATCCCATTTGACCTATCTTGACTCAAATCGGTTCATTTGAAGTGTTTAGGTCACCTTCTACCCCAAACTGATCCCATTTGACCTATCTTGACTCAAGTTGATGCATTTGAATTGTTAAGGTAACTTTCTACCCCAGACCGATCTCATTTGACCTATATTGACTCAAAGAGAGGCATTTGAAGTGATAAGGTCACTTTCTACCCCAAACGGATCCCATTCAATCATTATTGACTAAAATCGATGTGTTTCAAGTGTTTAGGTCACTTTCTATCCCAAACCGATCCCATTTGACCTATCTTGACTCAAATCGATGTATTTGAAGTGTTTGAGTCACATTCTACCTGAAACCGATCCTATTTGACCTTTCTTGACTCAAATCAATGCATTTGAGATCTTTAGGTCACTTTCTACTCGAAACTGATCCCATTTGACCTATAATGAATTAAATCGATGCATTTGAAGTGTTTAGGTCAATTTCTACCCCAAACCGTTCCCATTTGACCTCTCGAATCAAATTGATACTTTTGAAGTGTTTAGGTTACTTTCTACCCAAACTGATCCCATTTAACCTATATTGACTCCAATCGATGCATTTGAAGTGTTTAGGTCAATTTCTACCCAAAACTGATCCCATTTGACCTATATTGACTCAAATCCATGTGTTTAAGGTGTTTAGGTCACTTTCTACCCGAAACCGATCCCATTCGATCATTATTAACTCAAATCAATTTGTTTCAAGTGTTTAGGTCACTTTCTATCCCAAACCGATCCCTTTTGACCTAACTTGACTCAAATCAATCTATTTGAATTGTTCAAGTCCCTTTCTACCCGAAACCGATCCCATTAGACCTAGCTTTACTCAAATCGATGCATTTGAAGTGTTTAGGTCACTTTCTACCCAAAATCGATTCCTTTTGATCTATCTTGACTCAAATCGATGCATTTGAAGTGTTTAGGTCAGTTTCTACCCCAAACCGATCCCATTTGACCTATCATGACTCAAGTCGATGCATTGAATTGT
This sequence comes from Dysphania ambrosioides, assembly GCA_026401315.1. Classification (NCBI taxonomy): domain Eukaryota; kingdom Viridiplantae; phylum Streptophyta; class Magnoliopsida; order Caryophyllales; family Amaranthaceae; genus Dysphania; species Dysphania ambrosioides. The sequence continues at coordinate 12,855,806 of CM048670.1, read as the reverse complement.
TTAGGTCACTTTCTACACGAAACAGATCCCATTTGTCCTATATTAACTAAAATCAAAGAATTTGAAGTGTTTAGGTCACTTTCTACCCAAAACCGATCCCCTTTGACCTATCTTGACTCAAATCAATGTGTTTCAAGTGTTTAGGTCACTTTCTACTCCAAACCGATTCATTTGACATATCTTGACTCAAATCGATGCATTTGAGGTCTTTAGGTCACTTTCTATTTGAAACTGATCCCATTCGACCTATATTAAATTAAATCGATGCATTTGAAGTGTTTAGGTCAGTTTCTACCCCAAACCGTTCCCATTTGACCTATCTTGAATCAAATTGATACTTTTGAAGTGTTTAGGTTACTTTCTACCCAAACTGATCCCATTTAACCTATATAGACTCAAATCGATGCATTTGAAGTGTTTACGTCAATTTCTACCCAAAACCGATCCCATTTGACCTATCTAGACTCAAATCGATGTGTTTAAGGTGTTTAGGTCACTTTCTATCCCAAACCGATCCCATTTGACCTATCTTGACTCGAATCGGAGTATTTGAAGTGTTTGAGTCACTTTCTACCCGAAACCAATCCCATTTGACCTATCTTGACTCAAATTTAGGTCACTTTCTACTCGAAATTGAGCGCATTTGACCTATATTTAATTAAATCGATGCATTTGAAGTGTTTAGGTCATTTTCTACCCCAAACCGTTCCCATTGACCTATCTTGAATCAAAATGATGCTTTTGAAGTGTTTAGGTTACGTTCTACCCGAAACCGATCCCATTTAACCTATATTGACTCAAACCGATGTATTTGAAGTGTTTAGGTCAATTTCTACCCAAAACCGATCCCATTTGACCTATCTTGACTCGAATCGGAGTATTTGAAGTGTTTGAGTCACTTTCTACCCGAAACCAATCCCATTTGACCTATCTTGACTCAAATCGATGCATTTGAAGTGTTTAGGTCACTTTCTACCCAAAATCGATCCCATTTGACCTATCTTGACTCAAATCGGTTCATTTGAAGTGTTTAGGTCACCTTCTACCCCAAACTGATCCCATTTGACCTATCTTGACTCAAGTCGATGCATTTGAATTGTTAAGGTAACTTTCTACCCCAGACCGATCTCATTTGACCTATATTGACTCAAAGAGAGGCATTTGAAGTGATAAGGTCACTTTCTACCCCAAACGGATCCCATTCAATCATTATTGACTAAAATCGATGTGTTTCAAGTGTTTAGGTCACTTTCTATCCCAAACCGATCCCATTTGACCTATCTTGACTCATATCGATGTATTTGAAGTGTTTGAGTCACATTCTACCTGAAACCGATCCCATTTGACCTTTCTTGACTCAAATCAATGCATTTGAGATCTTTAGGTCACTTTCTACTCGAAACTGATCCCATTTGACCTATAATGAATTAAATCGATGCATTTGAAGTGTTTAGGTCAATTTCTACCCCAAACCGTTCCCATTTGACCTCTCTTGAATCAAATTGATGCTTTTGAAGTTTTTAGGTTACGTTCTACCCGAAACTGATGCTATTTAACCTATATTGACTCCAATCGATGCATTTGAAGTGTTTAGGTCAATTTCTACCCAAAACCGATCCCATTTGACTTATATTGACTCAAATTCATGTATTTAAGGTGTTTAAGTCACTTTCTACCCCAAATCGATCCCATTCGATCATTATTAACTCAAATCAATATGTTTGAAGTGTTTAAGTCACTTTCTACCCCAAACCGATCCCATTTGACCTATCTTGACTCATATCGATGTGTTTCAAGTGCTCAAGTCACTTTCTACCCAAAACCGATCCCATTTGACATATCTTGACTCATATCGATGCATTTGAAGTGTTTAGGTCACTTTCTACCCAAAATCGATCCCATTTGACCTATCTTGACTCAAATCGATGCATTTGAAGTGTTTAGGTCACTTTCTACCCCAAACCGATCCCATTTGACCTATCATGACTCAAGTCGATGCATTTGAATTGTTTAGGTTACTTTCTACATGAAATTGATCCAATTTGTCCTATTTTAACTAAAATCTACGAATTTGATGTGTTTAGGTCACTTTCTACCCCAAACCGATCCCATTTGACCTATCTTGACTCAAATCAATGTGTTTCAAGTGTTTAGGTCACTTTCTACCCAAAACCGATCCCATTCGATCATTATTGGTTCAAATCGATGTGTTTTTAGTGTTTAGGTCAGTTCAAATCGATCATTATTTGATCCCATTTGACCTATATTGACTCAAATTTTTGCATTGGAAGTGTTTAGGTTACTTTTTATCCGAAATCAATCTTGTTTGACCTATATTGAATCAAATTGATGCATTTGAAGTGTTTAGGTCACTTTCTACCCCACACTGATCCCATTCGATCAGTATTGACTCAAATTGAGGTGTTTCAAGTGTTTAGGTCACTTTATATCCCAAACCGATCCTATTTGACATGTCTTGACTCAAATTGATATATTTGAAGTGTTTAAGTCACTTTCTACCCGAAACCGATCCCATTTGACCTATCTTGACTCAAATCGATGCATTTAAAGTGTTTAGGTAACTTTCTACCCCAAACCGATCCCATTTGAGCTATATTGACTCAAATCGATACATTTGAAATATTTAGGTCACTTTCTACCTGAAATCGATCCTATTTGACCTATATTGAATCAAATCGATGCATTTGAAGTGTTTAGGTCACTTTGTACCCCTAACCGATCCCATTTCACCTGTCTTGACTCAAATTGATGCATTTAGAAAGTTTAGGTTACTTTCTACTTGAAACCGATCCCATTTGACCTACATTGACTCAAATTGATGCATTTGACGTGTTTAGGTCACTTTCTACCCCAAATCGATCCCATTTGATAGTTATTAACTCAAATCGATTTGTTTCAAGTGTTTAGGGCACTTTCTATCCCAAATTGATTCCATTTGACCTATATGGACTCAAATCGATGCATTTGAAGTTTTAGGTCACTTTCTACCCCAAACCGATCCCATTCGATCGTTATTGACACAAAACGATGTGTTTCAAGTGTATAGGTCACTTTCTATCCCAAACCGATCCCATGTGACCTATCTTGACTCAAATGAGTGTATTGAAGTGTTTAAGACAAATTCTACCCAAAACCGATCCCATTTGACCTATACTGACTCAAATCGATGCATTAGAAGTGTTTACGTCACTTTTTACCCGAAACTGATCCCATTTGACCTATATTAAATCAAATCAATGCATTTGAAGTGTTTAGGTCACTTTCTACCCCAAACCGATCCCATTTGACCTATCTTGACTCAAATTGATGCATTTGAAGTGTTTAGGTTACGTTCTACCCAAAACCGATCCCATTTAACCTATATTGACTCAAATCGATGCATTTGAAGTGTTTAGGTCACTTTCTACCCCAAACCGATCCCATTTCACCCATCTTGACTCAAATGGATGTGTTTAAAGTGTTTGGGTCACTTTCTACCCAAACCGATCTTATTCGATCATTATTAACTCAAATTGATTTGTTTCAAGTGTTTAGGGCACTTTTTATCCCAAACCGATCCCATTTGACCAATCTTGGCTTAAATTGATGTATTTGAAGTGTTTAAGTCGCTTTCTACCCGAAACCAATCCCATTTGACATATCTTAACTCAAATCGATGCATTTGAAGTGTTTAAGTAACTTTCTACCCAAAACCAATCCTATTCGACCGATCTTGACTCAAATCAATGTATTTAAGATTTTTACGTCTTTTTTTACCCCAAACCGATCCCATTTGACCTATCATAACTCAGATCAATGCATTTGAATTGTTTTGGTCACTTTCTACCCCGAAACCGATCCCATTTAACCTATACTAACTAAAATCGAAGAATTTGAAGTGTTTAGGTCACTTTCTACCCCAAACCGATCCCATTTGACCTATCTTGACTCAAATCAATGTGTTTTGTGTGTTTAGGTCACTTTCTACCCCAAACCTATCCCATTCGATCATTATTGACTCAAATCGATGTGTTTCAAGTGTTTAGGTCACTTTCTATCCCAAACCATTTCCATTTGACCTATCTTGACTCAAATCGATGTATTTGAAGAGTTTAAGTCACTTTCTTCCTAAAACCGATCTTATTTGACCTATCTTGACTCAAATCAATGTCTTTATAGTGTTTAGCTCCTTTCTACCCCAAATCGATCCTATTTGACCTATATTGACTCAAATTGATGCATTTGATGTGTTTAGGTCACTTTCTACCCGAAACCAATCCCATTTGACCAATATTGAATAAAATCGATGCATTTGAAGTGTTTAATTTACTTTCTCCCCGAAACCGAACCCATTTTACCTATCATGACTCAAATCGATACATTTGAAGAGTTTAAGTCACTTTCTTCCTAAAACCGATCTTATTCGACCGATCTTGACTCAAATCAATGTATTTAAGGTTTTTAAGTCTTTTTTTACCCCAAACCGATCCCATTTGACCTATCATGACTCAGATCAATGCATTTGAATTGTTTTGGTCACTTTCTACCCCGAAACCGATCCCATTTAACCTATATTAACTAAAATCGAAGAATTTGAAGTGTTTAGGTCACTTTCTACCCCAAACCGATCCCATTTGACCTATCTTGACTCAAATCAATGTGTTTTGTGTGTTTAGGTCACTTTCTACCCCAAACCTATCTCATTCGATCATTATTGACTCAAATCGATGTGTTTCAAGTGTTTAGGTCACTTTCTATCCCAAACCATTCCCATTTGACCTATCTTGACTCAAATAGATGTATTTGAAGAGTTTAAGTCACTTTCTTCCTAAAACCGATCTTATTTGACCTATCTTGACTCAAATCAATGTCTTTATAGTGTTTAGCTCCTTTCTACCCCAAATCGATCCTATTTGACCTATATTGACTCAAATTGATGCATTTGATGTGTTTAGGTCACTTTATACCCGAAACCAATCCCATTTGACCAATATTGAATAAAATCGATGCATTTGAAGTGTTTAATTTACTTTCTACCCGAAACCGATCCCATTTTACCTATCATGACTCAAATCGATACATTTGAAGTGTTTAGGTAACTTTCTACCTGAAACCGATCCCATTTGACCTGTATTGACCCAAATTTATGCATTTGAAGTGTTTAGGTAAATTTCTACACCAAACCGATCCCATTTGACCTATCTTGACTCAAATCAATGTGTTTCATGTGTTTAGGTCACTTTCTATCCCAAACCATTTCCATTTGACCTATCTTGACTCAAATCGATGTATTTGAAGAGTTTAAGTCACTTTCTTCCTAAAACCGATCTTACTTGACCTATCTTGACTCAAATCAATGTCTTTATAGTGTTTAGCTCCTTTCTACCCCAAATCGATCCTATTTGACCTATATTGACTCAAATTGATGCATTTGATGTGTTTAGGTCAATTTCTACCCAAAACCAATCCCATTTGACCAATATTGAATAAAATCAATGCATTTGAAGTGTTTAATTTACTTTCTACCCGAAACCGATCCCATTTTACCTATCATGACTCAAATCGATACATTTGAAGAGTTTAAGTCACTTTCTTCCTAAAACCGATCTTATTTGACCTGTATTGACTCAAATTGATGCATTTGAAGTGTTTAGGTAAATTTCTACACCAAACCGATCCCATTTGACCTATCTTGACTCAAATCAATGTGTTTCATGTGTTTAAGTCACTTTCTACCCCAAACCGATCTCTTTCAATCATTATAGATTAAAATCGATGTGTTTCAAGTGTTTAAGTCACTTTCTATACCAAACCGATCCCAATTGACCTATCTTGACCAAATCAATGTATTTGAAGTGTTTAAGTCACTTTCTACCTGAAACTGATCCCATTTGACCTATCTTTACTCATATCGATGCATTTGAAGTGTTTAGGTCACTTTCTACCCCAAACTGATACCATTTGACCTATATTGACTCAAATCAAAGCATTAGAAGTGTTTATGTCGCTGTCTACCCCAAACCGATCCCATTTGACCTATCATGACTCAAATCGATGCATTTGAATTGTTTAGGTCACTTTCTAATCAAATCCGATCCGATATGACCTATAGTACGTTAAATCGATATATTTGAAGTGTTTAGGTCACATTCTACCCCAAACCGATCATATTTGACCTATCTTGACTCAAATCCCATCATTATTAACTCAAATCGATGTGTTTCAAGTGTTTAGGTCACTTTCAATCCCAAACCTATCCCATTTGACCTATCTTGACTCAAATCGATGTATTTGAAATGTTTAGGTCATTTTCTACCCGAAGCTGATCCCATTTGATCTATATTGACTCAAATCGATCCATTTGAAGTTTTTAGGTGACTTTCTACCCGAAACCGATCCCATTTGAGCTATATTGAGTCAAATCGATGCATTTGAAGTGTTTAGGTCACTTTCTACCCGAAACCGATCCTATTTGACCTATCTTGACTCAAATCGATGCATTTGAAATTTTTAGGTCACTGTCTACTCAAAACCGATCCCATTTGACCTATATTGACTCAAATCAATGCATTTCAAGTTTCCTATGTTCCGTTCTCCTGCTCTTCCGCCTTCATTGCATTCTTGTGCCCTTCCGTTCTTTTCTGGCTATTATAAAGAGAAGATGAAGAATTTATCCGCTGGAAAGTGAACAAGGGGTCCAAGAGCTAAAATGGTGATGGCACAAAACAAAAGGGTGCGTCTTGCTGTAATTAGGAAGTGGCATTCAATAAAAGAGAATGATGAGTGTGGTAGTAGCCGAATATAAGATATAAATTTGAGGGTTTTGATGGATGAAAATGAAGCTGTTGTGATTGATAAAGAAGAGTCTCTAATAGGGATTAAATCTCATGAATCCAATTGAAGGTTCTATGGGCACTCAAGAGGGGGGGGGGGGGGGGGTGAATTGAGTGTTTAGCAATCGTTGGTAAATTTTAACTCTTTTCGGATTATGGTTAAGGAACCAGTTGTGCTGGTTCCCTTGAGCAGCGGATTAAAAGCAAAACAATAAAGAACACAACGATTTAACGAGGTTCCTGGACCAGTGCTGTTCTCCTCGATGTTTGTGAAGGCAGTTAGGCAAACATCCGAGTTAGGTGATCCTCCTTCATCTTCTGATCCTGAGTCAGTGTCTCCCCACATGGAAGCTATCATGGCATTCTTGTATGCTCGTTTATCTACGGTCTTAGACTGTTTGTCATTCCATTTAGGGCAATCTCGAATAAGATGTCCTTTTTCTCCACATTTGAAGCAACCTGAAGAAGAGGAAGAGTTAGACTTTTTAGAATTTTTAAAATTCTTACCTTTGAAGTTTCTCTTTTGATCACGAAGAGATTTTTCAAATCTCCTTGCAATCATGCTGATCTCATCTTCTTCTTCTTCTACTGTTCCCTTCAGTGCAATGCCTCTAGCTGGTTCCTTCTCAGACTTGGAGTCAATCAGCATCTCATGAGTCATGAGGGAACCAATCAGCTGTTTCAGAGACAATGTAGACAGATCTTTTGCTTCATACACTGCTGTTACCTTAGCTGTCCAAGCATCTGTTAAACTACGCAAAATTTTTCTCACAAGATCTTCGTCAGAAAAACTTTTACCAAGTGATCTAAGATCATTAACAATAGTCATAAACCTACTTGATAACCAGTTTTCTAGGTCGTTAACTAAAAGACAGGTTATGCAAACTATATTTATTCCAACCTACAAACTATACGAGTATAGCGGAGTAGGGGGTCGAACCACGAAGACAAGGTATATCAAGACTTAGACTTTTAACACAACCGGACTAATTGGGGTTGAAAATTCAGTTAAAACTAACAGGCGGAAAATAAATGACGACAATTCACGAAGTAAATCAAGTAGAGAAAAACGGGGACAAGATTGGATTCACCCTAGGAATGAAGCTTCAAACCGAACATGATAGATTACAGAAAATCTGTTAATAACTAGCATGGATACCCGAGAATACGAGAGGAAGTTGGTGACCCTATAGATCACACGAACAACCTATAATCGCCCTATGTCTCCAAAGGAGTGGCAGGACAAGATTCGCATCGGAATCCAAAACTATTTATTAACATCGTTTCTACAATCTTAAGTAATAAAAATCATAGCTTTCCTAGGGTTTCACCAATCAAAACCCCTAAAAGAATTACTCACTAATATTCATGCTTAAAAACATAAAGATATTAAAAGATACAGCAGAAACGAACGTGGAATGAAATCGAGAATGAAAACAAAATCAGAATTAATAAACGATAAACTTAGAACTAAACATGCTATGAAATAAAGTAATGGATTAAGATTAAAGGAAGGAATTAAACTTACAAAAGCTTCAAATTGAAATCCACGAAAAGAATCCGAACTACAAAGCGTTGAAGAAAAACTGAAAATTGAAAGCTAAAACTAAAAGAATTTGGAGGCTAAGAAATCTAAAAGTGCATAAAAGTATTTAACCTAGCTCTCCCTCCTCCTCATCAGAGGAAGGGGGTATTTATAACAAAATAAGAAAAAACCTACGAAAAACCCTAAAGTGCATAGGAGCCGGCCCTAAAAAGAAGTAGTTGATCCGGAGGAAAACACTGTCATTCGCCCGAATCTATGTCTCATTCGGCCGAATGTGATCCCATTCGCCCGAATTGTCTTCCATTCGCCCATTCCAGAGGCTTCGGGGAATCGATCTCTGTCAAGCATTCGCCCGAATGTATAGTCTGATTCGGCCGAATGGAAGCTCATTCGCCCGAATGAGTTCCATTCGGCTTTTCCAGTAGCAAGGCTCGAGAACTCTGGAACTGCCTCCCATTCGACCGAATGAGTCTCAGATTCGGTCGAATCTGCAGCCATTCGGTCGAATGTCTCTCAGATTCGGCCGAATCTGAGAGCATTCTTTCCTCTTTTCACTTCCTCTTTTCTGAACTCCGTGAAATCTTCATGTATGACTTCAAACGCTTGCCCAAGCTAAGATATGTGTGTCAAAGGCTCGAATATATCGCCTTTCACCTTGAAATCATCACAATTGCCTGAAATAAACTTAAGACAACTGGAAAACAAGATCAAGGTAAAATCAAGCATAATATACATAAGACCATTACGAAACTACGAGTCTTGACACTAAAATGAGTTAATAAATCTGCTCTAAAACGAGCACATCAACTTCCCCCAAGCTAGATCGTTGCTAGTCCCTAGCAAACGAATTAGAAAGGTGAAATGACAGCTAAAGGCAATATGAATGAAGAAATGAATGAAGAGACTAATGAAAAACATGAGAAGTGAAGTTCAAGTCGATGCAAGCCGTGCACGTGCGAAACTCTTCCCTAGCCATGGGTGTGCAAGTACAATGGGATTTAAAAAGCATAATCAACTTTTTACACTTACTCGGGATTGCCGAGCGAGCCACATCATAATTCATTCCGCCCACTACCTAATGAGGTCGCAAGTCTACGCTCCCAAGGTTATTTCCCGCGAGGTGAGGGAAATTTCCATTACGCTCATGTGTTTATGGGGTATGTGTTTCACTCGAAGTCATCCGACTAAAGGTGAGTCGGGAATTAAACACCTAAGCAGGGAGAAATCTCGTAAATCGTGTCTTATCTGCTCTCCAGCACTGATCTTACTAATCAGGTTAAGTCGAACAGGTTTGAAAAAGGGTTGTAATGTAGGTCAGGGTCGAGGTATGGTAGAATTTGGGAATGTGGAGTTGAAATAGAGGATAGTAAGTGATCCAAGGAAGTAAAAGCGAGGAAGCTTATGCCTTCCGACAACCATGTCAATCCCAAAATTCCCAATAGTAGACTAATACACTATGTCAACTTTATTCTCAACTTCTTCTCTAATTTCTTTTGTTTATTTTCTCTTTTTTTTTTTTTTTTTTTTTTTTTTTTTCTTTTTTTTCTTTTTTTTTTTTTCTTTTTTTCTTTTTTTGCTTTTCAAGCTTTTTCTGAGCTTTCTATGTGCATACATCTTTGAAATGCACTAAGACTAGTGTATGTAGTCAAATCATCTAATGATCATTTCCCCAAACCGAAATCCTATATTACAATGCTACAAACATCAACTTCACTATGATCACATGACTATCCTCTAGGTAAAAAGAGGGAGTATTTGGTTCATGTGGAGTTAGATAGCGTGGCTACAAAAGAAGGTAAAGGCACAAATTGGCTCAACCTAGAGTAAATTGATTTTCATGGTAGGCACTCTGGCTATGTAGCTTTTAACTACAAACGTGTTATCATCCCTAACCTTTAGAAAAGTAGACCATGCTGGAGGAGAACCGACACAATTCTTAAGATTCCCTGACTAACACTCATCAATATAGGACTCATAATAGAGTCCTAAAGGCTCAATCCTTACTAGGTTAGTCGAAATGCGCCTCAATAGGTAGTCATCCAAACCACATACCAAGCAAGCTCAGATCCCCCCAAGCTAAGTGAAAAACAGTTGATAAACTCATACCCAAAACAGGCACAGGGCTACGGGAATACGAGTTTGTATAAAGTCAGTGCACACAGAGGCTTGCATGCTTGTTTGGGATATAGGATGGGGAAGGGGGCATGCGATGTAAAGAAGGGTAAAAAAAACAAATATAAAAATAACTAAAATACATAAATTTGGATTTTCACATAGGAGATCATACCAGTACTGGGTGCAGCGGCATATGGAACTTCTTGTATATATCCCTGAAAACAACACCAAAAAGCAAAGCGCAAAACACAAAATAACACCTAGAAATAAAACACGAAGCAACGAGACGCTACACAACACTAAACTGACAACCAAGACCAAAGGACACGCGAAAGAATGAGTAGTGGACTATGGATATCCCCCCCAAGCTAGGATGAAGCCGTCCTCGGCGCTAAGGGAGGCCGTTAGGTCCACCACTACTCATCCCCCATAAATTCCTCATCATCCCCCTGGTCATCCTCCTCATTAACCTCCTCTTCCCCACCCGTGTAGTCCATCCCATAGTCGTCCGAGGCTCTTCTAGGAGCCGGCGGAGTGAAGTTATTGAACCTACGCCTACCCACCCTCAACCGGTCAAACCCATGACTTAGAGATATCTCGTTATAGTTGTCATGGCGAGGGTACCAGGAAGGGGTGGCCATGCTTTCGCCGACCATGTGGGAGCGGTAGGCCATATCATACCATGGGTAGTTCGCCCGCTCGAAGTTTTGTTCAAGGTGTTCGAGCCGGGCGGTGTGATGGGCTTGGGTGGTGAGGACCTGATCAAGCCTTCTCTCTATGCGTCCTAGGGAGGACATAATGTCAGATTCAGACTCATCGTCTGAATCGTCATGGTCCGGCAAGACCGAGGTAGAGGCTCTAGGTCGGTCACGCATAGAGAGGGTGTGAGGGCGAGGAGGCGGTACAAGTGGGGGCTCGACAGCGTATCTCGGCACGTCGCCTTCTAAGAGATACGAAGCCCCAAACTGGACTAGGGGAGGTAAATGAGGGCAGGGGAGGTTGATGGTGCGGTCTTTCAAGTACCGCCATCGCATGGGGTCCGCAAAGATGAAGCCAGCCCGTACGAGGCATTGCTCGTGAAGGGTAGTGGAACTGGCATATCTTTCGCTGAATTCCACAGGATTCATGACATTAAGGAATTCAGCAATGCGGAATACGTGTCCCCCTAAACATAAGTCAGTAGTAGCGTTTAGGGTGGCTGTGTTGTTTAGAAACTTCCACAGCGTCATTGGCAAGCTTAGTGCAGTGTCGTCGTGCGGTGCAAGATAGCGGTGCAAGATGTGCACCTCGTGCGTTCGTACTAGGTGAGGGCTAGGGGAAGGGAATAGAGTCTCCCTAGCAAATTTAAAGAACATGCGCAAAACTGGGTGTTGCACATCAGAGGCATATATGTTCCTATTCGGATAAACAAGCCGGCCAGCTATTTTAGGCCATAGCTCGGAAACCCGAGAGTTGTCCGGTTGTTTATCCGGAATAGGCTCGTTATTGAAACCAAATACGGCACAAAATGCAGCATAATCAAGAAAATAGGTTGCATTCCTTAGCCTAAAAGATAAATGCAACCTACCATCTCTTTGGCACGGGGTTAGGGAACTAAGAAACTCATAAGTTAAGAGCTTATGAGTTGGGTGCCACATGTTTATCCAATTTTCTAACCCACATGCAGTTAATAATGCAACAAATTGCTCGTATATACCCATTCTTTGCAAAATTGATAGGTCTAAATAACGAGTAGAGTTGATTTTTCGTACCTTAAGTCGTTGGAAACGCTCATATTGCTCCAAAGATACGAAAATAACCGTAGGGTGGTCCTCATCGAACCATAGTTCCTGGCCAGGAAGCCTTTGTGGACCCTCCGGTTGTTGAGAACCGGTATGTTGTGCTTCCTGAGCTGCACCCGAAGAGGAACCCTCTCCATGCTTCTTGGATCTTTTGAAGGGGTTCCTTAAAGTTCTCCTTGGACCCATGATAATTGAAGATGATTTGGAGGGGAGTAGAAGGATTTGAGAGAGAGCAAGAGTGTTGGGGAGAGTCGGCCGAATGAGAGGAGTGAAATGTTCGGTGTGATTTTTCGTGGAATGAGTTGATATTTATAGAACTGATATCCATTCGGTCGAATGGGGCTTCCATTCGGTCGAATGGTGTCTTATTCGACCGAATATATAACCTGTTCGGTCGAATGGATAATTGTTACGAAGAATCTTCGCTCCAATTCGACCGAATAGGTCTCTACATTCGGTCGAATGTAACTTCATTCGACCGAATGTTGGCTTCATTCGGCATTATCAGCAACCTTGTAAAATACTCCCATAAGATCTATTCGACCGAATGGATCACTACATTCGGTCGAATGAGATTCATTCGGCCGAATTGAAACTGCATTCGGCATTATCAGGAACTTGGCCAAAATTGGGTTTAGCTCCATCTTCGATTTCATTCGGCCGAATGGACCTATCATTCGGCCGAATGGGCAGCGATTTCATCAAAACACTTGTGCCCTCTCAAAATCAATCAATATACTGTGATTAAGTTGTTTGAAAATCCAAATAAACCGGGTTACCTCCCGTAAGTGCTTTGTTTAACGTCGTTTAGCTCGACGTAGCTCGGGTAATTAAACAAAGACAAAAGGGAGGCTAAGCAATTAAAATCTAAAAAAAAAAGAAAACGGTAAAGGACGATGATTCAAAGTAGGGATACTCGATAAGGGTCAATGATTATACCAATCATTCGACTTTGACATCATCTAACTTTATAAGCTCAACGGTGTTGACATTGTGAAGGCTGCTCTCATGGAAGAGTTTTAGCCGATGTCCATTAACAACGAAACGTCCTCCATGATGGTCTTTCAGCTCTACCGTTCCATACGGGAAAACTTGTGAAATCTCGAATGGCCCAGACCACCGTGATTTTAACTTTCCGGGGAATAACTTAGCCCTTGAATTAAAGAGCAGCACTTTATCTCCTACAAGGAACTCTCGTTGGATGATACGTTGGTCGTGCCAACGCTTAGTACGTTCCTTGTAGATGTGCATGTTATGGAATGCATCGAGCCGTAGTTCTTCCAATTCTCGTAATTGGGCGGCTCGCTTCTCGCAGAATAGGGTGGGGTCCAAATTTAGAGTTTGGATCGCCCACCAAGATTTGCATTCCAGTTCCACCGGTAGGTGACAGGATTTCCCATATAAAAGCCGGAACGGGGTGGTACCAATAGGGGTTTTGTAACACGTCCGGTGGGCCCAAAGAGCGTCATCTAGCTTTAGAGACCAATCTTTCCTATTTGGGTTTACCACCTTCTCGAGAATCCTCTTGATTTCCCTATTAGCTACTTCCACCTGTCCTTGAGTTTGGGGATGGTAGGGTGATCCAACTTTGTGCACGACTCCATAATTTTTCAATAATTTATTTAGTTCGTGCTTAGCAAAGTGTGATCCCCCATCACTTATGACTATTTTGGGAACACCAAATCGAGGAAAGATTATGCTTTTAAAAAGCTTAATAACCACTTTGTGATCATTCGTAGGTGAAGCGATGGCTTCCACCCACTTAGACACATAATCAATTCCTACTAAAATATATTGGTTCCCATGAGATAAAACAAATGGGCCCATAAAGTCGATTCCCCAACAGTCGAACACTTCACACTCAAGGATGTAGTTTTGAGGCATGTCATTTCGCATTGAGATGTTGCCAACTTTTTGGCACCTCTCACAGCTTTTCACAAACGTTTCAACATCCTTGTGTAATGTTGGCCAATAGAAACCTGCGGTGGCAACCTTAGCAGCAGTGTTCATTATACCATGGTGGCCGCCACACGCGTAGGAATGATAATGAGTTAGGATTTTTGGAACTTCTTCTTCAGTGACGCAGCGGCGGATTATGCCGTCTGCGCAAGCATGAAATAAGTAGGGATCGTCCCAAAAGAAGTTCCCGACTTTACCAAAGAAAGCCTTTTTCATAGCCCTTGATTCGAACTCTGGAAGTTCTCCACAAGCTAAATAATTCGCAATATCTGCGAACCAAGGGGCTTTCCCAACTACTATTGCTGTCATTAGGGTTTCTTCGACCATTTCGTCATGGATTGGTACGGCGTCGTTATTAAGCTCGGGTAGCCTAGACAAATGGTCAGCTACCACATTTTCGCTACCTTTCCTATCCCTCAATTCAAAGTCAAATTCCTGTAATAGGAGCACCCAACGGATCAACCTCGGCTTAGCATCTCTCTTGGTCATTAAAAACTTCAGAGCCGAGTGATCAGTGAATACTACAACTTTTGAACAGATGAGATATTGGCGCAGTCTCTCAAAAGCATAGACGACTGCTAGCATTTCTTTTTCAGTTGTAGTGTAGTTGCGTTGTGCATGGTCCAGTGTTTTACTGATATAACATATAACATGGTGCTTTCCCTCCTTTTTCTGCCCAAGGACAGCACCAACTGAAATATCACTGGCATCGCACATCAATTCAAATGGCAAACTCCAATCTGGAGCTTGCACGATGGGCGCAGAAATTAGAGCCTCTTTTAGCCTGTTAAAGGCATTCATACACCTCTCATCAAAGTGAAATTCAACATCTTTCTGAAGAAGTTCATTCAAGGGTTTTGCTAGAGTCGAAAATCCTAGGATGAGGCGCCTATAGAATCCTGCGTGTCCAAGAAAGGATCGTACTCCTGTAACTGAGGTAGGTACAGGAAGATTCCTTATCACGTCAATTTTGGCAGGATCCACCTCTATGCCTTTGTAAGACACTTTGTGGCCTAGGACGATGCCTTCTTGAACTAAAAAGTGACATTTCTCCCAATTTAGTACAAGATTCGTTTCTTGACACCTTAATAGTACTTTCTCAAGATGTGTCAAGCACGTGTCAAGAGAGGACCCTCCAACAGAAAAATCATCCATGAACACTTCCATAAAGTCCTCTAACATATCGGCGAATATAGCCGACATGCACCTCTGGAAGGTGGATGGAGCATTGCATAAACCGAAGGGCATTCTCCTGTAGGCAAAAGTCCCAAAAGGGCAGGTGAAAGTTGTTTTCTGTTGGTCCTCGGGGTGGATCGGGATTTGAAAGAAACCCGAGTAACCATCTAGAAAACAATAGTACCTGTGCCTGGCAAGTCTTTCAAGCATCTCATCGATGAAGGGTAAGGGAAAGTGATCTTTTCTGGTTGCTTTATTGAGTTTGCGATAGTCAATGCAAACTCGCCATCCCGTGGTGGCTCTTGTTGGGATCATCTCTCCTCGGTCATTTTCGACGATGGTTATTCCTCCCTTTTTAGGAACAACATGAACTGGGCTAACCCATCTACTATCTGAAATTGAGTAGATGATGCCGGCCTGGAGGAGTTTGAGGATTTCATCCTTAACAACCTCTTTCATGTTGGGATTGAGCCGTCTTTGAGGCTCAATGGAGGAAAATTGTTCATCATCAAGATGAATCCGGTGCATAACGAGGGATGGACTAATCCCTTTTAAATCACTTAGTGAATACCCTATGACATCTCGATATTTCCTTAATAAAACAAGTAATTTTTCCAAAGAAATGTCATCGAGTTCAGAATTCACTATGACCGGGCTTCCTTCATCGTCATCGAGATAGGCATACTTTAAGCTGGGAGGTAGAGGTTTTAAAGTCACCTTGGGGAAAGATTTAGGACCTTCTCTTTTATGCGTAATACTTTCCTCTACCTCGTAAAGATGCTCATATTCTGCTTCTTTTTCAGAATCCTGGGCCGTATCTAACCGGCCTTCCAACAGCTCATTTATAGTAGGGGTATCCTCATCAATCATTTGACACCCAACCTCTACTTCCTTATCCTCACAACTAACCTCACTCTCCCTTTCACCTTCTTCAAGGCGACAGATCTGCTCAACCATAGGCTTCTTTAAGAGGGGAGAGATTTTGAAAACTACCTTTACTTGGGCAACTTCTACCGTTATGGTATCATCATGGCAATTAATAACTGCCCGAAGCGTTTTCAGAACGGCTCTGCCCAAGATAAGTGGAGTATAAGGGTCCTCTTCCATTTCCATTACCACAAAATCACAAGGGACCACTAGTTCTCCTACTTGTATAGGTATGTCATCGAGCTCTCCACATGGCACTTTAATGCTCCTATCAGCCAGTTGGATTGTTTTCCTTGAAGGTCGGAGGGCAAAGGGGAGCTTTTTGGCGATCGATAGGGGCATAAGACTAATCGAAGCCCCTAAATCGGCGAGCGCCCCTTTAGGATCAAGGTTTCCCAACTTCACAGGGAGGTTATAAGGACCGGGATCTCGCTCTTTCATAGGCATTTTCCCTTGCAGTATAGAGCTAACTTGATGAGGGAGACTGATTACCTCTTCCTCAAGCTTTTTCTTGTTGGACAGTAAGTCTTTCAAGAACTTAGCATACTTTGGCATTTGTGCCATAGCATCGAGGAATGGGATTTTCATCTCCATCTTCTGAAGATGTTCAAGAAACTTCTTGAACTTATCATCAAGTTGCTTCTCAACTTTCCTATAGGGAAAAGGCAGCGGTGGTGCATATAACCGGTCTAACCTCTTTCTTTCCTCAGCTTTCTTCCTCCTCTCCTCCTCACTCTCTACTGGCTTCTCACTCCCTGCCTTAGCATTGATGTCCTCCCTACCACTTTCATCTTCGACCTCTGGCATTTTACTATGTTCCTCCTCTTTTTCATCATTGTGTACTCTCGTCTCATCACTCACCCGCACCAAAGGTGTATCAACCGGATATGAGGGACTGTTATACTGAGTCCCTGATCTCAGGTGGATAGCCTTAGCAGTGTGTTGGTTTGGGTTCGTTTGCTGAGGTGGAGGTTGTATAGAGGGGTTAGGTTGAGGGTGAGATGGGAATAGCGGTGGTGTAGGAGGATTAGCCATTTGGGCCAGTTGAGTTTCAAACAACTTTTGCTGAGCTTGAAGTTGCTGCATTTGTTGGATGAGGGTCTGATTAATTTGCGTCAGACTCTGGTTCTGTTGAGCAAGAGTTGTTACTTGGGAGGCTAAATGGTCATTGGTTGAAGTGTGACCATGTTGTGGTTGAGGAGCCACATGATGAGGCTGACTAGGGGGAAAAGGCAGGTTTGAACTATTTCTAGGTCCTTGGTGAAACCCTGGGGGTCTATACACATTGGCCCTAGGTACGTTCCCATTAGTCTGGTTCCCCTGGAAACTTTGGTTATTAAATCCACCTTGACCATTTCTGTTGTATCCCGGGTAGAAATTTCCCTGGTTTTGGTTGGAGTTAAAGGGAGGTTTGTACTGTTGGTTGTTTGGGAAAGGTTGCTGCCCATACCCTACTCCTTGGCTCTGTCCACTATAGTTAAGGGCTGCCACATGATCAGGGTTATACCCATAACCGTCATAGTTCATCACCTGCGGTTCTGGGTTATACCCCCCATAGTCAACTGCAGCTACATGCTCGGAGTGCGAACCACCACAATAAGATGTATCGTGGTTAGTACCCCCACATATGGCACATGCAAAGTGCTTTTCACGCATTGGGGGGTTGTTCGAACTACCGGCTAGGCTTAGTTTGGACAACTTTTTATCAATAACGGCTTCTATTTTGGCGCTAATGTTGTCCAAGTTAGTTGTGTCTAGCATCCCTCTAGGTAATCCCTGACTCCTAGTTCCTCCCCAGGCACTGTTCTTAGCAACTTCCTCTATTTTGGCCTTTACCTGGGTGCAAGGAATTTTAGAAAGCTGGCCACCTACAGCTGAGTCTAGAAGTGCTTTGGTGGAGTCATTAAGACCATCGTAAAAGAATGTGTTGAGATGGTTCTCCCCGTACTCATGGTGGGGACATGCTCTAATCATTCTTTTAAACCTACTCCATGTAGCACTAAGGTTCTCGTCATCCTCTTGGGTGAATGACGCAATTTTCTTACGCCAATCCTGCGTTCGAACCGTAGGATAGAACCTTTCTAGAAATGCGGTTTTTAGTTGAGCCCAATTGACAATTGAATTGGGTTCTAAGCATTTATACCAATCCTTGGCATCTCCCGCTAGACTCAAATGGAAAAGGTGCATTCGCACATAATCAGGGCTATTAGGACAAGGAGGGATAAGTCCACAAATATCTGAGAATGCCTCTAGGTGTTGAAGAGGACATTCATTTCTTAAGCCACTGAATGGTGTTTCCTTAACCATTCTTGTGAACTGAGGATGAATTTGGTAAGGTGTAGTAGCAACAGGAAGTACTACACCCCCTTGGAACTCTTGTGAGCCAGGAGTTCCGAATTGGCCAAACAATTGATGTTCTTCGGCCATTATGGATATGGTAGGGTTTTGGATAGACTGTGAGGTATACTTTGAAGAGCGTTGTCTAGTAACACGTTGGATTTCAGGATTTAAGGGTGTAATTGGCTGGTTTGACCTACGCGTGCTATGGGGCATGCAAACACCTAAGTCAAAGACAACCACACACAGAAACAAAAAAAAATGGAAATAAAATAAATAAGGTTATGCTAAAACAAAACAAGTCTAAATATTACGCCTTGTCCCCGACAACGGCGCCATTTTGATAACCAGTTTTCTAGGTCGTTAACTAAAAGACAGGTTATGCAAACTATATTTATTCCAACCTACAAACTATACGAGTATAGCGGAGTAGGGGGTCGAACCACGAAGACAAGGTATATCAAGACTTAGACTTTTAACACAACCGGACTAATTGGGGTTGAAAATTCAGTTAAAACTAACAGGCGGAAAATAAATGACGACAATTCACGAAGTAAATCAAGTAGAGAAAAACGGGGACAAGATTGGATTCACCCTAGGAATGAAGCTTCAAACCGAACATGATAGATTACAGAAAATCTGTTAATAACTAGCATGGATACCCGAGAATACGAGAGGAAGTTGGTGACCCTATAGATCACACGAACAACCTATAATCGCCCTATGTCTCCAAAGGAGTGGCAGGACAAGATTCGCATCGGAATCCGAAACTATTTATTAACATCGTTTCTACAATCTTAAGTAATAAAAATCATAGCTTTCCTAGGGTTTCACCAATCAAAACCCCTAAAAGAATTACTCACTAATATTCATGCTTAAAAACATAAAGATATTAAAAGATACAGCAGAAACGAACGTGGAATGAAATCGAGAATGAAAACAAAATCAGAATTAATAAACGATAAACTTAGAACTAAACATGCTATGAAATAAAGTAATGGATTAAGATTAAAGGAAGGAATTAAACTTACAAAAGCTTCAAATTGAAATCCACGAAAAGAATCCGAACTACAAAGCGTTGAAGAAAAACTGAAAATTGAAAGCTAAAACTAAAAGAATTTGGAGGCTAAGAAATCTAAAAGTGCATAAAAGTATTTAACCTAGCTCTCCCTCCTCCTCATCAGAGGAAGGGGGTATTTATAACAAAATAAGAAAAAACCTACGAAAAACCCTAAAGTGCATAGGAGCCGGCCCTAAAAAGAAGTAGTTGATCCGGAGGAAAACACTGTCATTCGCCCGAATCTATGTCTCATTCGGCCGAATGTGATCCCATTCGCCCGAATTGTCTTCCATTCGCCCATTCCAGAGGCTTCGGGGAATCGATCTCTGTCAAGCATTCGCCCGAATGTATAGTTTGATTCGGCCGAATGGAAGCTCATTCGCCCGAATGAGTTCCATTCGGCTTTTCCAGTAGCAAGGCTCGAGAACTCTGGAACTGCCTCCCATTCGACCGAATGAGTCTCAGATTCGGTCGAATCTGCAGCCATTCGGTCGAATGTCTCTCAGATTCGGCCGAATCTGAGAGCATTCTTTCCTCTTTTCACTTCCTCTTTTCTGAACTCCGTGAAATCTTCATGTATGACTTCAAACGCTTGCCCAAGCTAAGATATGTGTGTCAAAGGCTCGAATATATCGCCTTTCACCTTGAAATCATCACAATTGCCTGAAATAAACTTAAGACAACTGGAAAACAAGATCAAGGTAAAATCAAGCATAATATACATAAGACCATTACGAAACTACGAGTCTTGACACTAAAATGAGTTAATAAATCTGCTCTAAAACGAGCACATCAATAAACCTACGAAAGCAATCATTGATTTTCTCATTTTTGTTCATAGCAAATAATTCATATTTAGACATGATTAAATCAATTTTAGACCGTTTTACCTCGCTGGTTCCCTCAAACGCAAGTTCAAGGGTGTCCCATATCTCCTTAGCACTACTACATCCAGAGATACGGTTTGTTTCAGTCTCACCTATTGCTTGTTGTAGTATAGACATTGCCTTGGCATTCTTCTCCAGCAATTTGTAATCAGCCGTGTCCAACTCACTGTCCTTTTTAGGTACCTGGTTCCCCTCGGCATCTTTCTTGAGGATGACATTTGGACCGTTCTTAACTACGAGCCAGCATTCATAGTCAATACCCATGATAACATTCCTAATTCTATTTTTCCACCAAGCATAATTATTTCCATTAAACTTGGGAGTCTTGTTGTCATAACCGATTGCACTATGTTCTTGAGTACTCATTCTTAACTCCTCTAGATGTTACTCTTTCGAGAAGCTTAGGCTCTGATACCAATTGAAGGTTCTATGGGCACTCAAGAGGGGGGGGTGAATTGAGTGTTTAGCAATCGTTGGTAAATTTTAACTCTTTTCGGATTATGGTTAAGGAACCAGTTGTGCTGGTTCCCTTGAGCAGCGGATTAAAAGCAAAACAATAAAGAACACAACGATTTAACGAGGTTCAGCCAACTCTGGCCTACGTCCTCCTATCCTAAGTCCTTTATTAATCTACTCCGAAAAACAAAGACAAAGAGCACTCTGCTGTTCCCTACTCCGGGACCAGCAACCCCACACTCTACTCCGAGTATGCTAAAGACCTACACTCGTAAGTCCTAAACGTGTTTGAACTCACAAACACTCACCTAGCCTTCAGCCCCCTTGCCAAAGACTCACGTTACAATGATCAACACTCTCTAAATGATCAAACTCTTTAATAAGTGAAAATAGAGAAACTTATTTAATCTAAGATGCTCGTGTATATGAAATATCAATAGACTTAGTGCTTTTCTCTCAATGTATTGCTTCTTAATAATGTGTGAGAGAAGTGATTGATTATTAGTTAAACAGATCCTATTTATAACCCTTAAGTAACCGAAACCCTAGTTACCAAAAATCATGCCAAAAAGATAAACATGACTTTAGGTAAGTATTTATCCTAAATTGATTTTATTATAAGATAAAATCAATCTAAGATAATTACTCTAGAATTTAGGTAACTTAAAAGATTATATCAAATCAGTTGATAGCTGTCAAAATATTTTCCAAAACTTAATTTTCGAAATAAAATCTTTTTATAAAATCTTTTTTAAAATCGCAGCTCTAATAATCAGAACAGTTAACCTGGTCCCCTGACCTGGTTCCCTGTCTTAAACATGTTATGAAATTTGTTCCAATCCTTGTACCAAATTTCACAACGATGTTTAATATATTCAAAGCACTTTATATATCTATTAATAAAACATACTACGGAGCATTTACATGAAAATCCTAAAACACTCTTTCTTGAAGTGGATCTTTCTTCATGTAAACTTCAAGTCCTTGAATGCTTCCTTCGAATCATCTCATCATGAATAATGGCTCTTTAATAAGCTTCAAAGGACTTCAAGATTCAAGACTTGGTACAAACTCAATTACTGCACACGTAACACAGTTAAGGTACAATATCAAGTACATTACAGAAACAGTACATACTGGTTCCCTACCAGTACATAGCATAATTATTTAAACTGTTTCCTGTATAAAGACAAGTTAGTTTAATATAAAAACTCATGTAAATAATAACTTGTCTAGGGTAACAGTATACTGAAGTCAACTGGTTCCTACCAACTGTTTTAACACTTATGTAGAACCTGTTTCCCTTAGCTGTTTGTCATCATTCAAAACCTAAGGAACCCAATAAATTCCCCCTTTTTGATGATGACAAACATTTTGAAGTTTCTGCACCTGTTATCATACTCAAAATAAAATCGTCAAAAACTTCAAGGACTCGAGACACACTGGAACGAGTCAGTTAAGCCAACTGGTTCCCTAACTAAAGCAGAACAAATAAAATAAAGAGAAAAAAAAAAAAAAAAACTCAAAAACTAAGACTCAAACTACTCAACCTAAACTAGGAACTAGTAAAGACTCTAGGCTTCAACTTCAACTATTTTCCCCCTTTTGGCATCATTAAAAAGATATGCAATAGTAGAATCATATGCACAAGATAATGTGCTAAACCAATCAATGGTACCAACCATTATACAAACAATATGCTGCAAAGATAATCAAGATCAATCAAAATCAAAACAAACCATCAACAGTAATAAAATAGTTTAGTACATACCACGCAAAAGTTAACCAAAAGGACCCAAATCCATAACCAAAAGAAATCTATGGATAGGGTGGAATTAAAAACAGTTCAACATAATCAGTTATTAGAGAAATAATAATAGGAAGGCAGGCATAAACAAGGAAGAACCAAGCTCATTCATCATCCTCATTCTCCTCTTCTTCATCATCTTCCTCGGACTTTTCTGGATCTGTTGCATCCTGGTCCTCCTCTGCCTCATCCTCACTTTCTTCAGTTGTTGGTTCCCCTGCAGCCTGAGCCTCAACTGGAACTGGTTCCTTACTGCTACCAGCAATCTGTTTCTCCACAGCACTCATTCTGATATTAAAGGAAGCAGACAAACCCTCAACCAAACCCATCAACTTATGCAACATTTCCTCCTGAGCCTCCAGCCTCTGTAAGAGAACCGTCTGACCTGCTGGTTCCTCTTTCCTCTTCTTGGCTGGCCTAGGGGTTTCCTCTACTGGTTCCTCATCCCTGAACCTTAGCTCACCAGAGCTGATGTCCAATCCTTTCTGTTTCAGGATTGCTTTGGTGAATACTACAACAGGAACAGTAGATCCACTCAGACTAACATTATTTTCTTTCAAGAGCTTGGTGATATAAGAGCCGTATGGAAGAGAATGGTGAGAGGAATTGTAACTATACATAATATGGTCAATCATAAGAGATGGAAGATTGACCTTAATCTTCTTCATAATCAAGTAAATTAGCACCATTTCCATGATGCGTACCATTCCTCTACCTTGGGCCCTAGGTAATAACATTTTGTTGCAAATGGAATGAAGGACCAGCATTACTGGTTCCTTCAAGTTGACAGTTTTGAATGTTCCAGATTTCTTTGGAACTCTTCCTCCAAACACAAAGTCATGAATGTCATCAGGAGTTATCCCAATGAGTGTTGGCCAACCATCACCAGAGAACTTATCAAACCCATCTCTAGGGACACTCAACAAAACAGACAGGCTAGCTACTGACATATTAACCTCCATACCATTAACAGTTGAACTTAAAGACATATCAGGCTGCTGTTTCAAGTTCAAAAAGAAGGACCTAACACCAGCGGTGTTTGCATCACAGACATTAAATAAGGACATCCATCCTTGGTATTCTAGCAGACTTTTCACTTCATGTAAAGCACGTTCATCAAAGTAACCATCCCCAGTTCTACACCCAGAAAGAACTACTCTAGAGCTTAAGTCAGTGGAACCACCAGAAGGTGATTCTAAGGACATACCTTTTGTTGCCTTTCGTGCTGTTCCTCTTTTTCTTTTGGAACCAGCAGCAGAATCAACGGACTGTTCTTCCAGTACTTCCTCCTTGATCCTCCTCAGAGAAGATCTTGTGGCCCTGCTACGAACCATGGGCTTGGGTGGTTTCTCAGTAGACCCGAGGATTTGTAAATCCTCTTCCCCGCTCACAATTTCTTCCTCTTCCTTTCCACCCTCAGTATCAAAGAATTCCTCTGTGCTTCTGGGCTGTTCCCCTAGTGAAGAGGCTGGTTCCTTCACAATCTTCTCCTCAACCTCAGGGGATTTTGGTAATGGGACTTTTGTGGAAGGTTGGGAAGGTGGGGATTTTGTGGATGATGATGATTTTAGTGATAAGTGTTTTGTTTCAGTGGGTGGTGAAGTATTAGAGACGGTTTTTGGAGATGATGGTTCAGCGGTTATAGAAACAGGTGGAATCGAGGTCTCTTTCACCTTTGATTGTGATGAATTGGAAGCACTGCTCTTCTTCTTGCCTTTCTTCATTGATGTAGCAGTAGCTTTCTTACCCATTGTAAGATTTGAGAGAAGAACAACCAAGAGAAATTGAAGAAGAAGCGAAATTGAACTCGGATGAACAGTGTTTAGGGTACAAGCACGAGAGAGAAGAGAGAAAGAATTGAATGATGTGATGAATGAACTCTGCAATGGGTTAGTGTATTTATATCAACGTTGCACAATTAAGGAAGTTCAAAATTATAGCCGGTTGAAGCAATTAAAACGGAAAGATATGATTGCAAATTTGAAAATCAAAATATGGTAATTATCTTGTTACCATAATTTTATCAACCAACTAAAAAATACGCAATAAGATATATTTGCCTCTTAGATAGGAATTAATAACTGAAATAAGATAAATCTTTCCAAAAAGAATTATCTTATATTAATCTTCCAAAAATATTTTAAATATTTTCGAATGACATATCAGAGCTGAACTGCTGTTCCCTCTTGCTGGTACCTGTACTAAACCAAGTTATGCTGTTTCTAGCTTATCTCAATTCGACATCTCCTGTTTCTTTGCACAACCAATTTTGCAATCCTTTTGAGATCACAAATTAGGTTACATAACATTTGTAAGCCAGCAACATAGTTATATACATAATCAATACAAAAGCATACCTAATCTAGCCAATCATTGAAGGAAATAATTGAAGCCAAAGACTAAAATTTAACTAGACCTAGCATGACCCTTAACTTACAAAACGACTCTCTACACAAAGGCTTAGTGAAGATATCAGCTATTTGATCTTCACTTTTACAGAACAACACTTCAACCAATCCTTTTTCCACATTGTCTCTTAAAAAATGATGCCTTATTTCAATGTGTTTGGTTTTGGAGTGTTGAACGGGGTTCTTAGAAATATTAATAGCACTGGTGTTATCACAAAATATAGGAACACTTTCATAAATAACACCAAAATCTTTCAGCTGGTTCCTTATCCACAGTAGCTGGGAACAGCATGAAGCTGCTGCAATGTATTCTGCCTCTGCTGTGGATAAGGCTACTGAATTTTGCTTTTTAGAACCCCACGAGATTAGACAAGAGCCAAGGAAGTGTGCCATACCTGATGTGCTCTTTCTATCCACAAGGAAACCAGCATAGTCTGCATCTGTATATCCAACCAGGTTGATGGTACTGCCTTTGGGGTACCACAAGCACAGATCTGCTGTTCCCACAAGATACCTAAGTATCCTTCTAACAGCTTTCAAGTGAGATTCTTTTGGATTACTTTGAAACCTAGCACACAATCCAACAGAAAACACAATGTCAGGTCTACTAGCTGTTAGATAGAGAAGAGAACCTATCAGTCCTCTATAAAGAGAGGCTTCAACATCTTTTCCCTTAAGATCAGCATCTAATTTAGCAGATGTGGGAACAGGTGTATCATAAGCTCTACTGTTCTCCATGCCAAACTTTTTCAGCAATTCTTTTAAGTACTTTTGTTGATGGATCATGATTCCATCATTTGTTTGCTTGATTTGCAGCCCTAGGAAGAATCCTAGTTCACCCATCATACTCATTTCAAATTCACTCTGCATCAAATTAGCAAACTCATCACACAAAACTTTATTAGTAGCACCAAATAAAATATCATCAACATAGATTTGTACTACAATCAAGTGTTTCCCTTTGGTTTTGATAAATAAGGTTTTGTCTACTGTTCCCCTCTTATACTCATTTTCCATCAAGAAAGTGGACAACCGTTCATACCAAGCTCTTGGAGCTTGTTTCAATCCATACAAAGCCTTGTCCAATTTATATACATGTTGGGGGAACAGCACATCTTCAAAACCAGGAGGCTGTTCCACATACACTTCTTCCTTCAGGTAACCATTAAGGAAGGCAGTTTTCACATCCATCTGAAACAGCTTAACGTTCATGTGAGCAGCATAAGCAATTAAAACCCTAATAGCCTCAAGCCTAGCTACTGGTGCAAACGTCTCATCATAGTCAATTCCTTCTTGTTGATTATACCCTTGCACCACTAGTCTTGCTTTGTTTCTGACTATAGTACCAAGGTCATCTAACTTATTTCTAAAGACCCATCTAGTACCAATGACTGATCTTTCTTTGGGACGGGGAACCAGGTGCCAGACCTGGTTCCTCTGAAATTGATTCAATTCATCTTGCATAGCTAATACCCAATCAGGATCAGTCAAAGCCATCTTATAGTCAGTAGGCTCTACATTAGACAGGAAGGAATAGAAAGCACAAAAGTTTTGAAAAACACTTCTTCTCGTTTGAATCCCTTTATTAATATCACTAATTATTTGATCAGTGGGATGAGAAGATTGATATCTATAAGATCTAAAATTTACACCATTTTGTGCTTCTAAATTAGGTTGGGAACCAGCATAATCATGAATCTCTTCTTCTACTGAAGAACCAGGAGGATTCACATTCATGCTATTTCCTTTATCATTGCTTACCTCAGGTTCAGAGGTGGTTCCTTCTACTGTTCCCCCTAAACTCATTACCTGTCTATTGTTTGTGGAACCATCAGGACTTGGTTCACTTTCTGAATCCTCGTTGCCACCATTTCCTTCTCTAGGTACATCATCATTGTTATCAGGTGGAGTATTTGGTATACCTAGATTTGCTTGCTCGTCATCTGAGGGACCAGCAGCCTGGTTCCCCGTAAAGTCCATTAGTCCAATTTCTTCATCAGGTTGTACCTGCGCATTCTCAGAAGACATATTAAATTCATCAAAGATAACATGAATACTCTCCTCTACACAAAGAGTCCTTTTATTAAAGACTCTATATGCTTTACTGTGAGAAGAATATCCAAGAAAGATCCCCTCATCACTCCTAGGATCAAATTTATCAAGCTGGTCCTTCCCATTGTTATGAATGAAACACTTACATCCAAAAACACGAAAATAAGAAATATTGGGCTTTCGACCTTTAAGGAGTTCATAAGGAGTTTTATTTATCTTTGGTCTAATGAGACCTCTATTTAAAATATAGCAAGCAGTGTCAACAGCTTCACCCCAAAATCTCTTAGGAAGACCACTTTCAATTAGCATC
The DNA here is from genome assembly GCA_026401315.1 of Dysphania ambrosioides. Classification (NCBI taxonomy): domain Eukaryota; kingdom Viridiplantae; phylum Streptophyta; class Magnoliopsida; order Caryophyllales; family Amaranthaceae; genus Dysphania; species Dysphania ambrosioides. The sequence goes on along the minus strand of CM048670.1, from coordinate 12,828,152 downwards.
GTTCTGGCCATCTCCTCAAGAGTTCTATTTTTTCTTTCTACAACACCATTTTGTTGAGGTGTTCTAGGGGCTGAGAAGTTGTGACTTACTCCATGTTCCCTACAATAATCAACAGAGTTAGCATTATCAAATTCAGTACCATGGTCTGATCTTACCGAGACCAGCTTATGAGTGAGCTGGTTCTCCACTTGTTTCACCAATGTTACCCATTCTTCAAACGTTTCATCCTTTGTGTGTAACATCATCACCCAAGTGTACCTGGAATAATCATCAACCATAACACAGACATATCTATGACCTCTTCGACTTTGTACTCTCATAGGACCACACAAATCAATGTGTACAAGTTCGAAGGGCCTGCTGGTACTCATAACTGTTTTAGGCTTAAAAGAAGTTTTGACCTGTTTCCCCCTTACACATTCAGAACAAACTTTATCAGCTTCGTACTTAATGTTAGGAAGACCTACCACTAAGTCACGTGCTTTAAGTTTGTTTAGAAGTGTTAGGCTAGCATGTCCAAACCTCTTATGCCAAATCCATTGATTATTATCAGAAACAGCTCTCAAACAGATGGACTTGTCTTGAGGAATTTTATCTAGGAAGGTAGTGTAAACATCATGCTTCCTGGTTCCCTCACATACAAGTTCTCCTGTTTGTGAGTTAACTATATGACAAAGATTGGCTTGAAACTCGACTCTATTGCCTTTGTCACATAATTGAGAAATACTCAAAAGATTATGTTGCAAGCCTTCAACATAATATACATCGTCTATAGCATGAGAAAGTGTCTTACCAACCTTACCTAAACCAGTGATGGTTCCCTTACTATTATCTCCAAAGGTGACACTTCCTCCATCAAAGGCCACTAGTGAAAGGAATTGATCTTTATCCCCGGACATATGTCTTGAGCAACCACTGTCCAAATACCAATAGGTGTCTCCTTTCACTCTAGCCTGCAAGAGCAAATCAAACATTAGATTTAGGAACCCAAACAGACTTGGGTCCCTTTTCAACAACATTTACATTTTGTTGATCTTTTCTTATCCAAACATATTTAACATTCTTGCTGTTCTTATTAGCACTAAACCTCTTAGCTGGACATTCATGAATCTTATGTCCATTCTTACCACAATGAAAACACACATGCATCTCTTTAGTCATGACATACTTACCTCGTTGGTATTCTTTGATCCAGGTGGTTTCTCTGGGAGACCAGTTAGTCCTGGTTCTCTGTCTAGTATAACCAAGACCAGCCTTTCCTCTGTTTCCTCTCGATAAAGTCAGATGATTTAAGGATTCTTTAGCATTCAATAATTTGTCCATATGTCTATGACTATCATTAAGTTCCTTTTCTCTAGTTTCAAGTGTCTTAGTCAACAATTCGTTTTTCTCTTTAAGAAAATCAAAATTACCTTTTAAAACTTCGAATTGTTGATTAAGCTTTGAAACCATATTGTCAATAGACATGTCAACAACCACTGGGTGCTTGTCCTTTTTCAATTGATTGATTTCCGCATGCAAATAACAAATATCACTTTCATATTTATCAATCATATTACTGACTTCTATACTGGTTCCAGTAGGGGAAACAGTGAGCTGAGCAGTTTTAAGTGAAGCAATTTCTTTGTGAGAATTTTCAAGGTTAGAAGCTAGTATTTCAAAAGCCTCCAACAAAGAGTTTCTACTACACGAATTTGCTTTACTCACAACTGCTGAAAGATCAAGAGCTTCATTAGTAGTTGATAAGTCTCTGGGGAACCAGGAGGTCAGATCTTCTTCACCGTCACTTGAGTAATCAGGTTTAGAAGATCTTGTCCTTTCTAGTTCCACCTTACACTTGTCCAACTCAACTTCTAGTTCTGCCACTTGATCTTTGAGCTCATGGCACACACCTTCTAAGTGATCACAACTAGCAATAGCAATTTCACATTTACTGCGTTTTTCTTTTAAATCTCTTTTGCAAGTTATGTATGTTTCACTTAGCTTATAACATTCATCTAACAAAGAGTTTATACATGCAAGCAAGTTATCTCTATCATATTCAAGCATATCTTCTCTAATTTGTTCTAAACTTACCTTGCGTTCAAGTAGTACATCCTTCTTTGCCATAAGACATTTTTCGAGTGTGCTGGTTCCCCCTCTGGTTCCTGGACCAGTGCTGTTCTCCTCGATGTTTGTGAAGGCAGTTAGGCAAACATCCGAGTTAGGTGATCCTCCTTCATCTTCTGATCCTGAGTCAGTGTCTCCCCACATGGAAGCTATCATGGCATTCTTGTATGCTCGTTTATCTACGGTCTTAGACTGTTTGTCATTCCATTTAGGGCAATCTCGAATAAGATGTCCTTTTTCTCCACATTTGAAGCAACCTGAAGAAGAGGAAGAGTTAGACTTTTTAGAATTTTTAAAATTCTTACCTTTGAAGTTTCTCTTTTGATCACGAAGAGATTTTTCAAATCTCCTTGCAATCATGCTGATCTCATCTTCTTCTTCTTCTACTGTTCCCTTCAGTGCAATGCCTCTAGCTGGTTCCTTCTCGGACTTGGAGTCAATCAGCATCTCATGAGTCATGAGGGAACCAATCAGCTGTTTCAGAGACAATGTAGACAGATCTTTTGCTTCATACACTGCTGTTACCTTAGCTGTCCAAGCATCTGTTAAACTACGCAAAATTTTTCTCACAAGATCTTCGTCAGAAAAACTTTTACCAAGTGATCTAAGATCATTAACAATAGTCATAAACCTACGAAAGCAATCATTGATTTTCTCATTTTTGTTCATAGCAAATAATTCATATTTAGACATGATTAAATCAATTTTAGACCGTTTTACCTCGCTGGTTCCCTCAAACGCAAGTTCAAGGGTGTCCCATATCTCCTTAGCACTACTACATCCAGAGATACGGTTTGTTTCAGTCTCACCTATTGCTTGTTGTAGTATAGACATTGCCTTGGCATTCTTCTCCAGCAATTTGTAATCAGCCGTGTCCAACTCACTGTCCTTTTTAGGTACCTGGTTCCCCTCGGCATCTTTCTTGAGGATGACATTTGGACCGTTCTTAACTACGAGCCAGCATTCATAGTCAATACCCATGATAACATTCCTAATTCTATTTTTCCACCAAGCATAATTATTTCCATTAAACTTGGGAGTCTTGTTGTCATAACCGATTGCACTATGTTCTTGAGTACTCATTCTTAACTCCTCTAGATGTTACTCTTTCGAGAAGCTTAGGCTCTGATACCAATTGAAGGTTCTATGGGCACTCAAGAGGGGGGGGTGAATTGAGTGTTTAGCAATCGTTGGTAAATTTTAACTCTTTTCGGATTATGGTTAAGGAACCAGTTGTGCTGGTTCCCTTGAGCAGCGGATTAAAAGCAAAACAATAAAGAACACAACGATTTAACGAGGTTCAGCCAACTCTGGCCTACGTCCTCCTATCCTAAGTCCTTTATTAATCTACTCCGAAAAACAAAGACAAAGAGCACTCTGCTGTTCCCTACTCCGGGACCAGCAACCCCACACTCTACTCCGAGTATGCTAAAGACCTACACTCGTAAGTCCTAAACGTGTTTGAACTCACAAACACTCACCTAGCCTTCAGCCCCCTTGCCAAAGACTCACGTTACAATGATCAACACTCTCTAAATGATCAAACTCTTTAATAAGTGAAAATAGAGAAACTTATTTAATCTAAGATGCTCGTGTATATGAAATATCAATAGACTTAGTGCTTTTCTCTCAATGTATTGCTTCTTAATAATGTGTGAGAGAAGTGATTGATTATTAGTTAAACAGATCCTATTTATAACCCTTAAGTAACCGAAACCCTAGTTACCAAAAATCATGCCAAAAAGATAAACATGACTTTAGGTAAGTATTTATCCTAAATTGATTTTATTATAAGATAAAATCAATCTAAGATAATTACTCTAGAATTTAGGTAACTTAAAAGATTATATCAAATCAGTTGATAGCTGTCAAAATATTTTCCAAAACTTAATTTTCGAAATAAAATCTTTTTATAAAATCTTTTTTAAAATCGCAGCTCTAATAATCAGAACAGTTAACCTGGTCCCCTGACCTGGTTCCCTGTCTTAAACATGTTATGAAATTTGTTCCAATCCTTGTACCAAATTTCACAACGATGTTTAATATATTCAAAGCACTTTATATATCTATTAATAAAACATACTATGGAGCATTTACATGAAAATCCTAAAACACTCTTTCTTGAAGTGGATCTTTCTTCATGTAAACTTCAAGTCCTTGAATGCTTCCTTCGAATCATCTCATCATGAATAATGGCTCTTTAATAAGCTTCAAAGGACTTCAAGATTCAAGACTTGGTACAAACTCAATTACTGCACACGTAACACAGTTAAGGTACAATATCAAGTACATTACAGAAACAGTACATACTGGTTCCCTACCAGTACATAGCATAATTATTTAAACTGTTTCCTGTATAAAGACAAGTTAGTTCAATATAAAAACTCATGTAAATAATAACTTGTCTAGGGTAACAGTATACTGAAGTCAGCTGGTTCCTACCAACTGTTTTAACACTTATGTAGAACCTGTTTCCCTTAGCTGTTTGTCATCATTCAAAACCTAAGGAACCCAACACCAATAACCCCTCTTAAAAACTCTTCTTCATCAATCACTATAGCCTCATTCTCACCCATCAAAACCCTCATATTTTTACCTTTTACTCGGCTACTACCACCCTCATCAGTCTCTTTTATCGAATGCTACTTCCTAATTACAGCAATACATGACCTTTTGTTTCATTCCATTACCATTTTAATCCATTGAACAAACAAACACAATGCCCCTAACACGAAACCCATAGTCTAATCAAAACGCCCCTAATACGCAATGCCCATATATTAATCCATTAAACAAACAAACAAATAAACATACATATATGCACAATTACAAATTAAATAAATAAAAGAAAAAAAGAATTGAAACCTAATACCTTGAAGAAGGCAAAACGCGTGAGACGAAGAGATAGGGGGAGGAGACGACGAACTACACGACGGCGGTATAGAAGAATCAACGTCAATATTGGGGCAAAAGAACACAAAGAGATGTAGTTAGGGAATAAGAGAGCAAGTACACAAAGGATTACGGAGAATGATGGCGCAAAAACACAACTAGAGGAAGTACTGAAGAGAAATGCGAACACGAAGAGAAATAAACTAAAGAAAAAGCCGGTGGTTTTAATTTAAAGAAGCAATATGCGGCGGGTGTTGACTAAAACGCCGTAAATTAATTCAAGAATTCAATTAATATGCGACGGTTTAACCCTAATACGCCGCGTATGATTATGTCTAGGTATTAATATGCGGCGATTGTTCAATAATATGCCGCATATTAGCGAGTTCTCTAATTAATTTGCAGCATTTTTGGTATCACGCCGTAAATCCGTAGCCGCAATTGATTATTATTTTATTAGTGATATATGGCTTTATCGTCCGAGGAAGTTATGAGTTGTATTAAGTTGCATTCTAAAATACCTATAGTAATTCCAGGAGTTGAATTTTCATCAAACTAATAGAATTTGAAATGGGTGACTTAGATGTGATCTTAGGTATGGATTGAAGATTATTTTAGTCTTTTAAATAAAGAAATATGTGTAGAAGGGCTATCATTTATACCTAAGTAGTGTTCAAGAAATTCAGGAAGTAGAAAATGGAAATAAGTAAGAGATTTCAGTTATTTGTGAATTTTCGAACACTTTTCCAAAAGATATTTCAATAATGCCTCTACTTAAAGATGTTGAGTTTACCATAGATCTAGTACCTAGAACCAGACTGATCTCTAAGGCCCATATAAGATGACACTAGCTAAATTAAAAGTGTTAAAGACTCGATTGGATGATATGTTAGATAAAGGCTATATTAGGCCTAGTTTGTCACCTTGGTGAGCCCAAGTGTTGTTTGTCAAGAAGAAAGATGGAAGTTCAAGGTTATACATTAAATATAGAGAATTGAAATAATAAATACCCACTTTCAAGGATAGATGACCTATTAGATCAATTTAAAGAGGCTGGAGTATTTTCTAAGATTGATTTGAGGTCTAGATATCACTAGTTGAGGATTGCCAAGTGAGATATCCTAAAGAGTGTGTTTAGAACCTGTTATGAACACTATGAATTTACAGTAATGCCATTTGGGTTGACCTATGCACCAGCGGTGTCCATGGATTTGATGCACTAAATCTTTAGGCCTTACTTAGATAGGTTTGTGGTTGTTTTTATTAATGATATTTTGGTGTATTCAAGGGATAAGGATGATCATAAAGAACATTTTTGGGACATGTGATATCTAAGGAAGATGTATTTTTGGATCCAGCAAAGGTTAAAGCACTAAGTGAATGGCCAACACCGAAGAGTGTATCAGATATTCAAAGTTTTTTGGGATTAGCAGGCTATTATCAGTGATTTGTGAAGGACTTTTCGAATATATCTAGATCCATGGCCATCCATTAGAAAAAGATGATGTGAATCTAGGTATTGAATTCTTAATCCATACAAAGGGATGGAACTAGATATCAAACCCTCTAAAGGTAAGCACCAAAGGTTTAAAATATAGGGCAAAAGTTTGAGAATTGATTAAAGCAAAGCACCCTAAATTCATACACTTCCTCATGTGAATCTAAAGATTTAAGCACCAATTCACAACTCTTTATTACACCCAAAGAAAAACAATAAACTCTCTAAGTTTATTGAAGAATACAAAGAAAAGAATCTCCAAATCTGATTTTTCCAAGCTTGGGTGCACATCTATTTATACCCATAGCTTGAAAGTTTCAATCATATTATGACTAGGTATCCTACTTCTAAAAGGACTCCTAATAACCAATAGGATAATGCCACCTATTTATTACATAATCCTACTAAAACTCTAACACTATCTTATCTTAATTAGAATTTTATCCTACCTAAAAAGATAAAATTATAAATTAACTACTCTAAACCTATTTTATTTAAAGTAAAACACTAAATATCTAATCACATGTGTGTAGCCATGTCCATACCCATGCCATGTCACTTGAGTTGTAATAAAGCACCGACAAGATGTAATAAGCACCGTTCAATGTAATAAGCACCTCCCCTTGTCTTAAAATTTTTCCTCTTTGGTCAAAATTTTCAATCTTCGAAAATTACTCCAAGATTTTAGCTTTTAATCAAGGCCTTCCATCATTCATCACCTCCATGGCTTCCACACATTATAAAATCATAAAACCTGAAAAAGGAAAGTTCAAAAACACACCTATGCCTAAAATGAGAAAAACCCTATCAAAATGGGAGAAAACTCATAGGCAAAACCAACTTATTCCCCATGTCCACCACTCCTCATTCACATTTGTATGTTATCATGCACATGCAAATGTTCCCCTTTGATGCACTTAGAAGATTCGTGTCTCCATAAGCCAACAAATCTCCCATGGTAGAATCAGTCTTTGAAGGTTCAATCAATCCTTTGAAGTTGACATCCTCTATCATATCAAAAGAAGTGTAGGTTTATATGGACTCTAGAGTGTGAAGAGGCGTTTCAAACCTTAAAAGATAAGTTAACATCAGTACCAGTCTTAGTCTTACCAGATAGGAGTAATAAATATGAGGTCTATAGTGACGCATCCAAGTTTTGGTTAGGTTGTGTATTGATGCAAAAAATTAAGGATTATAGCCTATGCCTTTAGGCAATTGAAATCGTATGAGGTTAATTATTCGACTCATGATTTGGAGCTAGCAGCAATAGTTTTTGCCTTGAAAATTTGGAGATATTATCTTTACGGAGTAACTTAAAGGATCTATATTGATCATAAGAGTTTAAAGTACATTTTCACTTATAAGGAGTCAAATACGAGGCAAAGGAGACGGTTGGAACTTATCAAATATTATGATTTGGAGATTCAATATCATGAAGGGAAAGCGAATGTTGTGGCAGATGAAATGAGTAGGAAGTCTAAACATTCGGGAAATGCAATGATTTTGCCTGATCAGTTATGTATAGAATTCTAGAAAATGAACTTAGAGGTAGTGGAACAAGAAGGAGTATAATAATGCATTAATGTTATTGGAATCCAGCCATCTATTTATGATGAGATTTGAGAAAGCTAACCGAAAGATGAAAAATTGGAAAACATCAAAGAAAAAAATCAGGGAAGGACATACCCTAGACTTTACGATCGCTGATTAGGAAGATTTTGTAAGGAAATATAAAGAATAGATTGATGGAAGAAGCTCATAGTTCACCTTACTCTATACATCCTGGTGGAGATAAGTTGTATAAGGACATGAAGAAAACATTTTGGTGGCCAAATATGATAAAGTAAGTAGTCGAATTTGTGGATAGATGTCTTACTTATCATAAGGTAAAGAATGAGCATAAGCGTTTGCAAGGTAAGGTTCAACCATTGAAAGTTCCTAGTTGGAAATGGGATTCGATATTGATAGATTTTGTAGAAACTCAGCCTAGAACAAAGGTCGGTAATGATACTATTTGGGTGGTTGTGGATAGACTCACAAAGACTGTCGTTTTCATACCCATGAAGAGCACCCGGACAATGAACCAATTAGGAAAAGTTTATATGAAATTTGTGGTAAAGTACCATAAACTTTGGAAGATATGTTAAGAGCATGTGTTATATCAAGGGTCGTGAACTTTTCTTACAATAATAGTTATCATGCTAGTAGTGGAATGACACCTTTCGAGACACTTTATGGAAGAAAGTGTAGGAATCTGGTGTGTTATAATGATATAATTGAAATTGTAATACTTTATGGAAGAAAGTGTAGGATTTGGACCTGCCTAATGAACTAGAGAGAGTGCACAACGTATTTCACATATCTCAATTGAGAAAAATTTACCGGATCCGAGTCATGTGTTACGTCTTAAATCAATAGAAATGGAACAAAATTTGACTTATGAAGAAAGACTTGTTTGAACCTTGAATAGCAAGGTAAAAAGCACCAGAAACAGAGATGTAAAAATAGTAAAAGTGTTATGGTCAAATCATGAGACCGAAGAGGCAACTTGCATTGGGAGGCATAGGATGAAATGATGAAAAAATATCCGGACTTATTTTCTAAGGTAAGTAGTCAAGTCACGAGAACGTGACTTCCTTTTAAGGAGGGTAGAATGCGATAGAGTTTCTCACTTTGCCATTTTAAAGACATACAAGAGTCAATTATATAAGTTACATGAATTACTTGCATATGTCACGTGCATTGCATTCAAAAATTTCATTAAATGTTTTCAAGTTTTAAGGACAAAACTTCTTTTAAGAGGGGTAGACTATAATACCCCATATTTTAGAAATTATATTAAAAACTTTATATGTTAAGTTTTATTTAAAATTAAATGTACATTATATATTAGCATTTTAAATAAAATTATTTTAAGAATGTTTTAGTAAAATTAAATAATTTAAAAAGTCTTTTGGCCCAATAATAATTATGGACTGCCATTTATATATTATATTTTATAATTTTATTAAAAAAATTATTTAATTTCATTAATAAATATTTAATTCCTCAATTATTCCATTAAATTCCCAAAAAAGCCTTTCAAAATATCCCAATTAAAATCCCAAGTATCCACTTTTATTATAGAATATTCTAGAAGATTTTAAAATATTATTCTTAGAAAAAAATCAGTTAATATATTTATAAAGATTATTTTTTTAATTTAAAACCTATTATATTAAGAATAGGATACATTTACCAAAAAATTAAAAAATTAAAAAATTAAAAAATTAAAATTGACCATATCTAATCATGGCCAGATGCCATGATTAGTATTTTAAAAAAAATTAAAATTATTTTTATATTATTTTATCCTAATTTAAATGATAGTTTTAGTTGAAAAGATAGTTTTAATTTAAAAAAAATAATATATTTTCTATAAAGAAAAATGAAAATAAATTCTAACCTTATCATATCCTTTTTCTATGAATGATATTTAAAAATTTATTATTATTATTAAATTTTATCTTTTTTAACTAGTTCTAATTGGTTTGTTTTGAATTAAATGATTTTAATTGGTTAAATTATTTAATAATTAAATTATTTTAAAAAAAATAGATTTTTATGAAATTTTAGAGGATAATTATCATTTTAAATTCATATTTATCTTTTAGTATTTTTAAATTCTAAAATTTATCCTAGTTTCTACTATAAATAGACCCTTTAAACTCACATAATAATAATTAAACCCTTTTTACTTCTCTAAAACTTTCACCCTCTCTCTATAGTCTCTCTCTCCATCCCTTCGGCTACCTTGCACCACCATCAACCACCGTGAGCCTCCTCTTTTATCTAACTCTTTTAATTGTTTTACAAATTATTTAGTTTTTAAAACTATTTCTAAGTTTAATTAAAGTTTTAATATTTTATGCATATTATTGTATTTCATTATGTTGATTAGTTCATGTTAATTAATAGGAATATCATCTTGAATTTTAGTAGGAAGTTTCTAGGAAATACTAGAATTTAAGGTACATATACGTGTTAAATCTTTTTATGTGCAATTAAATGTTTTGTTGAATTATATTGTATTAAGATATTTTTATTATGTATTTTGCTAAATAAATTATAATTTGAATTTTATCCATGCGCCATTTTTTTATATATGTATATATATGGTTATTTATTTGAAATTCCAATTTAAAAAAAAAGTGATGATATACATTTATCTTATTTTATTTAATATGTATCATGTTTCAAAAGGGCCGAATGACATTTGAAATTTAATAATTTTCAATGAGCTTTAATAATTAAAGTAAGGTATTTTTTATTTAAAGGAGTTATAAAAGGAGAGTTATTATTATTATTATTATTATACATTACCGCTTGATTTCATAATCAATAAGGGTTCATGCTTATTATTATTATTATACATTACCGCTTGATTTCATAATTAAGAAGGGTTCATGCTTATTATTATTATTATTATTATTATTATTATTATTATTATTATTATTATTATTATTATACATTACCGCTTGATTTCATAATTAAGAAGGGTTCATGCTTATTATTATTATTATTATTATTATTATTATTATTATTATTATTATTATTATTATTATTATACATTACCGCTTGATTTCATAATCAAGAAGGGTTCATGCTTCAAAGTCCACTTATTGGCAAATAAAAGAAAACTCCAAGGATAGATCCGTGATGGGATAACTAACTCTGGGGGTGTGGACACTTAGGATCAAAGACGGGATATAAGAAGAGAAAATTATTTTTAGTAAGTGTTTTAATAATTCCATTTGTATTGGATTATTATAAAGGAAGGTTTGAAGTTTATTAATATATAAGAAGGCAATTTTGAAATAAAGGAATTTAAAAGTCAAAGTATTTCTTTTAGCATGTATACGTACATAGTGTTTATACTGACAGGTATTTTCCTATTTGTTTTGGTTCGCCCTACTTATCATTTATGGTGAGTAGGTTTTCATGAATAAATGTACATGGGAGCATTACATCAAGGGGCACATACTAGTTAGGAGTTTTTATAACTTTTCTTAATCAACTTTTGTACCTTTGGATAATCAAAATTATAATTATTTTTTTATAAATAAATCAAGTTTTTCTTCTACTGCAATATAGTAATTAGTTAGCACAGCTGAAGCGTGGTAACACGTGGAGGTAATACCCCTAAGTTACTAAAATTACTATCACTATTATTATGTAAGTAATTTAGGGGTGTTACACTAAGTGACGCCGCGTATTAATCATTAATATACGACGGTTTTAGGCTAAGTGACTCCGCATATTAATGATTAATATGCGGCGGTTCTAGCTAGGTGATGCCGCATTTAATGATTATTATACGGCGTATTTTTTTATGCTGCAAATTAAATAGATTAATTTGCTGCTATCCGAATTGCTGCTAGCCTTTTCTACTAGTGGAGATTGAAGCTTCCCTAGTGTCATTGTCTGAGCACCATTTTTGCTATGGGTGTGTGCGATAGTAATGGTACCCCTTTTATGGAGATTTATTGGTATTTATGGATGGTAAAAGAATGAAAATAAATATAAAACTTGAGGTCTAATAAGGGTTTTGAAACAGTCATGTTCCATACCATGTGTTATGTTCGAGGATTTAATGAAATCCTTAACAATTCTGAAAATAGGGTGGGTGTTGAGAAGGGATAACCGAATACGAGAGTTTTGTAATGCTATAGATGATTATGCATTAAGGGATTTGGGGTACACGGGCAATAAGTTTACTTAGCAAAGGGGTAGGAGGGTGGAAACAATGATTAGGAAAAGGTTGGATAGATTTCTTGGGGATAGTAATTAGTATACAAAATTCCCACATTATAGTGTGAGACATTTATCAAGGATAGCATCGGACCATGCTCCCATTTGTTTGGAAACCGAAGCTAACAAGATGTTTAGGAGGAAGGATAGATGGTTTCGGTTTGAAGCACTTTGGCTCTCAAATGATGAATGCGGTGAAGTTGTTAAGGCAATGTGGAGTGCTGGGAAAATAAACAGGTGCATGAACGATTGTTGCTATATGATAATGGGTTGAAAAGGTGGGTATCTTCAAATTTTAGTGACATAAAGAAGAAAATTAGGAAGTGTGATGAAAAGTTGAGGGTTGCTCAAGGGGGACGAGTGGATGGTAGGATGTTAGAAAATTATGAGCGGTTAGCGTTTAATTTGCAGGAGTTCTAGAGGCAAGAGGAAACGTATTACTATGCTAGATCAAGAGTAAATGAAATAAGGGATGGTGACAAAAACACAGATTATTTTCATAAGAAAGCTAGTCAACGACGGAATAGAAATATGTCTGGAATTTTTGATGTGGAGGGTCGATGGCATGAGAAGGAAGAGCTATTCACTTCTGATAATCATGAGGGTACTGAGGAGGCAATAGCAGGTTTGAATCCAATGGTTACTCAGGACATGAATGAGGCTCTGGATGCAAATCCTACTCTTGATGAAATTAAGGCGGTTTTATTCCAAATACACCCAAAGAAGGCTCCGGGTATGGATGGTATACATGCTTTATTTTTTCAAAAATTTTGGCATAATACCGGTGTGGAAATTATAAGGATGGTGTGTAGTTGGGGGAATGGTTCTGTTGATCTAAAGCATATTAACAATGCATGCATTGTGTGTTAATACCGAAGTGTAATGAGCCAAAGCATATGAAAGATTTTAGGCCTATTAGTTGCTGTAACGTGGTCTATAAAATAATATCAAAAATGATGTCTAATAGGCTAAAACCTTTCCTACACAAATATTATCACAAAAAATCAAAGTGCTTTTATATCGAGTCAATTGATTACTAATAATGTCATGATTGGATACAAGATTTTTCATTATATGAAAAGGGTGGGGTAATATCATGGAACGATTGCTTTAAAATTAGATATGAGTAAGGCCTATGACAGAGTAAAATGGAAGTTTCGTGAGATAGGTGATGGTGAAGTTGGGTTTCTTGGAATGTTGGATCAATCGAATTATTGATTGTATTTCTAGTGTATCTTTTGCTTTCAAGGTGAATAATGAAGTTGCGGGGTTAGTGATTCCGGCTAGGGGTTTGAGACAAGGCGACCCCATCTTGCCCTGTATGTTCTTATTGTGTGCAGATGCTTTTTGTAGTGTTTCCCCAAAGGTTTCTCATCTATTTTTTACTAACGACAGTTTATTATATACAAAAGCAACTCTCTAGGATTGCTCCATAGTAGCTGAGATTAACCTACCTCAATGATATACATCGAGGACCCTTTCAATTCAATCTCTTTTCTTTTTTGTTTTAGTCTAATCCATATCCATTCACCATCCATCTTAGGTCCTAATGGTGTTCATCCAATCAAGGGCCTAAGATTGGATCTTTTTTTTGTGATGATTGTACAAGATGCAAATCTCCATCTACATGAAAACTTTATTTCAAATTTAAGCAACTTTTGGTTATCATTAATCAACAAAAGAGACATTATCATTAATGCTCTCTTCTAATTAACTCCAAAATTCTTTACTTTATGTCTCCTTCACCTATGATGTGATAGATTAAGAGCAATTTCTTCATTTACTAGGTCAAGTCTCAAGATCATAACTTTGAGCACCATATTCAAATATCCATCCTCATGGATAAGTCTCCTCTTAATTTCTCAAGTAATCTCCCTCCCCTTTTATCTTTATTTATTATAATCCATTTACATTATGAAAAGTTTCTTTCTTTATTTTTTTGGTCTATGATGAAGATATTTGGACATTTCCATTCTCTCTAGACTTATTAAAATTTTAAGCCTTTTTGAAGTGTTATCATAATTCAAAAATTCTTACTTTGGGACTTTGAGAAACCTCATAGTCAAATATATATGAACATATCACGTATTGATTAAGTAGAAATATATCATCTCATGGATTTCACTAAATGACTCTACCTCAAAATAAAAGATAGATTTAACTTTTTTATTTTTATTTTTAAATGGAGGAGTATATATACTTTATGTTGCCACTTTTAAAAAAAAATCTCAAGGGGAAGCTTGCAACTAGTAACTACTTCGTGTTATAGGGGCTAAAATGTTCAAAGGGTCTAAGAACCCAACTAGGTTTCAGGAAGTGGTGGACACAGGGTTGGTTCGGGCGAGTAGGGTCAGGCCATCCACCAGGCCGGGTACCAAGATCAGACCAGTCCTTGGGACGGGTCGATTAGGGCTGGGATTGGGGATCCGAATTCATACCAAATTGAACATAAATGAAAATCGAATCGAACCAAATTACGAACTAAATCAAACCGAATTCACAAATCAAATCAAATCGAATTCAGGAATCGAATCGAGTTTAAGATTTGAATCGAAATAAATTAAATATCGAATTTACGAATCGAATCGAAATAAATTTCATACAAATACATTTAGAAATAAGAATAAATGAATTGTGTTGAATGTAATTAAACGTTTGTATTCACGAATCTCATAATGACATTCGTTGTAAACTTTTATATGCACCTAATCACTTTCATTTTTCATTTATTTTGTCAATAATTACATATTCATTAAGCTAATAAATCTTTTTATATATACCTAATTACATTAATTTTTTTTTCATATTCATTACATATTATTATATTAATGTAATTAGCTAATTATATATTTACTTATAATCTATAATCATATTAATTTATTTAATCAATAAGTTTTGGGGGTGGGGGAGAGAAGAAAGGGCTTACACTTAATTTTGGAAATCAAAATTTAATTACATAATTAAATATTGATTTTCAAATTTAAGTTGCCTACGTATCCCAAAGGAATCGAAGCCCACATAGTTCTATTATGTACCTTGTGGGGTGCCTAGCTAGCGGTGGTCCTTGAACCTCCTTCACCTGCGCCATCGCTTCCTTCACTTGTGTCCATTTTCATCCAAGGATCGTCTTCGTCATTGTCATCTTCTCTCTATCTTTGGGTCTTACGCTTGATCCCAATCCTTCTTACAGACACATATTTGATGCTCTCGGGGGATTAGCGGGATCTCTTCTTGTCGATGACTCTTCTACCTGCACTAAAAGTATAATGGAATAAATGGAGGAGGCGGGAATTGCAAGGATATCCTTTGCGCTTATCGCCAAAACAAGAAAAATTGCCTTTCATGATCACACCACCCCTTAATAATGGAGAAACTATCATCAGTTTCATGTTGGTAGGAAAGATACTCGTAAATAACATAAATTGGAGAAGAGGATGATGAAGAAGAAACCCATTTTTTTAAAAAAATTCCATTAAGTGCTGGCATGAATCTTATACTGAATCTTCCGCTAAACCAAATAAAACATTTTTACACCTCTCTATAAACTCATGGATGTCATAGGTTAGACCTAGAGTACTATAGGTAAAACTCTAACACATTCTCTTAACCCCGGGATCTAGAGTAACCGTTATGTCGTATATGATGGGAATTTTCCTAAAGTAAGCATACCACTTACTTAGCATACTAGTAAGAAACTCACTAATCCGTGGGACATTAAACTTCTTGATAATAGTGTTAACAATGCTAACACAATCTAATATAACTAAATGAATGTTACGGTCATAAACGTATAAGAAAATCTTGGTTTCATGGTTAAAGGATGCTAGAATGTCATGAATAAACATAGCGATAGTCCACTAGGAATCTATAATAAGTTCATCGAGATTCGATTGAGTTTCGTTATAGAGAATGGTCAAAAACTCATGGTACTTAATGGTATCCATTAAAACAATATATGTGGAGTTCCAACGGGTTAGTGTATCGAGACACCATTGTCTCTTCTTAAGGCCTTTGTCCTTACACAAGGCCATATATTTCCTTCTAATCGAGGTCTTAATCCTAATCCATTTAATGACACTTCTAATGGGGTTAAGAAATTCACTCAACTCACTTAAACCTTCTAGAACCAATAAGTTCATAATATGAGCACAACAAAGTACATGCAAAAGTTCTCCACTATTCAACAATTTCAAGCTAGGTTCAGAATTTAAATTATCTATACATTTGGTGTTTGCGGAAGCATTATCTAGGGAAATGGAAAATACTTTATCGAGCAAATAGAAGGTTTTAAGGCATTCTATTATACTAACCTTAAGGTTATAACCGGTATGCCTCTCCTTTATAGGCTCAAAACAAATGATACGTATTTTAATATACCACTCATCATCTATCTAATGAGCGATAATACATAGAAAAGGTTCACCGAAAGTAGAGGTCCAAGTATCACTAATAAAACTAATATAGCCGTTGAATGTGTGAAACATTTCTATTAAGCTACTTAAGGGTGTTTCTAAGGACACGTCTAAATGCGGGTTGTAAGGTTGTTCTAGCAAAATTTTCAAAGTTAGGACTTTCACCATGGTTGAAAGGTAATTCGTCGGTAATTACAAAGTTAGCAAGTTCGTCTATCGTTCTATCTCTTTTATACATGAAAGGCGTACTTCCTCCAGACATGTTACCCATAAATCCATGTAGTTGTGTTTGGCTTGACGATTCAAATGGGCCTACTAATTCTGCTCCTTTGAGATCAATTCCATGTATTCTGGTTAAGTGATGGAATAATGTCCCCGTCCCATAGCTAGTCGTCCATGCATATGCTGTGACTGGCTTCTTCCCCATTTGCTTGCATAAGAGGCAATAACTCATGAACTTCTTCCTTTTGGAAGAAAGGTCGGTCATTGGAACTTTCTCGAAGTACGGCCACAACGATGAAGATTTCTTTCTACAATGAGTGGGATTGGGTACTCCACCATCACCCTCATTTCATATCAATTTATAAACATTAAGTCATTAACTTCACTAACTAACATTATCAACTTGACTAACTTAACTAACTAATATTAATAACTTAACTAACATTATCAAGTTATTAACATGAACTTAACTAACTATCATTATCAAGTTATTAACTTTAACTAATTAACATATTAACATTATCAAGTTAACTTTAACTAATTAATATCATTAACTTAATTAATATCATCAACTTAATTAAACTAACTAATTATCAAGTTAACTCTAACTAATTAACATCATAAACTTTAACTAATTAATATATTAACATTACCAAGTTAACTTTAACTAATTAACATCATCCACTTAATTAATTACATCAACTTAATTAAACTAACTAATTATCAAGTTAATTCTAACTAGTTAACATCATCAACTTTAACTAGTTAACATATTAAAGTTATCAAGTTAACTTTAATTAATTGATGCGAATGGTTACTTGGAATTCTTTCAAACTAGTTGAATCATATTTCCTCTAAGATTCATCATATCTTAGTATTGTGTGTTATCTCATTTTAGGCATAGGTGTTTTTTTTAACTTTCTTTTTTTAGGTTTTATGATTCTATAATGTGTGGGAGTCATGGAGTTGATGATTGGTGGAAGGCCTTGTTCAAAAGCTAAAATCTTGGAGTGATTTTCGAAGATTGAAAATTTTTGACCAAGGGCAAAAATCGTTATTACAATGGTCGATGGGTTAAGACAATGGACGGTGCTCATCTTTAGTGACATGGCATGGGCATGGACGTGTGGCTATGACATGGAAAGGGAAAGTAACATGGCTACACACATGTGATTGGATATTTAGTGCTATGAAATAAAAAAGCTTAAGACTAGTTAATTTGTAATTTTTTCTTTTTGGGTAGGATATAATTTTAATTAACATAAGATAGTGTTAGAGTTTTGGTAGGATTATGTAATAAATAGGTGGCAATATCCTATTGTCTATTCGGTGGTTATTAGGAGTCCTTTTAAAAGTAGGAGTTCTAATCTCAATGTGATTTAACCTCTCAAGCTATGGGTATAAATAGATGTGCACCCAAGCTTGGAAAAATCAGATTTTGAGATTCTTTTCTTTGTATTCTTTAATAAACTTAGAGAGTTTGTTGTTTTTCCTTATGCGTAACAAAGAGTTGTGAATTGGTGTTTAAAGCTTTAGATTCACGTGAGGAAGTGTAGGAGTTGAGGGTGTTTTACTTTAATCAATTCTCAAACTTTTGTCCTAGATTTTAAACCTTTAGTGCGTAGATTTAGAGGGATTGATATCTAGTTTAATCCCTTCGTGTGGATTAAGGTTTTTATACATAGATTCACATCACTAATGAACATCAACAACTTAATTAAATTAACTAATTACCAAGTTAACTCTAACTACTTAACATCATAAACTTTAACTAATTAACATATTACTATTATCACGTTAACTTTAACTAATTAACATCATTAACTTAATTAAACTAACTAATTATCAATTTAACTCTAACTAATTAACATCAAGTATGACTAATTAACATATTAAAGTTATCAAGTTAACTTTAAATAATGAACATTAATGACTTAATTAAACTAACTAATTAAACTCACTAATTATCTAGTTAACTCTAACTAATTAACATCATTAACTTTAACTAATTAACCTATTAATAATATCAAGTTAATTTTAACTAATTAATTTCATCAACTTAATTAAATAAACTAAATATCAAATTAACTCTAACTAACTAACATCATCAACTTTAACTAGTTAACATATTAAAATTATTAAGTTAACTTTAACAAATAAACATCAATAACTTAATTAAACTAACTAATTATGAAGTAAACTCTAACTAATTAACATTATCAATTTTATCTAATTAACATATTAACATTATCAAGTTAACTTTACTAATTAACATCATCAACTTAACAATATAATTAACTTAATTAAATAAACTAATTATCAAGTTAACTCTAACTAATTAACATATTAACATTATCTAGTTAACTTTAACTAATTAACATCATCAACCTAATTATACTAACTATACTAACTAATTATCAAGTTAACTTTAACTAATTACAAGTTTAGAAATCACCTTGGCATGTAGTATGAGGCATGCGCATATCCAAAGTTAGAGTTTGAGGAACTTGAGCACCAAGAGTTCCAAAAATTTGTTGCTCTAACTCTTGAGCAAAATTTTTGGTATTTGTTTGTTGGAATGAATCTTCGTATGAGCTTAACACTAACTCTTCCTCTTGAAACCATTTCTTTTATACTTTATAGTAGTAAAATAGTAAATTTAGAATAATAAACAAACTAATTACGATAAATAATTAAGAATAAGAGAGTAATTAAGAAAAATATTAGTACTAATAACTAAGCTAATTGTATTTAGTAGTAACCAAGAGATTGAGAGAATGAGAGATCGAGAGTGAGTTGATTATGAGGATGAATGTTGAATGGGGGTATTTATAGGAAAGAAGGCAACGACTATAAATGGTAAGTAAGCAACAACTTGTTTGGGCAATTTAGATGGAGAATAAATCAGATTTATTCCTAGGCAAACATGAAAATACAAAGGCAAAGAACACTCTAGATTTAGTCAATTTGGCAAGTTAAGAATTATGCACATAAATCTAGATTATGTGACCGCTTTGTTAAATATCCACAAGATAATGGGTACCGATGTCCAATCGTCCATTGTTTATATTATTAGGCATGGAATTCATTTAATAGGTCTTGTTTATAAGCACAAGATAAATGTGATCATGCAATTTCAATATAAAGTAAGGATTATACATGAAAATGCATAATTAAAATAAAGAAAAGGAGTCAAGAGTCAATAGGTTAGATTGGTTAGAATACAATGTAATTATTATGCATAATGATGATGATGATGAGTTAAAGATTTGCTAGTCAAATGAAGGTTGAGGCCTAGAGAGACCTTGCCCCATGACATACTTCAACTAAATAGGCAAGAGTCTAGTTTAAAAGGCATTTGTGGTTTAGCCCTAGAACATTATGGACAAATAGAGACATACATAAGATCATGGTATGAATTATGATGCTTATATAAGAAATAAGCCTTAAGGATAACTCTTAAATGTACATTTAAGTGTGATGTACACTTAGGGTTTGCTTATAAAAGGGTCAAGATTGATTGAGTATAGAGAGAATGGAGATGCCGAAGTCTCTTTATTATAGACCAAAGGAAAAAGAAACTTGCATAAATGTAAGTATATTACAACAAATAGAATACAATGGAAAGGGGTTGCTTGATATATTAAGAGGAGACTGATCAATAGAGATGGTCCTTTGAATGAGGTGCTAAAATTTAGGGTTTTAAGGCTTGACCTAGTGAAGTAGGAGTTATTCCTAGCTCTTCCCATCATAGTTAAAATGAGACATTCAAACAAAGGTGTGTGTGAGTTGATCAAAATAGAGAATCTATGGTGAAGTCTCTTTACTAGATCAAGACTCATAAAGATTGCACGGGTATTGAAATAAGTGTTCATGTGAGAGGGGTTTGCACTTCACACCATCATCAGAAAATAGCTATAATCCAAGGGTCTTGAGTGGATGGAAACCACTAGATTTAAACACTAGAGAGTGAATGGAGTAGAAGTAGAGAAAGCATAAAATGTATTAAAAGAGATTGAAGGGTCCTCAGTATTTATCATTGAGGAGTGTCCTTTTGCTTGAGTCTTTGCTTGAGTATGTGTTGAAGGGGTAAGATTTCCTTGCTTAGTTGTGTCAAATGTGCTTGGATTTAACCTTGGTTAGTATAAAGGATGCTTGAGAGGCTTTGATTGTATTTGAGAGTGTATTAGGGTAGAATAACGTCACTTATAATTTGAGAAAATACCAACCCTTTGGTAGTCAAATGAGGGGCTATTTATAGGCAAAAAAGTGGTTTCCTAGGCTTCAAGTGTTGGTTTTGAGTGTCAAATGCAGGGAAAACACCAGGCGCTACGTCTAAGCATCGAGTGCCTGAGGTGCGTCAAACGCTAAAGTTGTGCATCAAGCGTTAGAGCTGAAAAGATTCCATTTTAGTTCAAGCGTTTAGGCGTCAGATGCTTGGATTGAGCATCAAGTGCCTGAGGTCGTGTGTTAAACACTTGCAGGGGATGAGTTGGATCAGTAAAAAGGCAAAGATGAGCTGGAACAGTGCTGAGCGCCTAACACCAAGGGGGTGGGCGTTGAGAGCCCATGTTGGGTGTCCGACGCCCTAAATGGCAGCTTGGCACCCAGCCTGGTGGATTGAAGTTTTGTCTATGCTCATGCGCTGTGCAAAATAGATCTAGGCTTTAGGGTTTGCACTGATTGAGGTGTGCTTTGGTAGTTTTGGTGACGTGATTTTGTGAGTTTGGATTTGTGTTTTGGCCAAGGTAAGGGTCTCTAGCTCGGGTTTGGGTTTTGTGTTTGAGGCCTTTTAGGGGTTCGATTCTGAGGTGTTTTTGTGTTTACACATACTTAAACTTGACCTAAGCTAAGTTTGCTCATCAGGGTTGTTTTGCCATTAGACCACTACATGGGGAGACATGATTTCGTGTCTACACATGTGTTATATTTTGTTTATCTTGATTGTTTTGTTTACAAATTTTAAAAATTTTCAATTGTGTATTTATAAAAATTATATAAGTTGACATTTAAAAAATATATACTAAGTCAAATACTTCAAGATCTCTTTATAAAGAAGAAGTAGTGAGATGGAATTGATGAAGGTATACTAGAGGGGGTAAATTGAGTATCAGTTCTTTTCATATGTAACACCCCGATAATTCCATCTTTTCAAAGACCCTAACCTCAAGAGAATTACCAAAGTGCTACCCCCATATGCTTAAACGCTAAGGTTTAAATTAGAATTTTACAGTGGAAAATATAAAACTTTTAAAATAGAAATTTAAAACACTAAATTCAATCAACCATACAAATTGGAGCCATTAAGGCCCTTATTTAAATTTTGAAACTCGTCTTCTAACAAAATCCCAATCAAAGTCTTAATTGTTTAAAAACGTTAAAACAAAACATGCATAAAAATAAAGTTCTCTCCATTCATTCCAACTATGCATGTATATCCAAGCTATACTTCTGTTAGAAATATGCTCACCAAAATTACAAGTGTAAAAATTGGATCATTATAAGGTCATTGAAAGGAAAATGATCATGACCAAAAGATCACACACAAAACATGTAATCAGCAAAGGTGAGTACATAAAAGTTACAAAAACATAATGAAATATAATGACTTCATAAACGTAAAATGCATGGCGTATCTATTTGTATAACACATTCCTTTACTCAAATGAACTCATAATTTATTTAATTAATAATTTGGATTAAGCAATAGACAAGGTTGTCTCCCCCATGTTCCAATTAGGAAGATTAACATAAATAAGTGAATCCCTTGCTCTCTCATTAGAGGGCATCAAAAACAATGTTCATAATCTAAATGGTAAACGGGCATGACTCCTTCAACATAAATAGATGAGATCTCAACTAATCCCAATTTAAGTTCAAAACTTTGCAAAAGAGAAACTCATAGATCATATGGCCTCTAAGTAAAAAGCCACGAATAAAACCCCGTGAATCCCCAACCCTTGACTAGCCTATAGTTTTATTGCTTATCCATCTTTCACTTTACGTGATTATAATTTATTTCTTTAGTTCCAACTCATCAAAGAACATACATATAATGTATCACAATTATACAATCAACCTCTTTTATATTATAATTTAACTCTTAGATTTCTTCCTCAAATTTTTACCGTTGAACAAAGTCAACTATTCTCATCATTAAGACTTGAACATCACCCTTTACTCTATCCATACCATTAGTTATGAAGGAGTAATAATAAATGACCTCATGGATTAATTAGCAAATTAATTATAATTAAACCAACTAAAATTCCTCAATAGTGCATAATCACTTCATGATTAGTATTAACAAATCACCATTCATAACTCACACAACAATACCAAATCATGCTTCTAAAGTAAAGAGCACGAATTCTTTCAATATATAACCAAACAATATCATCCTAAAAGTTCCTAGAGTCAAGGTTTTCGTAACATGTACGTACCTTGAATAGAACAAACGGGTGGCCACATTTATAATTACAAATCGCCTTCTACGAATCGTTTTCCTAAATCAAATTACAAAACCTTAATTAATATCCTACCAAACAAATTTACAGCAACTATACCCATTTTCAAAATGGTTTAAAAATCATTCAAAATACGTTTTTAAGTCTCTTGAAAACATAAATTAGTAGTGCAAAAGTAGTAGTTTAAAAGTGTTGATCTTAATCCTTTTCAACTTGATTAACAAATTAGAATATGCTAGAAATTTCATTCAACACTAGTTTTTGCACTTTTTGTAATCTAAACTTGTTGCATTATATTAATAATCACTTAAAACATATAAATTCCCTTTAATCCCTTGTATTTAACACTTAAATCCATGAAATACATTGAAACCATATTCATAAAATTTTGAAAAATCTCTGAAGCATGCAAAATATTAATTGTAATGTTCTAAGCATATAGTATATTGATTAGGACTATATACTGCACATAAAATCATAAAATCCTTCAAATACACATCACCAAAGCCAATTTTTATAACTTCTCAAATTTGAAAATTAATTTTAAAATAACATCATCAAATTCATCATAATTTTATCATAATATAACCATAATTTTATGAAATAATTTCTAGTATAAGATTTTAAACCCTAAAACATGAAAACTACATCATTTAAACCATAATTTCATGCATATTCTGAAAATTTATAGTGCGTATTAAAATCATAAAACTCATAATATTATCTAATTTAACATATAGTTAACGTTTCATAAACAATCAACATAATTATTAAAATAAATTTCTCAAATCATGAATTATAGAGCATAAAATTAAGGGAAAAAGGAAGGAAAAGAAGGAAAGGGAAGGCGAAGGAGATTGGTGGTGGCCGGCGGCAGGCAAGGCAGCAGTGATCTCGGCAACGATGGCAACAAGGGGGAAGCAAACAGAGGGGCATGGTCAAGTCCTTTTGAGTAAAGATATACTTCAGGCTATGGTGGTTTGTGAAAATCTTATAGGTGACGCCGTATAGATATTGCCTCCATATGTCCAAAGCAAACACAATAAGTGCAAGTTCTAAGTCATGAGTAGGATAGTTGGCTTTATATGGCTTCTACTGTCGTGATGCATATACTATGACTTTCCCATTCTGTTGCAACACACATCCTAAACCATGTTTCGTGGCATCACAGTACACTTCGAATCCCTCATTCCGATCGGACAATGTTAATACTGGTGCGGTAGTCAACTACTCTTTGAGGGTTTGAAATGCTAACTCGCACTTTTCATCCCACATAAATTTGGTCTCCTTTTTCATCAAGGTGGTCATAGGTCAAGATATTTTAGAATTTTTTTTATAAACATCCTATAATACCCAGCTAAACCCAAGAAGCTTCTAATATCAGCCATGTTTTAGAAGTAGGATATTCATTAATACCTTTGATCTTTGCAAAATCTACCAAAACACCTTCTTTTGAAATGTAGTGAACCAAAAATGCAACTTGTTATAACCAAAAATTACATTTATAAAACTTTACATACAACTTATTACTCCTAAGGGTCTCTAAGATGGTTCTTAGATCTTTGGCATGGTCTTCCTTATTTCTAGATTACACCAAGATGTCATCAATGAATCATACCATAAACTTTTCTAGGTACTCATAGAAAACTCAGTTCATCAAGTCCATAAAGATGGTAGGTGCATTGGTCAACCGAAAAGGCATAACTGTAAACTCATAGTGCCCATAGCGAGTTCTAAAGACGGTCTTCGAGATATCTTTATCAGAGATTCGCAATTGATGGTACCGTGACCTTAAATCAATCTTTAAAAACACATTGATTTCCCTCTTTACCAAGTCAAATAAGTCATCTATTTTGGGTAATGGGTACTTATTCTTCACATTTACATTATTCAACTCTCTATAGTCAATGCATAATCTCATACTTCCATCTTTCTTCTCTACGAACAACATTAGAACTCCCTAGGGTAATATACTAGGTCTAATAAATCCCTTGCTTAGAAGTTCTTATAATTGTGTCTTCAACTCCATCACTTTAGTTGGTGTCATTCTGTAGGGTTCCTTAGAAATAAGTACAGCCCCCAAAACCAAGACTATGGTGAGCTAGACTTCTCTACTAGGTAGCATCCTTGAAACTTCATCTAAGAAAACGTCTAAAAACTCGTTTACTATAAGGATATCTTCTATTCTTCTGTTCTCCCCCATGTTCAAATCCTAAACACAACAAAGGTACAATGTACACCCTTTGGTTTCTAATTTCCTCATTTCCATAGAAGAGATCGACTCATATCTCTTAGGTTTCCCAAATCTCCTACAAGACACGGTTTTTCACAAAGGACTCCTTAGATGCACCTTTTGCATCTCACAATCTATCTTGGTTTTCTATAAGCTTAGACAATCTATTACCATAATCATATCTAAGTCTCCAAAGTCAAACTCAATAAGGGTAGACGGGAAAATAGCTTCCCTAATCTTTAAAGGTAAGTTTTTGTGGAGTTTGTGCATGGAATTACCTTACCTATGGGTTAATAAATAGAAAACTCAATAGGACTTGACTTTAATAAATGTAACTAGCTATCCTACTATGGATTTAGTAATAAAAGAATAGGTTGCTCCAAAATTAAATAAAGTTTTCACAGAAGTTGAGTGAAGAAAGCACCAGTGACTACACTAGAAGATCTCCCAATCTCCTTCCTATTCATCATAGACAAAGCACTTGAGATTAGCATTTCTTCCTTGATTATCATGGTTATTGATGTTAGAGTTATTACTATTATTGCTGCCAAAGTTTTCCTTGTGGTTGTTGTTGTTGTTACCTTCATTGTAGGGTCTCCTATTCTAGTTACCCGACCTATTGTTTCTTCCTCCCTGGTTATACGAGGTGTTTACCCATTGCTAATAGTTCCCACCACTCTCCTAAGGGTTCTTCTTTGTAAAATACTCGTACTCCCAATGTCCCTTCTTTTAACAATGCCGAAAAGTCACCAAATCCATTCACAGTCCTTATTAGGGTGATTCTTCTTGCACCTCTTACTAAAGTACCTTCTATCCCTAAATCCATGGCTAGAAGGATTACTAACCTCTTGATTTTTACCCTCAACCATGTTCCCATTCCTAGGCCTCATTAGGTTATTTTGGTTAGTCTCATGATGCCCAAAGTCCTTCCTCTCTAGCATGACTATCCTTAGTAGGATCCTTAGCACTCAACCCAAACAAATGAGCTCCTCTCTCATAAAATTTATCTAAGGTTTTAAAAACCTTTCCACCTAAGTCTCTTTGCAGCTACATAGTCAACCCTTATACAAACCTTTGTGCCTTCAACTCCTCAGTAGGCACTACTTTAGAGGCAAACCTAGCTAAGGTAGTAAACTTATTATAGTACTGCGAAATAGTCATACTACCCATTTATAAGTTAATGAATTCATAAGCCTTCTGCTTCCTTAGGTATGGAGGGTAAAACTTATTTCTTAGGGTTATCTTAAAGGTTTCCCACCCAAAGTCTGGTTTGGCTTTTAGTCGAGCAGAATGGTCTATCCACCATCTACTAGCCTCATCCTTGAGGTACATAACAACTTTATCCACTCTCATATCCTTGAGACAGTTCATATCCACATATATCTTATCAAATTTGCACTCTTAATTTTCTAGGAAGGTAGGATCAACTCCCCTTTGAAGACATATGACAGTAGCAAGGGGAAAACAAGGGGAGGGGTGTTGGTTGTTGTATGCTCTCTCTTCTCTTAATTTTTGTTTTTCTTTGAGTGAATTATGATTAGGGTTTGAGAAAAGGATGGTTTACTTAAAAAATAGTAGGTTAATGGGTTGGATATGTATATTGGGCTTTATGAATTTGATGGTTTTATCGAAAGATAAAACTAATAATTATTTTAAATAAGTGATTAAACATATCTTTGAAAAACAAATCATGCTTAGTTTATGCTAAAATTATATATAGATAAAAATTATTTTTAAATACTTTGAATAAATGCAATTAAAATCTCGTGAATTTACGGGGGATCACATTGTAATTGTATCTCATGGCTCTAAGATGATTTTCAAGAGAAATTTAATGCATTTGATATACAATTCAAGGGGAAGGCTTGTATCTTTTGAAGTCATATTGAACAAAGGGAACAATAGGGCTGGGTCGCGGTCGATCCTCTACTCTATCGACTGGAATCTTTGGAACAATAGGGCTGGGTCTCGGTAGGAACCCAAATTTGTTTGCCTATTCTCGTAGGAAAATTGGAAAGGAATATTTAATTATTTGATGGTCTTTCCTTCAAAAAGGTGAGGTGAAAGTAATATGGTTTAAGTCTTTTTTAGAGTTTTCCCCAAGGTTTTGGGACTCACTTAAGTCTGCTTTACTTGTTAGGGATTAGGTTAACTACATTTAGTATTTTAGTAACATGTTTGAGTCTTTATAAGATCCCTAGTTAGAATAGAAATCACGTTTTTTAGTCTTCTTAGGTTTCCTAGTCGAGTTAGGAAAATCTTCTCCTAATCCTAATTGACTTAGGATTTGTTTTCCTAGTTGAGTTAGGAAAATTCTTCTATTAATGCTAATTGACTTAGAATTTGTTTTTCCTAATTAGAATAGGAGTCAAGGATTATCTTGTGATAAGTCACAATTATACATTTAAATGTATGGTATTTTAGGTATTTTTGCATATAGTTATTTGCATTTTAGTTCTATTTTAGTCAAATTCTGTTCAGTTGTTATCAAATGATGCGTTTTAGTTTTTGTGCTATTTTTCAGGATTTCTAAGGACTCAGTGTCTTGGGACAAGTTTAATATCTATAAAAAGTTCCTACAAGGCTCAATTTGGATGAAGAACCTAAAGCTATGGGAACCCAAACAAAGGATGAAGCAAAGGAACAGAGTAGGAGTAAAAAACAAGAGGTAAGTTGAGGAAGATGCAATAATGCCTCTTATAGGAGAGTATAGCATAGTGATTCAAAATATGCTTACTATGAAGTGAGGTGATCCAGGTAGTTATTCTATTCCAGTCACATTGGGTGATAACAAGTTCAAGAATAAAGTATGTGAATTAGGAGCTAGAGTGAACCTCATGCCTCTATCCCAGTATAGGAAACTCCAGTTCGGTGACTTGAAACCCACTCACATCACTCTTCAACTACCAGATATAATTGTGAAGTCACCTATGAGTATTGCAAAAGATGTCCCTATTCACTTAGGGAAGTTTTATATACCTTGTGGTTTCATGATGATGGAGATGGAAAAGGATGAGTGAGTGCCCATCATTTTGGGAAGACCATTATAAGTACAGCAGGCGCTATGATAGATATGAAGAATGGTAAGATCACTTTTGAGTTAGGGAATGAGAAAGTAGTGTTTGTCTTTCTTGGTTTGGTATAAAGAACTCCTATGAATGCTCTAGTTTGTAGGTGGATCAGTGTTAAGATCAGTGCAAAGATCTAAGTAATGATCCCCTTATATCTGGAAAAGTGGAACCAATAGCTAAAACCTTGGAAAAGTGAAAAAGCTTGGGAAGAAAAAGCTTTTGAGTAAGTTGGGATCACCAGGTGACCCAAAATCTATATCCTCTCCACCTTTGATAGACCCTAGTTCAATGCACGAAGAGAAATCATCATATCTGGGAATGTTTAGAAAAGAGATACGTTTGAAGGTCTATCGCACGGTAGAACCTACTCACGAGAAGGCTAGCATAGACCTTTCCAATCTATCATCACCAATAGGATGAAAATCAAGGGGGTCGAGCTTATGACCCAAAAATCAAATGCTTAATGGTAGGCAACCCGTCATTTTTCCTTATTTTTTCTGCAATTTTTTTATGATTTTTATTGGTTTTGAATTGTGATTTTTTTCTTTTATGTGTGTTTTTGTGTTTGTTTTGAAAGATTTAGATCATGCTGATCATTTGAGGTTTGTGTTGGGTGTTTTTTATGCTTAGAAACGTGTTTGGAGTCATGAGGAATGTTATGCAAGCAAGGGAAGTGATTTACAGGAAATATGGTTGATATTAGCATATTTTTATAGACACTTGATGGAGTGTGCAAAGCACTCAATCAAGTGACTTGTAAATTTCCTAATTTTAGGGATTTTGGCGGAATGCTCAAAAATTACTCTAGATTGAGTACTCCCCGTACTCGATCGAGTGCCCCTCAATTTGGCCCTTTTAATTCAGCAAAATCATTCATTTTCTCATTTCACATAGTTATCCTCTCAAAACCCATGAGCTCCCCTTCTTCTCTACTCCAAATCTTCACTCAACCAACTACTCCAAACATAAAAAAAAATCCTCAATTTCCTTCTACAGTTTCCAATTTACAACCAATTTTAATATCAAATTCTCACCCATTCACCCATTTCATTTAAGAATCCTAACTTTGCAATTGATTTGGATATTTTTTTACTCTAGTGATTTTTAATGCAAATAGGTGGAGTTTGAAGCTTCCATAAGCACATTAGAGGGTTTCTACAAGTGTTCTTAGTGCTACTTTGCTCTATAAGTCTTTGGTATACTATAACCCTTGTCAATTCATACCCTTCACTGTTTATATGCTCTTTTTTTATTGATTTTATTCATATATTATGCTTGGAACTGTGCTGAATTGGTTGATATTGTGTATTGGTTGTGTTAGAATTGTGGATTTGTGTTGTTGGATAAATTTTTGGGATTATTGATAGTAAACCCTATGTAGTACTAGATTCCATACCCATCCTTCCCCCATAGCTTAGACTCTTTTAGGGCCTAAATCTAGTTAAAATGCCCCTAAGAAGATCATCACTGAGAAGGGAAAGGAACTCATCCCTAATCCATGTCCAAGTCCCTCATTTAGAACTGTACGGGATGGATTTTAAGGCTAATGAGGATTATATGGGTAATTTTATTAGAAATACCAATAGGAACCTAATCCCTACTCTATTCTATGACCAATTGGCCGCTAGGGCCTAACGACTTGAGGGAGTGGTATATGTGTTATTTTCTAGGTTTGGGCATAAATCCCTTCTTAACCTTCATTCCCCTACCTATAGAAACTTAATCTTAGAAGCCCTCTCGACCTTCAATATTAACCGTAATGCCAACTATACTCCCTCTAGGATATGTTTCAATGTTTTCGACAATAGGTTGCAGTCCACTATAGAGGATCTTCATAGGTCCCTAAGCTTACCCTTGAATAGGGTTGACACCCTAGGCTAGAACACTATAAGGATAGCATGTTCTAAAGGGACATCACTGATCTTTTTACCTATAACCCAAGCTGGTGAGGGTAGTATATAGGGTACTAGCTTGGACCCTATTCTCTAGTGATGATGGGGGTGGTGTTTGCTCATCTTGCGAGCTTTATTTCATATGGCATTTGATTTCCAACAAACCTAGGCATATCCTTGGGGTAGATAGGGTTTTAGGAATAGGATTTATGTCTAGAGGCCTGGTTTAGGGAATACCTAGCCTAAGTAGCTAAGGGTTCACGAGATAGATGTAAAAGGCCTCCTTACCCTTCTAGTGTTGTCTCATAACATTGACCTTTTAGGCTTCTTTCCTTATGAGGTGTCAGGTCACACTTGTATATCTGTGCACAATATGCAATCCATAAGCAAGAGTTGACCTCATAGAGATCAAAACCAAGGGTTTGAGTGGCTCATGGGGCGCCCGACTCTGAATATCCCAGCCGCTACGCCTACTTACCCCGGGCTCCTCTCCCTCTTTTGGCGAGAGCTGAGACATGGATTTTATATCCCGACTTTCAGTATCCTCCCCCCATAATCGAAGGAGCCCCACTCCCCTTAGAGGGTGGAGACGATGATGATGATCGGGAAGCTGCTGGTCGGATGGAGGAAGACGTCATGCCTAGTTTTCTTGTGAATGTAGTAGCTAGTAGTCAGTCTTAGTCCTTTGAAGCTTAGATAGCCGCCCTGCAGCAAAACTTTGGTCTATTATAGGACAATTTCAAGCATAGGTGGGGCAACTACTATGTAGAGTTGAGAGCCTCCCATTAATCTATGAGCGCATCATTTCACAACATGCAGACTAATCATCAAGTGATGTAGGAGTCCCACCAGGCCATAACTGCCTCTTAAGATTAGATGAGAACTGACTACCGCCAAATGTGG
This sequence comes from Dysphania ambrosioides, assembly GCA_026401315.1. NCBI lineage: Eukaryota > Viridiplantae > Streptophyta > Magnoliopsida > Caryophyllales > Amaranthaceae > Dysphania > Dysphania ambrosioides. Next base: position 12,796,663 of record CM048670.1, on the reverse strand, counting down.
GCAAGCTTCTCCATGGAAGAGGTTACGCAGAGGTATTTTGGGGGTGGTCCCAGACTTCCTCTAGGTATAGCCCTCCTAGTCATGGACCCTTCCCTCCCCCTACTCAGCAGTAGTTTTTTTCTTTTTATTTGTTTGGTTTTTGTGTGACTTAGGTTTTTTCATTCTTTCCCTTTCGACTTTCTTTAATGTCTATTGCTTGCACTAAAGCCATTGCAAGGTTTAGCTTGGGGGAGAGATCATTTAGAGCATGCATTGTATTGTAGTGTAGTTTTCATTATGTTCTTGTTTAGGTTTTACCTTTCAGATAATTCTCAGTATCCTTAGTTTTCTTTTTTCATTATTTCCTTGTTTATTTTTTTCTAGTCATTATTCCCTTGTTGGGTTTTTCTTTCATTTAGTAGTTTAGAGCATTGCATAACATACTTTATATGTATAATTGAGATTACCTTTCAATGAAGATAAATAAATACATACATCTCCTTTTCAAAATGGTTTTACTTGATATTCTAGTTGATTTCTCCCTTTTTACAATTAGTCTAACCTAGTGTTATAGACTCGTGTTTACATGTGAGGACTTAAGCCTTAGACCGATGGTATTATTCTGGTATGTTTCTTATCATGTGTGTTAGACTCTGTCCTCCGTATGATTTTAATCTTGGGTTTCCTAGTTGGATTTTCGAGACTTTTTGGTGCAACTCAAAGTAATGATTGAACTCTCCTTAGAATTATAGCCATTTTTCACGTACTTAGGTTATTTTTCCACAAAAAAATTTTCTTTTCATTTACACCTAGGATAAAACCCGTTGAGCCTGTATTCGCTTTTTCTTGATACCTATCATTCAAAAACCTTAAAGCCTATTACTAGGTTTATTTTTGGAGAAGAGTTATGTAGTATTCAATGCCTTTTGTATTGAGTTGATCATGTTTTATAGAAGAGTTTTGGTTTCCATACCCTTCTCTAGTACATATTTAGAATAAAGAGAAGAGTATAAGTAAAAGCAAGTAGAAAAAGCAAGAAAATAAAATAAATTAGAAAAGATGAAAATAAAGAACAAAAATAGAAAAAGAAAAAAAGAGAAAAAGAGAGAAAAGAGAGAAAATAAGAAGAAGAATAAGAAAAAGAGTTAGAAGGATTTCCTAAAGTTTATACTTATCATCAATAGAGCAATGAACCATTCATATCTAGTACATGGTTGAGGTGAAGGATCGATACAAGTGTGAAGAAAAGAGGTCGTGTTATGAAGTATAAGAGGTTATAAGGTGGTTTTTGAACTCGTTCACCATGTAGTAGTGGAGTTTTATTTAGGTTGAGCATCATTTTCCTAAATTGCATCACCCTACCCTATCTAACTAAGCCTACCTATCTAGAGAGTCATGACCTTATCGAGTTGACACCATGTTTAGTAGTGGAGAAAGATAAAATCCAAACCTAAGGAGGACGATTTCACAAAGTTGACATATTTACTAGGTTTATAGCATAAAATTCTAACCCAAAAAGACTTGAATTGCTTATTTCCCTATGCACACCCTAAAGTGAGAAATCTATGACATATGACCAAGACTTTCTTAAGGGGGTATATAGTTGTCATTCTTGACTATGAAATTATTCATGGATTTTATATGACTTATATATGTGCTTATTTATTTTGAAGGTGTTATGTCATTTCTCTCATCTTTACTCTTGAACGCTTGAGGACAAGAATTTGTTAAACTTGGGGGAATTTGATAAGTCCAAATTATACTTATAAATATATGATATTTTTTGGTGTTTATGCATATAATTATTTGTATTTTAGTTTAGTTTTAGTCAAATCCTATTCATTTGTTATCATATGATGCATTCATGGGTTTTTATAGTGTTTGTGTCATTTTTCAGGATTCCTAAGAACTTAGTGTCAAGGGACGAGTTCAAGATCTATGGAAGGACCCTGCGAGGCTCAATTCAATGAAGAGCATGAAGCTATAGGAACCCAAACATAGGATTAAGCAAAGGAATATAATAGGAGTTAAAATCAAGAGGACTCGGCCAAGTGGAATCATCAAAATAGGCTGAAAGTGGCTTCTAGATGAAAAATTGAAGAAAACAAGGACTATCGATTAAGTTTGCAAAGCACTTGTCTGAGTCCCTTCTCTAACAACGAATTCTAACCTGATTCAAAATCTTAAGAAAGAACACACACTCGATCGAGCATTGGAGTAGGATTTGCATTATTGTGACAATAGTTTGTTGCCTAAGACCGGTTAAAGTCATCAAATCGGTGATTCAAGGCTCGGTGAAGAAGAAGAGTTCGAGACATTGGAATAATACATGAAGATCCAAGAAAAAATCAAATTTGGCCAGTTAGGAGCCCAACAAATCATCATTTGGACTAGAAATCTGCCCTACCGGGAAACCCTCGCCCTAAGGCGAGCCCGGCCGGGCGAGGCATAGAACAAAGAAGAACCAGTCGCCCTGAGGCGCGCCCTGCCAGGCAAGGCTTATTATAAAGTATATTGTTGCCCTAAAGACGCGTCTGACCAATATGTTCTTTTCTTTACGTATTAATTAAGAATTAGGGTTTTGAGTCGAGGATTTTTTTTCTTTTTTTAATTTGGACTCTTTAGGTTAGTTTTGGTTCTCCCTTAGTAGTTTTAGCTTCTGTTAAATACTCTGATCTATCATTGTACACTTTTCGGATTTTATGCATTCATTATTTTCGTGTAATTTGGTAACGATTCCTTCTCTTTTTATTCTCAAAAATTTAATTGTTTTGATTTATCATGTCGTATTTAATTGCTTTGCTTAGTTTGAATTCCATCATGTGTGAGTAATTCTATTTCTAGGGTTTTGGGGATCCATAAATAATATTAAGGGGTAGCCTTTTATTATTGAATATCAATGTTTGATTAGTTTTTGATTGATTGATTAAATGTTATACAATTAGATTTGGCCAGATTTAATTATATGAGTCAAGCAATATTGATTCGAGATTCGAGAGATGAGAATTGATGTTTAGGCTTAGTTTCAATAGGCACGTTAATCTATAAATGGTTAAATTAAGATTTGAGAGATGTGATTTAAATATCGGTAAATTAATTTTGTGATTGTAATACGTAGCAAAGGCCCTTTATGATTTGATTAATTGATGCAGTGATGATTGATTATTATATTTTACCCTGCAATATTATTTATTGGTGGACCTATACCCTAGGCTTTGATTCCTTGATTTTCTCCTCAGTTAATCCGCTTTAGTTTATTTACTTTCCCTTAGTTTAATTCTTCCATTAAAAACTAATTTGGTTATGTGATAATTTAGACTATATAGGTTGATTAGGAATAGAAAAACTTGTTTCCATGTGGATTTGACACTACTTCCTTATCTATTTTAGTTAGTGGTTTTAGGAATTACTTTTGATAAGGTGATACGACTTTAGCCTGTCACCCGTACTCGATCAAGTGCCTTAATTCACGGCTGGTTTTCTACATGTATTTTATTGAAGCCCAAAATCTTTGTATACATCTTATAGTTTTCTAAGCTATTAAGGAATGTTAGCAGATGCTAGATAGCAGTATTGTTTTAGATTTTCATTAGTTTTCATGACATTCTCTCAAAAACTCTCTCAAAATTCTGGTATTGTTCTTTAGTTTTCAATTGAAGCTTGGAATTGCATCATTCTAGCCTTGTGAATATCGGATATCAATTTTTTTATAATTAGTAATCTCAGTACTTTCTTCTCTCAATTGCCATAGTGTTATTTATAATATTGATCATGTCCTTTATTTTTGTCTTTTTTGATATGTAGAGAAATTTAATGTGCTTTAGAGTATTTTGTACAAGTTGGAGAAAATAGAGAAGCAAATTTTTTTGAAAGGAAGCCAAAGTTATGAAGGTCAAACTCATGGAAGCTCGCCCTACCAAGCGTAAGAGTCATGTAATTTTATGCTGTATATTCTCTTCAAAGGGTGACATTCGCCCTGCCAGAAGTGAGGAGATGGATTTTTATCACGGAAATTAACCTTACCAGACGCAAGAAGAAGTTAAAATTGGTTGTGAAAGCTCGCCCAACAGGGCAAAATTTGCCTTATCGGGTGCATGACCAAGGTAAAATTGTAAGGGAAAATTCGCCCAACCGGGGGCGAGCTACTACTTCTCCTTTTCTTCCCTGTCCTCCCTTCTTCTTCCTTATTCTTTCACTCTCTTTTTTTCTCTATACTTGCTCTCTCTAAAAAAAACCCAATTTTCTTTACCTTCTCTCTAAGATTTACCCTCTAATTCTCACCCAAATCCAAAAATTTCTACATATTCTTTCTCCTCTCCCTATCCCCTACACTCTTATACTAATTTGGTTTGGTTTCAAGTGATTTTTTTTAAGCCACCATACAAGATGACTTCAAAGAGAGCAAAAACCCAAGGTGGGTGTGGATTGGGATCAAGCACTCCATATGACTCAGATCTACAACTTCAAGAGTGGAAAACAATAAGGATTACAACTTCAACACAATGTCAAAGGCTGTTGAACCTATACAAACGCGAGGTAACTCCATCTCGGTGGTTACACCGAGAAACTCTTGAAACTTTAGGAGTATATGAGCATGTTAAATGATTTATGAATGGTATAGGAATGTGTAAGTTTGTTGATATACACTATCCTAATTATTATGAAATTACTTGCAAATTCCTTTCATCTTTATATGTAGTTCAATCAAATAATGGATCAGTTATGCATTTCAGGTTGAACAATAGAAATATTAGTTTAACATATGTTGAATTTGCTAAACTCTTTGATGTTGATCCCCATCCCCCTACCCAATGGCATGAGAATTACCGACTGAATGATATTTATTATGTTTTGAAAGGTTTAGCCTACTCGAATTCCCAGCATGCTAGTGTCGGATCCTTCCACCACCCCGTCCCTAAAATTTTCCAAAGATTTTCGGGGACCTACTTTCTAGCTCGCCATGAGCCTGATAACACCCAAACCAATGAACTATCCATCCTAGGGAATTATGTATATGGGTTAGGGAGATTGAACATTGCCAAATACATCATTGTCCATTAATGTAGGCACGCCACTGCTTGTGGTGGCTCTACCAAAATCCTTGTTTGTTTCAGTGGCCTAATTACTAGGGTAGCACTCAAGAAGGCGGGTTCGTAAAGTCTAGATATGAGGGGTTGACCAACTATAGGGAGGGACTTTCATGAATATGACTTATCTTTAGAGCCTATATTGGATAAAGCCAAATTGCCAACGGATTTTTAGGTGGCATGTTAGGGTAGGACCGACCCATTTGGCCATCTTTCCTCTTCTAAACCCTAAACTGACCGCTTTTCTTCCTAAGCAAGATTCTTACACTTATAATATACTAATTTCCCATGCCTAGGGCGTGGCACAGCCCTAGTAACATGCACCATCACTACCTCAATAACCCCCTAGACCTGACTCTGAGTTTATTTGGGACTTTTAGAGGATAGGTCAAGCTATAGGTCATGTAGAGCAGACCTAGAGAGACCTTAGAAGGATGGTTGACTCCCTTGACTAGAGGCTAGGGTATGTTGAGAAGAACCAGGGTTGGGCCTTTTTCCCAATGTACGATGATTACGCTTGTCGTGGTGCTATTCCAGACAATGCTATCCTCCTAGACTGGTACCAACCACCACCTCAGGGTTATGTAAATCATACTTCCAGGGTATTTACACTAACTACTCCTCATTCACTAGCTATGGCCAAGACTTTCCTTTTGGGGGGATGGGGGAAATATTGACCCTAACTACTTTAGTGGGAGTTCTTCTAGTAGAGCAGGTGGTAGTAGAGGAGGATTTGGGCAGATGGATGAGGATGTTGATGATTAGCCATGCGAAGGCTAATTCTCTAGTCAATGAGGACATTGTCTGATTTTGGCTTGGGGAGATTCTTGGTCTGAGGTAGCATATCCCTTTTCTCTCTTTTGCTTACTATAGATTTATTGCTTTTTAGAGTAGCTTTAATGCCTTGAAAAAAAATAAGAAGAAAATTCCCAAAAATACGTTCAAATGAATGATAAATCATGCTTCCCTATGCCCCATACATGGAAATTATTTTGATTCTTGGTATATGATGATGAGTATTACAGATAAGTTAATTATGATTTGATGTTTGATTACTTGGATTTCCTAACATGAGTCAAGCTTGTCCAACTACTAGGGGATTTGGTGCTTGGCTAGGTGGTTTGGTTAGGAATTATGTGTTAGTTCTTGATATATCAATGTAGTCGAGTATTGGTTTTTAACTTTGAGTAATGGTTATATGACTCATTATTATGCACATTGAGGAAGACGAAGGCATTTGTTCTTTTAGGTGGCCTTTAGACGAAATTAGATAAATTTTTTCCCTTCTTGCCACCCATGTTGTTGCCTTGGCTTTTGTTGTTTTTTAGCCACATTATAAGCTGGTTTTGCCCCATTGGTCACTAGTCCCAAGCTTATCTTGGTGGAGCTATTAGTGAGTGAGGTGAGGGAGTTTGTAGTATGCTTGTTCTTGCACAATTCAGGTGGTATTAAGAAGCTATTTGTTTGTTCTTATTTCATTAAAAAAAATTGTTTAAATGTTCAAGTGTTCTAATCAAAGGTTACTTAAAAGAAAGAAAAAAATTTCATGTTCAAAGATTTGTTTGTTCACTCAAGTTCTAAAATGCTACAATTTGTATGAGTAAAGTTGTAAGTGTTGGAAAATATGCGATATTATTGGATCAGTTATTTGGTGAATTTCTGTATAGTTGAGTTGTGTTGGGGATGATTAGGTCATTATTGATTTTTGACCTGGGTTTTCTTTATTAGGTTTTTGGCCCCCTTAAGCATATCTTTACTCTCACATTTTCCCAAATTTATCCCACCTTTTACCCAAAGCCTGACATTACAAGCTTTGAAGACCTTTCGACCTTTGTGCATAGAGTTCTATGAATGTGAAATTAGTTGTTTATCAATGCAAAGAATGAACTGATATATTTTAAGTCAACTAATAGGTTGAGTGCTTGTTTTCTCAAACATACGAGTGTTGTGAGTTGGGAGGCATTGTTCATATCAAATGGGTTGGATGGAGAGCGATTGGATACATCTTATATCCGCCACATAAAGGGTGAAGAGTGCATGAGTACTAGTCTTGAATTTCATATCCACTTGTGGTCTGCTTTACTTGACAATTGTTAAGGAGGATGAATAGTTGGATGGATTCGATTGGTTGACTTTGATGCATATTTGTTGGATTTGCCTTGAATCAGTTATGCTTAGTTTTATTTGATTCTTGGGGTGAAGTATGTTCTTGTAGATTTGGTACTATTTTATAAGAAATTACAGATTTGGAGCATTTTCCCAGATTTTTTTGAGCCACTACAAGCATTAGAGTAGGATCGTATTATTGCGACAATAGTTCATTCCTAAGTGATGTGCTCATTTTAGAGCACGTTTACTACCTCGTTTTGATGTCAAGTCTCGTAGTTTTATATTGATTTTATACATATTACGCTTGATTTCACCTTGATCTTGTCTTCGAGTTGTCTTAAGGTCATTTCAGGTGTTTTTAATGATTTTGAGGTGGAATGCGACGTATTTGAGTCTTTTGCACTCTTAGACACACATATCATAGCTTGGGCAAACATTTCAAGTCACTTATGAAGATCCCACGGAAAACAAAAAGCATTAGAAGATGAAAAGAGAGTGCAGGGTTTCAGATTCGACCGAATCTAAGGGTGATTTGGTCGAATGGTGGTTAGTCTTCAGAGCATATATTCCATTTGTACTCTGAGTTTTGGATTTTGTCATTGGAATTCTGATCGTGGATATTGCATTGAAGTTTAATGAGTATTAATCTATTCCTTACTTTCGAATTCGTTCATTATATTTCATTCTATGTTTAGCCTAGTATTTATCGTTTACTAGAATAGTTTCTGATTTGCTTTTGTTCTCGTTGATTTCTTTTCATGATCTTTGTGTTTGCTTTATTAAATATCATCATGTTGTTTATCATGAATATGTGTGAGTAGTTCTCTTAGGGGTTTTGATTAGTGAAACCCTAGGAAAAGCTATGTTCTTTATTGTCTAAGGTTGTAGGAATGATGACAATAAGTGGTTTCAGAATCCAAAGTGAATCTTGTCCTGCAACTCCTTTGGAGACATAAGGCAATTATAGGTCGTTCGTTGTGATTTGTGGAATCACCAACTTCCTCTTGCATGCTTGGGATTTCATGCTAGTTATTGTTAGATTTTCTCTAGCCTATCATGTTCTGTTTTAAAAGCTTCATTCCTAGGGTGAATCTAATCTTGTCCCCTTTTTTCTCCATTTGATTTACTTCTTAATTCATCGTGATCTATATTCTCGTTATTATTTTTAGTTGTTTTTCAATCCAAAAAGTCCAGTTGTGTTAAGAATTGAGTGTCTTGATATCCTTTGTCCTCGTGGTTTGACCCTCTACTCCACTATACTTGTATAGTTCGTAGGTTGGTATAAATATTGTTTGCATAACTAGTCTTTTAGTAAACGACGCTAAAAGCCGGTTATCACCAAGACCAATTGAAGTTATCATTATGGGCTCGGTGAAGAAGAAGAGATTGGGACATTGAGTCGATTCTTAAAGATCCAAGAGAAACTCATATTGGGCCATTTAAGAGCCCAACAGAACATCATTTGGCCCGGAAATCCGCCCCTACAGCGCAGCCCTTGCTCTTAGGTGTACCTTGCCGGGCGAGGCATAGAGCGAAGAAGAACCAATCATCTTGAGGCGCGCCCTATGGGGCGAGGCTTATTACGAAGTATATTGTTGCCTTGGAGACGCACCCAATTAGGTAAACGTTCGCCCTACCGAGCGCGTGTGGTTTTTTTACGTATTAATTTAGAATTAGGATTTTGTGTCGAGGAGTGGTTTTTTTCCTTTTTTCATTCAGACTCTTTAGGTTAGTTTTGGTTCTCCCTAAGTAGATTTAACTTCCGTCGAATACTCTGATCTATAGTTGTACACTTTTCGGATTTTATGCAATTCATTATTTCCGTGAAATTTGGTAACGATTGCTTCACTTTTTGTTCTCAGAAATTTAATTGTTTTGATTTATTATGTCGTATTTGATTGCTTTGCTTAGTTTGAATTCCATTATGTGTGAGTAGTTCTATTTCTAGGGTTTTGGGGATCCATAAATAATATGAAGGGGTAGTCTATTATTGTTGACTATCGATGTTTGATTAGTTTGTTATTGATTGGTTAAATGTTATGCAATTAGATTTGGACAGATTTAATTGTATGAGTCAAGCAATATTGGTTCGAGAGATGACAATTGATGTTTAGGCTTAGTTTCAATAGGCAGGTTAATCTAAAAATGGTTGGATCAAGATTTGAGAGATGCGATTTAATACCGATCGGTAGATTAATTTTGTGATTGTAATACGTAGCAAAGGACCTTTATGATATAATTAATTGATGCACTAATGAATGACTATTATCTTTTACCCTAGAATATTATTTGTAGGTGAACCTATACCCTAGGCTTTGGTTCCTTGATTTCCTCCTTAGTTACTCCACTTTAGTTTATTTAAATTCCCTTAGTTAATTCTTCCATTAAAAATTAATTTGGCTACTTGATAATTTAGACTATATAGGTTGATTAGGAATAGAAAAATGTATTTCCTTGTGGATTCAACCCTACTTCCCTATCTATTTTAGTTAGTGGTTTTAGGAATTACTTTTTATTAGGTGATACGACTTTAGCCTGTCACCCGTACTCGATCAGGTGCCTTAATTCATGGCTGATTTTCTTCATGTATTTTATTAAAGCCCAAAATCTTTGTATATATCTTATAGTTTTGTAGGTTATTAAGGACTATTAGCAGATGCTAGATAGGAGTATTATTTTAGATTTTCATTAGTTTTCAAGAGATTCTCTCAAAAACTCTCTCAAAATTCTGGTATTGTTCTTTAGTTTTCAATTGAAGCTTGGAATTGCAGCACTCTAGCCTTGTGAATATCTTATATCAATTTTTTTTTATATTCAGTAATATTAGTACTTTGTTCTCTCAATTGCTTTAGTATTCATGTATATTATTATTGCTTTTGTTGATTTTACATTCAATATGTGTGAGTAGTTTCTTAATATAGGATCTCGATGAACCCTAGTATGGATTAGGTATAGATGAATTCCAAAACCCAAATCTAAATCCATAAAAACACTTCCTTTAATCTATGATTTGCTTTAATACGATTAAAGGCTAGACATAATTGATTAACGACATGGATTAGGTTTGCTGCGAGAGTCGGTTCATAATCTACATTAGAATAATTGGTTAAGGTGTGATTGATGATCACAAAAGTAGATATCATGACCATTAGGAATTTTATATTATTGTGTTTAATGTCTTTTTATTGCATGAATCCACAAGAATAAGTAGGATTGCTTTAGGAGGAAGCTATTGATACTCGAGAGAGATCTTTAGTATTATTTAGGGCGCATTTGTCTTAGGAATTTCTTTATGTATTGAATTTGAGATATTGGGATATAAATCTATGTCTAAGTCATACTAGTGGGGATTCGTTGTCCTAGATATTTGTCTCATATTAATATCAGTTTGGTATAATTTGTGTCCTAGTCAATTTAGCTTAGTTAGTTAGAATATAAACCTCTTTAGTTCATGACATTCCTAGTAGAAATTAGAACTATCATAGACAGTATTAGACCCTAATATTCTCTTGGGATTTTGAGTCTACTTACCCAAACTATTAGTTTAGGTAGATAGGTTACTTTAGATAGGGTAGCAACAACCCCGTCCAAGTAGGAGGCTAGCATAACCACTATAAATATAGGGGTCATGTATTCAATTTGCACTGAAGAAAATTCAGAAAAGCAAAAGTGTTTAAGAGTTACGTGTTTTTAATATGTTCTTAAATCATGCTAAGTTCAATTATAGGATATAGTATTGAATCAAAGTGGTTAAATACTTAGTTCTAGGAGGTAGTTTAAGGAAATTAACAACTCTTTGAGTTTGTTCCAGGAGGTAGTTTAAGGAAATTAACAACTCTTTGAGTTTGTTCCAGGAGGTGGTCGAATTTTATAGAGATAACCATTCTAATTGCATTGAGTTTAATCTAAAGTATCACCAATTCGATCAAATAAAACCAAAAGGTGATTCTCACGTGAACTTTATAGTTAAACATATAGATTTCACATCAAAAGGACAATTTAATTTTGAATGACCCTTCTTGTAACAATGAAAGTATGTGAGTGTTCGCCAATTATCCTAGGTCTCACAAATGTGGTCATGATTTCTTTTGAAAATTTTTGTTGTATCAAAGACCACTTTTGTTGAGGGATGATTGATGCTCACCCAACAATTTCTCAAGAGTAAATTTAGATTGAGCAAATCTTACTAAGGAGTTGTGTTGTTCTCTATACTTCTAAATCATCAAACTTTTCTCCTTTCTTAAGTTATCATTACAATAACTCATAGAAGTGAGTTTTCTTTTCAAAGCGGCATTTCAATTTTTAAGGCCTCAACCTTACTGTCAAAGGATGGTTGTGAGATCTTGATCCTGGTTTCAAAGGTTGAATGTGAGTCTTTGAGATCATCTAATTCCTTTAAAAGTCTTTATTAAATACTTTTATTTGTTGAGCTTCTCCTTGATAATTTTTTATTTAAGGATCAAACTTTCTTATTCACAATCATGTTTTGTAGAAATTCGAAGAGAACATCAGTTGGACTTGCTATAAGATTTTTCACCATTACCTCAAGATGTTCTTCTTTTGAATATCCATGATTCGCCATGAGGCATAAGTTGGCGTGTTCATCTTTTGAGTACTAGATGAGTTTGAGTCACTCCAAGATGCAACCATTGCTTTCTTTTTGTTGTCCTTTTCATAGTATGTTTTCTTCTTTCGTTGAGGTTAATATTTCACTAAATGGTTTGTTTCACCACACTCATATAACATGTTAGCACATTAACTTTATTCACTAGGTTAGGTGACTTACCTTTATATATTTGACAGATTACAATACTTGTGTTGCAAAACCAAATAGTTTAGCATCAAAGAATAAGCCTAATAAAAATAGAAAACATCACCCCAAAGAAATAAATAAAAGATATATGGGCTTATGTCCAAAAATCGATTAGTTTAAGATTTTCTTTGAGTTTTAATGGGCTTTGACTTTCATTATTTTAAACATAAAAATATTAGGATTAGGATCTCAATCAAGGTGGAATATTCACTTTATATAATTATATTTTCTTTTAATAGAAAAAGAAACATTTACGATAAAATGTTTTACCATAGTATAAACATTCTAAAATATTCCCTCTATCTCTCAAATATTACTATATTTGATTTTTTGCGGTTTTTAAGACACGAATTTAAACGATTTTATCTCCAAATCCGTAAAATTAAAAAATTATGGAAACTTGATATTATAAAAATTTACATTGAAATATATCAAACAAGATCATATTTGATACATTATTTCTTATAAAATGTTGAGAATTTATGGTTAAAAATTTCGAATTTTAACTCTATAAATTAAAATGGGGTAATTTTTAGAAATCGGAGAAAGTAAGAGAAAAAAAGTAACAAAGAAAATAATAAGTTTGGTTCAAAAGCATATCTGATAAGGTAATAAAATACTGGGATTATTAAATTGTAAACAAAGAAAAGGAATAGGGTGAAGTAATATTTGGTCAAAGTCCTCTGAAACAGGGAAACCTCTTTCCATTCTCATTTGCCCAGGTTATTCAAATTAAATTTAAATTTAAATTAAAATTAAAATATAAAACTCTAAAATAGGGTTCAAATGCTGAAATGCATAGAATGGGGACTAGATTGCGGCGCTAAGCCCATGAAGGTAGGCCCCACCATGCAGATAAAATATATTTTATTCCAGAAAAACTTTTACATTTTTGAGAATAAGAATATTTTTAATATTACGAAATTACGATTACGACATTGAATCTTCTCTCTCCTCTTTTCTCGACAACAAGAAAGAAAAATGAAGGTGGGATAACACTGTGTTTTAGAGAGAGAAAGCCGAGTAATTGTTGATAGAGAGAGAAACTGGAAGAGAGAGAAGTTAAATCAGGCGAAAATATTTATGAATGAATGACGAAAATGGGGGATTTCTAGGGTTTTGGTTTTGCTTTCCTCAGCTCTTTGCTTGATTTCTAGGGTTTTGGAGTTGGGCGCAAGATCGTCGAATTTCTGATTCAATTTTCAATGGAAATGCCTGGTAGAAGATCAAATTATACTTTATTAAGTCAAGTGGATGATCACACGACGCCTACGGCGACGGCGGTTTCGAAGTATCCCGGTCTCCTCATCGGAGGAGGTGGTGGAGGAGAGAGAGGGAGCGTATTACCGCAGTCGATCGGGTTGCAGAGGCAGAGTAGCGGGAGTAGTTTTGGGGAGAGTCCGTCGTCGGATCATTATGTGCCGTCGATCTCGTTGCCGGCGAGCGATCTGGACAGTTTTAGTTACTTGCACGAGGACAGAGATTCGAGGAAGAGAGTGGCGGTGATTGACAGCGGCGGCGGAGGAGGAGGTTCGTCGTCTAAGAGCTGGGCGCAGCAGACGGAGGAGAGTTATCAGTTGCAAATGGCCTTGGCTTTGAGGCTTTCTGCCGAAGCTGCTTGTGCTGATGATCCTAATTTTTTGGATCCGATACCTGATGAATCTTCATCGAGGTTGTCTTCGTCTGAGCCTGCTGAGTCCATTTCCCATCGTTTCTGGGTAATGCTTCCAACTTTCCACATTTTATATCTAATTTGTTGCACTTTAAATGCGGTTGGTTCGGAGTCGGATTGTATGTTTGTTAAACTAGGAAACTGAACCCTTTAGTTGCTAGTGGCAAGAGCTTGTAAAATGAGGCATTACACTATTGCGCTTAACAAGTAAAATGAGGCATTACGCTATTGCGCTTAACAATCTGTCAGTAATAAGCTCGTAAGTATGTAGACATCTGCGGAACTTAAATTCGAATTAGGAAATCTACTTTTCAGGTCATGACCATTGTAATTGAGCTCCCGTTTGAGTGGCCTAGATTTTACAGAAGAGTTATGGCGAGTCTGTTAGGTTCAGTGCATCCAAAGAGTGAAAGTTTTTACTTATTGGCCTAATTCAGTTGTCATTGTAATCTGCAATTTTATTCTTTACATTGGAGCGTTGTCCATTATCAGAAATTAATCCTTGTGTTAACTTTCAAAAACGGAGTTCTTCGTGAGTTAAGGGTTAGAATTTCAGATACACAGCTTTGTTCCCATTTCTCGTTCAATTTGTCACTTCGCATCTACTGATGAACTCTCACCTCCCTAGCAGTTCTCTTCTTCTGAAAGAAAGCTAACATCAATTCCTCTCCATCAAAATTGTTGAATTCAGCATCTTTCCTTTAGTCGGCTGGGGATCAGATATATTGATATTATTTCAATGCTCTATACAGCTGTGAATATTCTCAAAATATGCAGCAATTACTATACCACTATATACATTGTGAAATGTGAATAGTACTAAGCCATTTGATACAGTCAATTACCTTCAAAGAATACTGAGTCATTGACTCCATTGGAGTTTGCATGCTCAAGAAATGTTTTTGCTCTCCATTGCATTTGTATCGTATCCTTATTAGTTAACTTAGAAGGAATCTGGCCATGACAATGTTCTTCTATAGTCCTTACATAGTAAACTGGATAAGTGAAGATAGAGATTAGAGAACAAGTTCATTTGGTTATATAAAATAGAAAACAACAACAATTAGAGCTAGATTGCAAGCTGTTGTACCCTTTTTTGAACTTGAAATCTTGATGGGGGAAGTTAAACCCTCAAAATTCAGTGGTTTCTTTATTTCCAAGCACACCATCATTGTCAACAATACCATCTTCTGTTCTTTACCAAGCAAACCATGTTTCATCCTTTTTTTTCCAGAGAACAAGAGCTTGAAACCAAGTACCAAAAAGAACTCATGTACAAAAGATTACAATATGATTAAATACTCTTCCTTCTGAAGGAAGTCAAGGAACAAACTCATTGTCTTACAATGAAAAATGTCCTCTTAAGGACATCCTCAGTTGGAATCCTCTCTTTGACGTCTTCACATGAAAAGTAAAAAGCTCTAGGAGGAGCTTTCGTCCTTTCAAAATCATTGGAAGATTTTAGGCAAATTACTTCCAAGGAAAAGTTCCAGAAGCTTTTAAGTGTTAACACCGAAAGAGTAACCTCCGTCATGTTGCTTAATCATCTCAACATTCCCCTCTCTAGAAGCCTCTTTAACAGTGTTGTTTGAAATTCCTTGAAACCAAAGCCTCTTCCAAATAATTAGGATGTATTGAAAAGGTTACATTCCAATGCCTCTGGTTTCCGTTCCTCGTTAACATGTCGACAACATAGCCTCCGACAACAAAAGAAATTTGGAAACCTAGCTAGTGGCTGATCCATGCACTAAAATTTTGAAGCACACTTTACTTTGAAACCAATCAAAGAGTTGAAAGCATTGAACCCATCTGTAATGGATACCCAAAGGCCTAATCCATGAGAAGAAGGGATCTTTCGACTCCCCTGTACGAAATTCTCACCTCTGTTTTTGAGCTAGATGACTTCTTCCATGGAGCGTCCTATTCAATTGATAAACTGGAGAGCCACCATGCTATGGGATGAATAGGCCCAATACCAAGAATCACTTTGCTCTGAGTGTCATGTTTTCCAGCTTGAATGAAAAATTGAAAGTACACTTTCTTCAGGGAGCATTTTGAACTGCATTCATTTATGATGCACTCCTTAACTTGTTTTCAAACATCTCCTAGTACATCAATTTTTTTAGTACTGGTAGAGATGAAATCCTTGGCCCTTCACATCAATCATTGTATGCAGTGTCACCGTTAGCTTCCATACAACATAGTGAGAATCCACCAAATTTGCCTCCAGCTATGGTGATGATGAAATCCAGCAATGTTGCTTTATGGTCACTCTATTATTGCTAGTACCTTACCCAGGAATTCATATAACTACAAGTTTCCCTTCAATGAAATCCTTTCTTTAAGAAACTTAAAGCCCTCAATCCTATCTTGAAACTTAAGTTTCTTCTTCCTCTTAGATTTATCCAAACCAACAAACAATGAATTCAAAGTGTCTCCTGTCCATTGGGTTGTGGTACTCCGGATGGTTTATGTCTTTCTCTTCTTGTATCCCTTTGGTGATGAAGTCTCCAGTTTAGCTTGAATTAACTGAAGGCAAGTAAAGGTCTTGACTTTAATCTGCACCATTGTGAGTCAAGAAGGACCCATAATCTAGAAAGTACATAGTGTAAAAGAGAGAAAGATGAGACTCAAGGGAGAGAGAAAGTGGAACCAGTTAAGTGACAGATATCTGAGAGGGAGGGAAGAGATAACTGATAGAAAGATCCAAGAGTGTGGGGTGAAAGATTTTAAGATTATATCTTTGATTTGGTGAAATAGATAGGAAAGGAAACTGAAGGGAAAACTTCTAACACACAAAAATGAATCAATGCAAGTCACGGATCAGAGTTCTTCTTACAGAAACTATTTTTGGACATTGCCCTCGAGATTAATGTTAAACCCCCCTATATTGATTGTTTTATTGCCTTATCTGCCTCCTCCTTCCCCAAAGAATAGACATGATAGATTGGGATCTCATTCTTATTGATGAGCAGCTATTCTATGGACATGTATAAATTTTGTATATGATGGGTGGAGAATCAAGTTGCTTTAGAATTACAACTACTTTTGTGGCTCCAGCTAGAGTCAATTAAGTTGTGCATTAGAGAGTAGGCATCTTCTTCTTCAAATGATTGCAGAATAGTTGTTTACTTGGAGATAATGAAGATTGTAATTATCGTATCTCAGTTGCATAACTTGCATGCAAATCTGTGTATGTCGTATTTAAGTTCCATTCTCTGATTTGTAGCGTCAAAATGTCAATGTTGTATCCAAGTTTCAAGGGGTGTCCATGGCCCCATGGGTTTGTGTATGTGGGAATTGAGGATCTGGATTTTTTTTGAAGTGGGTATCATATAAAATTTATATGGCTGTTCTCCTTCGAACCCTCTGTTCAATTGTTTCTCAAGAATATGTGGTTTGTTTCGCTGGGGATTTTCTAGAAAAATCATCTTTTCCACAATGATTCGTGCATCGAGTTAAGGTGCTGCTACAGCATCTTCTTAAAATTAGAAAGGTCACTGTAAAGACTTTGATTTGCATATGTATCTGTCTTCAGAGTTTGTTAAGACTGTCTACCATAATATATAGGACAATTTTCTGAATTTTTATTGCTTGTTGAGTCTTCACACCAATTGACCACCTTGTAATTTCATTTAATTAATTATTTTGAGATTTTCTAAAGAGAACAGGACACTTTGTAGATTGCCCTGGTCCCAGCTTTTAAATCTTTTGTTAATTAACTCTATTTGCTCTTAAAATTGGTATTTGTTCTTTTGTTTGCAGTACTGCCTTTACTTAAGGCTTCTAAATTTTCTAAAAAGTCATCATATTTGATTTCATCAGGTGAATGGCTGCCTCTCATACTCTGACCAAATTCCTGATGGTTTTTATCTTATACATGGGATGGATCCTTATGTTTGGACGTTGTGTGCTGATTTACAAGAGAATGGCCGCATTCCTTCTATTGAGTCACTGAAGTTGGTAAATCATGTTAATGAATCTTCACTGGAGGTAGTTTTAATTGACCGGCACAGTGATTCCAATTTGAAGGACTTGCTGAACGGTGCTCTTGATATATCCTGTAAATGCATGACTTCTGATGAATTTGTTGATCAGCTGGCTAAGTTGGTGTGTAGCCGTATGGGGTGAGTTGTTATTGTCTCCTTTACTTGATAAAGGAACTTCCTGTCTGTATTCGTAAATTTGTGTAATCTCACTCCTCCTGACATTGTTTTTGATCCTTCCCAAGGGGTGCAGCTTCAACCAGAGAGGAGGAATTGGTTCCCATCTGGGAGAAGTTCAGTAATGGTCTCAAGGATTGTTTGGGGTCTGTTGTGCTTCCTGTTGGTAGCTTATCTATTGGCCTATGCAAACATCGTGCTTTGCTATTCAAAGTATGTCATATGTTGTCAAATTAAGATTGTTATTTGTAATGTCTGATGTAGATTATAGAAAGTTGCACTGAACAGCTATGAGCTTTTGACTTCTTTTTTCATCTTTCTTGTCTTGATCATGTCGCAAGCTTTGTGCTTTGTTGCCTTAGGTGAGTAGTGCAGGAAAAAGCCTGCAATCATGTGGCAGTATACCTAACAACATAATTTAAAGTTTAACGTACAGCGTTGATTTCTCCATTTTGTGGTTGTGGGAGGGATGAGTTTTCTAAATGAATTACCACAGCTTCCCAACTACTTCCCCTGTGACTTTTACTTCTTTTGTCCAAAAGATATCCCTTTTTTTATCACAAGGTTGTTAGACACCTGGATTTCTTTGTCCAAGTACGTTTTTAGCTCCTTCGGTGATTTCTATGAAGTATGGAGTTTTGTTCTGGTTCATTGTAACTTGCTACTTGCTACTTGCTGCACAATTGTTGCCCTATATTTTGTGTATGGTGTGCGAGTCTTTAACCTATATTGCTATTATGCCCTGCGTATGATAACAATGACATGCTACTTGCTGCATCAATGCTGAACTCTTTTAAGTGTATGATCTCTATGACGTGGAAACATTTAATTTGCTATAATGACTCCCTTTGATATGAAGTTTCTGTCGTATAAAATCCTCACTTCTGAAGGGAGTTTAATCATTTTCATAATTTTTCCATACAGGTCCTTGCTGATTCAATTGATTTGCCTTGTCGAATTGCCAAGGGCTGTAAATATTGCAATAGAAATGATGCTACCTCTTGCCTAGTACGGTTTGGACTTGACAAGTATGCACCTTTTCTTATTTGAGTGCCTCATGCTTGCGTCATATTTATTATTATTAGTCATATATTCACATTATCTAAGATTTTGAAAAATTACGGAGCAAATCAAATGATTCATTATATTCTTGACTGTTCATTATACTCTTTAATATTATTGTGATAATCTGCTCTAGCTACCTGCTACTGCTGTGCACTAAATGATATCTTCTCCATCCCAATTAATTTTATATTTACTTTTTGCGTGGGAAATGGGTTGGAACTCCTTTATATTTCTTCTTGCTAATGCTGTTTGGTAACTGGTACTCTGTCCCACAATCAAATTAACACCTATTTAGATTGGGCTGCAAATTGCTAACTTGCTATGCACTCTGCTTTTTTTCTTTGATTGCATAGGACAAATACTGTTTATATGGAATGATTCTACTGTTATTTTGGTTTAATATGGAATGATTCTACTGTTATTTTGGTTTATGACCTTGATGGACAGATCGAGTCTTTTTGGTGCAATAAGTCGATAGCTTTTAGCCCATATGGGAAGTCCTGCTGCAGCTTGTACTTGCTAAATTATGCCAATGTTTTACTTGTTTCAGGGAGTATTTGGTTGATTTGGTTGGAAAGCCTGGTTGCTTATGTGAACCTGATTCGTTGCTTAATGGTCAATCTTCCATAACAATATCCTCACCATTGCACTTTCCAAGATTTAGATCAGTTGAACCTGCCATTGATTTCAGGTCTTTGGCCAAACAGTATTTTTCAGATACTCAATCTCTGAATCTTGTATTTGACAGGCCTTCTACAGGTAATCTCTTTTGTTCTAAATGCGATACTTGGAAATCCTTATGAATTGATCTGTTCATTGTTTACAAGGGTGTAAGCCAAGCAATTAAGGAATCTGATGAATTGTAGATCTAATCCTACTTTAGGAGTTTATACTTTCCTTTCTTTGTTATTTGTGTTTTTTGAATTATATAACAACTTGCATCAGCTTTGTACTGACTGATGGTGATAATTCTTATATAGAGAACATTTCAACTTCCCCAAACCTACCAGTAGTGAGATGCTAAGAACCTGACTGATGGTGCTGACTGATCTATGAATATCCTTGATGTTGGAGTTGAATGATCCACGAATAAACTTAACTGATTGGGGCTGACTGATATATAAGTTGGAGTTGCCAAATGTTTTGAGCGAGGGATAGTACATACTCGTTTCCTTTCTTTTTTCTGATAGAAGTGTCTCTCCATTAAGCCCGACTCAAGGAAGTATGAAAGAGCCTCTGATACATAAAGGACTGTTGAGCTAACCAGCATCAGACCTTTGGTAACAGGATGGAAATACTTTTTTCGTCATTCTGTCTGGTTCAATGTTTTATATTTTCTGGAGGGTATCAGATTCTCTTGGTCTGTAAACTTCTCCTAGCAAAGGTATCCCATTTCATAAGATGGCTTAAATGAAATAGTGTTCATTTAATACATACTACCAACACCTCTTCCACACCCTGGCCATCATTTCCACCGTTTTATTATTATGGACATGTTAAGAAGAGTGAAATAGAGCAAGAAAAACAACAACAATATACCAAAGCCTTATCGTGTAAAGATGGAGTCGGGTGCGTGAAAGAGCAAGAGAGAGCACAAATTGACCAAAATTTCGATATCATAATTGTTAAGTTTCAATCACACCATCCTGATTTTCCGGTTTCATCATCCTTAGTTTTGCAACCATATGGTTGCTAGTAGCTTAAATAATAACCTAGGGTTGCTTTCTCTCATTGCAGAATTCTAAGAGTGGGATGATTAAAATCACAAATTTGCACTATGCTATTCAACTTATGATCGGATCTGATACAAGCTAGGGGCCTAGGGCTAAGAGGAAATCCACTTGCTAACTAGCTTCACAATCTATTTGGTGTATCTTTTTGTTGCTTATCCACCTTTTATGGTGTGTGTGTGTGTGTTTTTGTGGGAGGAGGGGGTTTGAACATTTTTTTGTTCATCATTAATGCTCCCCTCCCCTTAATACCCAACAAAAAACCACTTCAAACTATAAGTATGGGTTATTGTGTAAAATGCATTGGAGATACATGTTAGAGCAGCTGGTAATATCTTGAGAACTCATGTGTTTGAACTAGAATGTGTTGTCCTGTCTTTTGTAGGACATGCTGCTCTTCATTTTGTTGTTGTTGTTGTTCTGGGGTTTATGGGTGCTTGAGATATATGTTCTGGACCTTTAAATCTGAAAGTGCAGATGTGTTGCTGAGGAGCTGCAGAGTTAGAGGAGAGATTTAGAAGCAAACTTTTGTATTAGGTTTTTTAGTCTACCAAAAATGTAAGCAAAGCTTTAGGATCTTGATTAGATAATCACAGAGATAGTGAGTATGACGAATAATAGTGAGAAATTTTGAAGTTTAGATTTTGAAATGTCATGGAGACCTCCCGCATTGCACCGTGAATGAGACTTTCAAGTTAGATTTTTTCCCCCTTCCCATTTTGTGTTCCTGTTACATTTCTAAGTGTTTTGTTCTTTATTTTTCCCTTGTTATTTTCTTACACTGGCTTCCCTTTTTGGTTCTTGGAGTTTAATTGTTAAACATATAGAAAAATTCATTGTAGTTGAATTTCACTCAATGCTTTGCTGGTTTCCCCTTAATTGAAAAGTATGAATGAAACATTAATAAAAGGATGTTTGTAGAACCTGCCCTCCCTTCCATTCTTTCTCTAGCTGTTTATACTGTCCTATATCTGCATGACAACGTGGTTGCACAATAACTTTTAGCAAATATTTATTCATATATCTTTACTCTACTATATTTGTTGGTGTGTGGTTACTGGTATATGCATTGAGTTTAGATATTCAAATTTTTTGGCAGGTACTGTTGTAAATGAGCAAGATGCAGGAGATCCAATGCATCTTAAGCAACTAGGTAGAAAGGTTCCTGACGTAAATAATCCTTTACCAAATGATCAAGTACATTCTCAGTTTGTCAATGTTGATAGAAAAGCCCAGTGCTCTGATTCTAGTAGTCCTCCACAAAATATTGGAAGAGCACCTAATCCCATCAGAGAGTTCCTTCCCTCAAGATTTGTTCCTCCTAGCAGACAACAAGGGACCCAGACATTCCTTGATTCAACAAGAAATACAACAAATGATTTTCGGTTTGAGAATAGTGAGCGAGTTTCAAGTAGAAGTGAAGCGGCTCTAGACATGGATGATTTGGTTATTTCATGGAACGATCTTTCCGTAAGGGATAGGATTGGAGCAGGTTTCTCTATCCTAAAACTTTTATACTCTAGATTTTATGCATCTGGTGAAAAATGATACTTGTAGTTGTTAATTAGCTATTTTTTTATATGCTTCAGTGAGTTCATTTTGTTCTTGAATCTCTGATCTTGTTTTTTGAATTGCGTACTTGTAACTACAGGCTCTTTTGGAACTGTACACCGGGCTGAATGGAATGGATCGGTAAGCATCTCTCTTCATAATTTACTTTGTAAAATTTTTCTTTGAGGTGGTGTTCTTTGGTGAAGAATACATCTGTGTTTGATCCTTAGTAAATTGGTAGAATCTCACTCCTGTTCTATCTATTAGACATTGTTGTACATACATTTACTCTTCCTAGAATCCTTGTATAATTGCAAGAAGCAGAACAAAAAAAGAAGAGGCTGAAAAGAGAAAAAGAAGGAAAGCTTATGGTGAGACGCAAAACAATGGCTGGAGATTGTACACATATGCTTATGTTCACGGGGAATTGGTGATAATCATTTGATTGTTGGATATGCATGATGGGGAAAAATATATTTTTTGGGTTTCAAATGTATTACCAGCCTAGGTGTCCTATAATCACAAGGCAGGAAATGAAGGAAAAAAATGCCTTTTTCAATCATCATCTTGTGTCATCAAACTTCCTTTTTAATGCTAGACGTGTTATCTAATTGTTCATCTTGGACTGATTCATCATTCATTGGAGAGTTGTTGTAGTAATTTGAAAATAGTTCTATGACGACAAAATGTGTTTCTTCTATAAAAAGAATAATTAAAAAAAATCATTGCCTGAAGTCTTCTCTTTTCTTTTTACATTGTCCAGTAAGTACAATAGTTGAAGTTGCTCAGTCTGAGTTGGGTATCCTTTAATGATTCTTGCCATGAAGGTATTTTCTTTTTGGCTTTGCATATGAAGGGTGCCATTGATGTGCAAAGTGAGATTGTGCTTTCATAACTGTACTAGCCACCTGTCGTGGATATGCTTTGCTTTACGAACTTATATTTAAGAGGAATGGGAAAATTGGAAATAAGCTGGAAAAATTCCCTCTTTGTTTGGACAGGATTCAAGATTGCGTCTCATCTGTCCTGTCTGACCGAAGTTTATCACAAGACTATGTCTTTTCCCTCTTCTCCTATCCTTTTCCAGTAGTTGGCAAGCCTATCTTTGTTGATTCCTTTATTTTCTCCCAAGTTGTTGAACTATGTGCATTTTTGGATATGAGCATTTGTTGTAAGCAATTTGTTTGCATCTATATGCTCCGGATGCAGCACTGACGATGACCTATTAAATGGCTCATTGTGTAGGAGGTTGCAGTCAAGAAACTTATGGAATCAGATTTCCATCCTGAGCGCTGTAATGAATTTTTGAGGGAGGTGGGAATCAAGCTTGATGTGGCTATTTGTCTGCAAAAATGCTGTAATACATTATATGTATGGCTTCTTGTGCTTTGGTTCCTTTTGATTGAAATTCTCTTGTTATTTAGGTTGCAATAATGAAACGCTTACGGCATCCAAATATAGTTCTCTTCATGGGGGCAGTTACGGAACCACCTCTGGCCATAGTGACGGAATATTTATGCAGGTTTATGTCCTACTATTTCGTGAACCACATTCGTTCGTAGTCTTTGCTCTCCCCTCCCTCTCCTTTTTGTTTTTTTCCCCTAGTGAAGTACTTACATATATTATCTCAACTGCAGAGGTAGTTTATACAGGCTTTTACATAAATCAGGTGGCAGAGAAGTGCTGGATGAGAGGCGGCGTTTGAGTATGGCCTATGATGTGGTATGCATGCTTAATCTCCTTTGCTCCCTCTCCCCCACTACATCTTTATTTTGGTGTTTTAATCTCTGTATTTATGACATATTAGATCCATACTAGCTTTACTTTTGCTTTTCAACTTCTGTTATGCAGGCAAAGGGAATGAATTATCTTCATAAGCGTAATCCTCCTATTGTTCATCGGGATCTTAAGTCTCCTAACTTATTAGTGGACAAGAAATACACTGTAAAGGTAAGGTTGTTTTACCCTCTCCCTTCTAGGGAGGCCTTTAATCACAGAACCTTCTCTGTGTAAATATAACCATACCGTTTCGCCAATTTCTGTATCAATAAACTCCTTTTACTGCTTCAGGTTTTGTCTTGAAGCCCATATTTATGTCAGTTCAGCATTTTCCCCATTTTTTAATGATTTTTTTGTTTGTTTGGTTGTACTGTACGCCTTGTGCAACGACGTAAATGCAGTTGGATAATGGGTTTCCATGGTAGTCTAATGCAGTTGGATAATGGGTTTCCATGGTAGTCTAACTCCTTTTTGTAAAAACAGTTAACTCCATTTTGCCCTTTAGGTGTTGTTTTATCTATTTAAGCTCTTCATTCATGGATGGTGCTGTTATACAAGTCCTACAATGGTGGTTTTGTAGTTAAGAAGTTATAGGTAAGTATAAACTTATGTCTTGCTCTATATGCCTTGTAATCACGCACACAAACAAACAAAGCCAAGTCTTGATTCACAAAACATGGGGCAGAATGAACCATGAATCCATCTCATATGGTCATCCACAAAAATGCTCTTCCTCCATCATCTCCGATTTAGAACCACATCTTCAAAATCTAGTTTCTCCATCTCTTTTGTAACTTCCTTTATCCAAGTCATCTTTGATCTATCTTGACCGTGTTTGAGGTCTTATTACTCCAATCCTCTACACTCACCAACCTAACCTATTATCCCTTATCTTATCCTATGTATTCGCTACTCCAACTTTCTTTCGACATCTAAATTTCTTATTTTAACCCTAAAGGTTTTCCCACACATCCACTTTTATGTATGTATCTCAGCTATTCTTTTTCTTAATATGCTCTTATACTCCGTCCTATATAAATGTTGGTCTAATTGTCGTCCTATAAAATTTCCCTTTTAACCTTAAAGGTACACTTTGATCACACCTCTGCACTTGAAACTACCCTAATTTTTCTTAATGGGTGACCTTTTGATCAATGTATTGATTCCCTTGTAAAACTGATCCTAGGTCTCTGAAACATTCTATTACAATTAACTCTTTGCCTTTTAAAGTCACACTATCTTTATTTGGCCTCCTCCGAATGCTAAAATGACACTTTATATATTTAGTTTTATTTTTACTAACTCTAAGACCTTTAGATTCCAATATTTGTCTCTATTGCTGTGACTTGACATTCACCCCCACGCTAATCTTATCTACTAGAGCAATATCATTTGCAAAAAGAAAACACCACGGTATCTCATTTTGAATTGACCTTGCTACTTTGTTAAGGAGTATCGCGAAAAGAACAGGGTTTAGGGCGTGTAATCCAATTGCAATAGGGAATTTTTCTGTCACCCCACCAAAATTACCAAAGTGCTACTCTTGGTACTTCATCTCCAAATCACTGAATACCATGTGTAAATCTTCTTTGCACAATGCTCCGTCATTCGCCTAGTAAGGTGGATAGGTTTGGTGTAGATCGACCGTATAAGCCCAACTTATTTTTCAGCATACTTACTCACCCTTTGCTTAATCAATCTCTTTCCTAATTTCATGGTGTGATTCATAGGCTTTTTTCTTCAAAGTGCTTCTCATAATCTTGTTGAAGCGATCCATTAACCACATAGCCACTTAATCTCAATTTTTCCTTACCATTGTAATAACTTTTCTTAATTTCATCATTTTTATTGCCTCCTCTACTTTCAATTTTTGTATCCTCCACATATACTCCTAGTTAACTTCATTGTCCTTAATAGCAGTGTTACCTATACACCCTACTTGGCTTCCATTGAGTAACTCTTCAGAATACTCCTTCCACCTTCCCCCTTCCCCCTTCCCCCTTCCCCTTTGATCTCGTTATTGTGGACAATTTACCTTGTTATAATCTCGTTATACCTGTGCCTCATTAACTGTTTCTTTTCAATTTGAGAATTCTTTCTTTGATTTGTTTACTGCTTAGTTGTCTTTTATAAAGCATATTGAGTCTTATTAGTCACTTACGACTACCTTCACCCACGTAGGTCTGTGATTTTGGCCTTTCGCGCCTGAAGGCAAATACATTTTTGTCATCCAAATCAGCTGCTGGAACTGTAAGTTCTTGTGATAGTGGTGTTTAACCTAAGTCATTTTCTTTGCTTGTTCTGCATATATTCAATTATGAAATGAACTTGTTAATTGTAAAAGTAAATTGAACAGCCAGAGTGGATGGCACCTGAAGTTCTTCGTGATGAACCATCAAATGAGAAGTCAGATGTCTACAGCTTTGGTATAATATTGTGGGAGCTTGCAACATTGCAGCAACCATGGAGCAGCTTAAATCCAGCTCAGGTGATCCATTTTTTTTAGTGCTTGCAACATTTCTGATTTAGTTTTTTGAGTCTTCAAAAGTTATATGGGGAATGCTTCATATGTTATATTGCTCATTTATGACAGAATATTACTGGAGATGATTGAGGGGACATTTTTTTGGGGAAATATATTTGGTGTTATCTTCGGGTATTAGACTTGTGTTTGGATGTGTTTGGATTCATTTAAACTCATATATGATGTATTATTGAAGAAATTTTCGAAAATCAAAACCCAAGGAGCCCACCCTTAAGCTTTTTAGTTATGGAGTTTCCCATACCCTACGTGGGTGGCTCCTGTCAAACCCCAATAGGCTCGATCAAAAATTAATACTCCGTACTTCTTTTGTTTTTAGTTGCTAATGGGGGGAGGAAGGCTCCAGATTTTAGGAGATCTATGTGCTGAGGAGAGATATAGTGAGAGATGGAATAAATTCCCATTTGATAGGGAGAGACATAAAGAGAGATGGAATTAATACCCATTTGATAAGGAGCGAGAACATGAAGAAACCAATCACGAACTTCAAAAAATGAAGCATAAAATACCAGCCTCTTACCGTTATCACAACCAATGCTACCGCCTCTTCTCCATTGCTTGCGATGAGTGCTTCCCCTTCACCTCCACTGCCGACTTGCCGTTTTCTTCCTTCCCTTTGGCGGGAACAAGGCAATAACTGAAACAGCCATTCTAACCTAAAAGCTTCAACCTCCGTCTTCTGGAGAAAGAAAAGTTTTACCATCCCTTTTCTTCATTTTTTCTTTAACGTAGACCACTTTAAGTGGTTGGCCTTCAAAGATCAAAGGGCCAGGTTTAAGACATCAGTGGACATAGGTTTAAGACATTAGTGGACATAGTCAACAATTATAGGAGAAAACCTGCTGTACCCTTGGGTTTGTTAATTTACATATACCAGATATCAAGTGTTGAATTAAATTCCCTCTGATGTTGGTTCATTCATGATAGAAGTTGGAGAAGTATCTCTTTCATGTTCCAATCTTACAATTTCATTTTCCTGCCAACATTCAATTATTCAAGTCATAACTACACAATAGGATGTAAATCCTATTATTCTGGTAATTCTATGGTCTTCTCATGCATTCGCCCAGGATTTTGCTAGAATTTGTAAACTTATAATCTGATGATAAAAGAGATGAGTTTCTACAGTGTCAAGGAATAATGACCATTTGCTGACTTCGCTTTCTAGTTCTTGTGGACTGTTTAGAGGTGGGGGTAGGAATGGAATGTAAACAAGGAGCTGAGGGCAGGTAAGGGAAACACTACTTTCTAGAATTCAAGATACGAATACTCAATGAAATGGTCAAATGACAAATTAAAAAAATATCAAATGCAGAAAAACTAGTACTCTGTAACAATAAGAAAACTGCCGAAATATGGAAACTAGGAAAAGTATCCCTTGTTTATTAACCCCCAATGTATTACAACATGAATAATGCTATTTTAATCTACATAGCACGTGAAATAAAAGGTAAAAACTAGTGGAAGTTCTATGAAATTGTTCTATATATAGATCTGATTTAATTAGTGAGGTAGACAATTGAGAGGTATTTTGCTCTTTGCTCAATGAGTAACTAAAATCTCATACGCTGTTTCATGAAATTGACTTGGAAACTGGAATCATGGAATTCAGTTTTCTTTTTCTTTTTTTTCCATGAATATGAATCTGAACCTTCACCATCTCTCAATCATGGAAACCCGCATCTGATGTGCCTAGTGAAGACATGGTTTATTGGAATTACAAACTCGACATATGAAAACCTTGTGAAACTAAAACCTGACAGAAAATTAAGATTAAATTCAGTAGAAAAATATTATTCCAATGCAATAGGTCATTATGAAATTATTGTTATGCTTGGCATCAAAATGAATTTTCCAGTACCCAACAACAGTTTCCATTTGTTTCTCATTGCCAGTGACATTCTTTGACGCGGAAATGTTCTTTAAGGCAAAATTAAGTGTATGAACAACTTGTGGTGCTCAAAAGATGTGATGATAAATGCTCTTAAATAAGCTCTTATACCCCAATCATCTTTATTTATGAACCACTTTTTTATGAGTTGCCTCGTTAATGTCCATTTTTGAATCGTATTTCCGTCAAAAAATTATCTTATATTCTTAGCATACAGCTTGGAGAAACATTGGGTCATTTCTGAAAGTAGTTGAATGGAATCAGACACTTTTTCTGTGGATCACTCCACCGACTAGGCCATTATTTGATTTTATCATCCCTTTCTATTGCCAAATTGCTTTAAGCAGTTGTGATGATCTCTAGCATTAAGATTTTCTTGTTTGTGTGACGTAGTTTGCAGACTTTGTGCATTAGTTTTTTTTGTGGGGGGGGGGGGGGGGGGGGGGGGGGGGGGGATTACCCAAAATTTCAACATCATTTACTTGCCAAAAAACTGTTTTCATTTTTGTGTAATTTTTGTCAGCTTGTTCCACAATCAATCCTAGTTCTATTCTTGGCACTACTACTGACATTAGAAGTAGATTAGCATTCATTTTATTGCAATGCCATGATTCAGTGCTATAATATGCTTAAATATAGAAAGATATATACGTAAACATACAATAATCTAATTGATGTGATTCTAAATCACAAATATGACAAATCTCATGCAAAAGTTGTGTGAAGATTATGCGTAATTGCATTAGGGCAAAAGAAACAATCTGGTTCAGTTTTTGGTGTTCGAGTTTGTAACCTTTATGGATTTATGGACTGATTTATGGGGAAGTGAATGATTGAATGATAGTACTCTAAACCTTGCTAATTTAGAGGGTCTCTTTCTAATCGCAATTAGAAGATGAACACAAATCGCAAAAAATGTTGTTAGGTCCAACAAACCAAAAGCATACAAGCTCAATTTTATAAGACAACTCTGATTAATAAGAGCCATGTCCAAGCCTTTAAATAGGCCAGGGAAGGTTGTCCTACACAGTCCTAAAGGAATCTGGAGAGATCCTTAATCCTCTTTAACTAAAACAGCAAAACTAAAGCCCTCATTCGAGTGCAAGTAGGAAAACTAATCCTAATACAAGTTGGAATCATAAGTTGACCCTTACTAGGAAAAACAAATCCAACTCAAACTGAAAAAGCTTAAAGCCAAATCCTAGTAGGTTTAGCAAACCCAACTCCTCTCCTACTTGAATTAGGAACTCTAAATAACTCCAAAAGCTCTAAATGTGTAAAGTACCTCAAGTAAGGCTAAAAACACATTTAGAAAAAACTAAGAAAGTATTTATACTAGAAAGGCTACTGTTATCTCATCATTACATATTTCAAAACTGTCATAAATTCACGATTTGAAATATTCACTAACACAATTAGTGAGTGTTGCTATATAAATTTGAAAAGTAGAAGGTAGTAGAAAGAAATGAAGAAGTTTTTAGACACATGGCAAAGAATTAAAGAGCTAGCCATGGTGCCACATACTGACCCAGTGACAGTAATGGAGAGAATGGGAAAATGTAGGAGAGGGAGGCACTGAATGGGAGAGAAAGATAATTTGCTGTTTAATTTGGGAGGGGTCTCTGTTGACTGGAAAGTGTAAACAACAGTGCTGTGATAGAGGAACAGAGTGAGAGCAAAAATCCAGGTGTTGCATGCTGTCAATTATTTGTCAACGAGGCAAGGCAAAGCACTCAAAAGGAGAACTTTGGTGTGGTTGCCAATTTGACTCAGAGAACACTGATGGGTGCTGTGGGTAGAGATGTAGAGCTTAGAGCAGTAGAGAAGAGAGAGACTCTCACTAGTCTGGCAGAGAAAACTAAAGAGAAGTGCTGAAGTTGTGAAAAGAAAATCCTGTGGCCAGTATTTTTAGAAAAATGCGTCGTTTCTTGTTAGTCATAGCTTTGGAGGTACAAATCATACAATCTTCACCACCTCTGTCCAGGGAACGTTTTGGGTCGGTGGAAGCTCACTAGTTGTCCCTATAGGTGTAGGTACAAATCATACCTGCACCAATCTGGCAATGAACATCACATTGGGTTATGCCCAAGTTTTGGGATCATCGCTTATAACTGTTCAGTTGTGTAGTACTTGATGTTGATTGAATTACTTAGAGAGCTTTAGGATACTGAGGACTAAGGATTGAGTGGTATCCTAGGAAAAAACACAATCGAGCATCATTTAATTGATGGCTTCTTGCTTACACTTGATACATCCTTCTGATCAGCCAGATCAGTTTTGTATATCATCTTAATCCCTTAATTCTTTGATTCTTGTTTATTCCCATTGTATGTTTATTCCCTTTCTTCTTTTTGTGATAACTGCGGTCCTCTCTTTTGTAGGTTGTTGCAGCCGTTGGTTTCAAAGGCAAGAGACTTGAGATTCCACGTGATGTAAATCCTCAAATAGCTGCTATTATTGAGGCATGCTGGGCAAAGTGCGTTGAAATTTCATATTTTTCCGTCTTCTATCAGGGGTATTATGTTTTTGCTTATTTAATTTTTGGTTGCTGTAGTGAGCCTTGGAAGCGTCCATCCTTTGCCAACATTATGGAATCCTTAAGGTCACTTCTCAAACCTCCTGCTCCTCAATCAGTTCGAGGAAATGCGCACCTCATTACGTAATTTTTTGGCGGAAGGAATTTTGCTGTTTTGTCTTTCACTTGCTAGATTCTTTTCCTGGTTAGATGTTTGGAAAAGGGTATCTTTCCGTCCAATAACTCCAGGTGTGCCCATCTGGCTCTTGCATTTTACTCGTTTTGCTTATCATATTAGTTAAGCATCCAAATAATTTTCATAGGATGAATTCATCTCAAGTTAAGACTTTGAATCAAGGAAGTTTTTAAAAATGGTATTTTAGTGTGGACTTAAAATGGTTTATTTTGTAAATGGGATGCATGGTCAATGGATATGTAGCTGTCTAAATTTGCTAGCTAAGTCAAAAATTAATTGTGGATGAAGTGAAAATATCTAAATGCTGTACAGAATCATGTTACCATGTCCAGCTTCCTTTAATTATTTACTTGTTGAAATGTATGTACTCAAGGTTAAAAAGAGAAAGTGGAAACCATTTGTTCAAATAAATTTGTACCCTCTCTTGAAACCAAAAATAAAAAAATAAATTATTACCATTTTTGTGCCACTATGATTCCGTCACTTTATCAATGAGATTCTTCTTTGCTGTCCTTCTCTTCCTCGTAGATTCTTTACATGTTATGTCTAGTTACTATGTGGTATAGTCCATCTGTTGAGTCTTGGTGTATTTTTAATAAAACCTTCAGTCTAGTTAGGAGGTAGTGCTTGTCCTGCTGACTTTTTATTACATTTTAGTATACTTTTCATCCTCATAATTTACCAGTTGCTGAATTGTTGTCTGTTCTACTTTTCAAGTTTCCATCTGTTCATCGTGGAATTTGGTCTTTCTAGGTTTACAATTCACATACATAATGAGCTTAGATTTGGTTTTGTGCAAACAAAGTCTGATTGGTTCTTAATCCTAGATTCTTGTTCGTAATAGCATATTGTATTTTACTTTAATGTTTGAGATCTAAAGTTGAGAATTTGCGTTTGTGTTCTGAATCTGACTCTGCTGATGCAGGGAAAATGATGTACATCTCTGTGGCCCTGCCAATTGAGGATTGAAAATTTTGACAAAAAAAGTATACATTACTCATACTAATATACTAGATGATTAATATGGATAGTCTTCCAGTACAGTTGTCCTCCTGTTCTAATTATATCATTATCATGATTTGTATGTAATTGTAAGCACCAATGCAGGTTAGTTTTTGGAAATTAGCATCTGAGTGAAATGTGAATATTTTGACGTAGGAACTAGATAGAAAAGCATTCTCCGTTCATTTTGGCACTATTTTAATTTGTAATAGCACTCACTCAATTCTTTTTATTGGTGATAAAGTAGAGTGAGAGGGTCATTGTAAAACATGTCCCAGTCTATAGGCTAAGCATCCCAACTGTTATATAAGATATGTCTACCTATTGTGATGGTCTAGACTTGTGTAGTTTATTTCAGTATTCAGCTAGATCTATAATCTTTGTAGCAAAACTTTTTGTTCTAATATTTTTCTGGTTAATGTGAAAATTTATATTCAAATGATAGATTCTGTGAAAGTGCACAGAAAACATATCAGAATGGACAAAAATTGCAACAGCAATATGAAGTATATGGTTACAAAACTGATATGCAATAGTGCGACTAAGCTTAACAGTTTTTTTTTTTTTTTTTTGATATGTAAGCTTAACAGTTCTAATTTGATGCTTTCCCAAAAAAAAAAAAGAAATTTACTTTGATGATCTCTGTTCAATTAGACATGATATTGTCGTTTGTGTTGAATGAAACCTTACAGACCATGCTTGTAGAGCGCTAGAGCCCATGCCATCACCATTTCTGACATATTACATTGTGTCATACTGTCATGTTAACATAATTTTGAGGTATTCAGCTTGTTGTCAAATCTATATCCTTGCCTCTCGGAATTTAAGAGAACTGGTTTATTCTTTTGAAAATCAGTTGACACTGAACAAGACTAGAAAT
This sequence comes from Dysphania ambrosioides, assembly GCA_026401315.1. NCBI lineage: Eukaryota > Viridiplantae > Streptophyta > Magnoliopsida > Caryophyllales > Amaranthaceae > Dysphania > Dysphania ambrosioides. The sequence continues at coordinate 12,763,689 of CM048670.1, read as the reverse complement.
TTACGAGAAACAGGAATTGAAAATTTGGAATTATATTATTATTTTTAATTGATCATATATATGACTCTTTATCATCGGAAATTTGGAAACCCATTCTTTGAGTTATTATTATTATTATTATTATTATTATTATTATTATTATTATTATTATTATTATTATTATTATTATTATTATTATTATTATTATTATTATTATTATTATTATTAAAACTATTGGTTGAGACCGTTACATTAGGCAAGTGGTGTGATATCAATAAAGTATAAAAGGTTCTCACGCTTAAAATTAGGTTTTCATTACTCTAGACTTCTAGTTTTATTTCTTACAACTTTTTAAAATTCCGCACTAATCTCTGTCAATATTGCACTAAGATTTCGCATTCTCTGTTAATTTCGGTTACAAATATCGCACTCTCTCTCAATTTTGCCTACAACTTTTGCGTTCTCTCTCAAGCTCAAAGTCTCCCTCAATTTCGCCTCGTAGTATAATGTGAGTTATTTCTTGAAATTATTGTTACTTTTGTTAACTTTTTTGAATATAATAGTTATAGTAAAGATTAGAAGAACTTATTTTTGGAACTGATTTTGTTGTACTTTTTTGTAGTTTAAACCTTTTTTTTTGAATTTTTAGTGTTCAATGGAGAAGGGATGAATACTTATACATGAAAGCAAAATAAATCAAAAGCAGTTAAAGGTGAAGAGCACTAAATCATCATGGCTGTATATCAAGAAGTACATTCGAAAAAACTGGGTCGTAGACCTAAACCTAAATTCGAAAAACTGTAAGCCATTTTTTTGTTTACGAAATACGCTTTTTTTGTTTTGTTTATTTTGTATTTAAATGATTTAGAAGTAATAATGTTTGGTATAGAAATTATTGTTTCAGTTTTTTGTCTCAAATATACTATTTATAATCTAAGAATTAGAAAAAAAAATTATGAGATATAAGATATAGAATTCATAATCTTTGAATTAGAAATTAATATCTCAGTTATAAATATTCTTATCTTATGAATATAAGTTATTATCTCAATTTTAATAATCTTGCTTTTAAGAATTAATTATCTTAGTTATAGTATTTATTATCTTAGAAATAGAAATTAATATCTCAGTTATATAATTTTTGATCTTGAGTATATCAATTATGATCTCAGTTATAGTTATTACCATCTTAGATATAGAAATTAATATATAAGTTATAGATATTCTGATCTTAGGAATAACTAAGTTATAGAAATTAATATTTAAGTTATAAATATTCTGATCTCAGTTATAGTAATTAACATATTAGGTATAGAAATTAATATCTAAAGTATAGATGTGTTGATCTCAGTTATAGTAATTAAGATCTTAAATATAAAATTAATATCTTATATATAGATTTTCTAATCTTAGGTATACCAGTTATGAATTCAGTTATAGTAATTAACATCTTAGATATAAAAATTAATATCTAAGTTATAGAAATTAATATCTAAGATATAAATGTTCTAATCTCAATTATAGTAATGAAGATCTTAAATATAAAATTAATATCTCGGTTATAAATTTTTTGATTTTTGGTATATCAGTTATGATATCAGTTTAAGTAATTACCACCTAAGATTTAAAAATAATATTTTAATTTTTGAAGTTCTTATATTAGAAATACAAGTTATGATCTCAGTTATATTATTATGTATAGTATTTATTATCTCAGGATAAGAAGATATTATCTTAGATATAAAATTTATAATCTCAGGATTAGAAATTTATAGATTATATAATTTATTATATTAGTATATCTATTTATTTAAGGATAAGAAATTAGTATCTTATGTATAGAATTTATTATCTCAGGATTCATAATCTAAGGATAAGATGTTATTATCTTATGTATAGAAGTTATTATCTAAGAATTATATTTATTATCTTAGTTATTATTATTAACTATTAATATTATATCAAAGTGATTTACTTTTTATTAATTTATTACAAAGACTAAGAAGATGTTTAAGAAGATGTTTTACTGTTTTCAATGATAGTATTTCTTGCCTCAACTTCTGATAAAACATTAACATTGAATATTGTAAAATCATTAGTTAATGTCGATGATATCAAACACTACAATTGGTGTGGTAATACTATGGATATTCTATGTGAATCCATAAAAGATTTTCAAGAAACAAAGACCAGACAAATAAAGGTTATCAAGAAGGAAAAAGCAAAAGGTGGTGTGAAGAGTTCTAAAATTATGAAGTCAAAAGTTATTAATGGTTGCTTGCTTGGGTTTGGTAGCATACATTTATAGGGTTTAGTATGATGAACCTCTATTTGTGAAGCATTCATTTATTAGATATTGGGATAGAAAGAAGTTGATATCTAAAAGTCAAATCTTTAGAATTTGAAATTGGTTGGAATTCCTGTAGTGATGCCTTCTTTTATTAGTGTTGTAAAATCAGTTGATGTCATCAGAAATGTACTGAAAGATGATGATGATAAGGAGGACATTGAATTTGAAAAGAGAAAAAGAAAATTTAATGAAGTAGACACACTAGAGGATTGCTGTATTAGTAATAAGTTCTTAAGAATGGATGCTAAAAGAATGAAAGCTGATACAACTAGAGCTAATACTAATGAGTTGAAAACAAGTAAAGTAGGTTGTATTTTTATGATTTACTTTTTTATTATGATATTAATAATATATAATTTTGTTTATTTTAATAATATATTTTCTTATTTTGGATCATTGTAGCCTTTGGATGTTATTTCTGAACTCAATAACAAACTAGTTCATGAAATATCAATGATAACTTAAAGTTATTTAAAGAAAATTAAAGTTTTGAAGGAAGAGGTTGAGAAGAAATTATCCGAGGATTCCCTTTTCCAAGAAGAAAAAAGATTTATACAATTGTCCTAACTTTTGGGATGTCATTGATATAACTGTGGCAAGAGTGAATAAATTTCAAGAGGAGTTTAGTAAGAATGTGGATTAAGGACATCAGTAAGTTATTAATTATTTATATTGTTTTTTGTTTTTTAAAAATACTATTAGACATAATTTTAATACTGTTTCTTTTTTTGGTATAGAGAGATATAATTAAAAAAACTCCAACGACTCCTATTGAAAATAGAAATAATTCAAGTATCTTTTAGAGTAACTCTTCTCAAAAATCACATATCTAGGATAAAGTTCCTCTTAAATTGACTAATATTCCTCAAGCTAGGATCATTGGAGAAGATGATAGAAATATTTTTAATGTCATTGATAATTTCAAGTTATTGATAATTTTAAGTTATTGAGTTCATCAGAATAAGAAAGGAAAGATGAACATTCAATTAAGAAAATTGGAGAAGTTGATCATGAGAAGTAAAAGGTACTTCTGGATTTATTTATACGAAATTAATATGTCAGAGATAACATCTATGATCTCATATATAGGAATTATTTTCTCAAGAATAGAGGTTATTATCTCATGATTAACATTTATTATCTCAGGATTAGAATTTATTATTTTAGGATTATAAATTATTATCTTAGGATTAGAAGATATTATTTCAGATATTATCTTAAATATAAAATAAATGATTTTTTTTTAATATTATCTCAGGTAATAGAATCTTATGTTTTTAATATTATCTCAGGAATAGAAGTTATGATCTCTTTTTTAATAATTACCATCTAAGATTTAGATATTAATATCTCAGTTTTTGAAATTCTTATCTTAGGAATAAAAGTAAGATCTCGGTTATATTCTTACTTATAGTATTTATTATCTCAGGATAAAAATATTATCTTTGGTATAGAATTTATTATCTCAATTTTTGTTGTTAAAGTAAGAAAATAAACTTATAATTTATTATCTCAGGATAAAATGTTATATAATTTATAGAAATTAATATGTCAGACATAATATCTATGATCTCACATATATGAATTATTATCTCAAGATCAGAAGTTATGATATCAAGATTAACATCTATTATCTCAGGATTAAACATTTTTATCTTAGATATTATTTTAAATATAAAATAAATGATTTTTGTATTGAATATTATCTTAGGTAATAAAATCTAAAAAGGATGAACAAAGAGAGGATTATATGAATGAAGAAGAACATAATTTAGAAAAATGTTCAATTGGTGATTATAGCATTGAAGGTATACTTTTTTATTTTTAAAAAAGGATTATGGTTTTCTCTACTAACTTTTTATCTTAGAATTAATAGTAATTATTTCTTTTTACATTTATTTTTGTATAGCATTTATTAATAGTGTTAGGCTAGTAGACATGAAGGGTATAATTTTGTCAGTGCCTACACTTTATGATCCAGTTGTTGATGAAGTTGAATAAATTCAAAAGTTTGTGGATCAACAAGTTTATACTGAAAGTGAGTATCACTTGTTCCACTTTGGATAATGTTGTGGAGAATATAGTGAATGATTTGAAGAAGAATTTGCCAGATATGGTGATATGATTGTATCCGAAACTAGACATCCCACTGATTATCCAAGAGGACCTGTAGATTCTATAACTAATGCATCTAAGTTTCTTGAAGTTATTCTCGAGTCATTTGTTGATGAAGTTATGGAAGCTCCAAAGTATATGGAATAAGAAGTTTACACTAAAAGTGAATATGCATCCGGTTCTACTTGGGATAATATTTTGTAGAACTTAGAGAATGATTTGAAGAAGAATTTTCCAAATATTGATGATATGATTGTAGATTCTAGAACTCATGCATCTGAATTTTCTGAGGCTATTCTTGACTCATTATCTACAAAAAAATTATTGCAGAAGATATTGTGCTGCTAGATTCTCATGAATAGGTTTTAAAAATGGAAGATTTGGTAGTGAAAATTGAACAAAGAAGGAAAAAGTCAAAGATGGTGAAAAGGGGAACCAAAAAGAAAGAAGAAAAATCACTTGCATAAATTCCATTTGATAATGAAGAAATCACTAATGAAAGAAGTATTGATGTTCCAAAAGAGAATTGCAATGTGTATTTATCAAGAGTTATACAAGCTAATCCTGGTATTTATTCTTCTCTTAGTGCTGAAGACAGACTTATTGTGGATTGACTTTTCTTCTCTGATGCAAAAGAAACTTATCCAATTCAAGTGGATCCACCACCAAAAGTTGTGAGTAAAAAAGATCAATTGTTCATTAAGGAAAATTATGAAATGGTGGCTCAATATTTATCAAGGAATGATTTAGTTAGTATTTGGACAAAGTTGATATGACTTCTTTGGATGAAAGGAATTAAATAAGTTCAACATGTATTGATGTATTTGCATTCCTCTTGAACAAGGCAGAAATGACAAAATCTTCTAGACCAATAAGATTTTTTTTAATACCCATTCTTTTGTAAGTATTTTCTTATTATAAAATCATATTATTTTGTTTTCGTTTTTAATTATATGTTATGATATTAAAGATAACATATATTATCTTAGACATAGTTATTCTAATATTGGGAATTACTATCTCAAATATAAATATTATTATCTCAGATATAAATATTAATATCTGAGATATAAGTATTATTATCTTAGTACTAGAAATTAGTATATCATAAATAGTTGTTTTGATATTATGAATACAAATTATGTAATTACTATATTAGATATAGAGAAACTGATCTTAGCATAGAATTTTTATCTCAATATTAGAAATTAATATATAAAAGATGTGTTTTTTATTTTTTTATATTGTTGATTTCTTTGAAAAAATACAGGAAATATCTTAAGAATATGTAAGAAATAGAGAAAACTACATATTAAAGTTCTAGGGAAGACAATGATGAATTGAATGAATTTTTTTCCAGGTTTTGACATTAATATTGCGGATATGGTAATCTTTGTGTTTTTTCTTTATTTTACTTGTGATATAAATATTTATTTAATTTATAATTAACTAATTTTTTATGTTATGTAATAAATTTTTTTCCTCTATTCTAAGCTAAATATTTTACATGTTTAGTAATTAATTTTTTGTAGGAGAATTAATGGCTCGATAATAGGGTTGAAACAAATCTAACTAGATATAAAGGATCAACTGAGTTGATGGTAGAAGTTTATTTTTAAGAGTAACACATTTTTTGTTTTTTTAATATACTTTAATATTTATTTTGAAAATATTTTTTGTCAACACAGGTTATATATTCAAGAGCTTTCTTAAAGCGTAAAGAACATTTAAATGATGATTTTATAACCAGTTTCATGCATAATATTATTGCTTTTCCTTGGAGAAATAGTGGAGAAACGGAAGATTGTGGAGTATTTTGTATAAAACATATGAAGTTCTTTTTTCCAATATATATGAAAGTGATTTGCATTTGGTTATAACACATTTTTATTTTAATATATTTTTTTGCATATGATTTTATGATTTATGATGTGTCTAATTTTTAAACAATAATTTAATTTTTAGAGAGAAAGAAAAATATTTTATTGAGCACAACTAGCAGTAAGGTTAGTAAAGAATAAATACAATATTCTTTACAAAAAATGTTATGGAGAAGTGCTTTACTTGGTCTTTGTCAAATCATTTACTACTTGAAAAACAAAAGATTAGAATCCAATAGGAGAAAGATATTGAAAGACATTAAATACAAAGGAATAAAGAAAGGTTTGAAAAAGAAGAAAGAGATTAATATATTGCTGCTCGACAAGCTAAAAATTCCAAGAAAAAATAAAATAATTTTATAACTAATTTATTAGTATTTTTTTGTATTTAAATTGATTTTAGATTTTAGATATTATATTTATGTGGAATAGAAGTTAATTACTTAGATATTGTATATAAAATCTCAATTGTAAGCTTTCTATGTTATAAAAATTTCAATTAAAGATCTAGTTATGATGATAATATACAATTTTATATAAATGATTATGTCAGCTATTATCTATAAGGATCTAAGGTATATCTATAAGGATCTCAGGTGTAAAGTTATTTTGTCATCAGTTATAATACTTAATATCTCAGATATGTCTATAAGGATCTTAGGTATATGATTTATTATATCAGATAACACAGTATCTCAGGTATAGTTATTATGAAAAAAAGAAAGAGATTGATAGTTTGCAGCTCAATGTATTATCTAAGGTGTATAGTTATTATGATATCAGTTATAATAAATTAGATCTCAGATATAATTATAAGAATATCAGGTATAGGAATTATTATTATCTTTTTAGTATTCGTTTTGTAATTAAATTGATTTTAGATTTTAGATTGCATATATATTTAATAGCAATTTATAATATACTCAGGATCAGAATCTAAGTTATAGATATATAAATCTCAATTATAGGCATTTTTGTTTAATTTAAATACGAGGAATAAAATATTATTATCTTAGTTATAGTAATTAAAATCTCAGTTATTACTAGTAAGAATCTCAGGTATATATGATTTATTATCCCTAAAATTCTTTCACTTTATATTAAAATGAAGAAAGATATTGATATTTGTATGTCAGGATTAAAATCTAAAATATAGATATATAAATATTAATTGTAGACCATTTTGTATAGTTTATATACAAGGAAGAAAAAGTTATTATCTCAGGTGTAAAGATATTATGATGTCAGTTATAATAATTAAGATCTTAGTTATAACTATAATGATCTCATGTATAGGATTTATTATCTTAAATAACTCATTATTAAAATTTAATACAAGTTATTATCTCAAGAATTCTTTATGATATAATAAATTTTAAATTGATTTTATATTTTAGATTGTATATATATCTGGATTAGTAATTTATAACGTATTCAGGATTAGAATCTAAGTTATAGATGTATAAATCTCAATTATAGAAATTTTTGTTTAATTTAAATACGAGGAAGAAAAAGTTATTATCTCAGTTTAATTTAGATCTCAGTTATAACTAGTAAGCATCTCGGGTATAAGATTTATTATCTCAGATAACTCATTATTAAAATTTAACACAAGTTATTATCTCTTGAATTATTTCAATTTATATGAAAATAAAGAAAGATATTAACTCAAGTATAGAAATTATAATTTCAAATATATATATTCTTATAGCAAGGACAAAAATTTATATCTAAGTTAAAAAAACTCATATAAAAAGATTATATATATATATATATATATATATATATATATATATATATATATATATATATATATATATATATATATATAAACTAATGATATTATTCAAATCATGTGTTCATTTGGAGTTTTTGTTCCAAATTCATTAGGATGACTAGTTTTTTGTTTATTTCTTATCACAATGACATGTCAATCTCTTTATTTTCTTTCGTCTACCTTTTGTTTTCGCCTATTTTGGATATGAAATTCTTTCATTTTGCTTAGATTTCTCAATAACTTCTTCAGACTGCATTATTTGCCTCACATCTCTATATAAATTTGATAAACATTGGTCACATTTCTTTCTTGCTTCTTCATTTCCTTGGCATGCTTTTACAAGATCAAAGAATACACAAACAATATTTTGTCTCCAAGGAGTGTAGATAGTAGATGATTGATTAATTGTTGAAGAATCTTTACAATCATTACCTTTAAAAGAAAATAGAAATATTATGTTAGTATTAAAAGAAGTCTCACAAAATAATTATGTAAAATAATTAATTATTTTGCAAAACAATGTACCTTCCCAAACCACTGATTTTGCAAACCTGATCCAACGCTTTTTAACATATCTTTCTGGAATCTTGAAAACAAAATGAATATGCATTATTTTAAGTATATGAGAGCAATAGTAAACTAGTTTCTTGATAGCACATACATGAGCATGTAAATTCTGTAAAATCAAGAGTGGTCATAACAGTTTTCTCCTTGTCAGATCTTCATTCCCAGAAACTTCAAAAAATCTAAAACCACCTTCTTCCAATCACATATGTGCTCATACTCAAATCAAACTCATATAAAAAGTCATTATATATCTTTGATGTATATACTTCAGCTACATGTTTCAATAACTTACAGTTTAGAAGTGAAGTTTTTGGTTTTTCAGTTGTGCACTTGAAGTAATCAGATTTCTCAGTAGAGCGCTACCTTTTTACAGTATCTTCAAATATATGAAAAACTCAAAAAGACTGGTACTTTTATTGGCTTTAAAAGAGATAGCTTGATTTGTTACTTTTGACCTTTGATATGATAATATGCCAGCTGAGAACATATCTTTATTCAGTATTATACACCACATTTGACGCAAGCCATGTAGCCTGATAAACCACTCATTGCCACACAAATAATATTTCTCCATCATTTTAGCCAAAAAATCATTTATAAAACATTGCTTTGAAATCATCATCGCTCTTCAAGTTACCAAAATGTGATACAAAATTCTTTTGCAGATGCCATAAGCATAACCGATGTCTTAATGTTGGGAAGACCTATAAAAAGTAATCATTAAAATAATTATTTATATATATAATAAAAGATAAAGTTTTAGAATTTTACCATTTTTATTTCATTACACATAGTAAGATCTTGATCGGTAAAGATAAAGGTTGGGATTAGACCACACATAGACTTCTTGAATGTGTCTAATAACCATTCAAATGTTTTTATTTTCTCATTTGTAATAAAAATCAATCCAAACATTGTTGTTCTCAAGTGGTTGTTGATGCCAACAAACAGAGCACAAATCAGGTTGTATATGTTCTTATTATAAGTTGTATCAAATATCAAAACATCTCCAAAATATTTAAAATCTTCTAACATCATTGAATCTCTCCAAAAATATATTACTATATCATTTAAAGCTCCAAATTTCAATTTGTAAAAGAAATTAGGATCTGCTTCTGTTTTTTGTTGCAAAGTATCTAACAAGACTTGATTATCTCCTCCTTTTACTATTTGTATTTTGTATCTTGTAATGTAATTTAAATGATCTCTTTTAATATGTCCAATATTTTCTTCTCCACAACCTTCATTACAAAGATAATTATATGAATCCATAGGTTTGATACCACTCTCAACCATTTTCTCAATAACTTCTCCAATCTTTTCTCTGATATATCTTTCAGACTTTATATGATGACGTACGACTTTATCTACAAATTCATGATTATGATTTACATTAAGATAAAAAATAATGAATTCTCTTTCCTTAGAGCTCTTGAATCTGATATAAGCTTTACATCCTACCTCAATATCATTTACTACTCTTATTTTTCTCTTTTTCAAATTAGAATTGGTATCAACATCTAATAAAGGTATATCAACATCATCATTAGTTTCATTTCTCTTCTGTTTTCCTTTATAAAGTCCTTCTTTTGAGCATCGAAAGTAGCACTCTACTAATTTTCCATTGACTTTCCAAGATGTGGATTTTCTAGCACTAAATCCGAAAAATTTTGAATGAGACTTATACAACAAAAAAGCTTCATCATAATTAGCCACCGTTTTATTCAAAAGACATCCACTAATATTTTTAATATTATAAAATTTGTAGAAATCTTCTATATTAAATCCTGTAAATAATAAAAGGTAAAACGCTTTGGTACCAAATATTTTAGATATGTAAATTATACACTCAGATTTAATAATATTAATCTCAGATTTACTCACATGAATATCAGATATAAGTGATTTGATATTAGTAATTAAACTTATTATCTTATTAAGATGTTAGGTGTTTTATATAACTAGATCAGCATAAGAAATGATACCTCAGTTTCAGAAATTAATATATCAGTTATAGTATGTTCAATCTATGAATAAATTTATTATCTCAATTAATATGAAACACAGATATACACATATAAACCTCTGATATATTTTGGTTATATAATATAATAAATAAAATTATTATCTTAGTTGTAGTAATAAGGATATCAGATATAGAAATTAATCTATCGGGTATATTCATTTCTATATGACGTATAAAAGTTATCATTTCAGTTTATAGATATTATGTTTTAATCATATACAATTTATTATGTCAGTTGTAGAATCAAACGTCTAAGATATTGTATTTATTATCTCAGTTATAGAAATTAAGGTCTCAGATAAACAAAAAAGATCTCATGTATTGTATTTATTATTTCAATTTATGTTCAGATCGTATACAAGTTATTATCTCAGTTATAGAATCAAACGTCTAAGATATTGTATGAAATAAAGGTCTCAGATATACAAAAAATATCTCATGTATTGTATTTTTTTATTTCAATTAATGTCCTGATCGTATATAAGCTATTATCTAAGTTATAGAATCAAACGTCTCAGATATTAAATTTATTATCTTAGTTATAGAAATAAGGTCTCAAAAAATAAATAAAGATTTCTGGTATTGTATTTATTTTCTCAGTTATACAAATAAATGTCTTAGATTTACTTCATGAGATCTTTATATCTATACCTATACCCGAGACCTTTTATTTGTATAACTGAAATAGGCAATACATTCATTATCTCAGATATATAAATAAAGGTCATAGAAATTGGATTTATTATCTTAGGTATTGAATTTATTATTACTATTATACAATTAAATACAATTACCAATTCATTATCTCAGGTATTTAATTTATTATCTAACTTATATATTCAAACATCTCAAATATTTAATTTATTATCTTAGTTATAGAAATAAAGGTCTCAAATATTAAATAAAGATCTTAATATTGTATTTTTTATTTTAATTTATGTTCTGATCGTATATAAGTATTTATCTAAGTTATTGAATCAAACGTCTCACATATTTAATTTATTATCTCAGTTAAAGAAATAAAGGTTTTAGGTATAGAAATATAGATCTGAGGTATTATATTTATTATCTCAATTATACAAATAAATATCTTAGATTTATTTCTTGAGATTTTTATATCTATACTTATACCTGAGACGTTTTATTTGTATAACTCAAATAGACAATGCATTCATTATCTAAGATATACAAATAATGGTCTTAGGAATTGAATTTATTATCTCATGTATTGAATTTATTATTACCAATATACAATTAAATACTATTAGCAATTTATTATCTCACATATTGAATTTATTATTACAAATGTACAATTACCAAATTTTAATATCAGATTCATAGTAATTATTATATCAGATATGTAAATTAAAAATTAAAGATTACCAAGTGAAAGATATTCAGATCGTATAACAATATGATAGTTACCTTCACATCTTGTGGTTTTCAAATCTTCATTATTTGATTTAGAAATATCATATATTTCAAGTTGCAATTCCTTCGAACTTGTGGCTTCGTTAGAATTTTTCAGCAATGTATTCAAACTTGTTGTTTCATAAAATTCCAATATTCTGGTAAAAATGTTGCGCAAAAACAAAGAGAGAATGAAAGAGAAAATGAAAGAGGGAATAAAAGAGGAAATGAAAGAGTGAATGAAATGTAGAATGTAATAATGCGGTGTACGATTTAATGCTCACGAAAACTAATGCCTATTTGTTAATGCGTTTAATTAGGTTTGTCACACAGTTACCGATTGTCATCATCATCATCATCATCATCATCATCATCATCATCATCATCATCATCATCATCATCATCATCATCATCATCATCATCATCATCATCATCATCATCATCATCATCATCATCATCATCATCATCATCATCATCATCATCATCATCATCATCATCATCATCATCATCTATTGTTCATAAGAGATGAGTGCTCCGCATCTTATTTTCCTTTGAAAAATTTCCAATTGTGATTTAATTTTATTATGTCTATCTTGAGTTTGAGCTTTAAATTGCAATTGCAATTTAATATCGATCATGATTTAAATATTCAAGCTCACGGAGTATTACTATATGTACTGAGTTTGACTCACATCATGTTTATCTTAGGAAACACTTTATTAGCGTTTGATAAATAAGAAATGCATATTTTAGCTTATCAATGAACAAATAAAAGGATTTTAAATCTGCCATTACAAAGAAATGAGACAAATAATTAGGGGCAAAAGGAGTAGATAAATTATACATTTTTAATTGCAATACTTGACTTTTGTACTGCTCACTAGTTTGGCATTGACCCTTTTTGATGATTATCCTTAAAAAAAATTACAATCACATTAGATCTTGTTATATTCATATGTTAATATATAGTTATAATATATCAACTAATCATAGTTTTTACTTTTGTATAATTAGAAATATTGTTGGTAAAAAATGTACATTTACAAGTATTTATTTTAAATTCAGAGGAAGTTTAAAATATGATCAAAATTTTCTTTCAACTAAAACTCTTAGGATTGATTGATGGGAATAATCCAACCTTTTGTCAACTCTCTATTAATATTCCAACCTTTTGTCAACTCTCTATTAATATTCCAACCTTTTGTTTATTTCTAAATAATTCAACCTTTGACCCCAATCTGCTTTTATTGAATAATACAAAATAGTAACCTACAATATCTTGTCAACAACAAGTTATTTTTTGTTTTTTACTTTTTGTTTTTCCTCTTTTTAATCTCCTCTCATTTTCTAATCCTTACTCCACATCTTTCTTGTTCCTTTCTTCATCTTTTTCCTTCTTGTTCCCAATACCAATGAATTCCAGCACTGATGGGTAGAACGGGAATGAATGATATTATATATGTGGAAGAGAAAGGTAAGGTTTTCAAAGAGTAATCAAAGGGGTTTATGATGATACATTTAATTAGATAATTAACCCATAAAATGGTTCAATAAGAGGATCAAAATTACCTGCTACTGTCTCAATAGCAGGTAACCCGTAAACTAGCTCAATGACAGCGGATGGAGGTTAAAGGTTGGATTATTTAGGAATAAACAAAAGGCTGGATTATTAATATTAAAGTGGCCAAAGATTATATTAATCCTATCAATTAATCCAAACTCTTATTTTTCCAACACCATTTTTTGTTGTCTATTATTCTAGGTTTGTATTTAGACGACATTCTAGGTTGTTGAATAGACAATAATGATGGCATTTAAAAAGTTTTAATTTATTTTTTAATGATCATTTATATTTTATTTATCATGTGAGAACACTTATAAAATTACATTGAATTATTGAATAAGCAATAACTTTCTTAATTGAAGTCAGAAATTCGATTGGAACATCTGATATGAACTTAGGTGCACCTTATTTTTAAGTGCACCATCACACATTTTCCTACTCACAAACTCTATCGACAGGCATGTGAGCTTTGCACTATATTCCCGAATATTCAAGTATTTTAGTGTATTATTTTTTTAGAACACAATATGTATAAGATATTATATACTCCCTCCGCTCTTTTTTATTTGTCCTATTTAGAATATTCCATTCGAGTGAGAAACTTAAACAAGGTTTTTCGTTGATATATATAAGCTGAAACATATCCTTGTGAGTTCTTTTTATATTTGTCCCGAAATATAGATTTTCAATTTACAAATTTTATATTTTTTATAATACTTATTTATAGATGTTAAAGCTCTAATATGTATACGAAAAGCAAATGTGACAAATTAAAGGACTAGAGGGAGTACACAGTTATAATATTAGCTATCAATAGAATGAAATTTATGTTTTGGGATGTTCGAATATCCGCCAAGATGTATTTTATTTTGTTAAAATGGAGTAGTGTGAATGTCTGATTTAGAAGTCATGGTAGGATTAGAAAACAAGAATGTGATAGATATTGGGCATAAAACAACTAATTTAAATGAATTTTCATCATAGTATGATATCGAAATCACAATATGATAAGGACGTAATTGACTTGTTTATGAATTGAATGGCTTGTTTAGATTAGGACACTCATGGTAATCCACATAATTATTTTGATATAAGTATGTTTCATGATATATTTAAATTTAGATATAGAATATAAATGTTAGGCAATTCGCAACCCCGATTTCTTAGGCTAATCTAGCTAAGGACTAATGTTAGGCAATTCGCAACCCTGAGATTTGAATAAGAGATTTTCTAAGTTTTTTTAAACTTTTACATGAGTTACACATTGAAAGGTGTAGTTAATGCAGCTTTCATCACTATTATTTGTGTTTGCATATTGCTAGATGAGCTTCCTGTGGACATATTCAAACAATCTAATTTTTATGTGTTTGCTTGGTAGCGTGGCTTTTATAGTAGCATTAACAGTTAATGTTCTGCAGTTTTTATTTAGCTTCTATAGATCAAATATATTATCTATGAGCAATTAATTTGCAAAAAAAAAAAAAAAAAAAAAAAACAAAACTTTCAATTGGATTTTAAGATGTGATAAAAAAATCAAAACTAGCAAGTCGCAATCGTATCGAATCCGGATAGTTTGAAAATTCCGAACTAATTGATCTTCAAAGACCAAAAGTTCAAAACGAAATTCTAATTAATAGTACGTTCATATGTTAGTTAAGATGAGTCATGATGCGTACTTATGTAGCAACTAGCAACTCCAGCTCACATACTCACACTTTCATTGGTGAGTCTCCTCAAAATACCGACTGAACCTTCGACGATTTGAACCCTATAACCGTTTTAAATGTGAAATTAGTAACATATAACCTGACCTGAACCTAACTTGATATTAACCGACAATCGACTTTATCTTATATTATTTGACCCGAAACAAAACCTAACCCCGACTTGACATAAACTAATAACCGACTAGAACCGACTTGACAATGAAGTAAACCCGAAATGACACCCGAACTGATTATAATCGAAACAAATTATAACCCAAGACAACCTTTTATATATAAATCCGACCTATTGTGATCCATGATTCATTGTTGATCCAACCCATTATTGACTAAAGTCATAATAACTTACAACTGATTTTGGAGAAATTGCATTATGTTTGTTGAATTTTACTTTCAAAAATATATATGAAAAAGCGTATTATGGATCAAATAATACATCTTAATGACTTTCGACCGACTAACATAATTCGAAAAGGCCCTGCCAAAATAGTTTTTTGTTACAAATCTCAAGTATGATTCAGACTATTAGATGTATATGCTTTCTCTAATTTATTTTTTTTCAAAAAAGATTAACTTGCTTTCTATGAATAACTATAATTTGACTAGCATAATATAACATCCCACTTAATAATTATTTGACCTAACTTTGATTGAATATTTTGTAATTTTTTGTTACTTTTGTAAGGGATAGAATTTCTTCATAAACTTAATGTTTCATCGTGTTAGTTATATGACCAAAATCAGACTTGAACCCGAAATAGTTGATTAAACGTCCCAAATATTGAGTCAGTCTCGGTACTATTATACCTAAGTATGGCCTATACTCGAAATTACCCACCACAAACCTGGCTAAAACTTGACTTAGTACAACCCAAACCCGAAATTGAACCGAACTCGAATTGGCCAAATCGAACACGACTTGTACTCGAAAAGGTAAATAATCTGATATTATTTGATCCGAGCTAAACCCGAGCAAAGTCCAAACTTCACCCAATGAAGACTTGACTTAATATAACCCGACCCAAATATGACCCGAAACCTTACATGACCTGATCCAAACCCGACGAAAGCACCCAAATTTAGGGGTGGCAAAGACTGACTCGATCTGAAAACCCAACCCTAACCCGACCCAAAAATAGTAGGTTAGGGTTGAGATTTTCGACACGAAAATGTAAATGGGTTAACACGAACCCGAATTGAAACCCTAAAAGTCAATTAAACTACTACTGTCAACTTGCCAACCGTTTCATCTCAACTCTAGATGACAAAAAATGACCCAACTCGACTCGATTCCAACCCAAAAATAGTGAATAAGGTCGATATTTTCGACACAAAAACTTAAATAGGCTGACTCAACCCGACTTGAAATTAAATTGGTTACGTTTGGGTTGGGGTTTTCATCCCGAAAACTTAAATGGATCAGGTTTGGATTAGGGGATAGCTGACCCGAAAATAAGTGACCCAAACACGAACCCGATCCGACATGATCCGTTTGCTACCCCTATTCTATCCAAAAAAGCTATATTTCCTCACTCATTATCTCACACACTCCATATGTAGGCCCCACCTTCTACTCTCACCTGAACCCCATTTATCCTCATGAATACCCAGCAAATCAAGGACACAACTAGGGATGCCGACGAATATTGAACTCGACTCGAATCCCTGAATCCATATCCGTTTTTGCGGATACGGTATTCAAAATTTAGACCAGACGCATCCGGATACGGGTCTAACCATAATACCAAAACTCGGATTCGTTAACCGTTTTTTCATTACTCATTAGTTCTTGTTTGTACGGTTATTCAAAAGACATGTAAATAATTGATTTTGTTCATTTGTACTTTGTTGTTTTGTAATATTTGAGTAATTATATGAATTGTATTCAAGTATTAAATTTACATCCTTTGTTAGACTATTGCATAGATATAAAATGCAAATTTATCAATTTGAAACTTATTATTGTCGAAAAAATTGACAAAATATGTAGGATTTATTTTGGACCCGTTTAGACCCGGATTCGTTGGATCTGGATATAGATTTGGAATCATCCTTGAAAAACGGATTTGGATCAGAATCCATAAAGATCTGGTCCATATCCGGTCTGTTGCCATCCCTAGACACAACACAATAGACAATAGTAAAGCGCACACAGTACCTTTTTTGAACTAGGAACATTTTCAAAAATTATATTCTATATCTATAATTTTTTATTTTATTTTATTTTTTATAATTTTTAAAATGCAATTTCTAATATTTATCTCTAAATTTACAAGATAAAAATTATAAAAAATTAACATTTTAAAAATTAATTTATTGAGATGAATTTAATAAAATTTTATTCAAATATATTATTTCTTATAATATAATTAAATTTATAATTAAATTAATTTTAAATTATAGTTTTATAAATAAAAATAAGGTAAAAAAAATAAAGCTATGGAACGAGCTGGTAATCACCCTTAAAAATTGAGTTGTTGACATCTTTGAAAACAGAGGAAATATCCCAATTTGGCTAATTCCCAAACCAATCACAAAAACTCCACGCCAAATAAAAAAATTACATTTTCCCACCGCCTTACTTAGCTCAGATATTTTTCCCTGGATTACTTAGTCGGCAAGTCGCGATGTTCATCTAATAAATACCAGTCTCTCTGCCCTTCTCTCACCATTTTGCAACTGCCCTGTTTTTATTTTTTGGTTTCTTGGTTCTCAAATTTATGGACTCAGATGACAAAATGTGTTTCCAATCCATACCCACTTCATCTTCTACTCCAATCCCAACTGGGTCATCCTCCAATGTCAGCAATGTCAACCCCCCTACCGTTTTCTCATACCCGGACCCGACGTTCTCTTCCGGGTGTTCACATCAAACCAGTTTGAACTTCTCTTCAGCACCATCTCCTGATGCTGCTATTCCTCTTGCGACTACTGAAGGACGTTCGAGTTCGCATGTGAGTTATATTCCTCTTCAAAGTAGTGAGGAACATGACTCAGACTCAGTTCCAAGGCCGCTGGAGTGCTTACATGGCACCCCGATTCCTCCTTTTCTATCCAAGACGTATGATCTTGTCGAAGATCCGTCTTTGAACCAAATCATTTCTTGGAGTTTACGAGGTCAAAGCTTTGTGATTTGGGATCCTGTGGAGTTTTCCCGGGTTGTTCTTCCACGGAATTTCAAGCACAATAACTTTTCCAGTTTTGTCCGTCAGCTCAATACTTATGTGCGTACTTTCCCCTATATTGTTTTTTTTACCTAGCACTGGACCTTTATATATATATTACTGCTCCTTTTTCTTCGTTGTGTTTTCATTTTGTTAATATGTATGTATTTTGTATCTCCATCATGTCTTTATCTATGAAGGAGTAAGGTGGGACCCTGGATTTTTTTCTTGGTGAGTTACAATCGATAATCAAATATGTTTAAAGAGTATAATACAACCAAATACTTAAATTTTTTTTTTTAAATATTTTAATTTTTTTTTTTAAATACTTAAATTTTTTTTGGCATGCACAAGGGGTAGGTCAGCCCCTTATGAAGTTGTAATTTTGGTTGTAAAGGGATTGATTTCCTGTAATTTTATAATGTTGGGGGTTGCTGCTGTTGTACCGTTGTACGTAGTGATATAATGTATATAGTTCTTGGTTGTATATTTTGTTCGAATATGTGTAATGAAGAGGGAATGCTTCTACAATGATGGTGAATGGATCATTACTTGAAACTTGATCGTGCTGTTCTTCGCATTTCCGGATATTTTACAAGGTAGAATTCGTGTTTTAATGGAATTTTAGTTGCCTTTACTACTACTTCGTACTTTGATTGATCTTCACTTCGAGTTTTTGCATATTGGAGTATGTGTTAGTGCTACACTAGTTGAATTGCTTGGGTTGTGTATATAAACAGTAGAATGTCAGGTTATTATGCTGATCAGCTCGCTGTTGGTAACCGATGAATCAGGTTCATCTCTACTGTTTTTACATTTGTAGTTCTTTTGTACTGCTACTGGGTTAATGCATCTTATGACTGAAATTTCGAGTTTTCTTGATGTATATGCAGTGTGGTTGAAATTTTGAGTGAGCCTGTAGTGTCAATGCAGTGTGTGGTTGAAATTTCGGATGTGCCTGTTCTGTTAAATTGTAAATGCACTGTGTGACCGAATATTCGAGAGTGCTAGCTCTTTGTCATTAATAAGATCCTTTGTATTTTCTCTAGTTGTAAGACCTATCCTGATGATTTAACATTTATTATGAACTCTTTCGGTTACTCAATTCAGGGTTTCCGCAAGGTTGATCCTGATAAATGGGAGTTTGCGAATGAGGGATTTTTGCGTGGAAACAGGCATTTGTTGAAGAATATTCACAGGCGCAAATCACCCAACTCTCAGCAGCTTACTATGTATGGAGGGTCATATTCTGAATCTGGAATAGGAAGTGAGATAGAGAAGTTGAGAAAAGATAAAAGTGCGCTGATGCAAGAGGTTGTTGAACTGCAGGAACAGCAGCGTGGAACTGCTGAGCGCGTAGAAATGGTGAAGGATAAGCTTCGGGCTTCAGAGCAGAGACAAAAGCAGATGGTTTCATTCTTAGCTAAAGTGCTTCAAAATCCGGTATTTGTGCACCGTCTAAAGGAAATGCAGGAAACGAGAAGGCATTTTCTGAAGCAAACACAGCAAGAAGCAGGTGTTTCTGGTGCATCAGTGGAGGGACAAATTGTGAGGTGCAGATCTGAGTTTGAAGACGTGGTGGATCCCTCTTCTTCTGAAATCCCAATATCAAGTGCCCAATATTATCTCTTGCAAGATGTTGTGCTGGAGAACGCAAGCAGTGGTGCGAAGAGCATGCCTTTTCAAAATGAAGATGTTCCATTGAATGATTTCATACCAACAAAGGAATTTATGGAGATACCTGGATCAGTTGGACTTAGCCTTTCGAGTCCTGGGATAGGAGATCCCATTTGGAGATCTCCAACAGACTACTTTGTCTCATTTCCTGTGGATCTGGGCAGACAGAAAACTTCTGAGTTCTCTTCTGAACGTGGAAATATCAAGCAGGAAGAGGTTTGGAGTATGGGCTTTGATCTCAGTGCCGATGTCTCAAGTTCTAGCCCTGCATTGTGGGGTAACGTTGCCAGCTACGGTGTTCCAGATGTTGGAACATCTAGTCCAGGCGAGTTGTCAGATGTCTTTGATTTAAGTTCACTTCAGGCAGGAGGTACAGGAGTTGAAAATTGGCTGGATGATGATTCTTCTCCTGGCCACCCTGAGAATCAAACTTTCGAGTCAACAGATGATATTTCTAAAAAATCTACTTCATAGGCTGCACTTGCTAGATTAAAGCGTGGCCACCCTATGCTTAGATTAGCACATAATTGATTGAACAACTGATTACTATCATTTAATCTATAAATATGTTCATTTAATTTTAGCTTTCGTTTCATCAACTTTACTTCTTTAATCTCATTTTATATAATGTTAGTATCCTGTTGCTGAGAACTATCTTTGGTCCTTGCCTATATATTTGCTAATGTATGTATCTCCTGCAGGGAATATCTTTGATAACAAATAAATGATTTAGAGTTAAAAATGTTGCAGGTAAGCGGATGCATCACCCTAACCAGGCTATGTGGTAGCTACTTCCTGCAACTAATTGATCTGGTAAAGCACTTTTTTTATTATTATTAATGTATGCGATCTTGATTACTATTATAATGAAATTTCATTTCTCTAGTCTTGTAGCGTACAACCTTTGCACAGAGGCTTGTTTACTTGATTAGTTGTTAAGATCAATAGGGAAACACCTACTAGGATTAGAGATGACAATGAATCAAAGACCCGACCTAATCCGATTAAACCCGTTCTATTTTTTAGGGTTATATGGGTCTAATTTTTGAGACCCATTGAGTTTGAGTTTGATATAGGTCTAAATATCTTTGAGTTGGATTTGGGTTTGGATCTAAAAAGTTTCGAGTCAAATCTGAGCCATGAATCCACATATTTAAAGAAAACTAAAATCTAATGTCTTATTTAAAATTAGACGATTTAGAAAGTTCACTCATCCTGCCGTCCTGTTATGTGTGATTTTGCGTATGAGTAGAGAAACATTCAGATGCTGCGGGTTTTTTGCGGGTAATAGTGAGAAACACTTATTGACGAAGCCATAGGCATATATACAAGTGTTGCAGATTTTGGGTAAAACAATTAAGGACACAAACGTTGCGGTTCTTAGAAAAACCGTAACAAATAACCTAATCAAATGCCCATTTTCTCAGAAAAATTACAATATTTGATTAATTATTTGGTGCGGTTATTCTAAAAAATTACAGCATTTGTATCATTTTTTTTTGAAATTTTTTTTACCATAGAAGCCCACAAGTGTTTGGGGTTTTTTGGAAAACCGCAGCAAATAAGCTTTAAATGCTGCTTTTTTCCAAAAAAACCACAACGCATATTGTATTTTTTTTGGGTAATTTGCCAGTTGCTATAATTAGGAATCCTAATTGCATCCTAGATTTCTCAATGGACAGTAGTGATAATACGATATAATTTCATAGTATATTTGTAATTATCATATCACAAAATTATTAAACTACAAATAATGTTCATATAATTACATCTTTATACCTAATCTAAGCTAGTTCGCTTGCTAATAAGATCCTAATGCTATACAAAACAATAAAGATGCATGATTGAGCTACCTAAGGTTATCGGGATCGATAAAGTATTCCTCCCAAATTTCATTAATCTCACTCAGATCGGACTCTAAGTAAGCATTGTTCGTGAAAAATCCTAAAAAACCAAGAAAAGATATATAAAATTAGTATAAAATAAGATTCTAGGCATGATAAATACACCCCCATTTTTTTGACACACTTTTAAGATTAAATTTCAGTAGAGTGTCCTCTATAATTAGGATTATTTCCATTTTCATAAAAACACAAGGTACCTGTTTACAAACAACATTAATCACAATACAACCACATCATAAGGGACATACCACGTAAACCTTTCAATGGCTCATTCCCATCCACCTCCATTCAATTCACATCCATATCTAACATTAATACATCCATCTCTTAAATTCACTACGAAAAGGAGTAAAACATAGGTAAAACTAAAACAAGACGAATTATTTATTAAGTTGTAATTTTTGATAATTTTTTTCTTTAGTAGTTTTCTGAAGTGTTTATAACTTTTTCTTATTCATTGACTTGAAAGAAAATTACAAAAATACATCCATTTTGAACCCGAGACTGTAGACACAAATCGTGTCTCCCAATGTAGCGGTCTGATGACAAAACAACCCTAAAGAGTGCACTTAGCTTAGGTCGAGTTTGAGTATGTTTAAACCCAAAAATACCTCAAAACCGAACCCTCAAAAGGCCTCAAACACATACCTGAGCCCAAGACTCTTATCTTGACCCAAACACAAATCCAAAGTCACAAAATCACATCATCCAAACACCCTAAAACAAACCTCAATCCGTGCAAACCTTTAAGCATAGAGCTATTTTGCTCAGCGCACGAGCAAAGACTAAATTGCAAACACCCAAGCTAGGGCATCAAGCACCACCTTGCAAGGCACTATGCGCCCACCCAGGGCGTCAAGCGCACAAGAGTCGTGCATCTGCGCCCAAAAGTGCTCCAACTTCGCTTTGCTCCAACTCTTTTCTAACTTATTCCTATTTAAGCATTCGATTCACAACTCTGCGCTTGACGCTTCGTCCCAGCGTCCAATGCACAACACATATCTAACGCTAGATCCCAGCGTTCGACACACAAACCCAACGTCTAACGTCCAAACTCCTAATTTGAATAGGAATATGATCAGTTGTGTGTTCCAGCGCCTAATGCACAGCTTTAGCGATTGACGCTATCTCAGTATTTGACGCTCAAATCCAATGCATGACGCTTACCGCTCAAACCCAGCGCTCGACTCCCATGAAACCGACTTTTTGCCTATAAATACTCTCATTTGACGACTCAAGGGTCGACATTTCTTTGATTCCAAGTGTCGTCACTCTTCCCCTAATACACTCTCAAATACAATCAAAACCTCTCAAACATTCTTAACCCTTACCAAGGATCAATCCAATCACATTTCACACTACCAAGAAAGGAAATCTTACTTTTTCAATACATACTCAAGCAAAAG
Source organism: Dysphania ambrosioides (assembly GCA_026401315.1). Lineage (NCBI taxonomy): Eukaryota > Viridiplantae > Streptophyta > Magnoliopsida > Caryophyllales > Amaranthaceae > Dysphania > Dysphania ambrosioides. The sequence continues at coordinate 12,740,146 of CM048670.1, read as the reverse complement.
GACACTCCTCAACAGTAAACACTGAGAACCCCACAATCTCTTTTGATACATTTTATGCTTTTTCTACTTTTACTCCATTCACCTTCTAATCTTTTGATCTAGTGATTTCTATCCACTCAAGGCCCTTAGATTATACTCTTTTTGTGTTGATTGTGGGAGGTGAAAACCCCTTTCCAAATGAACATCTATTTCAATCTTTTTGTCACTTTTGATGAGCCTTGATCTAAGAAAGAGACATCACCCTTGATGCTCTCTTGAGATCAACTAACATATTCTATTTTTAATGTCTCATTTTACCTATGATGTGAAGAGCTAGGAGCAACTTCTACTTTACTAGGTCAAGCCTTAAGATTCTAACTTTGAGCATCTTAATCAAGGAATCATCTTCATAGATTGGTCTCCTTTCAATCATTCAAGCAAACCCCATCTCCCTTGCATCTTTCATTTATTTCAAGCTATGTCTCTTTATCTCTCTCTTTCACACTTAGTATATTATGCCTAGATTTGGATATCTTTAATCTAGCTAGACTTGTCACATTTGACCCATTTTCATGAGTAAACCCTAAATGTGTATCATCCTTGAATACATGTTTAGGAGTTAAACTTAAAGCTTACTTCTTGCTTTTGATTTCATAATTCTTATCTTGATTTCTATTTGCATATGCAATGTAAATGATGATCCATGACTAAATCATACTTGTCATTTGAACTAGAATCATTTCCTCAAGTTGGATCATTATCATGGAGAATAGTCTCTCTAGACTCATTTCTTCATTTGATCAAGCAATCTCCTCCAACTCATCATGCACTACTTTGCATTGCCTCTAATCCTAACCCTAATATTTTCTTATATCTTATCCTATGTCTCTTGCCTCTTTTCCATTATGCACTCTTGATTACATAATTCTTACTTTGTAATTGCATATCCATTCTTTATCTTATGTTTATAAACAAGACCTATTGTTTGTGATCATGCTCAATAAGATAATCTTGTAAAACAACCATAAGAACCCTAAACTAAGGAAAATTAATACAAGTGATTACCTAATTTATATTATGTCCATAAATCTTAAATTCCTCAACCTACTAAATTAGAGTGTGCCATCTCGTGTTTGTGCATGTTTTCCGAGGAACTAAACCTGATCTGTTCTTCCATCTCTATGCCAATTTTTTTGCATACATTCTCGAATTGAAATAAGTAGCTCATTCCTGAACCTTCTCATGGTTTGCAGACCACTTATGTGAGTAATTTGGGGATTCCATCCCCAGGGTTTCCAAACAACGCATTAAATATTTGGTGGCGATTGTTGACCCATTCAATACCTCTAAAAGTCGCATAGCCAATCCTTACCGATGCACAAACCTATAGGGCACTAGTGGGGGAGAGATCCTTTTCTTCACCAAAAATGAGAGGTTTTCGAAAATTGAGCTCTCTAGTGGTAATTCACTCATCGAATTGCCCATCCGATACCTAGTTGGGTTTTAGATCCTTAGCACCATAAAATTAACCCCCTATAATTTGGCGACTCCACTGGTGAATTGTAAGCCTAAAGCTTACTTGGCTATGTGTGCAAATAAGCGACCAAAAAATACGATTTGTGTGCTTATAATTAATTGGCTAGAGATTATGTCAGGCGTACTTGCATTCATGCATATAACTCTTCGTGTGTGGAAGTTACACTCTAGGTCTCCGTCTCATAAGAATGTGTTCTACATTCGAGACACCTTGGGAGTGGAAGATTAGCCAATAACCGATTAAGGCTCCTGGCCCGACCTTTGGCTTTTTCCAAGCTTACCAAACTGTGGCATCTAGCACGCGCTCTTGGCATTGTGTTGGCGAGGTTGTCCTTTTACCTTGGCCTCTTTCAAGTAGTGGCTTTGGGTAAATGGATCTTCCTTAATGCCATGGACCCTTTGACTCATGTATCCAACCCTAATTCATGATAAAACTTAGAACCTTGGCTAGGTGGAGACTTGTATTTGTCGCATTCAAGCAAGCATGCTAGTGTGACTATGTGATCTTGTGTGCTATTAGAACTTATTATACACATTCATAACATAGTAAGGATCATGAAATAAAGTGCATAATTGAAAGAAAGCAATAGAGTCATTGTTAGTAATATGTAAAATATGATTTATGCATTACGATGACGAGTTGAAGGTTGACTAATCAAATGAAGATTGAGGCATAAAGAGACCTTCCTCCATGACATACTCCAACTAAGTAAAAAGGGTCTAGTTTATGAAGACTTATGTGTTTTAGTCTTAGAACATCATTGGCATTAAGATGCAAAATCAAGATCAAGATATGTTTTTTGATGCTTGAACAAGAAATTAGCCTTAAGGATAACTCCCAAAAGTACATTCAAGTATGATGTACACCTAGGGTTTGCTCAGGAAAAGTTTCAAAGATTAATTGAGAGAATAGAGATATCCAAATCTCTTCATCATAAACTAAAGTAAAAGAAAACTTGCATAATGTAAATTAATTACAATAAATAAAATGAAAAGGGAAGGGGTCATTTGAGAGATTAAGTGGAGACCAATCTATGAAGATGGTTCCTTGAATGATGTGATCAAAGTTATGTTTTTGAGACTTAACCTAGTGAATTAGAAGTTTCTCTTAGCTATTTACATCATAGGCAAAAGAGACATGGAAAATAAAGTTATTAGAGTTGAACATGAAAGACCATCGAGAGTCATGACTCTTTGGTTGATGAAGGTTCATTAAAAGTTACATAAAAATTGAAATAGATTTTCATGTGGAAAGGGGTTTGCACACAAGTAGAGAAATGTCTATATGCTGCGGTTTTCTAACGTTATTTGCTGCAGTTATTTATACGAAGAACATATAGGCGAAGCACATGGAAAAACATCAAATGATATGGTTATCTGAACGCAATAATAAAAATAACAAATGTTACGGTTTTTTAGAAATAACCGCAACACTTATAAGAAATAAATGATGCGGTTTTTTCATATAACCGAAGCATTTATTATTAAAAATAAAAAAAAAATATTTTTTTAATAATTGCTGCAGTTTTATCATAAAACCGCAACTTATAAGACCATACATATGAAAAAATAAAAAATTATTTTTTATTAGTATTTGCTGCGATTTTTATAAAAAACTGTAGCAATTAATAATTAAAAAATATTTTTTAGTAATATATACTGCGGTATTTCCAAATAACCACAATATTTATTCTTTTTTGAATTTAATAATATTCTGTAATTTTTATAAGTGTTGCGTTAGGAAAACCGCAACATTTATTCTTTTTTTAATTTTTATATTCCTGTAATTTTCATATGTGCTGCGATTTTTTAAAATAACCGCAGCATATATTTCTTTTTTTTTTACTGGTTACCCACTCTTTTTATGCATTAGGGAACTAATGGTAGTATGAGAACATTGCTGCCAAATATATATGTAAATGTGCTAAAATATTTATTTAAATTATCACAAAATTGTTATTAAATTTACAAATCTAATATAAGCTAGTTGAATTGAGCTTATAAACTAAGTTTACATCTACAAGAATAGGACTAACTTAGCCCAATGCTATAATATATATAGAAAATAATGGTCTAACCTAATGCTATATACAAAAAAGAATGGTATAACCTAATGTTATATATTTAGATTTAACCCTAATGCATTTATGTAAAAACAAAAGAGAAGATTGAGCTAGCTACCTAATTATACATATTGTTTGACCCCAATGAAGTATTCCGCCCATATTTCCTTAATCTCCATCAGCTCTTCAGATGAGTATGACGTTGTTCTTTGAATTTCCTGAGAGGGTGAGAAAAGATAGGTTTAGTATTATAATAAAGAACATATCTACAAAACAAGATACATCATTCAAAGTGTAAATTTTGACAGAGTTTCCTCTGTAATTAGGCCTATTTCCATTTTTTATAAGTACCTATTTTCACAATCATTATAGTTCAACACAATCCATCCAAAATTCACAACACAATTCACCATTCACAACACCATCCATCCATTCTCAACTCGAGTTATATATATCCTAGATCTCAAAAATAAATTACAAAACAAAGGGTGAATACATACCGTTGAAAGATCCTCATAAGTAGCATGGTTGTGGAGGATATCAAACACAAAACGCATAAGAAAGTAGCCACACTCCATGTTTCCTATCTGCTGAGGATACTGCATTTGAAAAACAAATAAAATATAAATCAAATAGATCTAATACAATTCTAAGGCAACAAAATAGTCATATGATTCAAAATAGGGATACCTGAGATGGAACGTAGTTCAACTTCAATCCGTTACGGTGGTCGGACTGAACTTTATAGCTCTTGAAAGCACTATATTTGAAACAAAAAATAGTAGTCAATAACTATACTCTAATTCTTACTCTTGTCAATGAAATAAAAGATATAATTAATGAATACTTACGTATTTAACACGTCCTTAATCGCTAAATTATGTTTTCTTTGAAGAGGATCGAAAACGTATATTGTCCTTTATCTCTAAGGACAGAACAAGTAGTTTCCAGTGACGCCAACAAAATTATTGGTAAATGGTTCAAATACGAACATATTCATACATAAAAAAGCTTACGTTTAGAAGCTCATACCTTTCATGGTATGGGAAGAAGATGAAACACTTGTTATGGTATTTAGCCATTAAAGATACCATGTAAAATCCTGGTCGTTGCCAATGAAGGTAGCAGAGATCCTAGAAGGGCACATGAAACCAAAGTATCCTAGTCCTTCTTCTTAGACCAACTCATAACAAGCCCTATAATTAATTTATCAAATAACAACACCCATTTAGTCATAAGAACGAATCAAAAACACATAATATAGTAGGAATTATATGCAATAGTTAGGTATCTTACATCATAAAGACTTGGAGCACAGATACGTTCAACTTGTCTCCTATGAGAAGTTGAGTGACATCCTCTTCTACGACGATAATATCCTGGTCCTCTAGGTGCGCGAATATCATCTTCCCACAACGAAAAGAGATAAGACTGTCTGGCGAAAGCCTTGATAACTGAGCCCTCATTTGACGACAATTGTCATTGAGATGACTCAAGGCCAACTCAATGAGATCGGTTTGCGCGACGTCCTTCTTCACGGACTCAGTTGTCTCTGGACCGCTAGGACCATTGGCAACACCTTTAGTTGCGTCCTTTCCTCCCGTACCTCTTGGTTGATTCAAACAAATTCAAGAATTCAAGAATTCAGTAGAATGCATTAGTAGAATACAACTAACCAAATTAAGTGAGGTGAAATGCATTTACCTCAGTTGTCAGGAGCCAAACTAGATGCTTCGGCCACTGTGTAAAGATCCCGTGGGCTTGCTCGAGCCTTTTGATGAAGGTAGAAGGGGTAGGAACAAGAACATCCTTATATATCTAATCATAGTCGTCGATGCTAACCTTTACATGATCAGGATGGATGTCAGAATGGTGATCTTGAGTCAGAGATGGATGAACGGTTCCTAAAGCAACGACAATTGCTTCATTTCCATTCAACATGTGCAACAATTAACAAGAAACTTGCCCCTATAATAAAAGTGACAAAGATATCAGTATCTCATTTATTTGAATTATACGAATTTCATATGCAATTAGTAGTTTACAAAACATGAGTAAACAAACCTGCAAATCCTGGAAAGGATCTCGAACCCTTGAGACGTTGCTGGATGGGAAGATTGGAGGGTCAGGACTAATGCTACGCTCAGGTTCCTGCATAGGTGGTTGTGGGATACCAGACTGCGCAGCGAACAACCTGAACTTTTCTTGAAGCATTAGATCCATCTTCTCCTCCATCTCCTTAATTGCCTAAGCTCGAACTCACTGCTCAACCTATCTCAAAGCATTATCAATTCGAGCTTCCACGTCCTCTACCCTCTTCATCAGGATCGAGCTCCTCTTCTCAGCCCCAAAACAGTTTTTTGACCTACGTCGATTTCATAACCGACCACCTAACCCGGGTTGTCTTTCTTATCGAGGGCACGGGATAAGATGTCGTCCCATGGATGAGAGACGAACTCTCTCAAATCCTTTCTCCGTCTCCATTCCTCCTGCGTATTTAACAAAAGAAAAGAAAATATCAATTTGTAAATAATAAGTAATAAGACGAATATGGTAACATTACAAATAAACATAGCTTACAATAGAGTCTCGGACAACAGTGGTCCACTAGTCAGGCACAACGAGACGTCATTTTTCGTTAGGGATGGATCTCGCTAGAAGCCAAGTCATCGTCTTGTCTGGAAGACTAGAAACAACCAATGAACAACTTGACAACAACGATGAAACCAATGGAATGAAGCCCTTTCGCCTCCAGATTTCACTCATCTCAACATATGAGTGTTGACCCATATAATGAGGATACAGGTTCTGGGCCACACTTCTTTTCGTCTTCTCGCTTCTTTGTTATTTATTGGAAACAAGTAAATAAATATAAGAAAATATAGTTTTGTTGAAGTAATATATTATATTACTATCATATAATATTCAAAGAAATGCTTACCCCGAACTCCTCTGTGGAATGCATCTTCACGAATGCGTTCCAGTCTTCCTCAGAGATGAAGTTGTAGAGCTCCCAAGGTCGTTTCTTGTTCTAGCCCTCCATATTCCTTGTACAGGAGATCCAACCACTCACGAGCTTGACCTTGAATTCTCTTCATTTTAGGTCGCAAGAGGTAAGAGCCACCTGCTTCTTTCGAGGATCCTCCTCGATTTGGAACTCTTTCTGTATGATTTACAAACAAAAAAGAATAAAATTAGATTTGCAAAAAATAACACATTTAAATTTGTAAAAAAATAACACAATTCAGTATATTAATTACCTTCGCGTCCTCCTAAAGCATATCTTTCACACCTTTCGGGAAGTAGCTCCAGTCCAATATCAAGATCGACACTTTTGACCGAATGATCTCCCTCAAATGGTTCTTGTAGTCCTTATAGTATGTCCCACGTATAGGGGCGTCCAAGTGCATCCCACTCTAGAACTCTCTAGATACCGGGGATGGACTTAGTCCCTTTCGAGGGACCTCTCCCCACTTTCTTCTTCTTCGTCTGTTGGGTGTCGGCAACAGAAGATGGCTCGGGTCCTCTATGTTCTTCCATTTCTTTGAATCTGCAAATAAAAGAACAAGTAAAGTTAATATGAATCAAAGAGTAAACAAGTAGAACAAAAAATAACATTAAAGAATGTAGAAACTATATGCAATGAACTTCTATATTTGCGAATTTGCTGTTTATTAACAAGTTGTTTAGATTCTCCTAATCTATCCATTTTTTTAATAGTACCTTTTGTTGGATTTTCAAAATTATATGTTGAATTAATTCCCTTGGCAGTTTATTATTTCTCGGACTCCCTAGCTACATAAAATCCTTCATCATGGTCATTGCGTCTTAGAATATCATCAACAACATCCCCAATGCCAAGAATCCGTCTCTTCCCTTCAATAACAACCGACCAATTGCAATCGATAAGATCGACCATGTAAAAAACTTGCTTCGCCTGTGAAGCTAAAATGAATGGATCGGCACGATGTCCTAGGCGATTGGGATTCACAAGGGTTAAATACCCGTATTCGTCCTTCTTTATCCCGCGGTTATTATCAACCCAATTACAATAGAAAAGAGGAATATTGAAATTCACGTAGTCAAGTTCATAAATATTAACAATAACCCCATAGTATGAACTCTGTTTGTCGATTAATGTTCGATCCTTTGAACTAGTAAATTCTAGAGACACGCCAATGACCATTACACCACTATTCTGCATAGTCGACTTCTCATCTTGGCGCTTTGAGTATAAAGAATAAATGTTGATGTCATATCCCTCATACGACATCACTTGAACTTTAGCACCATATGCCAACCACCTTAATGTATCAAAAACATCGTCGAGTGTGTCGGATAATTGAGCCATGATCCTTGTTTTGAACCATTCAAAAAATATCGCATTATGCTCCTTTACCAGCTGCAAATCCCTTTTAGAAGGATATTGACTCCTCAAAGTGTTCATGTGCTCATCTATATACGGATGGACTTCACTTAGGTTTTGAAAAATAGACAGTTCGGCCTTATATTTCAAATCAAAACTAAGTGAAATTCGTTTCCAACCAATAGTGCCATGACCTTTGAGACTCCCTACATGTCTTGATTTTGGCACCCCAATTTCATGCGCTCGGGTAAGATACTGTGCAATCCATGATGCAACTTTTTCAGGAACTGTTTTCTATACTATACTAGCCTTTGGTTTGGATGGATTCATGACTCTACTCTTCAAGGTACCCATCTCTCATTCAAATGGATACATATACCTTCCCCAAACTGGCCCACATAGCTTAATCTCACGAACCAAATGAATGACCAAGTGAGGCATGATGTCGAAGAAAGAAGGTGGGAAATACATTTCAAATCGACACATGGTCTAAACCACATCAGCTTGCAAGTCATGTTGTTGTGTTTACACATACTCAATCTTGACCCAAGTTAAGTTCGCTCATCAAGGTTGTTTAGTCATTGGACCACTACATGGGAGACACGATTTTGTGTCTACAATGTGTCTTGATGCCTCTAGCGTTTGATGAATCTCTATATGTTTGGCATCAATGGCTTTTGTTTAATTTGCGCCAAATAATATCGAAAGACTTATTAGAGTAAGATAGCCAACTCTTCAACATAGCATGAGCACTTTCATCTCAATAGTTCATCATGTTCTTAAAGTGAAGCTTCTCATTCGTCCACTGTCTTATAAATTTTCTCACAGTAAACGAGCCAGTTACCCTCCAAGTACATCATAACAGCAAGGTATAGAGTCCCCCAAGTAGCCTTAAGGACTGTTAAAGCATGATGATAATTAGCTTGAATCCTTGCTTCCATCATGCCCCTCCACCTACCTCTCTTAACCATCTCACCCATCTTCTTATATTTGCATATTTTTCCGACCATGTGCTCCACATCCTTGTTGATGTACTTAGTGCATAGTAAGTGCGCAGAGCTGGGGAAAACTTCTTAAATAGTAGTCATGAGCCTTAATTCCGATCAGTGACCATCGACGTTGGGGATAGATCATTACTGTACAACAACTTAGTTTATCCAACACTCATAAGTAGCTACCTATCATCTCATCACCCAAATATACATATACGATTAAAAAATTCTTGTCGCACGGAGTAACAACACATATCTCAAAAAAAGGCATACTATACATGTTCATCTTAAGTGTAAAATCCATCTTGAAACATAAGGATATGTCCGTAACAATTTCACTGAAGCAGGAAGCACTATAAATGCATACATTACAACATTGGTAACAAAATCGGACCTAATCTAAAGGGCGTAGTTGTAACACCCCCAAATTGCTATAATAATAATAGTAGTAATTTTTGTAACTTAGGGGGCTTTACCGCCATGTGTCACTGTACTTCGGGTAAACTAACTAATTACTATATTGCAGCAGAAGAAAAAATTGATTTATTATTAAAAGGTACAAAATTTGAAAAATAAAAATTATGAAAACTCATAGCTATTATGTGCCCCTTGATTTAATGCTTCATGTACATTTATTCCTGCAAACCTACTTACCATAAATGATAAGTAGGGCGAACAAAAAAACAAATAGGAAAATATGTGTCATTATAAAAACACTGTGTACATATACATGCTAAAAGAATTACTTTGACTTTTGAATTCCTTTATTTCAAACTTTCTTTCTTATAATTAATAAACTTTAAACTTTCCTTTATAATAATCCAATACAAATAAAATTATTAAAATACTTAATAAAATAATTTTCTCTTCTTATATCCCCTCCTTGGTCCTTAGTGTGCACCCCCCCCCCCCCCCCCCCCCCCCCCCCCCCAAAAAAAAATTAGTTATGTCATCACATATCTATCTTTAGAGTTTCCTTTTTATTTACCAACAAGTAGACTTTGAAACATGAACCCTTCTTGATTATAAAATCAAGCGGTAATGTATAATAATAATAATAATAATAATAATAATAATAATAATAATAATAACTCTCCTTTTATAGCTCATTTCAAGAAATTCTTTGAATACAAAGACCTTATTTTAATCAATAAATCTCATTGAAAATTATTAAATCTCAAATGCCATTCGGCCCTTTTAAACATGATACATATTAAATAAATAAAGTAAATTTATATCATTTTTTAATAATCGGAATTTTAAATAAATAAAATATATATATATATATATATATTTCAAAATGTGCCTCATGATTAAAATTCCAATTACAATTTATTTTGAAAATTATGTATATAATATATATTAAAAATTTTAAACCTTCTTAAAAATATAATTTATAGCTTAAGACAATATAATTCACAAAATTTCACAGCAAAATATTCAATTATACTTAAAAAGATTTAACACATATACATACCTTAAATTCTAATGTTTTTCTAGCAACTTTCTACTAAACTTTAAGATGATCCTCGGATGAATTAAAACTAAGTAATCAACATAATCTAATACAATAATTATGTATAAAATATTAAAATTTTTAATTAAATTCAGAAATAGTTTTAAGAGTTAAATAATTTACAAAATAATTATAACAATTAAATGGTTAGGGAAAAAATGAGGCTCACAGTGGCTGGTGGTTATTGATAGCACAAGGTGGCCGAAGAGATGAAGAGAGTGGTGTGAGAAAGAGGGAGAAGTTTAGAAGAAGTAGAGAATGTTTAATGATTTTTGTATGAAAAATTAGGAAGGGTATAAGGGTCTATTTATAGTATTTTTTTTGTAAATATATCCAATTATTAACACAGTCGGTTTTAAATTAAAACACTCTTTATAAATATCTTAACCTAATTTGTTTTTATTAAGAATTATATCTTAAAAGCTTCTAGAATATTATAGAATGAAAGTGGATACTCGAGATATTTTGGAGGGATTTTAGGGAATTTAATGAAATAATTAAGGAATTAAATATTTATTTCCAAAATTAAATGATTTTCTTATTAAAATTGTAAACTAAATATATAAATGGTGGTCCATACTTATAATTGCGCCAAAATACTTTTAAAATTATTTAATTGTACTAAAACATTCTTAAAATAATTTTATTTAAAATGCTAAATTTAATGTACATTTAATTTTAATTAGCCTATAAACATTTTAATATAATGTCTAAAATATGGGTTATTACAGTAGTCACTCTCAACTATAAGATGAAGGAATTGACTTACAAAATCCCATCCCATAGCCTCCTCTCGTTTCATCTAATCTTTGAAATTGTAGATATGTCGTACAGTCAAATGATCTTTAGAAAAATGGGAGTTCGCAGTAGCCAAAATAACTTTATGCTTCGCTTAGACAGCAGACAATTCGCAAACAAATTTCTTCGCAACGGGCCTAAGATCACTCATATATTGATTTCCCTTTGGATACTTAATCATTTCATGGTTACGCATAGCGTTCTCCTCAAGACCCAATATTATCAACCAACATTCTTCAAAACACAAAACCTTAATAAAGAAATCTGCAAATACAAGCTTGATATTATGTAATCGGTTGTTCAACATTTTACAAATCTCTATTCTTACCTTAGTTTCTCTCTCCCCTATTGCATCTTCTATACAACGACCATCTTTTATACAAAAATATAACCAATTGAAATCCATGTTGAAGGGTGATAGACTTATCTCATTTAGCAGCTAGTTCCTTCATCAAAAATATTTCCAAATCATGAAATGAGGGTAATATTTGACCGAAATCTTTTATTGAAACCTATTAAACAAAAAAAAGGGGGAGTAGTCCAAAAATCCTTGGGCAGGCCTCATATTTTAGACAATGAAGACCAAAATTTTGTTATTTACCTAAGACAACGGCGTAGATGGCTCTTCATCACGTTAGCTATTTTCTGGCTTCAATCAGGACGATTTTTGGTGTGGTAGTCGGAGGTGATGTGGTGGTCGGCCAAAATGCGGGGTGTTAGTCGGAATGCGACATGACGTGGTGGTTGGTCGGAATTTGGGGTTTGAATGGAAGTGGATGGGAAGCAGGAGAAAGTAAGAAGAAAGAATAAAAAGTAGAAGGTTGAATGTGAATTAATAATTGAATAAGGGAAAAATGGCGGTTTGATAAAAAATGGGGTTGTAAATAGCGTTCCACAAAAAATATTTGTTTTACTCAACTTATTTCAAAAATAAATTTTTAAACAAATAATTGAGTCTAAAAAAAATAATTTAAGTGAAAATACAATAAATTCAACATAAATTGAATAAATATAGCAAACATTATATTGAACAAAAATAAGATGAAAACAAAGCCCAAGATTACAATATGCCATGGTCCTAATGATAATGAACATTTATCTATGCATTAGTCTCTCAAGTGCAAACTACATTCCCCTCCCCCTCTCTCCATCCTACCACCTTTCACGTGTGAGTTTAGACTCTTCCTTACCCGCTAAATAAACCTGAAAAATTGGGTCATAGTGCTCAAATTGTGGAAAGATCAATTATCTTAATTCTTTAATACAATGTAAACCCAACATAAACTATATACTTTTCGTTTGTTTGCTGCCATATTTGCTTTTTGGTTTTTTTAAAGCATATGTTTAAACCTTAAATTAGAAAAAAGTGTATTGGAATAAATCTAATAGGATATTACATATATGTAGAGGTGGCCATTGGGTCGATTCTACCTGGTCCAGCATTGAATTAGCTTGGTTTTCAGCCCCGCCCACTTCTAGCCCGAGCCGAATTCGATTGAGATCACTAGTTGGGTGGGTCGAATACGAATCTAGATTTTCAAACCTAAACCCTATTCGATTTGGTTAAAAAAAATCGAGTCAGACTTTCTGTTATTAACGGTATCTTTCCTACAAACATAAAACCGATGAGCATTTCCAAATTATTAACTAGAGGCATGATCATGAACGACTATTTCTAGTTTTGGCGAGAGTTGCAGAGGATATCCTTGAAATTTTTTCTTCCTCCATTACATCTAATTCTGCTTTCAGTGCATGTCGATGAGTACTTGATGAGAAGAGATCTCGTTTATCCATCGAAAGAATTGAAATATGTGTTTTAATTGGGATCAAGTGGAAAGAAGGACCCAAGTATTGAGGGGGATGAGAATGACAAAGACGATCATTAGATATTGATAGAGATGAGAAAGGAATCTGATGGAGGTGAAGGCGGTTTAGGGACCGCCGCAGCTGGCAGCTAGCTAGGCACCACTCGAGGTACTTAAGAGAACTATGTGGGCTTTAATTCATTTGGGATACGTAGGCAACTTAATTTTGATAATTAAAATTTAATTACAAAATTAAATTTTGGTTTCTTAAATTAAGTGCAAGCCCTTTCTTTTTCCCCACCCCTAAAATTGTTAAATAAAAAATATTTGAATATGATTATGTCTTTTAGTGATTACATGTAAATGTGTAATAAATATGATAATATCTCTCAATATTATTAACGAATATATAAATATCAAAAAATATGTATGTTATTAGGTGAATATAAATGCTTAGAACGAATATCATTATGTGAATACAAATGTTTAATTATTTTCAAAACAATTGATTTATTCTAATGACATAAAAGTCTTTATGTGAATTCGATCCGATTCGATTCGGTCCGTTAATTTGATTTAACTCGTTAATTCGATTTAATTTGGCTAGTTAATCTGGCTCGATTTTGCCCGTAATGAACGGCTCAGCCTTGGAATTTGCTTCAACCTTAGCCCGAGTTGGTACAGGTTGAGCTCCCCTAGCCCAGCCTGTAACCAGACTCGATCCACCCCACCCACCGGTTCGATCTCGATCTATTCTAGAGCCACGCCAGTCCATTGGCCATCACTATATATATACATATAGGGGAGATATTCATTGAGAAGAGAGCTTAAAATAAGAAGAATAAGAAGAGACCTTGACCCTTTAAATATTAAGATCCAATGCTAGAGATTTCACGTGAAAAAAGGGTTACTATAATAATAAAAATGGTACTATAACAATAAAAAAAATTCACTATAACATTAGAAATAGTCACTATAAGTGAAAAAAATTACTTGATCACTATGATTTAAAAAGGGTCATTATGTGTACGTAAACGTAAAATATCATGTGTTGGATTTAGAAGATGAAGAACTAATATGTCTTCTCATCCTTCTCATTTTAAGTATCCTTCTTATCTTAATTTTAACTTTATATATAGGGGAGGAATCCAATAAGAAGTGTGCTTAAAATAAGAAGAATAAGAAGAGATCTTTACCCTTCAACTAGTAAGATTCAACACTAGAGATTTTATGTAAGATAAATGGTTTCTATAACAATAAGAAATTGTCAATATAATAATAAAAAGAGTAAATATAACAATAAAAAGAGTCATTATAAGTGAAAAAAATTAATTGGTCACTATGAGTTAAAAAAGGTTCACTAGGTAAAATATCATCCGTTGGATTTAGAAGAAAAAGAGTCAAGATGTCTTCTCATCCTTCTCATTTTAAGTACCCTTATTATTATTATTATATTATTATTATTATTATTATTATTATATATAATAATAAGAATAATAAGAGATCTTGACCCTTCAAATGGTAAGATTCAATGCTAGAGATTTCATGTAAAAAAATGGGTTGCTATAACAAAAAGAAATCGTCACTATAATAATAAAAAGAGTCACTATAACAATAAAAAGAATCATTATAAGTGAAAAAAATTAATTGGTCACTATGAATTAAAAAAGGGTCACTACGTATACGTAAAATATCATTTGATCGATTTAAAAGATAAAGAGTCGAGATATCTTCTCATCCTTCTCATTTTAAGTACCCTTCTTATATATATATATATATATGTGTGTGTGTGTGTGTGTGTGTGTGTGTGTGTGTGTGTGTGTGTGTGTGTGTGTGTGTGTGTGTGTGTGTGTGTGTGTGTGTGTGTGTGTGTGTGTGTGTGTGTGTGTGTGTGTGTGTGTGTGTGTGTGTGTGTGTGTGTGTGTGTGTGTGTGTGTGTGGGAGGGATCATGTGAGAACCCATAGTGTGTGAGAACCATTTAAGACCATTGGTGTTGGTAGATTTACGGTTATGTTCATAAGCAAATATAATGACAAATATGTAAATATCTGAAATTGGGATGTTTCTGTGTATTTGTTCGGCTAGCACATGTACTGATATTCCATGGTACATATTTTGTTAGTTGTTTTTCCACTCTAGTAAGTTAAGGTACTTTTCCCTATCATTGTGATTTGTTTTTGTTTATATTTACATCGTTTTCTTCATTATTGTACATTAATATTAGAATTGTCTTCTTCCCGACAAGAGCTCTCCTCCTATTTCAGGTAATTTTTTTTACCTCATGTTATTCTTTTTTGCTTGTTAATTATTTTTATTTGTGAAAGTACAAAAATTTGTTGTATTAGAATTGAGTGGAAAATGTTGTAGTTTCACAGTTAGTTATTCAAAATTTGGTGATGTTGGAATATTTTTTTATTTCGGAATGTTTGAAATTTTATGAAACACTAGCTTAGTATATTTGAGAAAACATAGAACATTAGAAGAAGATTTTAGAACATTAAAAGATCAGTTTAGAACAATGAGAACATTAGTTTTAACAATAACACAAAATTTTAGAACAATAAAGCATACTTAGAACATTTAAACAAAAGTTATAAATTTTGTAATTTGACATGTAGTTGGTAAAAATTTGGTGATGTTTGAATATTTTTTATTTTCAAGAGAGGACATTTTGAAATTTTGAAATTTTATGAAATACTAGCTTAGTACATTTGAAAAAAATTATAGATTATTAGAAGAAGATGCTAGAATAATAGAAAATTATTTTAGAACAATGAGAATAATAATTTAGAACAATAACACAAAAATTTAGAACAATAAGGCATACTTAAAAAATTTGAACATAAGTTATAAATTTTCTAATTTGACATGTAGTTGGTAAAAATTTGGTGATGTTTGAATATTTTTTTTTTATTTTGGGAATGTTTGAAATTTTATGAAATATTAGTGTAGTACATATGAAAAAAAAAATTATACAGAACATTAGAAGAAGACTTTAGAATAATAAAAGATTATTTTAGAACAATGAGAATGGTAATTTAGAACAATAAAACAAAAATTTAGAACAATAAGGCATACTTAAAACATTTGAACATAAGTTATACTTGACGTTCTAAATAATAATTGTATTGTCCTAAATATGAATTAGATTGTTCTAAAAATGATATCTATTGTTTTTAAATTGGGTTTTTAAATGTTGTTGAGTTTAGGTCTATGGGGTGTTGTTAAGTTTAGTTCGAAGTTGTATTCTTTCTTTAATATTCAAAATTATGTGAATGTGTTTTAGTTATGAAAAAATAGTTTTAATAGTGTAAATCATTAGAATATAAGTTTGGACAGAAAGGTAGATTAGTTTAGAACAATGAGAAGAATACTTTAGAACAATAACACAAGAGTTTAAAACAAAAAGACATACTTAAAACATTCGAACAAAAGTTATAATTCATGTTATAAATAATGATTGTGTTGTCCTAATTATGACTTAGATTTTTAAAAAAGTATATCTATTATTTTAAATAGGTTGTGATACCGTTGCTTAGAACTTTAAAACAAGACGTTAGAATAATGGAACAGTAGTTTAGAACATTGAGTATAATTGTTAATTTAGAACAATAGAAGAAAAGTTTAGAACCTTGAAACATAGTTAAAACAATCGAACATAAGTTATAGTAGATGTGTATAAATAATTATTATGTTGTCCTAAATATGACATTTATTGTTCTAAGGAGTAGTTATTATGGTTTTTGTAGGCAATGGACAATGAAGAGAATTGTAGTGTTTATAGTAAAAATAGGGTTAATACATCTGAAGTGATACCTATCTATACACCTGGAGGGTCCAAAGTATGGATCCCAATTTTCTCTAGCGAGGTAAAACTGTGTGTGGGCATGAAATTCTCAAGTATTGATGAAGGTTTTTTATTTTATGAGGCATATGCAACTTCCGTTGGTTTTAACGTTAGAAAATCTACTATAAAAAGAAGGAAGAATAGCATTGTTAGTTTTCAATATTTTGTGTGTAATAAAGCTAGATATAAGTCTAAGAAAAAGAGTAATTTACAAGATATGAGAAGTGAAAATGAAGTCAAAGATAGAAGTGCAGTTGTTAGGAGAAGTTTGATCACTTGTGTTAGATGCAATGCACATACGGTGTTGAAGGTTTGCGAAGATGTGGGTTATGTTGTATTCAATATTGAAGAAAGACATAGCCATTCTCTTTAATCATCTAATTTTGTACATTTTCAAAAAGCGAGGAGAAATTTGAGCATTTTACACAAGAAGATGATTGTTGATAATTCGAAGGTAATATATATATATATATATATATATATATATATATATATATATATATATATATATATATATATATATATATATATATATATATATATATATATATATATATATATATATATATATATATGCAAATGTTCTACGTTTGTATCCTATTGTTCCTAAGTATTCAATAAATTGCTCTAAAATTTTATTTTATTGTTCTAAAGGGTTATTCCAGTGTTCTAAAATTACAGTATATTTGGTTTAAGTAAATTGTTGTAAAGTTATATTCTATTGTGTACACATGTTAACGTTGGACCCGTGAAAACGTTTAGAATGATGAAAGAATACGTTGGTGGTTATGAGAATGTAGGTGTCTATAAGTGTGATTTAAAAATAATTTATACGGACTTGAAGACGTACATTGAAGGGGCCGATGCGCAAATGTTTGTGGATAATTTCAAGAGGAAAAACTTGATTTGGTTTGCTTTTTTCCGATTATCATATTGATGATGATTGCCTATGTAGGGCTTTATGAGCCGATCCTATATGTAGGAAAAATTATAGTCTTTTTGGCGATATTGTTTCATTTGATACCACTTATCAAACTAACAGGTATTTTATTGGACTATAGTAAGAGTATTTTTATAAGGTTTTAATATATAGTTAAAAGGATGACTTAAGAGTGTATTTGGTTATTCTAAAACTTTTAATATGATGTTCTAAATAGTTTATCTATTACTCTAAATATATATTCTATTGTTCTAAGCCTTAATTTTGTTGTTTAACTCTACCATTTTAATGTCAATATCAGGTATAATATGGTGTTTGGGCCTTTCATTGGGGTTGATCACCATAAGAGATGTGTTACCTTTGCTGCTAGGTTTATAGACAAAGAAGATGTAATATCTTTTGAATGGCTTTTTAGAACAGTTTTGAAAGCAATGGGTCATAAGGAACCTTCGTGTTAAATTACTAATCAAGATCCTGCAATGAAGATTGCGGTAAGTAATGTGTTTGAAAAGTGTGAGCATAAATTTTCTATGTGGCATATTATGAAAAAGATGCCTGATAAGATTAGGAGAAGTATTACGCAAGAAACTTATTTTTTGAAGAAAATTAGTGATTGTGTATGGAACTTAGAAATTGAAGATAAATGGAACAAGATACTAGTTAAGTTTCGTTTAGAAGATCATGAGTGGCTTCGTTTAATTTTTAAAATGAGAGCGAAGTGGATTCTTGCCTTTTTCTAGAGATTTGTTGATGAGAGGTATTATGAGAACTACATTAAGGTCAAAAAGTGAAAATAATTTCTTTTCATCCTTTGTTAATCCACATATATCGGTAGTAGAATCTTTGATGAGGTTTAAAAGTGCCATGGATGCACAAAGACATACTCAAGCACAAAATTATTATGATTCTCAACACAAGCATCCAGAATGTAAGACTCTAATGGAGATTAAAAGACATGGTTTTGAGGTATATACCATTAATGTTTTCTATGAGTTTCAAGAAGAAGTTCACAGTGCTTGTTAGGAATGTGGTGTAGAGGAGTTAAGGAAGGAAAATGGGTTGGAGATTGCAAAAGTTAGTGAATGTAACGGTGAAAGAACTTATGAGGTTGTTATGGATATTAGTAATTATGAAACAAGGTGTTCTTGTAAGTTGTTTTGTAGGCAAGGAAATCCATGCAGACATATGATATAGATTTGGAAGGCAAAGAAGTTAGATAGAATTCCAAATCACTATGTTTTGAACAGGTGGATAACAATTGCTATGAAAAAACCAGTGTTTGATGGCGATGGTAATGAGATGGAATGGTGTTCAAATGGTGACGTAGGAAGCGCTTGTTAGATGATTTGTGGTCCGAGATTCATAGTTGTGCGAGTTTGGTTGAAGTGAATAATGAAGATATGGGTGACTTTGTTAAGTATCTATAAGAGTATAGGGTGAGTTTAGAAGGGAAAAGAAGATTTTCAGATGAGAGTGAAAATGGTCATAATAATTCCCAAGTTCTTTAATTGTTGATTGGATCTAGCACTACTTGTGAAATAGTGGTTAGACCTCCTAAATTTTTGAAAAATAAAGGGACTGAAGTACATAGTGGGAGCAAAAACTGCAGTGGTTATACTTCAAAAAGATTGAAGGGCGATATGGAGAAAGCAATTGAGAAATATCAAAAGAGAAAAAGGTTATGTCGAGGGTGTGGAGAACTTGGAGATTATGATATCCGAAATTTTCCAAATAGAATATTTTGATACAACTATTGAATTGTATAAAGTGTGTTGGATTAATATTTGAAAATTAAGCATGTGTTTATTAAGAATTTAAAACATCTAAATATATGTTTAGAACAAAAGGGGTACAAGTATATAACAATAGTAAAATATGCTAGAAGAATAATTTTAATAGATTTGAATGTAAATATATATGTTCATAAAATGTGGAAAGACGTTTAGAACATTTGAATAAATTTTTAGAATAATAGAACAGAATTTTAGAACACCAGTACAATAGTTTAAAAATTATGCATGTGTATTAAGGAAAGACATGTAGAACATATTTATATAAGTATAGAACAATAGTTTAGAAGTTTAGAACAATGGTTTAGAAGTATAGAGCAATAAAAAAAGACATTTAGAACATAACAATAGAAATATATAAAAATGTAACAGAAATTTAGAACATTCTAAGAATATGACCATAATATAATAGTGTTGATAAGTAGTCACACCAAACTAATATTTAAACAATTAAAAACTAAATGTTCATAGAGTAATATAATGTTAGTACTATTGTTAATAGAGTTCATTCAAATTTAAGTAATCAATCCATGCTTTAGTTGGCCCCATGCTAAATCAGGATTCATCCTGCTACTTTAATTGATCCTTTGCCCACTCCTTTGATTAGAAATTACTTTATTTTGAACTTGATTCTCATTTCTTGTTAAGATTCTTCCACAATATTCAATGCGTAATTTCTTAATCATTTCATACTGAAAAAGAGAATGAAAGGAAATTAATGTGTATGAAAGGAAATTTGAATAATTCAAAGGACTTAGTGTACTCTATAATCTAGTAGCTTACATCGGTAGCTTCTACTCCTATGTCTCATTTTAAATCACTTTGGCCGCGATATGTCTCCATGTGCTTTAAGATGAACACTCCACAATCATTTACATTTTTGTTGTCCCTCCATTTCATTTTTTCAGTGGTGTTTTGAAAGTAGAGACGAGTTGAGCATGCCATTCCCAATCTATTTCTCTACTAAAAATCTTACAAAGGCTTTGGACTATGTTATAAAAAAAGATGAGTATTAAGGTTAGAACATTGGAAGAGCAGTTTGGAACATTGATATGGAAGGTTAGACTATTGGAAGAGCAGTTTAAAACATTGAAACGGAAGGTTAGAACAATACAAGAGCAGTTTAGAATACTAAAATAATACAACAGATATTTAGAACAATAAGATAAATTTTTAGAACATTAGGAAAGAAGATTTAGAACAATAAAACAGAAGTTGTAGTGTATAGTTAGAACAATAGAACAATAATCTAATAGAAGAATCAAATAGATTTAGTGTATAGTTACCATTATCTTAGGGTAATTTTTGTATTTTGAGGAAATTGAGATTCCCTTCTCCAAGAACCTGTTGTCAATCACCTCAATGCTTTTTGTAATGAAATTGAAACAAAATAGGTAATAGTGTTCGAAGGCTACTATAGGAATAGCACTTCAAATTTAGTAATAATAAAACTATAGAGTTTATACTATAATGGAATGGAAATTCAGTAATTATTAAATTATTGTCTTACCAAATGCATTTTGTCAAAGGTAGTGACATTGGAGTGTTTCATTTCACTTTCCATTATTGATGTTTAGGCTATGTATCTTTCATTAAAAGTAGTTGACATATGGACGTATCTATCACTACAGAGTATGATCTGTAATATACAAAATTTTATAACATTAGAACAATAGTATAGAACTGTTTAACAATAGGGTAGAACAATGAAACAATAATTTAGAACATCATGACAACCGATTTAGAACATCAACACAATAATTTAGAAGAACAACATTTAGATAAACAACATGGAAGAAGATAATTGAAGTTTATAATAATTATAACATTTTAAAAAATAATTACCCAAAGCTTATAGGTGAAGAAATTTTTTTTCTTTGATTCAGGGTTTCTCCTTCTATTCTGAACGTTCAATATATAGGCCCATGAATCAACAACGTTATTCATAATCAAATTGTCATCTACAAGTGACATACATATTCCCTACTTATCCAGGTTTGATTATCATTGTATAACTCCTCGCTTATATTCATGGGGATAAACAAATATAAAAGTTTAGAACAGTATTTGAATGTAAGAACATCAGTGTTAAAAATTAGAACATTAAATTAAATGTTTAGAATAATGGATCAGAAATTTGGAATATGAGTATTAGTGTTTAGAAAACATGTACCACAAGGGTCCTATTGAAAATACATATTCAACAACCCTTCTTTGTGCTGCATCGACTCTTTTCTAAGTCGTTTTATTCTCGACCATGAATGGAGAGCGTAGATACAAAGGAAGGTTTTGCGGACGTCTTTTTCTTGTTGTGATTCTTTTTCATTCAACCCAACCACAACATCTTGCTTAGACCTTAAAGTGGTTCTGAACATTCAAATATATAGAAGAATAGATCAGATCTTTAGAACAATAGGACAAATATTTAGAACAATAGAACAGATATTTAGAACATATGTTTAAAAAATAGAACAAACGTGTTCAACAGTAGAACTATATCGTAGTAGAGAATGATTACTTGTCCTTTGAAATATCTTACACAATTTACTGTGTCAATTGATGTATTTGCTCTTCTAATTCTTGATTTTGGTTAAAGTAGAGGATGCAGAACAATGTTTAGGAGGAGTAGGAGTAGAACCAACTTGGGTGATATTTTGCTCTGCTTGAACAGGAGAATCAGTAATTGGGAAGGGGGGGGGGGGGGGTTATGCAGGTGAAGCAAGAGGTATTAAAAATACTGCCTCATTAAGGTTAGGGGCAGGGGAAGCTAGGGGAGTTGGAATAAGAGGACGGGGAGGTAACAATGTTTGTGATTTAGTAAAAAGGTCAAAGGTAGGGTGAGACTAAACAACCACATACTTAGGTTGATATCTTTTCCAAGATTTACTCATTACATCGTTGAGCTCTTGTATAAAAGTTGGCTCGCCAAAAATATGCTAGTCTTGGCTGAGAATCGTGGGACTACTCATCAAATCATGGCATTGAGTGTTTGGTACTAAGGTATACTTGCTCTAGATGTTGGCAATTAGAGTATTCATTTTATCTCTCATTTGGATTTCTCCAAATAAGATGCTTGCTTTGTCAATCATGGAGTACATGTCATTGACAATGAAAGCAAGAGTCTTTGCAAAATTTGCAAAGTTGTTTAAGAAAGCCTAGAAAGATGGAGAAAAGATCAATTAGAACAATAGTACTAAATTTTGGAACATTGGTGTAATAATTTAGAAAAATAGTACCGAATTTTGGAACATTAGTGTAATAATTTAGTTTACTAATTTAGAACATTAGTGTAATAATTTAGAACAATATAATTTTGAATAATAATAACTTAGATTGCTAAAATTCCTAAAATTTAGAACATTAGTGTAATCAAATGTAGGATTTAGAACAATAGTTTGATGTTTTAGAACAATACCATCTTACTTTTAGAACAAATACCATTATATTAAGAACAACTGAAGTATTTCATCTCTTATACCTTAGACTAATATATTTAAATTCTAGATCAATAGAGAAAATGAACTTACAAGTACATTTGCAGGAGCAGAAGATGTTGAAGGTACTATCCTAGATTCAAGGTTAGCATTCTCCTCTTTGATCATTCTCTTAAGAATGATTCCTTTCACAAATCCCCTTGTTAGTTCGATCTTCATTCTTAATTGGACCAGTTCCTTCTTCTAGACTCCAATCAAAAGGAATTGTCTTGGTTAAACAACATTGCCTCTTTTAAGGCTATCAAAGTAAGAAATCTGTAGAACAGTAGGGAAAATTTTTAGAACAATAAAATAAATGTTTAGAACAATCTAACATATTTTTAGAACAATATCCAAAACAATACTAAAAATAGAGTACTTAAACAAAATTGAGCAAAAATAGACTTACAAGTAAAAAATGGTAGTGGAACTTGAAAAATGCAGACCCATTTTGCCAATCAATTATTGATTGGACCATGTGCTTATAGGTGAATGCACACCAGTCAAGCGTTTTGATACTACTTATGTTTTTGCAGTAGGGAAAGAAGTTATTGTTGAGTGATAGGTTTGCTACGGATTTAACACAACAACCGATGGAAGCTACGACAAAGTTCCACAAGAACTCATCACACACATCCCTTGTTTTAGCTCCTCTATTTTAGCAATGAGGGCTAAGTTTGTAGGACTCTCAGTAGTAATGCCAAACATACTTCTCCAGCGTTGCACAAACGCTTTTGTTTTTTCATCCTAATCAACAAGTTCCTTTTCATCAATATGGGTCCTTCAATGGGAAGCCCATAAAATAGGTGGACATCATCAACTGATATTGGTATTTGTTGGCCATGGGAGAGTACCAAAGAAGATCTATCTTCATCAAATCTATGGACTAATTCTGCACAGAAGTTAGATTTATGACTATCTAAGTCTAGTTCTAGAAATACCCTAAATCCTATATTTTTAATGGCTTCTTTGTGTTGGTAAGAGAGGTCAATTAAGACATTGGTTATAAATTGCTTGGATGGAATTCTTTAGGTAAGGACATCCCTTTTTTGTGGGTTTTGGAAGTGTTGGGGATTTCTTTTTTCTTTTTCTATTTCTTGTTCAAAGCAACATCAGTGGCTTTCCATTTTTGTCTAGTAACAAGTGGTTCTCTCTTAACACTCCTACATGTAGGTTAGAACACTGCAACAGGAGTTTAGTACATTGGAAACGAAAATTAAAATATTAAAATAATATAACAGTATTTTAAAACAACTGATCAGTAATTTAGAACATTAGTTCAACAATTTAGAACAATAGATAAGAATTTTAGAACATTAGTATAATAATTCAGAACAATACAAAAACACCTTTTTCATTTTAAGACATTTGATCATAAGTTTATAACATTGGACATTGGGATAGAAATAATAGTACAAACATTAGAACATTATAACAATATCTTAGAACAATGGAACAACTTTTTAGAACATTAGTTTACTAATTTAGAAAAACCAAACCACCTACTTAGAACAATAGAAGCATTATATGGAACTATATTTTAGAATAATGGTTGTTATAAATAGAGTTACAATACACTAGATCATTATTTTAGAACATTAGTATAATAATTTAGAACAATACAACAACACCTTATTCATTATTACATTCGATCATAAGTCTATTAGGTTAGAAGTAATAGTAAAAACGTTAGAACATTAGTTCACTAATTTAAAACAACCAAACCACGTACTTAGAACAACAATGGAAGTATAATTTAGAACATTAGTTGAATAATGTAGAATAACCAAAGCACCTATTTAGAACATTAGACCAACAATTTAGAACATTAGAGAAATATTTTAGAACAATGAAAGTATAATTTAGAACATTAGTTCACTAATTTAGAACAACCAAACCACCTAGTTTGAACTTAGAACAACAAAAGTCATATTTAGAACAATAGAATTATAATTTAGAACATTGTTTCACTAATTTAGAACAACCAAACCATATACTTGGAACATTAAAGCAACATTTTAAACCATTAGAGAAACGTTAGAACATTAGAGCAATGTTTTAGAATAATGGAACAACTTTTTAGAACATTAGTTTACTAATTTAAAACAACCAAATCACCTACTTAGAACAACATAAACAATATGTAGAACAGTGGAAGTATAATTTAGAAAATTAGTTCACTAATTTAGAACAACAAAACCATCTACTTAGAACATTATAGTAACGTTTTAGAAGATTATAGTAATGTTAGTACATTAGAGCAACGTTTTAGAACAATGGAAAAACTTTTTAGAACATTAGTTCATTAATTTAGAACAACCAAACCACCTATTTAGAACAAGAGAAGCATTATGTAGAACGATGGTTCACTAGTAGAAAATGATCAATATGCGGCGGGGTTTTTAATACAAGAGCAGCAATTGGGATAGCAGCAAATTAATCTAATTAATCTGCAGCATAAAAAATATGCCGCTAAATAATAATTAAAATGTGGCGGGTTAAATAAAATACGCCACATTTTGATGATTAATATGCGGCGGTTTAAGGCTAAGTGACACCGTATATTAATCATTAATATGCGACGGTTCTAGACTAAGTGACGCCGCATATTACACTTTCCAGATTGAAAATAGCTCCTATAACAGAGGAATATGCGGCAGGTATTGGGCACACTTGCCGCATATAAATGGTTTATTTTTGGTACGCTTTAATTTGATCCCTACTACGCCCAAATTTCCGAATTCAAGCCTGCTATATTACATTTGCAATTTCACCAACCAAGGTACATATATAAATATGATGATCCATCTCTCATTTATATATACTAATAGGGTCGTAAAATCAACCATTAAATGACATCAAAACTACGACCCAATAAATGAACTTAATGTATAAAAACTACAAAATATAAAAAAAGGTAATGTACATAATCTAAAAAAAGTTATCTATCCAATACTTGGCCAGTTTATAGCGGACGACATTAATTTCTTCGATGGAAAAGGGCTCCTCGTTGAATCTTTTGCATACCTAAGAGTAATTACCATATCATTAAAGTATATATAAAATGCAATGTATTTGAAAAGTATAGTTCAAACATATATAGTCCCAATTACAAATCCGACCTATATATATATTGACTCATATTAATGTAATCAAGTTAAACACGTCATTTTCTACCTAAAACCGATCCCATTTGACCAATATTGACTCATGTCGATGTATTTGAAGTATTTATGTCATTTTCTACCCAAAACCCCTCTTGTTTGACCGAGTTTGACTCAAATCGATGTATTTCAAGTGTTTATGACATGTTCTAGGGTAAATACATCATTCTCTACCCAAAACCTATCCCATTTAACCTATATTGACTTATATCATCCTATTCGAAGTATTTGGACCAATTTCTAGGGGAAATACACCAATATCGACCCAAATTGCCCTATTTGAGATATATTGAATCAAATCGATGTATTTGACATGTTCTAGGGTAAATACATCATTCTCTACCCAAAACCAATCCCATTAAACCTATATTGACTCATACCATCCTATTTGAGGTGTTTGGGCCAATTTCTAGGGGAAATACGCCAATATCGACCCAAAACCGCCCTATTTGAGATATATTGACTCATATCGATGTCTTTCAAGTGTTTAAGTCATTTTATACCCAAAACCTCTCCCATTTGACCGATTTTGATTCAAATCAATGTATTTCTAGTGTTTATGACATGTTATAGGGTAAATACGTCATTCTATACCCAAAACCAATCCCATTTGACCTATATAAACTCATATCATCCTATTCGAGGTGTTTGGGCCAATTTGTAGGGGAAATACGCCAATATCAACCCAAAACTGTCTTATTTGAGATATATTGACTCATATTGATGTATTTCAAGTGTTTAGGTCATTTTATACACGAAACCTCTCCCATTTGACCGATTTTTACTTAAATCAATGTATTTCAAGTGTTTATGACATGTTCTAGGGTTTATACATTATTCTCTACCCAAAATCGATCCCATTGTACCTATATTGACTCGTATCATCCTATTCGAGGTGTTTGGGCCAATTATTAGGGGAAATACACCAATATCGACCTGAAAATGCCCTATTTGAGATATATTGACTCATATCGATGTATTTCATGTGTTCAGGTCATTTTATATCCAAAACCTCTCCAATTTGACCGATTTTGACTCAAATTAATGTATTTCTAGTGTTTATGACATGTTCTAGGGTAAATACATCACTCTATACCCAAAACCAATCCCATTTGACTTATATTGACTCATATCAATGTATTTGAAGTGTTTAGGTCATTTTCTACCCAAAACCGCCCCCATTTGACCGATTAATGGTGTAATTCATAACGTTTCCTATGTTCGATTCTCCTGCTCTTCCACCTTCATCACATTCTTTAGCGTCCCTATAAAATGCTCTATTAGGATCTATTCTTTTTTGACTTTTATGAAAAAAATATAGAGAATTTATCTGCTGGAAAGAGAACAAGGAGTCAAAGAGCTAAAATGGTGATGGAACAAAACAAAAGGGCGCGTTTTGCTGCAGTTAGGAAGTGGCAATCGATAAAAGAGACCGATGCGTGTGGTACTAGCTAAAGGGAAGATCGAAATTTGAGGGTTTTGATGGATGACAATGAAACTGTTGTGATTGATAAAGAAGAGTTTCCAAGAAGGGTTAAATCTCATTAATCCAATAACCCTTCTTAAAAACTCTTCTTCATCAATCACTACAGCCTCTTCTCACCCATCAAAACCCTCATATTTTTATCTTTTATTCGGCTACTACCACCCTCATCAGTCTCTTTCATCGACTGCTACTTCTTAACTGCAGCAATACGCGCCCTTTTGTTTCGTTCCATCATCATTTTAGCTCTTTGACTCCTTGTTCTCTTTCTCATAGAAAAATTCTCCATCTTTTTTCTCGTAAAAGTCCCAAAAAGAATAGAGGAAACAAGATCATTTTATAGAAAAGCAGATGCCTACGATGAAGGCGAAAGGACAGGTAAAAGTAACAAAGGAAACTGTTAAATTCGAAGTGTTTGGGGCATGTTAAAGGGAAATACGCCAATATCGACTCAATACTAGTACTATTTGGCCTGTATTTCAAGTGTGAAGGCCAATAATCTACCCAAAACCGCTCCTAATCGAGTTATATTAACTTAACCAATCCTACGTAAAGTGTTTGAGGAATGATTAAGAGGGAATACAGTATTGAAGATACTCAAAACGATGAAATCATGGGCAAAAGCTCTTACCTCCTCTATGGGCATCCCATTACTGCACTCATTGAGGACGTCAAGCATGAAACGCATCATGAAGTAGCCGCACTTAGTTCCGCCACTTTGTTGAGCACACTATGATTTACAAAATAGAAATGTTAGTCATACTTATGATAGTATTATTTTACAATGTTTCAATTAGTTAATGAACTTACCATCACTTCTATCCTTGTTGATGTCTACTTTCCGGCTCGTTCTCCTTGCAATGTGGGTCTTTTTAACACACAGGAAAACGACATTGATTATTTTAAAAGTTCAATTTCAATCAACCTCGGCTTACAATGTAAATCTGTTGATAATACTTACTAATTAGTAATTGCTCCCAACTTAGTACTGCGCATTAACCAAGACGAGTTAAAGAAGTATATTTTCCCACTACCCACAAAAATGACTAAAAAATCCAGTGTGCACTACATCCAGTGTACACTAACATAATTCAATTCCAACTAATACACGTACTAATTAAAATATATTACCAACTTTGATTAATAATCCAACTTTGACTAATAATCCAACAATCCCCTTCCCCTAACCCTAATTCAAACAATCCTCTTCCTATAACCCTAATTCAAACTAACCCCAAACCCTAATTCAAATTAAACCCCTTCCCCTAACCCACCTTTGAACTAAGCCCTTACCCTAACCCTAATGTGAACTAACCCCAACTAACCCTAAGTCGAACTAACCCAATCCCCTAACCCTAAACACCTAAAATGTTCGTATTCATGTATAGAAAATGAAATATACAAATAAATAGAACAAATCACACAATACCTTTGAAGAAGTTTGCATGATACGGCCGGAGGAGAGGGTGAGGAGACGATGATGGCAGACCCAATAAACTCGACCCAAAACAACCAAAATGCTTGACCCAAGGTGAAGGGTTAGTTCAAAGGTGGGTTGGCAAGAATATAAAGGAGTACGTTCAGGGGAGCAAGAACACAAAGAGAGGAAGATGCAAAGTGAGGAAATGCAAAGTAAACTGAAGCAATGTCGTTTTTTTTATAAAGGGCAGACTAATATGTGGTGAGGGTGAGTATCATATGCTGCATATTAATCGAATTTGTGTAAAACTGCGGCGGGGTCTAGGTATTGACACCGCATATTAATAGTGTTCCAATTAATATGTGGCAGGTCTAGGTCAGTGACGCCGCATATTGATTAAACAATATTTAGTACATTACACGTTCGTTGAGTTCGTGGGTGTGGCTAAAGACGATTCTGTGTTTTCAGTAATCCTTCGGCTGAGATTTTGATACCCATTTGTATTAGATTACGTAAATTAACCAAAAAATAAAAAAGAAAAAATAAATCAAATGGTTATAGAAGTCCCGCAATACTCTTTTTCAACAGTTGTTTATCTTTGTTTGACGATTCCATGGCTGAAGGAAGGAACAATGGCGCACAAAATGACAAAAGAAAGGTTGAAAAATGGCGCATTAAGTGACAGAGGAAAGGGCAAAAGAAGATGAAAAGTGTTTGGAGAAGTGAAGAAATGATTTGACAATTTAGAAAAATGAAGTAGGCTATCATATCTATATGGGTATTGAAGTGTCAGTTATTTTTTTTGAAAGCAACTTCTTTTTGTCAGTTATTGTTGTAATTACAAATTTACCATTATTTTCATGTTCAACCCTATTTGTTAGATCTAGCAAATGGATGGTCTTAGATGGGTTCTCACACACTATGGGGTCTCACATTAGGGGGGGGGGGGGGGGGGGGGGGAGGTTCTCACATGAACACACCCCTATATATTATATATGTAGTATAGGGGAGAGTTCCAGTAAGAAACCCATAATATATAAGAACTACTTATATATGAGAACTCATCTTTAGCCATTAAATTATTAAATCCAACGGTTTAGATGCATTAATCATCAAATGGTATAAATATAATTATTAGATAATTATTAATAACTAACAAGCCTATTAAATTTAACTTCCCTCTATTTTTTTTAAATTTACCTTGATTCTACCACTAATATTAATTCTGGTCAAAAGAAATTTCCATAATCTTTTTTTTTTGGTGCAAAACTTCCATATTATAATCAAGTTGTTAAATATTACGTTAAATCATATTGTATTATATAATTATTGTTATGACCTTTTTTTCAATTGTTCTAATCTCTATAATCTTGTAGTCTATAATTTTTGTAGTCTATAATTATTATAGTCTATAATCTTGTAGTCAATTGTACAATTTTTTCAATTGTACTAATTTCCATAATCTAGTAGTCTATAATTATTGTTATGAATTTTTTTTCAATTTTACTAATCTCTATATCGTAATGTTCTAAAAGCCTTATATAATATATTTCGTAATGATCTACAAGCCTTGTATAAACATATAGTTGTACATAATATGTTGGCATATTGTTCAAAAGTTATATGTAGTCGTTCTAAATATAAAGTCCTTTGTTTGATGGTTAATATTATCTATACTTATTCTAGCTAACTGGTTTAATTTTGTAAAGTTATGTGCAAATGTTCATATTTGGTATCCTATTGTTCAAAATATTTAATTAATTGTTCAAAATCATTTATCATAATGTTCTTAAAGCCTTGTATAATATATAGTTGTACATAATATGTTGCCCTACTTTTTGAAAGTCATATGTAGTGGTTTTAAATATAAATCCCTTTGTTCGATGGTTATTATTATCTATATTTATTCTAGTTAACAAGGTCAATGTTCTAAAGGTATGTGCAGTTGTTCGTATTTGGTATACTATTGTTCAAAATATTTAATCGTTTGTTCTAAACTCGATTTTTCTAATGTATGCTAATAAGGAAAAGAATGCTTTGAATAAAGTTATTTCCAAACTAGAGAATGAGTATTGAAAACTATGTTATATTGTAATTCTTACTAGAACAATAGGTATATAGAACTATAGAACAATAGGAAGATTCATTGTTATAATGTACGTTAACTACAGTTTTAAAAATTTAATCTATTGTATACAAGTACTAACATATTGTTCTATATTATATTTCTAGTGTTCTAATACTTCGTCCTATTGTTCTATATACCCCATAATTTATTACATTGTACTAAAGTATTAGCCTATTGTTCTTTATTACATCTCTAATGTTCAAATACTTCGTCCTATTGTTCTTCGTATTTCAGTTCTTAACTTACTTTGATACTATTGTTATAACATTGATACTACTGTCCCAAAAATGAAATACTATAGTTCGAAAATAGTGGATTCAAACGTTATATCAAAATTTATACATTACATCCACATAAAACAATCATATTATATGTGATGAATGAAACAATGAACTTAACGTCAATTTTTTGTTTACACCTATATTCAGCTTTATTACACACAAGATATTGAAAACTAATCACGCCATTCTTCCTTCTTTTTTTAGTAGATTTCATATTGTTTAACCTAGCTTCAGCTGCATATGCCTTATAGAATGAAATGTCTTCATCAACACTTGAGAACTGCATACTAACATGTGGTTTTAACTCAATAGAACAACATGGTATCCATGATTTTGTTCCTCTAGGAGCACATACATGTACTACTACTTTATGGGCACTAACCTCATTTGAATTAGAAGCACTATAGTCTTCGTTAAAGCTCATGTCTACAAAGCATTATAACGACAATAGTACATATAATACAATAGTACAATAATAACTATAATATTTATAACAATTCAAATAAATTCTTAACACAAATACGAATTCAAAACAATATAATGAAAAATTAGAACAATAGAACGATATTGTAGAACATTAGAATTATAGTTTTAAATAATAGGTTAATATCGTAGAACAATTAGTATAAAACTTATAACAATAGTTAACGGTTTTAGAAAAATAGGTATAATATGTAAGAATAACAGTACAAAGATTTAGAACAATAGCACAAATTTTTATAATAATTACAAACTTTAGAATAGTAGCACAACCTGTTTTAGAACAATAGCATTAGATTTAAAACAAATATAACATAAAGTTAGAACAATAAATCATAAATTTAGAACAATAGGTATATGTTATACCTACTGTTTTAAGCACTATACTTCTTTTTCTAACAAATCTTCCAATTGTTCTAAATCAATATAACTATTGTTCTAAAATATTACTCTATTGTACTAAGTATTACATCTATTGTTCTACGCATTGTTATACCTATTGTTCTATGCATTGTTTATACCTATTGTTATACCTATTGTTTTAAGCAACATACCTATTGTTGTAACAAACGTTCCAGTTGTTCTAACGTAATATAACTATTATTCTAAAATATTACTCTACCGTAGAAAATATTATACCTATTGTTTCATATTACACTACAGTCCTCATCAATGCTCATGTCTAAAAACATTATACCAGTGAATATTAGAATTATAATAAAAGAACAGTAATATAAGTAATGTTCTAAAATATTACTCTACTGTACTAAGTACATCATCTATTGTTCTAAATTACAACTTTATTGTTCTAAAATATTTTCTTATTGCTCTACGTATTGTTCTACTTATGAACATTATATTATTTTAAAATAATATTACTTTTTTGTACTAAGTATTACATTTATTGTTTCAAATTACAATTCTATTGTTCTAAAATATCGTCCTATTTTTATATGCATTGTTATACTTATTGTTATATCTATTTGTTTTAAGCACTATACCTATTGTTCTAACCTTTCAATTGTTCTAGTGACATATAACTATTGTTCTAAACTATTACTCTACTATACTATATATTATAACTATTGTTTAAAATCTACAATAATGTTCTAAAAATCTATACTAATGCTTGTATTATATACCTATTGTCCTATATTCTAATTCTAATGTTCTAAAACTCTATACTAATGTTCTAAAAATCTATAGTAATGCTCGTATTATACATATTATTCTATATTATAATTATAATGTTCTAAAAAACTATACTAATGTTCTATAATATCTATACTAATGCTCGTATTATACCTATTGTCCTATATTCTAATTCTAATGTTCTAAAAATATATACTAATGTTTTATTAAATATATTGAAGTCTATTTTCAAAACTAATACATTTTATTCTACCATACAATATTCTACTTAATAAATTGTAGTTTTCTAAAAATTGAACTAATACATCAAACATAGTAATACCAATTTCCGAATGCATACCACAATCAGTTTTTTTGGATATAATACATGTATCTGATTCAATTTTCTTATAAAATATAAACCAATAAGATATGTTAACAATTATGAAAAAATTTTAAAACAATCAACATGATATGCATGCACTTATCATCATATTACACACACTCCATACAATATTTTTGATGTATTAGAACATTAAATTAATTATGAAAAAACTGAAACATTACCTTATTTTTGAATCCCAAAACAACAAAAGTCGGCTTCGAGTAAAATGAATATAGGGTAAAATGAACATACGTCTAGAAAAATTTGAATATAAAGTAAAATGAAGAATATAGAAACAGTAAAATGAAGAATATAGAAACTATTGGTTTTTAGGGAATATAAACAGACGTCTAGAAAACTACCCAAGAATCATGAAAAAGAATCTTTCTCAACTACCAATTGATTTCTGACTTTATGATAATTACAAATTTTTCATTAATGTAGATTCAATTACAGTTATCTAAATACATTAAACCAATGGTATTCGATGAGTTCTTATATAACAATGGTTCTTATATAATTAAGGGATTCTCAAACGATCTCATATATATAATCACACTAGCATATATTAATAAAAACCATTTTTAAAGTCTCTGACCGAAAATATGCTAAACATGACTTTTAATACAGATGGAGTATTAAAAAGAATTTTTTTATTTATAAGCTTTTTTTAAAAAAAATTGAGAAATAAGCCACTTTTAAAAGTAATTTAAAAAATAAGCTAATTTTAATTTGGACAAAAAACGTTGGCCGAGGGAAATTTTTAGGATAAGCAAAATCGTTGCCCTAGGCAACGTTTTGCATGAAGCTAAAAATATGGGGGTGAAACTGGGGCAGAGAAAAATGTTGCCTCAGGCAACATTTTTGGTCAAGTAAATTGCAACGTTTTCCTAAATATTTTTTTCTTTATTTTTTGTCCCTATAATGCCATATTCAAATACATCAATATACACATCAACTTCAAACACAAAACACAACTTCCCATCAATCTTCAAATTCACCACCAACATCAAAACGTCAACTCTTCAACAAAAACTCAAATAACAACCTAAAAATAAATACAAACCGAAGAAAAGCCATAGCTCGAAATTACATATTAAAATTAATAATGTTTGAAATTTTGTTTTAATGGTATACATAACAAATTATAACATAAAATAACATAATGAAAAATGAAATAAGCCCTAAGAGTCTGGACCCGAAGTTTGCTCCTCGAAAATGATGTCCAAATAAGGATAGGAGCTCTAAGTCTGAGTTTGTTGGGTCCACTCTAGATGGTGTGCAAATGGTGCCAGTAGAGATGTGTTTACCGATGACGAAGACTTACCTTTCCCAGTCTTTTCTCCATAAAGATAATTCCCAAATCGATCATTGAGAAGTATACTATTTAATGGAGTCACACTAGGAGTAACTAGTTCTAAGTTCTCATTATGATGCATTTGACTTTGTGGATGGAATGATTGGAAATGACTGATGTTGAGATAATATGTCCACTAATCCATTATATGAGGAAGGTAAGGGTAATTTTGGGAATGGAATTGCTCCACATATATTTCAATGCCAGATTGTGGATAATTTTGAATGCATACCCACAATACTTTAACAGAGTAGTCATCTATGAGTGGCAATGTCATACATGTCGATGGACTAGTGGGTATTTCATTCTCAATTTCAGTTCCACCAACCGTCTATCAAACCCACACAAATTGAATATCATATCAACTATATCAGCGAAGCTGTTTTTAACACTAACCACAAAGGTCTATATTGTCCACATCATATCCAACTGTGTTATCTCGTTCTATCAATACTCCACTCCATCAACATAACAAGGTAAATAAATTGGTATTCATGAATCCTACAACACAAAAAACTCTTCTATGATATTTAATAATATGTCCATTACTTGGTTCTAGATTTGAATATAAAACATCACAATATACAATAATATCTCGTCTATAACCTAATTCATAGTATTAACTCAAATTTAAACACTAACCTCAATTAAACCTAAACTAACCAAAATTAAACCTAAACTAACCTAAACACTAACATAACTTAAACATTTAGTTAACCTAAAATAACATAAACTAACCTCAATTAAACCTAAACTAACCTAAAATAACTTAAACTTGGATAAACTAACTAATTTAAACATTAACTCTAAATTCATAAACTAACCTAAAATCATAACCTAAACTCATAACCTTGATTCATAAGCTAATCTAAATAAATAAACTAATCCAAATTTATAAACTAATCTAATAAACTTACCTAAATTAGTAAACTAACCTAAATTCATAAACTAACCTAAATTAATAAACTAACCTAAATTCATAAACTAACCTAATTTATAGTTTACTAACCTAAATTAAAGTTTACTAACCTAAATTCATAAACTAACCTAAACTACAATAATTAACAACAACAAATAACTAACAAAATATTAACAATAATTAACAACAACAAATAAGAACCATAATAATAATTAACAAAAAATAACATATAAAAACGTAATTAACAAAAATACTTAACAAAAATTTAAAAAAAAAACATTTAAAACCACTCACATAATTGTAATTCACGAAAACATGATAATATACCCATATTTCATAACATTTAACCAATAAAAAAACAAAATTTAAAAAAAAACAAGAAAAATAATTAACAAAACTCAAAATGTATAACAAAACTCAAGGAAGAAAAGGGAAGTATTTGAGATGAAAATTGACGAAAATTGAGCCGAAAATCTATAGATCTAGGTAAGGGAGTGAGGTGGGATACTCGACGGTTTTCACGAAGGAATGGGGAAGAAGAAGGAAAGAGGAGGAAGAAAGGGAGAAAAAGAAGAAAAAACGGGCCTTAGTAAAAACGTTGCCTCAGTTAAACAAAAAACGTTGCCTCGGGTAACGTTTTGCAATGTTTTCCACTGACCGATTTCCACTAACATGGTTCTCTGCCAAGATTCTTGAAATATTCTGAAGTAAAACGTTGCCTATGACAACGTTTTAAATTAACCAAAAACATTGTCTTAGACAACGTTTTTCTCTACCCCAATTTCACCCCATATTTTCAGCTTCACGCACAACGTTGATTGGGGCAACGATTTTTCTTAAAGTAAAATGTTGCCCGATCCGAACCAAAATTATCTTGTTTTTGAAATTACTTTCAAGTGTGACTTATTTTTCAAGTTCTTTTTTTTAAAAAAAAGCTTATTAATAAAAATTCTATTAAAAATGTCGAACCAATCCCATGCATTGCCGACAGGGCTATAAATTCTGATAAGCGTTGATTGAAAAGGACTTCACAAATATCGTCGGTTATGCGATAGTGACAATTTCCCTTCTTGAAAAGTTGCATTGATTCATAGTTCATACACCATCCTAACTCAACATAACTACACAACTTAAAGCTATTCTTAGGTGGACAACAGGCATCAAGCCCCCCTTTTATTATAATCATGCTTATGTTTGGCTTATTATAAACAGCGAAGATTGTGATTGCCTCTAAAGGAAAGCAACCCTTTGAAGAGGATGAAAATCATTTTTCAGTGATCAAGAACGACTAGACCTAGAACTACTGATTTGATTTGATGATGAAAATGTTTAACGTGACTAAGTAACCTTATCATGAACATAATATTTTACTCTTGCCAAAAAAAAAACATAATATTTTACCACGGCAAGGTGGGGAAGGTTAGCAACATCTGAAGAAGATAATATAAAGCAACAATAGAGTAAATTGATCAAAAGATGACATGGTGGGAGCCACAATAACTTGGCATTCATTTCATAAATTTCCGGACTGACACACTAACTGCAAAAAGAATACCCATACAAGAGGTTGAAAAAGAATGGTAAAGAAAAAAGGACTAATAAAATGGGAAGGCAAAACAAACAACTCATACCTAATGACCTTAAAAACTAATTAAAATTTACCTAAACCTAAAAAACTTAGGTCTACAAACTCTGTATTTGCTGATTCTCAACTTCTCTTTCCCTTTTTCTTACTCAACTCTTCTTAATTCCTCTCTACTTTTAAGCTAAAAATATGATTATCTATTGCTGCTATTTTTATCACATTGCTCTGTACAAAAAAACAATGAACCAAGATATATGTAAGCAATAATAATTGAGACACAATAACAAATGACGCTAGACTGCAACCCTGACAGGGGAACGCGACCACTCCAGTAACCGGTTAACCAGATGAGCACTACTTCATCGGTCACATATATGCTGAGGAAAGGCCGCTGTTAGGGATAAGCTCAGGCTCCTGGACGCTTCTTGCAGGGTTGTCATCAGGGGTCTTGGTTCTCATCTCTAGTACTTTCTTGTGAGAATTGGAGTGTAAGGATGCGACAAAAGTTGGACTCGCTGCAGGGCGATACTCAGGGAAGAGACGGCCCGACTTGTATCGAACACCACACGCATTGCAAAGAGTTTTTGGCCCCATTGGGCCTGCCCTCCATTGTGGAGTCTTTGTGATCTCGCAATGCATGCATTTCCTTAACACCTGTGATGTGGTGTTTGAATTTGGATTTACATTCTGATTTTGGCTTATGCTACCAGATGGAGGTAGAATCTTGATCTTCTTTTTCTTCTTAAGGGGATGAGACTCGGCAAAATTCTCTGATTCAGACAATAAAGCATTGGAAGTGAACAATAAAGGGCATGTTTGGGTGAAGGAGGACGTCGGTGAAATGAGGTGAGCACGAGGGTTGAAAGTAGCGGGACGAGGTCGCTTACTGCGAGCACGTTTTTCATGATTGACAGGGAGTGTTTTCCCTCTGGAACAAGAGCTGCTGCTCTCAAGGACCGAAATAGGACTGGAAGTTTGGAACTGATTCCGGGATGAATCCTTGGAGGAGGAAGTAGACTGGCTTTTCTCGACTGTCAGACCTGCACCAGCAAATGAATCCTCCACGAAAGTCGATAGCCACTCTAGCTGAACAATGTCCTCATACTGCAGCATAAGTAGGGGAACCAATAAGCGATTTTTGAACATTAATCGACTACACATAATTGTACAAGCAACATACATATGGCAAAACTCATCAAACTATGTAAGTTTTGATAACTACCACATCAAGTTATCAAACACTGAATCACCACCATACCAAGCAAATTGCGACAGTAGCTTTATAAATTTATCAAGTAATCGTCAACGAGTTAGCTTTTGGTTAAAGCAGCTACTTCTTCTGGTCTCTTTTTTTTGGCCTACTTTTCATTTTAGTCCGTCCTCTAAAATTTACCCTATTTACTTAAAAACTTTCACTCTAAATTATCTTATTAAAGATTTTTCATTATATCGTAAAAAAGTAAATTTTTGTACTCAGGAGATATAACATTAGAATTCGGAAACTACGGGTTTTACAACTCCTTATCAGTTGCTTAACTGTTATATACGATTAGCCGAACATGCTCAATAAATTCATCATCGCTTTCAGGCGAACTTGTTTAAGGTAAGGTCACCTTAAATAACAAGTGAACTTGTGAGTGGGATGTGCTAAATTAGCGGTAGCATGATCACAACTAACATCATAATTAACAATAATGTGAACATTTCTACTGGTAATGAACACGACACATTCTTTTCTTTATTCATTGAATTTCAATGATGGGTTCAACTAGTGATAAATGTGTTCATGTTACCCAAGTATAGTCCCCACGTCTTTAGTAATTTCGTAGCGGCAAAGTTGTGGCAACGCTCACAATAGATATTATTTTAAAAAGTCCGAATTGCAGCTGGCAAACATACCCACCTCACCCACCCACCCCACCCCACCCCTAGTTTGATGTGGATTTAGTAAAACCAAAAACAAAACACCACTACATGACAGCTACATTGAGAAAATAATGTCGTCAATGGGATACACCCTCTTTTTTTAATAAATTATATTTCCCAAATATCCTTCTTCCACGTGATAATACAACATACTTTCATTATTGACCCTCATATGTCTTTTTGTAAATAAATAAATTCATAAATTCTCTATAACAATTATATCTAGGATTTTGTTAGTAACGTTATGTTAAAACCTTAAATATATTTTTGAGACAATAGTTATACCCTTTTATATGCTCAAAATATCCTTAAACAACTTTATACTTTATTCGTCTTTTTTTAATTATTACATTTGACTTTATAAAGTATTCAACATATAATTTAAAATAATTTTTTCTCTAATTTCTTAAGATAAAAAATTATAAAAATTTAATATTTTAAAAATTTATATTGAAGATGCAGCTATATAATTTACATGTAATTTATTTGTTATAATATAATTAAAATTTAAAATCAAAATTTATAAAATTTGACTCTCAAAATGAAAATATAACCAGTAAAAAGAGGAAGAGAGTATACAATCTTGAAATAATAATAATAATATTATTATTATTATTATTTTAACTCTAAAATAGGAAACAAGCAACAAACAAAGCTTTTTCTACGATATTTTATAATGTCTTGAAATTATAAATACTTTCTATCCATTTTTTTTATGATTTTTAAAATATAATTTAAAATATTTAAAAAAAATAATAAAAAATACTTAATATTATAAAATTAAATATATATATATAAATTATATAAATATATTATTTTAATATAATGAAAACATAGTCAAATATTATAGAATTTTGTGAATTTTGAGTCGGGTAAGAATAAAGCATGAAAAAACCGGTATTATTAGTTTCCGTCAAACTATTTTAACGTATACAAACAGCTAAAGAATTACAAACTGCAGTTTTGGTTCGTTTCATATGCACTATGCTTAACTTCCAAGTTTTCATGAGATTTATGCTAATTAAAATAAATATACTTACAGGATCTCCATGAATTTAATTGTTTAAAATTCCAGGAGTGGTATATAAGACCAATTCAAGTCTACATCATACCACTTGTAGCTATCTTTAACCAAAATTATTAATATTCCTAAGAAATTCCCAATATTCACTTTAAGATAATAATGCTTTGTATAGTAGAATTATAATAAAATTACGCATAATTAAGCTTTAATTTATGCTAAATAATAATAGAGAGGAGGGACACTCACGGGAACGGAGAGTTGGGCGGAGAGGTCAGAAGCAGAGTTAGTATGACCGGAAGAAAGAACCATTGAACTTTCCGACCAAAAAACCGGTGGGAAATCCGTAAATTGGTCAATTCCTACATCATTATGAACCAAAACTTCCTCAACGTCGTCGTTTGGGAACTCAAGAAGGTCATCAATTTGGTCAAAGAAGTTTCCACAGTCTATCTCCTCCATCATTTTTG
The DNA here is from genome assembly GCA_026401315.1 of Dysphania ambrosioides. Lineage (NCBI taxonomy): Eukaryota > Viridiplantae > Streptophyta > Magnoliopsida > Caryophyllales > Amaranthaceae > Dysphania > Dysphania ambrosioides. The sequence continues at coordinate 12,699,290 of CM048670.1, read as the reverse complement.
CCATTCTCTCTCCTCACTTTCTCTATCTTCTTCTGTAATACCCAAAACAAAAATTAATAAACGTTAATTTTTTATTTGAAGTAGAAAAAAAATTAAAGGGAGCGGGACAGCTGATGCTAACGTGCGCAGTGTGTGTTTAACTGAACCAATGAGTGAGGGTTCTGACGCGTGAGTGGCCAATCAGGTTAACAGTTTCGTACAACGTGGCATCACTAGTGGCGCACGTTAGTCTTGTTGGCTTCTTTTTTTCTTTTCGTTTTCTTTAATATTGGGAAAATAAAAAGACAACTAAGATAAAGTAAACTACATCTACCATTTTCTTCTCCTTTTTCTTTTCTTTAGACTAATACGGCGTATTCAAAAAGCCGTAAAATTTCAAATCTATGATTGAATTTTTCTAATTAATCTCCTGTTAAACGGTTCGGCAATTAACTTTTCATTTTGCTTACAATTGAACTCGAACCGTCTATTACAACTCTAGAAGAATTTTTTACTAAATAATATTCTATTGAACCGTTTAAGAATTACCGGAAAATAATAATCTGTTAAACCGTCTTTTATTGCAACATTATAATTCGCTAAATCGTCTTTAATAAATATTTAAAGTTAAAAAAAATAAAGTAATAGGTGAAGTGAGACAAAAGAAAAAGATGCAAGTTGGTCCCCATGATTACTAATCAACGTACTCTAACTGTTTGTTATATATTTTTTAAGTTAAAATTTAAAAATTTTACCTATAAAATTTTATTATATTATATTTAATTATATATTTGATTAAGATTTCATTAAATATATTTTAAGGTAAATTTTAAGAATGTTAAATTTTTATAATTTATTTATATTATAAATTATAAAAAAAATTAACTTATAACTTAAAACTTATAAAAAAAAATTAAATATAACAAATAAATAGAAACAAATAGAATATCATCATTTTTCAAATAACATGATATCAATATTCTTTTATGAAATTACGCAATCCGAAAAAAATAAACAAACCTTATGCCTTTCTACTTTCCTATCAAAATTGTAGCTGAATACGAAGAATTACCTGCAAAATGGCAAGAATTTCCAGAAATTAGACAAACAATCGAGACATAAATAAACCATATAATGTAAGTGTGACTAATGCAATAATGTCTTCGAGTTGAAGAATTTCGAGGGATTCAAAGTTGAAACAAACCGACAGTATCGAACTTCGGACAAAAATGGTATGCCCCAAATTCTGTTGCCATTAAAAGAGAACGAGAAATTAGAAGTACTAACCTTAAACCTTGTGATAATGGGGGAGGACGTAGAAGTGTTGGTAGTAGTATGGAGTAGTGGAGGAAGAGTAGTAAAAGTTAGGGAGAAAAGAGAGACGAGCGGAAGAAGGGATTTGATAAATAAGTGAAATTAAAGAAACAAAGAAATAATAATAATAATAATAATAATAATAATAATAATAATAATAATAATAATAATAATAATAATAATAATAATGGGAAAAGGAAGGTAGGTGTGTGACTTCGTTTCTACTCCTTAATACGACTACTTATATTTCGCTAGCTGTATTTTTATCAATTTCCCCGAGTTGTCTTGACGTTGAAGTCTCTATTTGGTTTATTTTAAATTCTTTCCTCCCATCTCTCAATTAGTTTTCGATTATCAATTTTATAAGAATTGCATACCATAATATCTATAGGTAGGTAAGGGTGTTTATAACCGGATACTTATTTTTTCAGGTACTTTAAAAACTGTGTCATGATCCGACCCGATTGCTAAAAATCTTCCCTTTTTCTTAATTATATTACATGAACAGATTTTTAAAAGAAGTAGATGGAGTTATGAGAAGTTAGCTGGGTAAAGTGTGTAAATTTTATTTGTAACTTCAGTACTGAGGCTTTGGTGGTGATAATGCAACTTTATGATGAAGAAATTTCTATTTTTATATGTTGGACATGTTTTCCATGCATAGAGAAATACTATTACAAGAATTCATTATCTTAAGTAAGGCAGACCATTATATTAAAAATAATGCAGGATACGAAATACGGAGACGCGAAAGTATATAGGTTATATATTCTTCGTGTAGCACTTCAGATTCCATGTCAACCGATAGTAACTTTCAGGTTGCAAAGTAATATCAAAACACTAGTATACTGAAGCCTATTAAACTCTAACAGTTTAAAACAACAAAACCATAAACCAAAAATTTTTAAAAAAAATTATTTCAGGCATTCGGGTATCCGATAACATTTATATCGGGCTCATGACCTGGCCCAAGTATCCGGTTTTTACTGCGCCGAGTACCTGACTCGAATTTTTTTTAAAAGAAAACCTGATTATTTATTTTCGGGTCAACGGATAATCAGATCGGGTCAAGTAGTTTACGGTAAACGAGGGAAAATAGTGTCAACTAGTTTAAACACCGTAAAACCTTTTTCCGCAATAAGTAGACCATTTATGACAAACTTGTTATCGATCTACATTTGTGTCTAATCATTGAAGGTAATATCAATTTTAAGATACATGAGTGAATATTTATCTATCGTTTTTTAAATTTATTTGGTTTTTTGGATATACATAACGAATTGCTAATTAAAATAAAATAGCCTCTTTGTTTATTGGCAATGACTCCTTATATTTACTATTTAAATATATATTGTAGATGGACATTTGAAACTTTTATGTGTAGAAAAGTGCATCATAAATTTAAGTATAAAATTTTTATACTTGTACAATAAAATGGTCTGATCAATTATATACAATTTCTAAATATGTTATTTGTATGTTATTAACCAATAATTTTTACACATACAAATATTTTTAGAATAAAAAATGGTCAAAACTTATTTACTTTTAACTCTAAAAGTTAAATATAACAACTATTTTTAAATAACGAATATTTTAATTATATTAGTGAATAATGGAATACGAGTAATACGGAGTTACGACAATCATAGTAGTACTCCACTAGCCTAAGAAAATCAATTCAATAATAAATTAAAAAAAGAAAAGGAAAAAAAATGTTTTATATGTCCTAACTCGATCACATGAACATGGGTAAACATTGGAAGGCAGATGCAGATCCAGTAGTGGGACCCACAACCCATGCGAGATAGCGACCATTTTTCCTTTAAATCCACCGCTCTTCTGATTTTTGGTTGTTTAATATTGAGACAAATTATTGTCACCGTCAATGTTAACTGATGCCTAAGATTAAGACTATTGCATCTGTAATTGTGTACTCTAATTATGAATTATGATTTTTGCTTCGAAGTTTAAACCCCCGAGTGCTGTTGCTTTCATACCGTAATTAAACTAACGTTTTTTGTTCATATTTGGGTCCGAATATCTATATGGGTGGAGTGATTTCAAAGGGAAAGTTTCAACCAATCTAAAGAACATATATACATACCGACACTACTTGAAGGTCAATTATTTGTTTGATGTTACTCGTATTTTGGTACTTCAATTGCGGAGTAATTGTGGACGGTTAAGGATATTTCAAAGATGTGAAGTTATTAGTTGAGATAGTCACGTTGAAAAGTGTGACTACTAAATCGATCGCACATACTTTTTAAATAGATTTTCATTGTCATTTTTATTACATATGTGAAAATATTGACTGAGACTGTCATATTAGCCGAGTGATGTGACACTGATAAATTATAAAAGGTTTTAGATATTAAATTTATTATCTCATATATACAAATGAATGTCTCAGAAATTAAATTTATTATTTCAAATATACAAATACAAATCTCAGCTATTGTATTTCTTATTTCAAATATACAAATAAATATCTCAAGTATTGAATTTATTATCTTAGATATATAAATAAAGATCTTAGGTATTTAATTATGTTTCAATCCTACGTATACAATTTATGATTTCAGTTATAGAATTAAAGGTCTCATGTATTGAATTTATTATCCCAGTTATACAAACAAAGGTCTCATATATACATCATGTATACAAATAAAGATCTCATATATTGTATTTATTATCCTAGTTATATAAATAAATGTCTCAGGTATTGAGTTATTATCTCAAGTATATAAATATAGATCTCAGGTATTAAATTTATTATCTCAATTATACAAATAAAGGTCTCAGGTATTGAATTTATTATCTCAAATATATAAATAAAGATCTCAAGTATTAAATTTGTTATATCAAGTATATAAATAAAGGTCTTAGGTATTGAATTTATTAATCATATATACAAATAAAGATCTCAGGTATTAAATTTATTATCTCAGTTATACAAATAAATGTTTCAGGTATTGAATTTATTACCTTCACATTTGGAGTATAATGCTTGGTTACCTTTATTAGACCGTGATTTGACCAGAATAACAGCTGATAAAGGAGACGTCGTATAGTGATCTTGATCATTGTTGTGATTATGGCTGCTCTTTGCCTCATGCAACCCTGCATTGGGTTCTTTCACTTCTCCGCCATTGGCACCACCTGGTACTAGAGGCGAACTTGGTATATCTTGGTTATAAAATAAAGGTCTCATGTAACCCACGGGTTTGGATTTATTTAAATTAGGTTTTCCATATCAATAAAATAGTGTGACTTGTCACAACCAATACCATCTATATTACACATATTTTCTCATATATATGCTCATGATTGTTGTAACTACCTTTAATCGCACTCACAAGTTCCAATCTTTCTCAAATTCACCATACAAATTTCTACATTCAAATACATTCAATGCTTATATTTTTACTTATATTCAATTCTACATTCAGTTCTTCAATTCTCTCTTAATTGCTCATTCAATCAATTGTATTTAACTTAATTCAAATCGTCAGCATACAACTTTATTCAAATTCTTTTTATATGAGTTTTAATATCTCTAAATTTCTTTCAATTGCACATTCAATATTCATTAATATAGTAATGTTAAAGTTTGATTGAACTTTTTATTTATGTTTTCAAAACTAATTTTATCATTAAATTTTGTTATTTTAAATCTAATTTCTTTTGAATTTTGATGATATAATGGAGAAAGAACTCCATTATATTAGTATAAAAGAAGTTGATTACCAAGGTTAAAAGTTTACAATATGAAATTGGTGTTGGAATTCAGGGGGAAAAGATATTCACATCTACAAGATTAATAATGTTTCTTTATTAATAGATAAAATAGTGTTGAATCTTATGATTATGGAATATTTTGCATGAGAGATATGGAGACCTTTCATTATAATCAATAGATGTGTAATAGGGTTATGGATTGTTTAGAAGTGTTTAGAATGAGGGAAAAATAGAAAGATTTAAGGATGTAAAGTAAAAGAACCGCATACTTTCAACAACAAATACAACAAATGTGAGGAATCTTTAAGCAGCAAATAACACTAATTACCTAGTCTCAAAACTTAACACTCAACTCACAAAGAAAAGAATTTTAAGGGCGTGATTTCACACAGAAAACACAAAAGGTTTCACAAAGAAACAAGATTTTTCTTAAACTTCAAATGGCTCAAATACAAATTAAACTTTCCTTTTTATAGCTAACATGATCAGCTAGGGAGGAGGCTAAAAGACGGGAAATGTTACATTAATTTCTAAGACTGAACTTTTTTAGGGAATTTAAAACATTTAAGTGACTCCTTGAGACTTGAAAAGATGCCTAGAATTCTTGAATTTAAGAGCAGCAGTCATTTGACCATTAATGAAGACCAGATTCGATGAACCAACTTTATTCACATCCTTTCTTAATTATTGATGTTGAAAAGGCTCTTAATGCAACTCTTAGGCTAATTTTAGCTTATTAAACACTCTTGACCTTCATTAAAAATGTTTGGGCTAATCTCTTAACTCCTTGGGCCTGTGCAAACCCAAACTAAGCATGAAATAAATTGTTTTTTTGGAATTAAAGCCCACAAAATGATTTGTGGTCATGACCTTACAACAAAGGATGGACTTATATGTATTGGAATGAAACATCTGAATCCTCATCATACTCTCCCCCCCCCCCCCCCCCCCCCCCCCCCCCCCCCCCCCTCCCCTCCCCCCCCCCCCCCCACACACCCACACACACCCACACACACACACATCCTCAAAGAAGTTTTCCCTCAAACTTTCCTTTTCAAGGTAAGGACAAAGATCCCCAACATTGAAAGTGGCACTTACATTACCATATTCACTAGGAAACTCTAGCTTGTATCCACTTTCTATAATTCGTTCAATGACATGAAAAGGGCCATCTAAATGGGGCATGAGAATATTCTTTCTAAGGTTAGGAAATTATTCCTTCCTTAGTTACAACCATACTAAATATCCCTTTGCAAATGTTGGTTGCTTTCAACTTTTATTGTCCCTTTTTATGTAGGTGAGGTTCATGGCTTCAATCTTTTCTTTTACTTAAGAACATATTCTTTGAAAAGTCTCCCATCTCTTCTTGGAATCAACATGGATTAAATCTCTCTTAAGCAAACCTACAAGTTTAACTGGCAGTAGAGGATTGATTCCATACATAACTTTAAAAGGAGCACGACTAGTAGTTTAATAAGGGGACTAATTATAAGAAAACTCGACATTGGCTAGTTTGACATCCCAATCCTTTTGCATTCTACTCACACATCGACACAACAAAGCCCAAAGTGCCCTATTTGTTACCTCGATCTGTCCATCCGTTTGAGGATGATGAGAAGTACTAAACAGTAACTTAGTACCCACCATCATGCATTAAGTCCTCTAAAAATGGCTTAGGATCTTAGTGTCCCTATTTGAAATCATAGAATTTGGCACATCATGTAAACGAATAATCTTTTTGAAATGTAGGTCAGCCTCCTTATTAACATCATCTTTTTTGTAACACACAATGAAATGGGCTATATTTGAAAATGGTCCACTAATACCATTATGTTATCTTTTTTCTCTTTGGGTTCTAGGAAGATCCGCAATGAAATCCTCGTTCACATCCTCCCATGGAGCATTTGGAAAAGGTAGAGGAATGTACAATCCCTTGTAAAAAGTACTCTTGGATCTTTGGCATATGGAACATCTTTCCACTATGTGCGTAATATCTCAAATCATGTGTGGCAAAAAGAAATGCTCTTGGAAAATTAACAATGTTTTATGTATTCTAAAGTGACCAGCAAGACAACCTCCATGAACCTCACGAACCTACAACTCTCATACTTTATTCTTAAGGATACAAACTTTTTTTTCCTTGAATAAGAATCCATCATGCTTCAAAAACCCATTGGTAGGACTTTCAAACTTTTCTGAAAAGTCTTTGTCATTAGCATAAAGACCCTTTAAATGTTAAAACACAAGAACATGAGTGTGAACCACAACCAATAGAAAACTTCTTTTAGTGAAGGATTACAAGTTGATCTTGAAAACATTAAGGCTATTTCAACATGGAAGACTCCTAAAGATGTTCAAAAAATGAGGAGTTTCCACGGCCTTACATCATTTTATAGAGTCTTTATTAAGCATTTTTCAAACTGCCGTAGCACCTTTGATTTAACTTTTAAATAAAGGACCATTTTGCTGGAGTGAAATAACTCAAAAGGCTTTTGAAGAAATTAAGGAAAAGATGTTATACACCAATTCTAGCCTTACCAGATTTTGATAAATTCTTTGAAGTAGAGTGTGATGTGAGTGGAGTAGGAATTAGAGTTGTTCTTGTGTAAGAAAATAAGCTAGTTTGTTATTTTAGTGAGAAGTTAAGTGTAGCTAAACTTAACTACTCTAATTATGACTGTGAATTCTATGCAATAATAAGAGCACATGATCATTGGTCTTATTATCTAAGATCAAAGCCATTTATTCTTCACTTTAACAACAAAGTGTTGAAATTCATCAATCGACAACTTAAACTAAATCATTGTCATCGATATCACGTATCTAAGGAAAGAAATACTTGAACTCATGAATTCACACTTTTCTAACTCCCCATACAACTTTTGAGCCCTTGAGTCTCACATAAGGATCTCAAATGATTCAAATTCTCATCTTCTGTTTTGCGGTGCATGAGTATATCATCCAAGTAAAAAACTATGAAATGGTTCAAAATGGCACAACCAACCATTCATAGAGACCTTGTTTTTTCTTGAACACAGTCTTCCACTCGTCTCCTTATCTTATATGCATTTAGTGGTAACCACTTTGCAAATAAATCTTGTTAAATACCATAGCTCCACTCAATTCATCAAGCATATCTTGTAGCTGTGGCATAGGAAAACGATATTTAACAGTTATGTTATTTATAGTATGACTATCAATACACATTCTCCATTTCCCTTCTTTCTTTAGCAATAAGAGTATCAAAATAGCACAAGGGCTAAGACGTTCACACACATAGCCTCTCTTCATATATTCCTCTTCAATTCCTTGGCTTATACATGTTTCACTTATAAGTAGGCTTATTAGGTAGTGAAGCACCCATAATTAAGTCAATAACATGCTCTATGCCTCGAAAAGAGGGTGATTCCTTAGGTAGATTTTCTAGAAAAACATCAGTAAATTCTTCAATTAACTTCTTCATGGATGTGGAATGAGTTGCATTCATATTTCACTTAAAATTTTCATGATAAGTAAAAAAATCCAATTCCTTTAATTTTCCTTAATCCCTTCAAACTCGTTTTTGGAAATCAAGAATTTTGGTCTTTTCTCCATCAAGTTCAACCTTTTGTGTCAAAGGTAGTAACTTTACCTTCTTTCCTTCTTATCTAGTCATGGTTTAAGTGTTAGCCACACCATCATGAGTAGCTCTATTGTAGAATTTCCATAATATTTCAAGCAAAAACTGGCACACACTCATTGGTAGCTCATCACACCATCGTTCATCACAAAGCTTTTGAATTGAAAAGGAAACAAGAGCTTTTTTCTTCACATTCAATCTAGTTCCATTATCTAGCCAATTCAACTTTGATGATTTTGGATGAATTCTCATAAGCATCTTTAGTTTCCTCACCAATTTAATAGAAACCACATCCATGCATGATCCACCATCAACTATAATATCATAAGTCTTATACATCACGTTGCATCTAGTGTGAAACAAATTCTCATGTTATTGTGCATGTTAGAGATGTTTGGAGTGCGAATTCTACCTTATGACACCACATAGAGGCACATCATTCTCTTCATCCCCATACGCATTAAGTTCCTCTTTTTCTTATACCTCCTCAAACTCGTGATACCCTTCATCAGGATGAATGGTAAGATTTTTTTTTGTTTTGGGCACTCACTAGTAGTAAGTCCTTGCTCACGACACTTATAGCAAGTTCTCACCTTTGGTTTGAATTTTCCAACTTGATTCCATGAAGAACTAATAGGAAAAGGGATTCTAGGTGTAAATAAAGACAAAGACTCTCCCTTACCCGTAGGAACCACAAATTTTGTTGAAGCCGTAGGAATAAACTTATGCTTCTCTTCCTTGAGTTGTACTTCTATCTTTCTCATAACTTTCTATAAGGTAGAAGATATACCCTATTTGAGATAGATTTAAAGAGTCCCTTAGTGAAGTGAGAAATTCTAAGGGTTTCCTTCTCATGCACATCACAAACCAAGCTTAGACACTCAAATTCATTCACATTCTCATCAACGCTTGTTTCACTAGATATAGTTGAGTAAGCTTGATGTATTAATCTTGTCCATACTCCTTTGTTAGCCATTATCATTTCATTTTATTAAATTTCTCCTAAGACTCCAGTTTGTCCTTCCCGTCCCTTCTTCTCTTTACCTTGAGGTTGTCATACCAAGGAGACATAAGTTTGTTGAGTTTAAGGACTACTAACTTGCACCTTTTCTCATCATCGTAGTTTTTGAATTCAAAGACACTTTTAGATCTTCTTAACCAATCGAAAAAGATTTTGAGATCACATGAACCATCAAATTCTAGAAGTTTAAGCTTAATACTCTGATCTTCTTCCTAGTGGTTTCGAGTAGGTGGGTAATTGTGGTTGTTTTCGATGTTTGCAATCAACAAAGTTTAATTTTGCTATAATTCTTCTAGTAATTTCCTTTGGGTGTTTAAAGATAATTGAGAGATGGAATCCAATCTAGAATCATGTTTGCGGAATTGCTCTAGAATTTCAACTAATAATTTTGAGTTTGATTGAATTCCATCCATGGTAAAGTTTTTCTGTTTAGGGTTGGTTGTTTTTGGTGTTTAGGGCAAAAAGAAACACACTTCCAAGCCTTTCCTATGATACCACTTGATGTGTAATAGGGTTATGGATTGTTTGTAAGTGTTTATAATGAGGAAAAAAGAAAGATTTAAGGATGAAAAGGAGAAGAACCACACACTTTTAGCTGTATATGCAACAAATATAAGGGATCTTTAAGCAGTAAATAACACTAAGTACCTTGATCTAAAATCTCAACACTCAACTCAAGAAGATAAGAAAGTTAAGAGCATGAATTCTTACATAAAATATAAAGGTTTCACAAAGAACTTGGATTTTTCTTAAACTTTGAATGCCTCAAATACAAACTAAACTTCTATTTTTAAAGCCCACATCATCAACTAGGGGAAGGCTAAAAGACTGGAATCATAGCTAGAAATGAAAGGTTATAATAATTTCTAAGACTGAAATTTTTTCAGGAATTTAAAACATTTAATTGACTTCGTGATACTTAAAAAGATGCTTAGAATTATTGAATTTAAGAGCAACAACCATTTGATCATTAATGAATTCCAAATTTAATGAACCGGCTTTATTCACATCTTTCCTTAATTGCTGATGTTAAAAACTTAATGCAGCTCTTGGACTAATTTCAGCTTATTAAACACTCTTTAGCTTCATTAAAAACATTTAGGATGATCTCCTAACTTCTTAGGCCCATGCAATCCCAAACTAAGAATGAAATGAATTTTTGTTTGGAATAAAAGCCCGCAAAATGATTTGCACCATGGTCATGACCTAGCAACAAAGAATGGAATCATGTGTCTTATAATGAAACATGCGTCTGATAATGAAACATTTGACTCCTTATTATTTCCCCCCTCCTCAAAGAAGTTTACCTTCAAACTTTCATCTTCAAGGTAAGGAGAAAGATCCCTAACATTGAAAGTGGCATTTACATTACCATATTCACTAGGTAACTCCATCTTGTATGCACTTTTTCTAATTCATTTAATGACATGAAAAGGGCCATCTAAATAGGGAATAAGCATATTCTTTTTGAGGTTAGGAAATTTTTCCTTTCTTAGATGCAACCACACTAAATCTCCCTTTGTAAATACAGGTTGTTCACTCCTTTTATTTACCCTTTATTTATAGATGAGATTTATGGATTTAATATTTTCTTTTATTTGAGTACATATTCTTTGAAAAGAATCTTATCTCTTCTTGGAATCAACATGCATTAAATATCTCTTAGGAAAAAATACAAGTTCAGCTGGTAGTAGAAGATTAATTCCATACATAACATCAAAAAGTGTACGATTAGTAGTTGAAGAAGGGGACCAATTATAAGAAAATTCAACAAGGGCTAGTTTAACATCCCAATACTTTGTGTTATACTTACATATTTACACAACAAAGCCCCAATCATCTTATTTGTTACCTTAGTCTGTCCATTTGTTTGAGGATGATGGGAAGTACAATAATAGACTTTGGCACACCATGTAACACACATAATCTTTTTGACATATAGGTCAGCCACCTTGCTAGCATCAAGTGTTTAACATGAAATGAAATAGGCCATTTTGGAAAAATGTTCCACTATGACTATTATGCTATCTTTTCCTCTTTGGGCTCTAGAAAGAACCATAATAAAATCCATGCACACATCCTCCCTTGGAGAATTTTGAACATGTAGAGGAATGTACATTCCCATGTGAAAAGTACTCTTGGACCTTTGTCATGTAGAACATATTTCCACAATATATGTAACATCTCAAATCATGTGTGTCCAAAAGCAACAATCTTAGAGTATTTCCAAGGTTTTATGTTTTCTATAGTGACTAGCAAGACCACCTCCATGGACCTAAATAACTAATAACTCTCATACTCCATTCTTAGCCATACAAAGTTTGTTCCCCTAAATAAGAATCCATAATGCTTCACAAATTCATTGGTAGACCCTTGAAATTTTCAAACCCAAGGACTTAAGTGTGAGCCGCAACCAATAGATAACTTCTTCTAGACAAGGCATCAAAAACTACATTCTTTATTCCTACTTTGTTCCTTGAACTAAAAGTGAATGATTGCAAAAAATCAACTCACTTTGTATGATGATGATTGGGTTTATGCTGTTCATTGATGAACTTCAACGTTTTGTTGTCACAATGAAGAATAAATGGCTTCGGTTTTAAGTAATAAGACCAATGATCAAGTAGTGCTCTTATTATTACATATAATTTACTATCATAATTTAAGTAGTTATGTTTAGCCGCACTTAACTTCTCACTGAAATAACAAATCATCTTCCTTTCTTACAGTTAATCAAAATCTGATAAGGCTAGAATCAATGTATTGCATAACTTTTCCTTAATTTCTTTAAAAGTCTTATGAGTTATTTTGCTCCATTAAAATACTACTTTCTTTAAGATTTTATTCAAAGGTGTTGTGGTAGTTAAGAAATTCTTAATAAATACTCTATAGAATGATGTAAGGCCGTGGAAACTCCGTACTTCATGAACATCTTTAGGAGTCTTTCACGCTGAAATAGCCTTAATATTTTCAAGATAAACTTATACTCCTTTATAAGATACCATGTATCCAAGGAAAGAAATACTTGAACTCATGATATACACTTTTCCAACTTCCCATATGGTTTTTAATCCCTTTTATTTTGCTGTACACATGTATATCATCCAATTAAACAACTATAAACTTGTTTAAATAAGGACTTAATGCCTAGTTCATCAATCTCATGAAAGAACTTGGTGCATTGCAAAGTCAAAATGGCATAACCAACCATTCATAGAGACTTTTTTTTGTCTTAAACATAGTCTTCCACTCGTCTCCTTCTCTTATGTGCAATTAGTGTTCACCACTTTGCAAATCAATCTCTCCACTCAATTCATCAATATTATGGAATGGGAAAACATTATTCTCCATGTATCTTCTTTCTTTGGAAACAAGAATTCCGAAATAGCACAATGGCTAAGGCTCTCGCACACACAGCCTTGCTCTATAAGATCCTCAACAACCTTTGTAATTCCTTGGCTTGTTAGCACCTATAATCGGGCTTATTAGGTAGTAAAGCACCTGGAACTATGTTATTATCATGCTCTACTCCTTGAAGAGGGGGTAATCCCTTTGGCAGATCTTCTATAAAACATAAACAAATTCTTTTAGTAATGTCTTCATAGATGTGCAATGAGTTGAATTCACATTTCACTTAAAATGGGTTTTGTGATTAGTAAAAACCTAATTCCTTCATTTACACTAATCTCTTCAAACTCCTTTTTTGAAATCAAGAAGTTTGTTCTTTTCTCCATCTTAGGTTCAACCTTTGGTGGCAAAGGCAGTAACCTAACCTTCTTTCCTTCTTATCTAGTCACGGTATAAGTCTTAGCCACACCATCATAATTAGCTCCATTATCAAATTGCCATGGTCTTCCAAGAAATAAGTGGCACAACTAATTAGTAGCACATCACACTATAGTTCATCCTATGTGTTTCTTCAAGTTCAAAACCATTCTATTGTCTAGCTAATTTAACTTGTAGGGTTTTGGATAACTTCTCGTAGGCAACTTCAATTTGCTCACCAATTCATTAGAAGCCATATCGGTACATGATCCACATCAACTATAACACAAAAGTCTTATCCATTATAATGCATCTAGTGTGGAATAAATTCTCATGTTGTTATGCATGTTGGAGAGGTTAAGAGTGCAAAATCCATCTTATGACACCACATAGAGGTGCACCGTTCTCTTCATTACTATACTCCTCAAGTTTCCCTTTTCTTCTACCTCCTCAAGATCCCTGTACCCTTCATAAGAATGAATGGTAAGATTTTTTTTTAATTTTAGGCTGTCGAGTCCCTTGGGTTTTGAGTGATGACAAACGGTTTCAGGAAACAGGTTTAATAAGCATTGCAAATAGTTGGTTGGAAACCAGCTGGAATTGAACAATGTTTTCCTAGACAAGTTATTACTTATTTACATTATTTATTTAACTAACTTGTCTATATGTAGGAAATGGTTGGATGTAAATTATTCTATGTACTAGTGGGAAACCAGTAGGAACTGTTTCCTAGACTGCTATGCTGAAAAGCAGTCACATACTCTTTATTATACATTAACCATGTTACATGTGCACTAGTTAAGTTGATTCCAAGACTTGGAGCATGGAGGCCTTTCAAAGACATTCGAAGAAAGATACATTGCTCATAATGGAAGTATTGAAGGAAGATTCAAGTCTTGAAGATTACATGAAGAAAAGAAGATTTGTACTTTAATGCTTAATCTAGTTTTATCATGTAATATGCTCCGTAGTATGACTTGCATGTTTTGGTAAAATAAGTGCTTATAAGTGTATTGAGTAATATTATGAATTCAAGAACAAAATTCATAACATACTCAATTCAGGGAACCAAGTTGAGGAACCAGGTTCACTGTACGGAATATCCGAGCTGCGTGTTTTGAGAAAAATAAAAGATTTTGTAAAACTACTTTTTTAAAGAATTATTTTGAGAATATCCTAAGCAGCTGGAGATTAGATGATAATATTGCGGTTACCTAAAAACTAGGAGTATCTATCTTATTTGATATTATCTTTATGATCAAATCAAATAAGATAAATACTTTCCTAAAATCATGCTATTACTTGTTCATCAAGATTATGTGATTTAAGGAAGCTAAGGTTTTTGTATCCAAGTATATAAACTCATCTAGTCTCTCATATTCAAGTAAGTGTCTCTGGAATTAAAAAGGAGTAAATTTTGAGAGCCATATACACTTAAGCACAAGAGTCATTGATGTGCTCGTTTTAGAGCACATTTATCACCTCATTTTAGTGTCAAGTCTCGCAGTTTTATATTAGTTTTATGTATATTGTGCTTGATTTTACCTTGATCTTGTTTTCGAGTTGTATCAAGTTCATTTCAGGTACTTTTGATGATTTCAAGGTGAAATGCGATACATTCGAGCCTTTGACACACGTATCATAGCTTGGACAAGTATTTGAAGTCACTCATGAAGATCCCACGGAGTTCAGAAAAGAGAGAAGTGAAAAAGAGGAAAGAATGGTCTCAGATTCGACCGAATCTGAGAGACATTAGATGGAATGTATGCAGATTCGACCGAATCTGAGACTCATTCGGTCAAATGAGAGGCAGTCTCCAAAGCATTTGACCCTTGGTCAGTGGGAACGCCGAATGGAACTCATTCGGGCGAATGAGCTTCCATTCGGCCAAATCAACATCATCATCGGGCGAATGCTTGACAGAGATCGATCCCTCGAAGCCTCCGGAATAAGCAAATGGAAGACCATTCGGGCGAATGTAATTGTATTCGACCGAATAGGACTTGAATTCGGGCGAATGACAGTGTTTTCCTCCGGATCAACTACTTCTTTTTAGGGCCGGCTCCTATGCATTTTAGGGTTTTCGTAGGTTTTTCTTATTTTGTTATAAATACCCCCTTCCTTTGATGAGAGGAAGGGGAGCTAGGTTTTATACTTTTATGCACTTTTAGTTTTCTTTAGCCTCCAAATTCTTTTAGATTTAGCTTTCGGTTTTCAGTTTCCTCAACGCTTAGAACCCAATTCAATTATTAATTGGGCTCAACTAAAAACCGCATTTCTAGAAAGGTTCTATCCTATGGTTCGAACGTAGGATTGGCGTAAGAAAATTGCGTCATTCACCCAAGAGGATGATAAGAACCTTAGTGCTACCTGGAGTAGGTTTAAAAGAATGATTAAAGCATGCCCCCACCATGAGTACGGGGAAAACCATTTCAACGCATTCTTTTACGATGGTCTTAATGACTCCACCAAAGCACTTCTAGACTCAGCTGTAGATGGCCAGCTTTCTAAAATTCCTTGCACCCAGGTAAAGTCTAAAATAGAGGAAGTCGCTAAGAATAGTGCCTGGGGAGGAACTAGGAGTCAGGGATTACCAAGAGGGATGATAGACACAACTAACTTAGAAAATATTAGCGCCAAAATAGAAGCTGTTATTGATAAAAAGTTGTCCAAGCTAAGCCTAGCCGATAGTTCGAACACCCCTCCAGTACGTGAGAAGCACTTTACATGTGCCATATGTGGGGGTACCAACCATGATACATATTATTGTGGTGGTTTGCACTCCAAACACGTAGCTGCAGTTAACTATGGAGGGTATAACCCAGAACCGCAAGTGATGAACTATGACGGTTATGGGTATAACCCTGATCATGTGGCAGCCCTTAACTATAGTGGACAAGGACAAGGAGTAGGGTATGGGCAGCAACCTTTCTCGAACAACCAACAGTACAAACCTCCCTTTAACCAAAATCAGGGAAACTTCCACCCGGGATACAACGAAAATGGTCAAGGTGGGTTTAACAACCAAGGTTTCCAGGGGAATCAACCTAATAGGAATATACCTCAGCCTAATGTGTATAGACCCCCAGGGTTCAACCAAGGACCTAGAAATGGTTCAAACCTACCTTTCTTGCCTAGTCAACCTCATCATGTGGCTCCTCAACCACAACAAGGCCATAACTTAGGCAATGACCAATTAGCCTCCCAGGTAACAACTCTTGCTCAGCAGAACCAGAGTCTAACTCAGATTAATCAGACTCTAATCCAACAAATGCAACAACTTCAAGCTCAGCAAAAGTTGTTTGAAACTCAACTTGCTCAGATAGCCAATCCACCTCCACCATTACTATTCCCATCTCACCCTCAACAAAACCCATCCGCCCAACCTCCACCATAAAGCACCCCTGACTCTAACCCTAAACATCACACATGCAAGGCGATCTTCTTAAGATCGGGAACTTCATATTCAGATCCTGCTATAGCTCTAAAAGATGATTTAGGAGAAGGATCCTCAAAGGATAGTGATTTTCAAATAGAAAATGAACCCAAAGAGGATCTTGAGAGAAAAGAAGAGAAGGAGGTTGGTGAAGTAAAAGAGGAACCAAATGTTAAGGTAAATGGGTATAAGGTGAAGAAGAAGGATGAGGATGAGAAATGGAGGGAGATACAGGAAAGAAGAAAACTTGAGCGTCAACATGCTCCGCCTCCACCTTTTCCTTACAAAAAGGTAGAGAAACAACTTAAAGAAAAGTTTCTTAAATTCCTAGAGCATATGCGGCAACTTAAATTCTTAGAGGCCATGGAGCAAATGCCGTAATATGCTACGTATCTGAAAACCCTCTTAAGGAACAAGAGAAAGCTTGAGGGCGAAGTGATTAGTTTGCCAGAGCAGGTAAGTTCCATCATTCAAGGCACGTGGGCAAAGAAAGAAAAAGCTAGAGGACCCTTTGTGCTCCCAGTCACCCTTGGAAAACTTAATTCTAAGGGAGCACTCGCTGACCTTGGGGCCTCCATTAGCCTAATGCCGATGTTCATCGCCAAACAACTAACCTTCAACCTCAAGCCATCAAAGAAAACCATCCAACTTGCCGACCGTAGTATAAAAGTACCATGTGGGGAATTTGAGGACCTTCTGATCCAAGTCGGGAACATTGTGGTTCCATGTGACTTCGTGGTACTTGATATGGTTGAGGATCCCTTTACCCCCCTCATCTTAGGGAGGGATGCGTTGAAGACTTTGGGTGCCCTGATCGACTGTGAATCAGAGGCTATAATTGTGAGGGTAGCCCATGAGAAGGTTGTGTTTGCCTTTTCCAAGTCTTCCAGGGAACCCATGGCCGAGAAAATTTGTTCCTTTGATATTTTTGACGGCATAGTTGAGGGGTGTGACGTTTTTGCTGCGCCAGTGTCTGTTGAGGTGACAGAGGAGGAAGTGATAACAAAGGGTGTTATTTTTGAAGTCGAGAAGGAATTCGTTGTGATGCACGATATTTGTGAGAATTCTGACAATCCTAACGAGCCAGCCCAAAAAAGGAAGAGGGCTTAGAAAAAAAAAAGTCCAAAAAAAGGAGGGCTCCACCCTGGCTTGGGGGAACCCCGCATTATAGCCCCCCTCCGGATGACCCTGGTTCGACCTTACTTACTTCTGCCACCGATGCTCAGTGGAGGGTCTTGACTCCCTACGCCGGAGGTGATGGAGATGCTAGGAATGAGTCCACTCCTATGGCCAGTATAATTTCTTATTTTTCTTTTTCTATCTAAACTTGTAGCGAGCTACGTCAAGCTAAACAACGTTAAACAAAGCACTTACGGGAGGTGACCTGGTTTATTTGGATTTTCGTCAAACTAACTCATAGTACATTGGTTGTTTTTGAGAAGGCAAGTGTTTTGATTACTAAACGCAAAGGAGGTGCAAATCGCACTCCATTCGGCCGAATGATAGATCCATTCGGCCGAATGGCCATTAAGAATGCAGTTAATCAAAATTAGAGAGGTCTCTGAGAGTACCGAACGAAGAGATCCATTTGGCCGAATAGATTTCATTCGACCAAATGGAGTGTTCCATTTGGCCGAATAGATCTGCTGAGGAAAACTGTGAAGCTGCTGGTTACCCCGAATGGAGTGATCATTCGGTCGAATGGTGTGTCATTCAACCGAATAGGTTTAGTATTCGGTTGAATGGGAGCGAGGAATTCTTCGTAGCTCATAGCCATTCGACCAAACAAGGCATCCATTCTGGCGAATGGAGCTCTATTCGACCGAATGGATGCTTCATTCGGCCGAATGGAAGCTAGGCCTATATATAAAAACTCATTCCACGGGATTTCACACCAACATTTTTTCACACCTACAACACGCACGTCTTCCCTCACACTCTTTCTCTCTCTCAAATTCCTCTACTTCCTTCCCAATCATCTTCAATCAATATGGGTCTAAGGAGAACCTTGAGGAACCCCTTCAAGAGGTCCAAAAAGCATGGAGAGGGTTCCTCTTCGGGTGCGGCTCGGGAAGCTCAACAAACCGGTTCTCAACAACCGGAGGGCCATCAAAGACTTCCCGGCCAGGAGCTATGGTTCGATGACCATCCAACGGTAATTTTCATATCATTGGAGCAATATGAGCGTTTCTAAAGGCTTAAGGTACGAAAAAGCAACCCCACTCATTATTTAGACCTTTTAATTTTGCACCGAATGGGTATATACGAGCAATTTGTTGCACTATTAACTGCATGCGGGTTAGAGAACTGGATAAATATGTGGCACCCAACTCATAAGCTCTTAACTTATGAGTTTCTTAGTTCCCTAACCCCGTGTCAACGGGATGGTAGGCTGTATTTGTCTTTTAGGCTAAGGAATGCAACCTATTTTCTTGATTATGTTGTATTTTGCACGGTGTTTGGTTTCCATAATGAGCCTATTCCGGATAAACAACCGGACCACTCTCGGGTTTTCGAGTTATGGCCTAAAATAGCTGGTCGGCTTGTTTATTCGAATAGAAATATATATGCTTATGATGTACAACACCCTATTTTGCGCATGTTCTTTAAATTTGCTAGGGAGACTTTGTTCCCTTCCCCTAGCCCTCACCTAGTACAAACACACGAGGTGCACATCTTGCACCGTTACCTTACACCACACGAAGACACTGCACTAAGCCTGCCAATGACGCTGTGGAAGTTTCTAAACAATACAACCACCCTGAATGTAACCACTGACTTATGTTTAGGGGGACACGTATTCCGCATTGCTGAATTCTTAAACGTCATGAATCCTGTGGAATTCGATGAACGATATGCCAGTTCCACTACCCTTCACGAGCAATGTCTTGTGCGGGCTGGCTTTATTTTTGCGGACCCCATGCGATGGCGGTACTTGAAAGACTGCACCATCCCCCTTCCTTATCCTCAATTACCTCCCCTAGTCCAGTTTGGGGCCTCGTATATCTTAGACGGCGATGTGCCGCGATACGCTATAGAGCCCCCACTTGTACCACCTCCCCGCCTTCATACCCTTTCTATGCATGACAGACCTAGGGCCTCTACCTTGGTCTTACCAGACCATGACGATTCAGATGATGAATCTGAATCCGATATTATGTCCTCCCTAGGACGCATAGAGAAAAGGCTTGACCAGGTCCTCACCACCCAAGCCCACCACACCGCCCGGCTCGAACACCTCGAGCAAAATATCGAGCGGGCGAACTACCCATGGTATGATATGGCCTATCGCTCCCACATGGTCGGCAAAAGCATGGCCACCCCTTCTTGGTATCCTTGCTATGACAACTATAACGAGATACCACTAAGTCATGGGTTTGACCGGTTGCGGGTGGGTAGGTGTAGGTTTAATAGCTTTACCCCACCGGCTCCTAGAAGAGCCTCGGATGACTATGGGATGGATTATACGGGTGGGGAGGAGGAGGTTAATGAGGAGGAAGACCAGGGGGATGATGAGGAATTTATAGGGGATGAGTAATGGTAGACCTAACGGCCCCCTTAGCGCCGAGGACGGCTTCACCCTAGCTTGGGGGGGTATCCAAAGTCCACCACTCATTCTTTCGCGTGTCCTTTGGTCTTGGCTGTTAGTTTAGTATTGTGTAGTGTTGCATTGCTTCGTGTTTTGTGTCTATTTCTAAGTGTTATTTTGTGTTTTGCGCTTTGCTTTTTGGTGTTGTTTTCAGGTGTTTATATAATAAGTTCCACATGCCGCTGCACCCACGTACTGGTATGATTGCTTACTTGAAAATCCAAATTTATGTATTTAGTTATTTTTATATTTGTTTTTACCCTTCTTTGCATCATGTGTCCCCTTATTTTGTCCATCATAAGCGTGCAAGCTTCTATTTTGCACTTTACGTTGATTTTATGCAAACTCGTATTCCCCTAGCCCTGTGTCTGTTTTGGGTCTAAGTTTATCGACTGTTTTTCACTTAGCTTAGGGGATTTGAGCTTGCTTGGTATGTGGTTTGGATGACTACCTATTGAGGCGCATTTTGACTAACCTAGTGAGGATTGAGCCTTTTAGGACTTTATTATGAGTCCTGTATTGTTGAGTGTTAGACAGGGAATCTTAAGAATTGTGTCTGTTCTCCTCCAGCATAGTCTACTTTTCTAAAGGTTAGGGATGATAACATGTTTGTAGTTAAAGCTACATAGCCAAAGTGCTTACCATGAAAATCAATTTACTCTAGGTTGAGCCAAATTTGTGCCTTTACCTTCTTTTGTAGCCATGCTATCTAACTCCACACGAACCAAATACTCCCTCTTTTTACCTAGAGAATAGTCTTGTGATCATAGTGAAGTCGATATTTGTAGCATTATAATATAGGATTTTGGTTTAGGGAAATGATCATTGGATGATTTGATTACATACACTAGTCTTAGTGCATTTCAAAGAAGTATGCACATAGAAAGTTCAGAAAAAGCTTGAAAAGCACAAAAAAAGAAAAAAAAGGGAAAAAGAAAGAAAAAAGAAAAAAAAGAAAAAAAGAAAAGAAAATAAACAAAAAGATATTGGAGAAAAAGGTTGAGAATAAAGTTGACAAAGTGTATTAGAGTCTATTATTAGGAATTTTGGGATTGACATGGTTGTCGAAAGGCGTAGTTGATGCGCTCGTTTTAGAGCACGTTTATCACCTCGTTTTAGTGTTAAGTCTCACAGTTTTGTATTAGTTTTATGCATATTATGCTTGATTTTACCTTGATTCTTATTTTCAAGTTGTTTTAAGTTCATTTCAGGTACTTTTGATGATTTTAAGGTGAAATGCGATACATTTGAGCCTTTGACACATGTATCATAGCTTGGGCAAGTGCTTGAAGTCACTCATGAAGATCCCACGGAGTTCAGAAAAGAGAGAAGTGAAATAGAGGAAAGAATGGTCTCAAATTCGACCGAATCTGAGAGACATTCGAACGAATGTAAGTAGATTCGACCGAATCTGAGACTATTCGGTCGAATGAGAGGCAGTCTCCAAAGCATTTGACCCTTGGTCATTGGGAATGCCGAATGGAACTCATTTAGGCGAATGAGCTTCCATTCGGCCGAATCAACATCATCATTTGGGCGAATACTTGACAGATATCGATCCCTCGAAGCCTCTAGAATAAGCGAATGGAAGACCAATCGGGCGAATCTAACTGTATTTGACCGAATGGGACTTGAATTCGAGCGAATGACAGTGTTTTCCTCCAGATCAACTACTTCTTTTTAGGGCCGGCTCCTATGCATTTTAGGGTTTTCGTAGGTTTTTCTTATTTTGTTATAAATACCCCCTTCCTCTGATGAGAGGAAGGGGAGCTAGGTTTTATACTTTTATGCACTTTTAGTTTTCTTTAGCCTCCAAATTCTTTTAGATTTAGCTTTCGGTTTTCAGTTTCCTCAACGCTTTGTAGTTTGAATTCTTTTTGTGGATATCAAATTGAAGCTTTTGTAAGTCTTAATCAATTCCTTTGCTCGTAATTCATTTGTTCGTTTCTTTGCATGATTAGTTTTATGTTTATCATTTATTAGCATAATTTCTGAATTGTTTTCATTTTCGCGATTTTATTCCATGTTTGTTTCTGTTGCTTCTTTAAATATCTTTACGTCTTTAAGCATGAATATGTGTGAGTAATTCCTTTAGGGGTTTTGATTGGTGAAGCCCTAGGAAAGCTATGATCTTTATTGCTTAAGGTTGTAGAAACTATGATAATAAATAGTTTTAGAATCCGATGCGAATCTTGTCCTGCCACTCCTTTGGAGACATAGGGCGATTATAGGTCGTTCGTTGTGATTTGTGGAATCACCAACTTCCTCTCGTATTCTTGGATGTCCATGCTAGTTATTATCAAATTTTCTCTAATCTATCACGTTCGATTTTGAAAGCTTCATTCCTAGGGTGAATCCAATCTTGTCCCCATTTTTCTTTACTTGCCTTATTTCGTGATTTTTCGTCATCCATCTTCTTGTTATTAGTTTTAATTGAATTTCCAACTTCCAATAGTCTGGTTGTGTTAAAAGTTAGAGTCTTGATATACCTTGTCTTCGTGGTTTGACCCCCTACTCCACTATACTCATATAGTTTCTAGGTTGGAATGAATATTGTTTGCATAACCTGTCTTTTAGTTAACGACCCAAAACACCAGTTATCAAAATGGCGCCGTTGCCGGGGACAAGGCGTAATATTTAGACTTAACTTGTCTTAGCATAACTTTATTTCATTTCATTTCTATTTTAGTTTTTCTTTTTGTGTGTGGTTGTCTTTGACTTAGGTGTTTGCATGCCCCATAGCACGTGTAGGTCAAACCAGCCAATTACACCCTTAAATCCTGAAATCCAATGTGTTAGTAGACAACGCCCTTCAAAGTATACCCCACAATCTGTCCAAAACCCATCCAAATCCATAATGGCCGACGAACACCAATTGTTTGGTCAATTTGGAACTCCTGTCTCACAAGAGTTCCAAGGGGGTGTAGTACTTCCTGTTGCTAATACACCTTACCAAATACACCCTGAGTTCACAAGAATGGTTAAGGAAACACCATTCTGTGGCTTAAGAAATGAATGTCCTCTTCAACACCTAGAGGCATTCTCAGATATTTGTGGACTTATCCCTCCTTGTCCTAATAGCCCTGATTATGTGCGAATGCACCTATTCCATCTGAGTCTAGCGGGAGATTCCAAGGATTGGTATAAATGCTTAGAACCTAATTCAATTATTAATTAGGCTCAACTAAAAACCACATTTCTAGAAAGGTTCTATCCTACGGTTCGATTGCAGGTTTGGCGTAAGAAAATTGCATCATTCACCCAAGAGGATGATGAGAACCTTAGTGCCACTTGGAGTAGGTTTAAAAGAATGATTAGAGCATGCCCCCACCATGAGTACGGGGAAAACCATCTCA
Source organism: Dysphania ambrosioides (assembly GCA_026401315.1). Classification (NCBI taxonomy): domain Eukaryota; kingdom Viridiplantae; phylum Streptophyta; class Magnoliopsida; order Caryophyllales; family Amaranthaceae; genus Dysphania; species Dysphania ambrosioides. Next base: position 12,675,467 of record CM048670.1, on the reverse strand, counting down.
ACACAATCTTTTATGATGGTCTTAATGACTCCACCAAAGCACTCCTAGACTCAGCTGTAGGTGGCCAACTATCCAAAATTCCTTACACCCAGGTGAAAGCCAAAATAGAGGAAGTCGCTAAGAATAGCGCCTAGGGAGGAACTAGGAGTTAGGGATTACCTAGAGGGATGATAGACACAACTAACTTGGACAACATTAGCGCCAAAATAGAAGCCGTTATTGATAAAAAATGTCCAAGCTAAGCCTAGCCGGTAGTTCGAACACCCCTCCAGTGCATGAAAAGCACTTTGCATGTGCCATATGTGGGGGTACCAACCATGATACATCTTATTGTGGTGGTTTGCACTCCGAGCACGTAGCTGCAGTTGACTATGGAGGGTATAACCCAGAACCGCAGGTGATGAACTATGACGGTTATGGGTATAACCTTGATCACGTAGTAGCCCTAAATTATAGTGGACAGGGCCAAGGAGTAGGGTATGGGCAGCAACCTTTCCCGAACAACCAACAGTACAAACCTCCCTTTAACTCCAACCAAAACCAGGGAAACTTCCACCCGGGATACAACTGAAATGGTCAAGGTGGGTTTAACAACCAAGGTTTCCAGGGGAACCAGACTAATGGGAACATACTTAGGTCTAATGTGTATAGACCCCTAGGGTTTCACCAAGGACCTAGAAATGGCTCAAACCTATCTTTTCCACCTAGTCAACCTTATCATGTGGCTCCTCAACCACAACATGGTCATGCTTCAACCAATGACCATTTAGCCTCCTAAGTAACAACTCTTGCTCAGCAGAACCAGAGTCTGACGCAAATTAATCAGACTCTCATCCAACAAATACAGCAACTTTAAGCTTAGCAAAAGTTGTTTGAAACTCAACTGGCCCAAATGGCTAATCCTCCTGCACCACCGCTATTCCCATATCACCCTCAACCTAACCCCTCTATACAGCCTCCACCTTAGCACCCAAACCCAAACCAGCACACTGCTAAGGCTATCCACCTGAGATTAGGGACCCAGTATAACGGTCCTTCATATCCGGTTGATGCACCTTTGGTACGGGTGAGTGATGAGACGAGAGTGCAAAAAGATGGAAGAGAGGAGGAACATGGTAAGGTGCCGGAGGTTGAGGATGAAAGAGGTAGGGAGGACGTTAATGCTAAGGCAGGGAGTGAGAAGCTAGTAGAGAGTGAGGAAGAGAGGAGGAAGAAAGCTAAGGAGAGAAAGAGGTTAGAATGGTTATATGCACCACCGCTTCCTTTTCCCTATAGGAAAGTTGACAAGCAACTTGATGATAAGTTCAAGAAGTTTCTTGAACTTCTTCAAAAGATGGAGATGAAAATCCCATTCCTCGATGCTATGGCACAAATGCCAAAGTATGCTAAATTCTTGAAGGACTTACTGTCCAACAAGAAAAAGCTTGAGGAAGAGGTAATCAGTCTCCCCCATCAAGTTAGCTCCATACTGCAAGGGAAAATGCCTATGAAGGAGCGAGATCCCAGTCCTTATAACCTCCTTGTAAAGTTGGGAAACCTTGATCCTAAGGGGGTACTCGCCAATCTAGGGGCTTCAATCACTCTTATGCCTCTATCGATCGCCAAAAAGCTCCCCTTTGACCTTAGACCTTCAAGAAAAATAATCTAATTGGCTGATAGGAGCATTAAAGTGCCATGTGGAGAGCTTGACGACATACCTATCCAGGTAGGAGAACTAGTGGTCCCTTGTGATTTTGTAGTAATGGAAATGGAAGAGGACCCTTATACTCCACTTATCTTGGGCAGAGCTGTTCTGAAAATGCTTTGGGCAGTTATTAATTGCCATGATGATACTATAACGGTAGAATTAGCCCAAGTAAAGGTAGTCTTCAAAATCTCTCCCCTTTTAAAAAAACCTATGGTTGAGCAGGTTTGTCGCCTTAAAGAGGGCGATAGGGAGAGTGAGGATTGTTATGGGGACAAGGAAATAGAGGTTGGGCATCAAATGAATGATGAGGATACCTCTACTATAAATGAGCCGTTGGAAGGCCGATTAGATACGGCCCAGGATTCTGAAAAAGAAGCAGAGTATGAGCACCTTTGCGAGGTTGAGGACGATATTACGAATAAAGGGGAAAGTCCTAAGCCTTCCCCTAAAGTGACTTTGAAACCTTTACCTCCTAGCTTAAAATATGCCTATCTCGATGAAGATGAAGGAAGCCCTATCATAGTGAATTCTGAGCTTGATGACATTTCTTTGGAAAAACTACTTGTTTTATTAAGGAAATATTGAGATGTCATCGGATATTCACTAGGTGATTTAAAAGGGATTAGTCCATCCCTTGTTATGCACCAGATTCATCTTGACAATGACCATTTTTCCTCCATTGAGCCATAAAGAAGGCTGAATCCAAACATGAAAGAGGTAGTTAAGGATGAAATCCTCAAACTCCTCAAGGCCGGCATCATCTACTTAATCTCAGATAGTAGATGGGTTAGCCCAGTTCATGTTGTTCCTAAAAAGGGAGGAATGACCATCGTCGAGAATGACAGAGGAGAGATGATCCCCACTAGAGCCACCACAGGATGGCGAGTTTACATTGACTATCGCAAACTCAATAAGGCTACAAGAAAGGATCACTTTCCCTTACCCTTCATCGATGAGATGCTTGAAAGACTGGCCAGGCACAGGTACTATTATTTTCTAGATGGTTACTTGGGTTTTTTTTCAAATCCCAATCCACCCCGAGGACCAACAGAAAACAACTTTCACCTGTCCTTTTGGGAATTTTGCCTATAGGAGAATGCCCTTCGGTTTATGCAATGCTCCATCTACATTCCAGAGGTGCATGTCGTCTATATTTACTGATATGTTAGAAGACTTCATGGAGGTATTCATGGACGATTTTTCTGTTGGAGGGTCCTCTCTTGACACTTGCTTGACACATCTCGAGAAAGTTTTATTAAGGTGTCAAGAAAAAAATCTTGTACTAAATTGGGAGAAATGTCACATTTTAGTTCAAGAGGGCATCGTCCTAGGCCACAAAGTGTCTTTCAAAGGCATAGAGGTAGATCCTGCCAAAATTGATGTGATAAGGAATCTTCCTGTACCTACCTCAGTTACAAGAGTATGATCCTTTCTTGGACACGCAGGTTTCTATAGGCGTCTCATCTTAGGATTTTCGACTCTAGCAAAACCCTTGAATGAACTGCTTCAGAAAGATGTCGAATTTCACTTCGATGAAAGATGCCTGAATGCCTTTAACAGGCTAAAAGACGCTCTAATATCTGCGCCCATCGTGCAAGCTCCGGATTGGAATTTGCCATTTGAGCTGATGTGCGATGCCAGTGATATTTCTGTTGGTGCTGTCCTTGGGCAGAAAAAGGAAGGAAAGCACCACGTTATATGCTATATTAGTAAAACACTGGATCCTGCACATCGTAACTACTCTACAACTGAAAAAGAAATGCTGGCGGTAGTTTATGCTTTTGAGAGACTATGCCAATATCTTATTTGTTCAAAAGTTGTAGTCTTTACTGATCACTTGGCTCTGAAGTTTTTAGTGACAAAGAGAGATGTAAAGCCGAGGTTGATCCGTTGGGTGCTCCTACTACAGGAGTTCGATTTCGAGTTAAAAGATATGAAAGGCAGCGAAAATGTGGTAGCCGACCATTTGTCTAGGTTACCTAAGCTGAATAATGATGCCTTACCTATCCAAGACAAAATGGTCGAAGAAACCCTAATAACAACAATAGTAGTTGGGAAAGCCCCTTGGTTCGCGGATATTGTGAATTACTTAGCTTGTGGAGAACTTCAAGAGTTCGAGTCAAGGGCTATGAAAAAGGCTTTCTTCGGTAAAGTCGGGAACTTCTTTTGGGATGATCCCTATTTATTTCATGCCTGCACAGATGGCATAATCCGCCTTTGTGTCACAGAAGAGGAAGTTCCCAAAATCCTAACTCACTGTCATTCATACGCGTGTGGCGGTCACCATGGTATAATGAACACCGCTGCTAAGGTTGCCACCACAGGTTCTATTGGCCAAAATTACACAAGGATGTTGAAACTTTTGTGAAAAGCTGTGTGAGAGGTGCCAAAAAGTTGGCAATATCTCAATGCGAAATGAGATGCCTCAAAACTACATCCTTGAGTGTGAAGTGTTTGACTGTTAGGGAATGGACTTTATGGGCCCATTTATTTGATCTCATAGGAACCAATACATTTTAGTAGGTATTGACTATGTGTCTAAGTGGGTGGAGGCCATCGCCTCGCCTACGAACGATCACAAAGTAGTTATTAAGCTTTTCAAAAGCATAATCTTCCCTCGATTCGGTGTTCCCAAAATAGTCATAAGTGATGGGGGTTCACACTTTGCTAAGCACAAACTAAACAAATTATTAAAAAATTATGGAGTCATGCACAAAGTCGGCTCTCCCTACCATCCCCAAACTCAAGGACAGGTGAAGTAGCTAATAGGGAAATCAAGAGAATTCTCGAGAAGGTGGTAAACCCAAACAGGAAGGATTTGTCTCTAAAGTTAGATGACGCTCTTTGGGCCCACCGGACATGTTACAAAACCCCTATTGGCACTACCTCGTTCCGGCTAATGTATGGGAAATCCTGTCATCTACCGGTGGAATTGGAATGCAAGTCTTGGTGGGCGATCCAAACTCTAAATTTGGACCCTACCTTATTATGCGAGAAGCGAGCCGCCCAATTACGAGAATTGGAAGAACTACGGCTCAACGCATTCCACAACATGCACATCTACAAGGAACATACTAAGCGTTGGCACGACCAACGTATCATTCAACGAGAGTTCCTTGTAGGAGATAAAGTGCTGCTCTTTAATTCAAGAGCTAAGTTATTCCCTGGGAAATTAAAATTAAGGTGGTCTGGGCTATTCGAGATTTTACAAGTTTTCCCCTATGGAACGGTAGAGCTGAAAGACCATCATGGAGGAAGTTTTGTTATTAATGGACATCGGTTAAAACTCTTCAATGAAAGTAGCCTTCACAATGTCAACACCATCGAGCTTATAAGGTTAGATGATGTTAAGGTCAAATGATTGGTATAATCATTGGTACTTATCGAGTATCCTTACTTTGAATCATTGTTCTTTAGCGTTTTGTTAGGTTTTAAGCACTTAGTTTAACTTTTGTCTATTCTATAAGAATATTCTTTTGGTCGTATTTTTTCTATTCTATAAGAATATTCTTTTTCGGCTTGCAGAATACCAGCTCACATATTATAGTGTGCTTTGAAATTAAGTGGCTTATGTGATTGTAAACTACCTAAGAAGCCTCTAATTTTTTTCTTGTTCCTAAGGGGTATCATAGCCAAGATAACCTTGATTTTTTTACGGTCAAGATCAATGCCTTGAGAGCTAATGACATACCTTAACAACTTCCCTAATATTACATTAACCGAAGCCACATTTATGAGGCTTTAGTCTCATGTTGAACCATATGAGTTGTTGAAATATTTTTTTTAATGGTATAGAGTGCACTAGCTTGATGATCTCTAGAATTTATGATCATGGCATCGACAAATACCTCCACCTCTTTAATTATCATGTTATGGAGGAGTGTCGTTGGTGGTTCCTTGGTATAGGGCACCTGCGATCTAAAGGCCAAATGACATGATCGTATAATAATAGGTGTCCTATTGAGTTTTAAAGGTGGTTTTTTACATTTCCTCCTTGACCATTCAAGTTTGACTATACCCTACATACCCATCAATGAACAAGGGCAAGATATGATTTATTGTGTTATCAACAAGAACGTTAATGTGTGGTAACAAAAACCCACATTTAGAACTAGGTTGGTTTAGATCTTAGTAGTCTACACATATTTGGACCCTATTGTCCTTCTTTGGAACACGAACTATGTTTGTAATCCAATTGAGGTAGTCATGCTTCCAATTATTTCTTAATCTCCTCTTTTATTTTAAGAGTTACTTGTGGTTTCATTCTTTACAACTTTTAATTTACCAGTTTAGACTAAGGAAGATCAAAATGGTATGATGTGCAATATCTTGGTCTTTCCCTAGCATATCTCTTTAGGATCAAGCAAAGATGTCGATGAGTTTTTTGAACAACTATATCAGTTCTTCACATTCTTCTAGGATTAACATTAGCCTAATTTGAACAAACTTTGGCTACTCTTCATTACCTATGTTAATAATTTTTAGTTTCTACAATTTTAGGTGTTTTAATTTTAGGTTTTCCATTTCTTTATTAAAGTTTCGGTTAGTTTATTGACAATGCAATTAGTGCTAGGGGTTAGGGGAGGAATAAGAGGAATTATTTTATGTTTATCTTGGTGGGACAATCGACACTACCCTAAACTCAATGCACTCAGACCCGACTGACTAAGAGTTAGACTCTAACTCTGGCTCATACAACTTGGACGACCTATATTACTCATATTCAGATAAAGATGTAGATTCATCCATCATTAGGCTTTCTTCGGTGATAATCTTCAACTTCTTTCTACTAGGATTTGTGATCTTCATTAAGGTCTTCCTCCATCCATGCACCAAATTAGGAAAGGGGCATAATTAGCTTGGATGAATCAAGATCACACCCTTTAAGAGTCATTTGGATCTCCTTATCAAATTTTTTAAGATTAAAGAGAAATAATAAAGCATTACGATCTACGCATTCAAATGGCTTAGATGACTTTTCAGCCTTGTCATTGCTAATGAAATAGTGATCATGGAAGGTTTTAATACTAGGGTATAACCTTCCTTGGCCTTGTTTAACAAATGGTTTGGGTAAATCATTATAGATTTCTTCATCACCCTCCTTAATGTACTGCTCATTCAAGGTTTGAGGGTGAAATTTCATTTCATACTATTCTATAAGAATATTCTTAAGACTTGAACTAGTGAAGTAGGAGTTTCTCCTAGCTCTTAACATCATAGGAAAAAGAGATATTGAGACAAAAGTTTTAGAGTTGATCATAAGAGAGCATCAAGGGTGATGTCTCTTTAGTTGATCAAGGATCACTAAAGATTGCAAAAAACATGAAATAGATGTTTATATGGAAAGGGTTTTTGATCACCTTCCACAATCATCATAAAAAGAGTCCAATCTAAGGGTTTTGAGTGGATGGAAGATCCAAAGACTAGAAGGTGAATGGAGTGGAAGTAGAGAAAGCATTTAATAGAATTTGAAAGAGATTAGGGGTCCTTGGTGTTTACTATTGAGGAGATTCCTTTTTCTTGAGTATGAGCTAAAGAGGTAAGGTTTCCTTGCTTATTTTATTCAAAATGTTCCTAGATTGATCCTTGGTAAGTATAAAGGATGTTTAAGAGGCTTTGATAGTGTTTAAGGGTGCTTTAGGACTGTATTTTAGCAGAGTGATGACCCTTAAACATATGAGAAAAGACAATCCTTTTCTCATCATATGAGGGGGTACTTATAGGCAAAAAGAGTTGGTTTCTTGAGCGTTGGACGCCAACTCAGTGCATTTAACAATAGCTTAAGCGCCATATCCCAAGGTTGTGGTTCAAACACTCAAGAAAGGAATATTTTTCTTGATTGAAAAGAGGCTTGAAATGAGAGAGGAGCATTTTTGGCTGACGCTTTGGGGTTGGGTGTCAAACGATGAGGCTTAGCATTAGTGATTGCAAGAGATGAACTAGAAAGGAGTAGAAGAGGAGATAAACTAGAGCATGCTTAGGAGTTAGATGCCCAAGGGGTGGGAATTTGATGCCTTATCTTGGCATTAGATGCCCAGCTTCCTGCTCTAATTTAATTCCTGCACTCGACGCTTGCTTCGTGCGTTGAGGATATGAGCTTTGAGCCTTAATTTTGCACTGGTTTAGGGGTTTGTTTTGGGTTTTTGGACCATGTTATTTTATGACTTTGGATTTGTTTTTGGGCCAAGGTAAGGTTCTTAGGCTTGGGTTTATGTTTGAGACCTTTTAGGGGTTCGGTTTTTAGGTGTTTTCATGTTTACACATACTTAATCTCAAGCTAAGTTAAGTGCGCTACATTAGACCACATAATTTTGTGTCTAGAGACACTAGTGGGGGAGAGTCGCTTTGTTATTTTTCATTGAAAAAGGAAGGTTACGTTGTAAAAAATGGGGTTTATAGCGGTGATTCATTCATCGAATCATCTACTTGAAACCTAATTGGGTTCTTAGACTCTTTGAACTACTTTATCCCCTACAACCATCAATTCAAATTATCTTGTAGTTGAGTTACAAAAGTGGTTGTCCCATTCTCTGTAATTCACGTCCCTAACTAACCCGTTACTTGTAATTGGTTAAATAGTGGTTTCTTATAGTGGATTTAATAGTGATAGAATTGTCCGCTCATTTCTTTGTATCATAAAGCATACTTAGATGTTCTTTTCTTTTCAATTCAATGATGTTTATTAGGATAAATCATATGAGACCATCAAAACAATAGTCATCCCTTGATTGAACTATGTAAGGAGGAGTAGCTTCGTCAAGCTCCACTCCTCATTTGATGAGTAAAACTTTAATCCATTTACATGTATAATCCATACTTTGCATTGAATCTCTTTATCTAAATCCTGCACTTTTACTACATGTTCCTTACATTGTTGTAATTATGTGATTACACTTATTTCGTGCTCTTAGATGAAGACCTATAGATTTTTTTTCACACACATAGTAAGATAACATGGACAACCAATCTAGGATCCATAAATCTTAAGGACTTTAAGAAGTAATCAACTTAAAATAGATTTATTGCATAAATCTTAAATTTCCAGCCAACTTAATATAGAGATATTCTCTTTTTTATTGTGCTTGAATACCTAGGAACTAACATAGCATTTTTGGATTGACATAGATTGCTAATTCCCAAAACCCCCCCTTTGGTTAGTAAACCACTTAGATGAGTCATTTTGGGATTTCAACCTTATTGGGTGTCTAAACCACCCTTATAGGTTTGATGGTGACTCCTCATGATCCTTCGAACCCAATTCATATGAAGATAGAAAAAGTCATGTAGCTAATCCTTGATGATGTGCACAATATGTAGGGAACTAGTGAGGGAGGGCCCTTTTCCCTTTATCTTTATTGAGAAGGAAAGTTTGGATTGTAAAAAATCGGCCCCTCTAGTGGTAGCTCACTCATCAAGTCGTCCAATCGAAATCTAGTTGGCTTCTCAAGCCTTTGCAAATGAAAGGTCCCCTACAAAATCGGCGACTCTACTAGGAAAAGCATGCCAAAACCTTGCTCAGCTACGTGTGGAGATGAACACTAGAGAAAATCTGATTTGCTAAGCTTCAATTTTCTTAAGATTTTCTTTAGGCATTTATTTCCTCATGCATGTGAATTTTTGCATGTGGAAAGTTTCACCCTAAGGCACCATCTCATACAAATGTATTCTATATTCAAGACAAATTGGGAGTAAAGGTATAGCCAAAAATTAATTAAGGCTAATGGTATGACCTTTAGCTTTACTAAAGCTTTTCAAAACTTAGCCCATGTCACACACTCCAGATTTTGTATGGTGGGGTTGTCCTCTTATTTTGGCCTCTTTAAGTGTGGATGGATCTTCCCCTTAGCCATGGACCCTTTGACAATGTTAAGCCAACCTTAGATCATCTATAAACATAGAACCTTACCTAGGTGGAGACTTTTGCATCTTGTGTTCATACCATCATGTAAAAGTGACTACTTAAATTAATATGCATTTCCATGTTATTTGCACTAACGTTGGTATTCTAGCTTTGTAACACCCTAGGGAAAATTTTAAACCCTCTAAAAGTGTCTCATGCATCCATAATCCATGATCAACAAATATAATCATCCTCATTTGCAAGTTAAAACAACATATAAACCGTGTCATGCTCTTTTCATGTCATCATAATACCCACATCATGCCTCACCATGTTGCCCAAACACCTTATCTCTCAAATAGCCTAAACACGGTGAAGTCTAAACCTTAGTTTTTCAGTAGCCTAAACACAATAAAATCCAAATCTTAAATGTAAATAGCCTAAATACGGTAAAATTTTAAATTTTACCTCTCAAATTTCCCAAACATGGAGAACACCTCTCCTTATCTCTCAAATCACCCAATTCGGCAAACACTAACTCCGCCTCCATAAAAATCTCGAAAAACCATACCTCGGCTAAAACTTCCAAAGAAATTAGTGAGAACCTTACCTGTCCTCTCAAAAACCAAACCCTTACTCAATACTGGTAAATCCCAAATTTACCCTTGAAATCTAAACTAGTAAAATAACGAATTTACCTTCAAAATCCAAATTGGTAAAATCCTGAGTTTACCTTCAAAATCTAAATCGGTAAAATCTCAAATTCACCCGTGAAATTTAAGCCTATAAAACCCAAGTTTACCTCCAAAATCTAAACCACTAAAATCCTGAGTTTACCTCCAAAATCTAAATTGGTAAAATCTTGAGTCTACCCTAGAAATTCAAATAAGTGAAATCTCGAGTTACTCCTAAAATCCAACCCTGGTAAAATCCCAAATTAATATCTCTAAACCTTATATGGTGTAAAACTCTGAAATAACCCCTTTCACTGGTAAACATCCCAAAAATGTCCTTGAAATCCATATGTGGAAAACTCTAAAGTTACCCTACCCATAAAAAAAAATCCTAAATTTTCCCTTAAACCCCATTAAGGTAAAACTCCAAAATTACCCCTTCCATTGATCAAAAATCCAAAATTGCCTTGAACTCCTCCTGGGGTGAAGTTCAGAAATTACCCTGAAACACCATAAAGGCTATAAAATCCTGAACCTACCTTAAGGCGGTATATTTAACATAAGTCCATGCATATCAAGTCCATCTTATACTTAATATTCATTATTATAAAAGAGATCAACTGCCTAAATTGGGCTATGCATCAATGCATTAAAGGTGATTATTAAGTTACATAACGTTGTAATTTCATCATGCATAAGTATCATTACTCCCACAAAGACATCAACACAAAAACCTGAACCACGTAGGAATTGAGTCTGAATGTTCTGAGTGCAGAGTTTTGAAGATTCCACTTTTCTTCAAGGGTTTGTCAACTTAGGTTTGTAGTGTGGGTAAGAGGCTAAGAAGGCTATATTTTCTAGAGTTTTTTCCCGTGTTAAAGCTAGCATTTCTCTAGAGATCCACTCCTCGCTACCGATGGTCAACTCGCCTAGCTCTTGGCTGCTGTAAACGAACTAACTTAGTCTTTATAAGGGATGAACCCTCATCCAGAGTAGGTAAAATATACCAATACCCCGGTGAATATGGCAAAGAAAATTGAAGGAATGGTCCACCAATTGACCAAGAGTGGAAAATACTTTGATATGATCTTTAATGACAAATTAAAAGGGAAGGTTAACTTATCTAAGAAGTTTTTTGTCAATGATAACCCCAAATTCAAGTCAAATGATGATTCTCGATACCACTCGAGGAACTTTAAGTCCACCATGGCCATAAAGGGAGTAGATCCTAAGTTATTCCCAATAATCTTCCCTATGTCTATAGAGTCAATCTATCAGAAATGGTACCTATAACATCAACATAGACATCAAGGATAATTCAATGAATAACCTACCTACTTAAGGAAATAAGTGTTAGAAGGAGAGAGACCTAAATTGAGTACCAAAGGAATTAGTGAAATTAATGTTCTCATGGCGCTACGATCACATACGAAATTTTAAAGCAATAACAATAACAACAAAAAGGGTGGTTTCTAGAACCATGTCTGATGAGTCTTCTCTAACTTAGGGATGACTTATTTTGAGGAAATTGATCGATTCCCATAAAGGTCATGTGACTCTTATTGGCGCTACTAGGGATCCCCCAACTAACAAGAAAGAATTTATGTGGGATCAAAATGAATTTTGTAATTTTCATCAAAGAAACTGTCATGATATGGAGAAGTGCATCTATTTCAAGCACCTATTGTAAGACATGGTCAAAGATAGAAGGTTTGCGATTCCTCCTGAGGTAAATCCCAGCTACAAAACCTATCCTTTAGCAATATTATCCATCGATGAGAATGCTCTCACATTCGATCCCATCCTCCTTGATCACACCAATGGACTGCCTATCACCAAATGTAATAATCCTATTGTCACAAGACTCTACTAATAGTGTATGGGGAAGCAATGATGATGATGTCTATATAGACAAGATTAAGAAAGTTATGCCCTTATCCAAAAGTATCAACCATAATTGGTACTTGAAAGTGTTGCTTGTGGTAATGCTATGACAAGATCTGGTCGGACTCGGAATCCCTTTTCAGATTATATCCCAAACAAGGCACCCTTAGTGATATAGCCCGTTCAAGGCTCTCCTTGACCATTGTAGCATGTAGTAAGAACATCCCGATGACTCTAATTGAGAAAAACTATGCTTTATTTAGAAAAACTTCTTTCCTTCCATACAAGGGTACAATTGTATGACAATCCTCACCACCAATCACTCGAGGTAATTTTCCTATCCTTAATTTTTGGTCTAACCGAGAAGAAGGCAACATTTTAAGTTTTCACCATTAAACCTAGCTTCAACCTTCTATTAGGACACCCATAGTTTATGATCTAAGAGTTATTCTATCCTTGCTACATCAAAAGGTAAAGCTACCTTTTTAAGGCGCGATGATTTCCATTGATGCTTTGATCATTAAAGTCCAAGTTGTTGATAAACCTCTTATCCATATTAACCATGATGACAATGATGAAGAGGTGTGGGGTTTCAACACCGAAGTAGCCATGATAGAATTTGATATGCCACCTTTTTCTCTTTGCCCCACTGTTCATCAAATAATTAAGAGGCAAGGCTATTTTCCTAGTTTTACTCTTAGTTAAAAGACAAAGTTAGTCACTCTTCAAGGACCCCAAGGAGAAATTAAACCTCTTTGGCTTGGGATTTGAGCCAACAATCTCAAAGCTTCGTGACTACATTATCAAAGAAATGGCTTGTAAAGCCACCAAGGCTTAAGGCCAAATGAAGTATGAAATGAAATTTCACCCTCAAACCTTGAATGAGCAGTACATTAAGGAGGGTGATGAAGAAATCTATAATGATTTACCCAAACCATTTGTTAAACAAGGCCAAGGAAGGTTATACCCTAGTATTAAAACCTTCCATGATCACTATTTCATTAGCAATGACAAGGCTGAAAATTCATCTAAGCCATTTGAATGCGTAGATCGTAATGCTTTATTATTTCTCTTTAATCTTAAAAAATTTGATAAGGAGATCCAAATGACTCTTAAAGGGTGTGATCTTGATTCGTCCAAGCTAATTATGCCCCGTTCCTAATTTGGTGCATGGATGGAGGAAGACCTTAATGAAGATCACAAATCCTAGTAGAAAGAAGTTGAAGATTATCACCGAAGAAAGCCTAATGATGGATGAATCTACATCTTTATCTGAATATGAGTAATATAGGTCGTCCAAGTTGTATGAGCCAGAGTTAGAGTCTAACTCTTAGTCAGTCGGGTCTGAGTGCATTGAGTTTAGGGTAGTGTCGATTGTCCCACCAAGATAAACATAAAATAATTCCTCTTAAAGAGATATGCTAGGGAAAGACCAAGATATTGCACATCATACCATTTTGATCTTCCTTAGTCTAAACTGGTAAATTAAAAGTTGTAAAGAATGAAACCACAAGTAACTCTTAAAATAAAAGAGGAGATTAAGAAATAATTGGAAGCATGACTACCTCAATTGGATTACAAACATAGTTTGTGTTCCAAAGAAGGACAATAGGGTCCAAATACGTGTAGACTACTAAGATCTAAACCAACCTAGTTCTAAATGTGGGTTTTTGTTACCACACATTAACGTTCTTGTTGATAACACAATAAATCATATCTTGCCCTTGTTCATAGATGGGTATGTAGGGTATAGCCAAACTTGAATGGCCGAGGAGGAAATGTAAAAAACCACCTTTAAAACTCAATAGGACACCTATTATTATACGATCATGTCATTTGGCCTTTAGATCGCAGGTGCCCTATACCAAGGAACCACCAACGACACTCCTCCATAACATGATAATTAAAGAGGTGGAGGTATTTGTCGATGCCATGATCATAAATTCTAGAGATCATCAAGCTAGTGCACTCTATACCATTAAAAAAAATATTTCAACAACTCATATGGTTCAACATGAGACTAAAGCCTCATAAATGTGGCTTCGGTTAATGTAATATTAGGGAAGTTGTTAAGGTATGTCATTAGCTCTCAAGGCATTGATCTTGACCATAAAAAAAATCAAGGTTATCTTAGCTTTGATACCCCTTAGGAACAAGAAAAAAATTAGAGGCTTCTTAGGTAGTTTACAATCACATAAGCCACTTAATTTCAAAGCACACTATAATATGTGAGCTGGTATTCTGCAAGCCGAAAAAGAATATTCTTATAGAATAGAAAAAATACGACCAAAAAGATTTTAACTAGATGAAATTCTATATTCCCTATATGCTTTCTCATGTATTATAAAAAATTCCTCTTTGCCTATACCCCTCATAGTCACTGACTCAACAGTGAGAGCTATGTTAACTTAAGAGATAAAGGAAAAGGAAAAGGAAAATACAATATATTATCTAAGCAAACAGCTCCTTGAGTATTAAACTAGATATATATACAATTAGAAAGGCTTATATATTGCTTTATTTTGGGCCCTTGCTAATGGGATCAAACACTATATGTTATCCCATAAGGTACACATTGTATCTAAAATGAATCTTTAAAAATTCCTATATTGGAAACCCCCTCTTAATGGACATCTATCAAGATGACTAGTCCTACTTGTCGAATTTGACTTAATCAAGGGTTTCATAGTCATAAAGGACATCTATCATGAAAGAAAGTGACAGTTAAGCTCAGACACTATATGTTGTCCCATAAGGTACATATTGTGTCTAAAACGAATCTTCAAATATTCCTATTTCAGAAACCTGCTCTTAATGGAAATCTATGAAGTATCCTACGGACTCAGCGTCGTTGGCCTAGTTCAAGACCTAAGGAACATAGCTCTAACTAAGTGAAGAACTCAACCCTAGAAGAGCCTAAGCAAAGGATGAAGAAATGGAGCATAATTAGAGTAAAAAACAAGAAGACTTGATCGAGTATGGTAGAGGACTCAATCTTGTAGAAGTGTGAAATCTAGCAGAAAGTGGCTTTTAGTTGAAAAAGTGAAGAAATCTAAGACACTCGATCAAGTGTGCAGAGCACTTAATCGAGTCTCTTCTCAAACAGCCAAATTTTCCCTAAATCAAAATATGCCAAAATAAGAAGGGCTTGATTCAGGATCATTTGAACTTGATCAAGTGTCTTACCATTGGGCTATTTTTCACCGAGTGATTTAATGAAGCCCAAACTCTATATGTATATATTTAGGTTTATTTCCATAGTTTTTATAAGAAATCTAGGTTATATTAAGCTTTTCTTTAGAAATTTTATTAGGTTTCACGACATCACTCATTAGTTTAGATTAAATATCTTGAAATCTCTCTTAAATTCTCTTAGTTTTGCTACTTGTTATTTGGTTTTTGCATTGAAGTTTCTAGATTTCTCCTCTAGAAATGTGGACACAATGTGGTTTGTTTAATTTATTATGTTTGCACTTTATATTATTTTCTTATTTAAATATTGCTTTCTATTATTGCTTTCTAATTATTCTAGCATAAATTACGTCTTTTATCATTGATTATGTTGATTTTACATTTAATATGCATGAGTAGTTTATTAATCGAGGATCCCAATGAACCCTATTTTAATAAGCGTTGATGAATTTTGAAACCCAAATATAAATGCATGAAGATACTTTTTTTAATCTTTGATTAGCTTAATTCCATTAAAAGGCTAGATGTAATTGATTAATGTCATAGATTAGGTACTTAAAAAAAGATACTTCATATTCTACATTAGAATCACTAATTAATGTGTGAATAATGATCAAGAAAGTAGACATCATCACCATTAGGAATATAGAATGTTATGCTTAATGTCTTGCTATTGCATGAATCCACGAAAGTAGGTAAGATTGCTTGAGGAGGAAGCTATTAATACTCGAGAGAGATCCTTAGTATTATGTAAGGTTGCATTCGTCCTAGGAATTACTTTATGTGTTGAATTCGCGAGATTGGTATCAGAATCTATATTTAAGTTGTACTAGTGGGGATTTGTTAGATTAGGGAGTAGTTAGATTAGACTCTTTTAGTTCATAACATTCCTAGTAGATGTTAAAACTTGCATAGACAACATTAGAATACAATAGTCTGTTGGATTTCGATCCTACTTACTCGAGATATATTAGTTTAGGTAAATAAGTTACTTTTGATAGGGTAGCAATAATTCGGTCAAAATTTAGCACCGTTGTAAGGGGACTCACATTAATTTCCTTTGTTGTATTTAGTTTAGATTTCTATTAGGACTTTTTTCTTGGTAGTTGCTTTCGCTATTGTGTTTGTCGATTTGTTTTTTTCCCTTCTACTGTTTTCTTTGCATGAACACTCAAAGTATAAGTTTTGAAGAGCTTATTTCTTTAGATCCCGAGATTAAGAACTCAATAATTAAGTAAAAAAATAGAAAAAGAAAATAAGGAAACCAAATAATATGGCTAAAACCCTGCATTAGAAAACGCAGTTTGAGTGTTGCATCCTTAATTCTAAGACAATGTTAAGCATTTCTCGGCCACAGGTTGAAGCTGCGTACTTTGAGTTGAAGCCAGCATTTATTCAGTTCATCTCTAGTGATGCATTTGTAGGATACCCTACAGAGTGCCCCATTTAACAAATTAAGAACTTCCTAGAGAAGTGTGACATAATAAAGATGAAGGATTATTCTGAAGATGTTGTGAAGCTGAGGTTGTTTTCGTTCTCTTTGAGGGATAAAGTATGTGAATGGCTTAGAGATGAAGGTCAGAGTACTTTCAACACATGGGACAAGCTTGCAAAAGTTTTTCTCATGTAGTTCTTATATCAAGATAATATGACTAAATTGAGAGCCAAGATCAATAATTTTCAGTAGTTGTGTGATGAGTCACTCTATGAGACATGGAGACGATTTAAGAGGATGTTTAACTTAAATGTTTTCCTCATCATGGATTACCAGATTAGCTATTGCTTTAGACATTCTATAATGGTCTAAACCATGATATCAAGATATATATTAATGCAACTTCAGGAGGTAACATCTAGATGAATGATGCACAGGGCACTCTACCATTGATTGAAAAGATGATTGCTATTTATACTTCACATTCTTTAAGGGAAAATTATACAAAGGAGTCATCTTATTCATTAGAAAATTCAAATCTCAAAGCTGGTATAGTTTTCATGCAAACTCTTATGGAAAGTATGGGAAAGATACATGGAAAACCTACTTTAATTGCATCTTGCAAGATTTGTGGTATTATAAGGCATGATGTAAGGTAGTTTTAATACAATATAGGGGATATAGGTAGTGAGCAAGTCAATGCTATCTATAATAACCCGAAGAGGTTATTCGACCACATTTTAATAACTTCAACCATCCACAAGGTCCTTCAGATTTTAATACCGAGAAAGTCCTTAATCCACCTCCCTTTCAGCAACCACTAGTTCCACCAAAGTCTAATATGGAGATCATCCTAAAATTTATAGCTTAGTAGATTAGATGTAATGAGAACAATGAGAAGAAGTTGCCAAAATATAGAGCTGATACAAAACAAATAGACACCCGATTACACTTATTAACTAAGTTGTTGAATCAACCCTCAAGGAATACAGGACATGTCTTGAGGGATGTCAAAACTCCTCCTTAAGAGAAATTAAGCGCTATAACGCTGAGTAGTAGAAAGGAGCTAGAAGGACCATCAATGAAGGCCTCTACTCCTCCAACTAAGTCACAGAATAAGGAGCCGAGTGAGAAGGTAAAGGAGGAAAAGAAGGAGTATGAGAGTCCACCAGTAGAACCATATGTACCACCTCTCCCCATTTCCATAGAGATTAGCTAAAGTAAAGTTAGAGAAGAAATATGGAAGGAATGTCCTTCCCAAGAAGCTAAGCTATCTTGGAAGTTACTCTATCCCAATGAAGTTAGGGGATTTGGAGATTAAGAAATCCTTATGTGATCTGGGAGCAAGTTTGATTCTTATGCCATTTTCAATATATGAGAAGCACTGAGTTGGTGAATTTAAGCCTACCCAAATCTCCCTTCAACTAGCAAATAATACTGTGAATTTCCCTCTAGGCATTATAAGGGATGATCCTCTTCAAGTGGAAAAATTTTATATACCATGTTACTTCGTAGTCATTGAAATGGAAGAGTATACTCTAATTTCGATCATTTGAAGTTTAGCCAAAAGGGGAACTAACTTCATAGTCATGGAAAAAATTTTATATACCATGTGACTTCGTAGTCATGATCCTCTAGAAATTTGAAGTTCTGAAAACTGACTTAAATATTACCAATAAGTCAAATGAAATGCTAAAAGGGGAACTTGAGATGTATAAAAAAGGTAAAAGTTAAAAGTTTTTACAAGTTCCTAAATGGAAAGATAATGCCCAAGTAAAAAGAATAGAAGGATTAGGATTTTCATATAATATAAAGAAGATAAAAAGAACAAATACGCGAATCTACCTAGTAGTTAAGAGTATACCTTTTATGGTCATACTAGGAATATGTTTAGAACTTGTGTCAAGAAGGAACACTGGGTTAACATAAACATTGAATAAGTTTCATCAAAAGAGTCTAGAGTATGTGAAAATTAAAAGGAACCCCAACCTGACTGGGTTCATGTCCTAACAAATGAATTTTGTGCAAAAACTAGTGATGGGGAACAACTCGTGGTATCTTGACAGCGGGTGTTCCAAACACATGACTTGAGATAAGTCAAGGATTCTCTCAATAGTAGCTTACAATGGAGGAATGGTGACCTTTGGAGATAACAAAAAGGGAGAGATTATTAATGTAGGAAAGGTTGGAAGGTCAAGTTCCCATTCCATTGACAATGTGTTTTTGTTCGAGGGTTAAATGCGTAATTTACTAAGTATATCTCAGTTTTGTGATAAAGGTAACTCTATAAACTTTACTTCTTAATGTTGTGAAGTCATCAAATTTGACAATGGAGAATTTATTATAGAAGGAATTCAAAAAGGGAACACTTATAGTGTAAACCTTGATGAAATTCTCAAGAATAACCTAGCTTGTCTAAGTTTCATAGAAGAAGATCCATTACTTTGGCACTGACGTTTTAGAGATGCTAGCTTTTCACTCATAAATAAACTCAAAACAAAGGAACTAGTTGTAGGATTGCCTATAATAAAGTTTTAGATGAACAAGGTATGTGAAGCATGTGTGAAAGGAAAGCATATCAGAAGTTCCTTTAAGGCCAAGACCAAGGTAAGAACTTTAACGCCTTTAGAACTCATTCATATGGACTTGTATGGTTCTATGCAAATTCAAAGTATAAATGGTAAATGTTATACTAGTTACTATCGATGATTTTTCACGTTTTACCTGGGTTATCTTTTTTAGCAGTAAGGAAAAAACATTTGATGAATTTATTACATGGGTTAACAAACTTCAAAAATCTATATGAACTCAGATTGTTAACATGAGAACTAACCATGGAACAAAGTTCCAAAATTTAAATTTGATGATTTTTGCAGGAAAAAAGGTATTAGTCATATCTTCTTATCTCCTTATACACCACAACAAAACGGTGTTGTTGAAAAGAAGAACAAAACACTTGAAGAAATGGCAAGAACGATGTTAATTGCTAGCAATTTACCTTGGAACTTCTGGGTAGAAGAAATAAACACAGCTTGTTATGTAATAAATAGAGTTATGATTAGACTTATTGTGAACAAAAGGAACTTAATATATAAGATATTGAAAGGCACATAATCTAATATATCCTATATTAGAGCATTTGGGTGTAAGTGCTTTGTTCATAACAATGATAAAAGGAACTTAGGGAAATTTGATGAAGGAGTGATGAAGCAATATTTGCAGGTAATGCCTAGGGTAGTAAAGCTTTTAGAGTATATAATAAGAGAACTATATGTGTCCATGAGTCTATACATATTATGTTTTATGTATCATAAAAAATAACCTCTGTACAAGAACAAGAGATTTATGAGATAGGGATGGTTCATTCCATAGATACAGACGAGGATGAGACATCTTGCAAGCAGAATCTAGCATACAATCATGATGAAGAAAGTTAAGAAAACCATAGAAATGATGAATTTCTAGTCAACCAAGATGGATTAGGAACTCCAGGTTCTAAAGTTCCTATCGATGAAGCTAGTTCGAGTCATGAAGATGCTCAACAAGTTCTAGTTGGAAACTTTCAGTCTAAGCCTTGGATACATCAGAGTTCATATCCTATAGAACTCATAATTAGTGACCTTGGTAAAGGAACATAGACAAGATCTCAGCTTAGGAACTTCTGTGCATATCATGCATTCCTATCCACTTTGGAACCACATAATCACCTTGAAGCATTACAAGATTCAAACTGGACAGTAGCTATGCAACAAGAACTAAATGAGTTTAAAATAAACAAGGTATATCATCTTCAACCTAAACCCTTACATCAAAAGGTGATTAGTCTTAAGTGGGTCTTTAGGAACAAGTTGGACTAGTTTAGAATAGTCATAAAAAATAAGGCATGATTGATTGTAAAGGGATACAACCAACAAGAAGTTATATATTTAAAAAAAACCTTTGCTCCTATTGCTAGATTAGAAGCTATTAGAATACTAATAGCTTTTGCTGGTTATATGAATTTTAAGTTATATCAGATGGATGTTAAGTGTGCTTTTCTAAATGGATTTCTAAATGAAGGTGTTTATATGGAAATGCCCTTGGGATTTGAAAATCATAAATTTCTAAACCATGTTTTTAATCTTAACAAAGCCCTTTATTGACTAAATCAAGTACAAATAACTTGGTTTGAAAGATTATAAAAATTCCTATTGCAAAATGACTTTAAACGAGGTAAAATGATTAATCCTTATTTTTGAAATCAAAAGGAACACATCTCCTAATTATACAATTTTATGTCGATGATATTATTTTTGGGGCTACTAATGATTCATTGTGCAAATACTTTGTGGAACTCATGGGGAGTGAATTTGAAATAAGCATGATGGGAGATCTTAACTTATTTCTTAGATTACAAATCAAGAAACTGAGAAAGGATTAATGATCCACCAACAAAAGTATGTAAAGGAACTTTTGAAGAAATATAAGCTAGAAACCATAAAGGTGAAATATACTTTAATGGGAATTGCTACTCAATTGGATGAAGATCCTATAGAGAAGAGTGTGCACCAAACTAAGTACAGAGGGATGATTAGCTCCTTGGTTTACTTAAATGCTAGTAGACCTAACATTTCTTTTATTGTCGATAGTTGTACCAGGTTCCAATCAAATCCCAAAGAATAACATCTGACTACTGTAAAAAGGATACTTAGATATCTCAAGGGAACAAATTATCTATGCTTATACTATCCCAAGAGTGAAACTTTTGAGCTGAAAGGATATGCTAATGCTGACTATGCAAGTGATTTGGTCTGTGTCTATTTCTTGGAGTTCCAAGAAGCAAAACAATATTGCCCTATCCACAGCCAAAGCAGAATATGTAGTAGCTATAGCTTGTTGCTCTCAAATGTTGTAGATAAAGCAATAGTTAAGGGACTTTGGTATTATTTATGAGTGTGTTCCTATATTTTGTGATAATACAATTGTAATATGTATCTCCAAATATCTTGTTCAACACTCAAGAGTTAAGCTTATTCAAATTAGGCATCATTTCTTAAAGGATTATGTTGAAAATGGTTTTGTTAAGTTAAATTTTTGTCAAATAGAAAATCAAATTTTTGACATTTGAGTAAAGCCTTTTAATAGGGAAAGGCATGAAAAATTGAGGATGGAACTTGCCATGATGCGAATCTAATGATTTCACTCAAAATTCCCCCAAGGTAACACGTGAGTGACAAGTGTGCAATAGACTATAGACAATTCTTGTGTGTAAGCATAATTTGGGTCCTACCTTGTAGATTATGTACATGCATTGTTTTTTTATTGGACCATATGCATGCATTACGTATATAATATAGACTATGCTTTTTTCCTTGCCAAATTCTTGAAAATTTAGTAACAGAATTTAATATAATTAATATCTTTAATATTCAAGTTGTACTTATAATATTCTATACATATCTTAATTTCTTATTAGAATTTTCCTTGTGTAAAGTTTATCCAGTGGATTATGTTTACAACTTTTCTATATACCAACTAAAGCAAATATGCTAGCAAAATTCACTATATATAAATCCTTCAATGTACTAAAAATCTCTCGTGGAGTGATAAGTATCAATTAAAGCAAGATTAGTTCATGAAAACCGTCACACACATAAGCCCAACCGCAACTTTCACTTATATTGCCATTAAAAATTGCTATAATCTTCCATATATCAAATCACACCTTTTCATTACTTCAATACACCTTACACTCAATCGTTTTTAAGACAATTTGGTACTCCCACTCTTCCAAATACATTTTAAACTTAATACTTCAAATTTCCTCTCAACTAAAAATTCTCCGAAAGCAAATTGGTGAAAACTAGTCTCAACACCACTTTTCCCCATCTCAGGTGTCAGTCATCAAAACCACTGTCTTAAACCCTCTTAAAATCACCCCTATTTAGATACTACCTCCTGTAGAACCTATCATCACCACAACCAATGAAACTATCAACCCTAAAACCAAATACATCACAACACAACCCACGAATCCTCCCAAATCACTGAAAGCCGAAATGAGGGCAAGACTTCATAGGGAAGGATCAACCACTACTCGTGAATGGGATAGCATGGTGAAGCGGTTAGTTCCAAGCTTTACAATCAATCTACAATGGTGAAAGAAATTAAGTACACTAAACTTCTTGATAATCTAAAATTTTAAGTTTAGGAAAAAGTTATGGAGTGTTGATGCGTGTGAACCCCTTTATGCTGAGGCTATGTATGAGTTCATTAAGAATTTTGAATGTGTTGGTGGTTTACATGCAAGTAATGTTAAGGGTTTTAAGTTTTCATTTAATGCAAACTATCTGGGAAAAATATTTGAGGTTTCGAACTAGGGTTATGATGTGTATTTAAAGCATAAATCTATAGTGAATGTGGGTGATGTGTTGATTAAAACAATTGTGAATTTTGTAAGAGGAAATGGTAAGGGTTTTACAGCAACAAAAATGGGTTTGTTATCTCCTTTAATAAAAGTCTTGTTTAACTTAGTGATGAGAGGAATTATGTTAAGACCTTAAAAGAGAACTGAGGCAAATTTGATGGATATTTTGTTAATCTAATGTTTAAAAAACAAAATATAGGTTAATTTCCCATCCCTAATAAGTCAACACTCGGACTAATGCATACCTAAGTTGATTGTTGGTTATGAGTCCTTTATGACTGCGGTATTCAAGAGTTTCAATGCTGATTTAAGCAATTATGATCCAATTCCCATAAAAATGGATCAAATGTTGCAAGAATCATCATTGGTGAGTTATAAACTAAAAGTAAAAAGAGGTGTCTAAGTCTGATAAAGAAGAGGATGTTAAGAGTAAAAATTAAGAAAAGTAAGAGGTTGAAAAGGATGATTAGAAGGAAGAAATAGAGGAAGATAGGGAGGAACAAGAAAAGAAAAAGGAAGAAATATTAGTTGAGTTGAAAAATAAGGGAAAAGGAAAAAGGAAGGTAGTGAAGGAAAACACCCTTCCTATGAAGAGAAGAAGCATGAGGGTTCCCTATAAGGAACTCTCTAAACCTTCTCAAGTAGTCTTTATTAATATGACTAATGAACAAGAAGAACTGGAACAAGTTGTGATGGAACCTCCACAGGTTGTGGAAAAGAAATAAAATGAAAAGGTAAAATAGTAAGAAGATGCTAAAAAATTGGTTGAGGAGGTGTTTATCTTGGATCAACCAGAAGGAGATGCTAGTGAGAAGAATCAGGAGGATATAAAAGTTGAGAGCCTAGAGGACATCGTTATTGAGATAGGAACTTAAGTTGAAAAAGAACGGGAATAAGATCTGGTAGTGGAACAGGAATGTGCATAGGAAAAGGAACAAGGTGCAGATGAGAGGATTTAAACAACTGAGCCTATATTCAATCCAACCAAGGTAAAACAAATTATCAGAAAATTCAGGGTCAAGAAGTTTTATACTACACATGATTAATTGCTACCCACTGACACTGAAATTCCTACCCACTTCATCACTCCATCTATAGAAGTTCCACCTAACTCTCAAACAGTTTCTATTGGCTTTATTCCCTTTAACACTATTGATATGAATGGCATGGATAGGAAATTAGATGACATGAATGAGACATTACAACATGTGTTGAGTGGCATGGAAAACATAAATGCACGCTTCAACAAAGTCCACAACACTATAGGAGCACTTTCAAATATAGTAGAGGAGATAAATATGCGAGTCAATCATATAGAGAATACTTCGCACAATCTCTCTTTTACCACTGCTTTAGACCATAAAGTGATGCTCAAGAAGCTTGAAGAAATAATGGTTGAAGTTGTTGATGTTGAACCCTAACATGACTCCACCCAAGCCTCACTTTTCATCCTATGACTAAATCTTATGACCTGATTGATGGTTGGAACTTTCATCTTGATTGTTGATGACTAAATATTATTCGTATCTTGATTATGTCTTGTGTGTGAACAATTTAAAATTGTTGTGTTATATTAACTCTTACTTATCTATGCATATTCTATGTTAGTACATTTATGTGTATATGTATGCATTTGTCCTGTTTGGAACTTTGCATGCTTGGAACTCTATTTGGTATTGTACCCTAATTGATCTCATTTCTTAATGAGATGTTTTCCATCTTATATTTCTCATGCACTTTTCTGCAGATGCCATGAGAAGGTCCACAATTGATTGTCCAATATGACTCGCGTTAGTGATCTTCAAACCATGAGAAGGTCCGAGAATGAGTAACTTATTTTAATCTGAGGGTGTGTGCAAATAAGTAGCACAAAGACATAGAACAAAGCACATTTAGTTTCTAGGAAAACAAGCACAAAAAAGAGATAATCACACTCTAATTTAGTTGGTTGAGTAAATTAAGCTTTGCACATAAATCTAAATTAGGTTATCACTTGTATTAGTTGTCCTTAATTTTAAGGGCCCCTATGGCCAGTTGTCCAAATTTATCTTATTAGGCATGGTGGTAATCAATAGGTCTTAATTAGTGCATAAGATAACAGTGGTCTTGCAAATTACAAGATAAGGATTATGTAAATAAAGGTGCATAATTAAAATGAAGCACTAAGACAAGAGTCAAGGGACAATAAAAATAGGGTAAGGGTTAGTAAAAATGTAAAATGAGTATGTTGCATGATTAGATGGAGATTTTTTCTTGATCAAATAAAGAAGTAAGACTAAAGAAACTTTTCCTCATGATATACTCCAACTTGAAAAGAGTATAGATCAAATGACAAGTAAGATTTAGTCATAGAACATCATTGACATTGAGACATGAATAAGATTAAAGTATGGATTATGATGCTTGAAAAATAAATGAGCTTTAAGGATAACTCCTAAATGAACATTTAAGTATGATGTACACCTAGGGTTTACTCTTGAAAATGGATCAAGTGTCAAGTTTAGTAAGATTAGAGATGTCTAAATCTTAGCATCATAGACAAAATACAAAAGAGGCAAAAGAGACATAATGTAGGTTATAATAAGTAAAATTGCAAAGAAGAGGTGTTTCTTGAATGATTAAGAGGAGACCAATATATGAAGATGGTTTGTTAAATGAGATGCTCAAAGTTAGGGTTTTGAGGCTTAACCTAGTGATGTAGAAGTTTCTCCTAGTTCTTTAGAGTATAGGCAAAGTGAGACATTGAAAATAAAGTTGTGTGAGTTGACCATAAGAGACCACTAAGAGTGATGTCACTTTGGTATATTAAGGCTCACCATAGGTTGTAAAAAGATTAATATAGGTGTTCATGTAAGAGGAGTTTTCACCTCACACAATTATCATAAAAGAGGTCTAATCTAAGGGCCTTGATTGGATAGGAACCACTTAATCTAAAGACTAGAAGGTGAATGGGTTAGAAGTAGAGAAAGCATTAATTATAATAAAAAGAGATTAGGGGTTCTTAGTGTTTATTATTAAGGATAGTTCCTTTGCTTAAGTTTTTGTTGAGTGGTTGAAGGAGTTATGGTTGCTTGTTGATTTGAGGATAGAGGACTGCCTTAAATGCTAGTAATTTTGTTTAACTTTGTGTTTAATAGTGCTCCAAAATCACTAAATTGTCGATCTTATGGCTACAAAAATAAAGGGGTATTTAAAGTCTAATAAAGTCGGTTACCAAGTGTTGAACGTAACGTTTGTGCATTATACGCTCAAGAAGGAATCTTTTTCTCGACTAAAAAGATGTCTAAAATGGGATAGGATCTCTTTTGGCTAATGTTTAGAGGTTGTACATTAAACACTGAGGTTGTCAAACGCTTTGTAGAGGATAAGCTAGAAAAGATCGGAGGCAAAGCTAAGCTAGAGTATTGAGGTGCTCGTTTTAGAGCACGTTTACTACCCTGTTGTAGTGTTAAGTCTCGCAGTTTTAGATTGATTTTATACACATTACACTTTATTTTACCTTGATCTTGTCTTCGAGTTGTTTTAAGGTCATTTCAGGTGTTTTCGATGATTTCAAGGTGAAATGCGACATATTCGAGGCTTAGACACTATAATTAAGAGGTTAAAAGCACGTATCGTAGCTTAGGCACACATTCCAAGTCATTCCTGAAGTTCCCACAAAGTTCGAAATCCATTAAACACTTTGAAGAAGTTGAAAAGCAAGAATCGGACTCAGATTCGACCGAATCTGACAACCATTCGGTCGAATGGTAGTCCAATTTAGAAGCCTACGCTTCATTCTCACTAGGAAGGCCGAATGGCATATATTTGGGCAAATGATCATCCATTCGGTAGAATGAATATCCCATTTGAGCGAATCGTGCACAGAGAAGAAATTAAAGATAATCACCAGAGCTGTTGGAATGGGAAAATGGGGAAAAGTTCGGGCAAACGGTGTTACATTCGGGTGAATGGTTCATCCATTCTGGCGAATTGACCTATTTTTCTCCGGAAATTTTACTTCTTCTCTAGGCCGGCCCAAAACATTTTAGGGCATTCGAACTTCTTTTTTTTCAAATTATAGATACCCCACTATCTGAAGAGAGGGGGAACCGTGATTTCATTAGTTTTAATTTGATTAGCCTCTAAGCCTCTCTTAGTTTATTAAGCCCTAGTTTTCCATTTTCTGTTTTCTCAACATATGTACTCTAAGATTTCGACTTTATTGTTTGGATTCTAATTGTGGATATTGCATTCATTCTTCTTGGGGTTGTAAGTATCAATTTCCTCTTTACTTTTGAGTTCATTTTATTGTAGTCAATGTTTAGCCTAATGTTTATCGCTTGTCTAGAATAGTTTCTGCTTTATTTTTATTCTCATTATTTTCTTTTGATAGTTATTTTCTATTGCATTTGTTCTATTGATTACCATCATGCTATACATCTTAAACATGTGTGAGTAGTTCTCTTTGGGGATTGATTAGTGAAACCCTAGGAAAGGCTATGTTTTTTATTGTCTAAGGTTACAAGAATGATGACAATAGGTAGCCCTCGAAACCCAATGTGAATCTTATCCTGCAACTCCTTTGGAGAGGTAAGGCGATTATAGGTCATTCGATGTGATTTGTGGAATCACCAACTTCCTCTCGCATACTTGGGTGTCTATGCTAGTTATTGTTTGATTTCCTCTAACCTATCATGTTCTCTTTTGAAATCACCTTCCTAAGGTGAATCTAATCCCTTTGATTTTCCTCTTCAGTTCATTGTGATTTATATTTTTGTCATTAGTTTTAGTTGCTTTTCAAATCAAAAAGTCCAGTTATGTTAAGAAGTGGAGTGTGTTGATATCCTTTGTCCTCATGGTTCGACCCCCTACCCCACCATACTTATGTGGTTTGAAGGTTATTATAAGTATTTTTGGTTCAAGGTTTAGCATTTATGACTATTAAAAACTTGTTATCAAAATGGCGTCGTTGCCGGGGATAAGGCGTTATATTTAGACTCTTGTTGTTCTTGATATAGCTTCATTTTATTTCGTTTTTGTTGCTGTTTATTTTTTTTATTTAGTTAGTAGTTACCCTTGAGTTTGCTGTTTGCATTCTCCATAGCATGCACAGGTCAAACCAACCGATAGTACCGTATAATCCTGAGGTCCAATGTTTAAGAAAACAACGTCCGACAAAACAAACCCCACATTCCTTTCAAAGTCCACCCACATCAACAATGGCCGACAAACATTAGTTGTTTGGTCAGTTTGGGACTCCTAGCTACCAAGAGTTCTAAGGAGGTGTAGTGCTTCGTTTTGCTACTACACCATACCAAATACACCCCCAGTTCACAAGGATGGTCAAGGAAACCCCTATTAGTGGATTAAGAAATGAATGTCCTCTTCAACATCTTGAGGCATTCTCTGATATTTGTGGACTTATCCCTCCTTGCCCCAACAACCCTGATTATGTTCGATTACACTTATTCCATCTAAGCTTAGCGGGGGATGCTAGAGACTAGAACAAATGCCTTGAGCCAAACTCTATCACCACTTGGGCCCAACTGAAAACTACATTCTTGGAAAGGTTTTATCCTACTGTGAGAACGCAGGATTGGTGTAAAAAGATTGCATCATTCACTCAAGAAGATGAAGAGAACTTAACTACAGCTTGGAGTAGGTTCAAGAGGATGATACGTGCATGCCCTCATCATGAATATGGGAACAACCAAATGAATACATTCTTTTATGATGGCCTTAATGATACTACCAAGGCTCCTCTAGACTCAGCAGTAGGTGGCCAACTCTCCAAGATTCCATGCAACCAGGTAAAAGCCAGAATTGAGGAAGTTTCTAAGAATAATGCCTGGGGAGGAGCAACGAGTACGGGTTTACCAAGAGGAATGATTGACACAACCAACCTAGACACCATCAGTGCTAAGATTGAAGTAGTTATTGACAAGAAGTTGTCCAAGTTAAGCCTAGTCGGTAGCTCGAACACCCCTCTGGTGCGTGAAAAGCACTTTTCATGTGCTATTTGTGGGGGTACCAACCATGATACTTCCTATTGTGGTGGTTCGCACTCTGAGCATGTTGCTATAGTTGATTTTGGTGGTTATAATCCAGAGACACATGTGATGAATTATGATGGTTATGGGTATAATCCTAATCATGTTGCAGCAGTTAACTATGGTGGACAAGGAGCAGGGTATAGGCAACAACCTTTCCCCAATCAACCATATAAACCTTCTTTCAATTCAAATCTAAACCAAGGAGACTTCCATCCGGGATATAATAGAAATGCTCAGAGTGGGTTCAACAATCAAGGTTTTTAAGGGAACCAAGCCAGCGGAAATGCACTAAGGCCAAGTTCATATAGACCACAAGGGTTTAATCAAGGGCCTAGAGGTGGTTCAAATCTGCCTTTCCCACCTATTCAATCTCATCATGGGGTTTTGCAACCATAATAAAATCACACCTCAAGCAATGAACATTTAGCCTCCCAAGTAACTTCTCCCATCTCACCCTCAACCTAACCCCTCCACACAACCTTCACCTCAACACCCAAGCCCAAACCAACACACTGCAAAAGCTATCCACTTGAGATCAGGGACTCAGTATGACGGTCCTTCATATCTAGTTGACGCACCTTTGGTAAGGGTTGGTGATGAGACAAGAGTGAATGTGAATGAAAAAGAAGAGAAATAAGGTGAAAGGTCGAGAGTTAACAGTGAAAGAGGCAAACCTAAAAAGATTGAAAATGAAGAAAAAAAGATAAGGAGTGGGAAATTGATAGAAAATGAAGAAGAGAGAAAGAAGAGGATTGAGGAGAGAAAGAGGCTAGATTGCTTGTATGCCCCTCTACTTCCTTTTCCTTATAGGAGAGTGGAGAAGAAACTTCAGGAGAAGTTTAAGAGATTTTTAGAACACTTGCAAAAGATGGAGATAAAGATTCTATTTTTAGATGCAATGGCACAGATGCCTAAGTATGCTAAGTTCTTGAAGGACTTACTATCCAATAAGAAAAAGCTTGAGGAAGAAGTAATCAATCTCCCCCATCAAGATAGTTCTATTTTATAAGGGAAAATTCCTATAAAGGAGAGAGATCCCGGTCCATACAACCTTCTAGTAAAGTTAGGGAATCTTGATCCCAAAGGGGCGCTCGTTGATTTAGGGGCTTCAATTAGCCTTATGCCTCTATCCATTGCCAAGAAGCTACCTATTAGCCTCAGACCTTCAAGAAAGATAATCCAATCGGCAGATAGGAGCATAAAAGTTCCATGTGGAGAGCTTGATGATATACCTTTCCAAGTGGGAGAACTAGTGGTTCCTTGCGACTTTGTAGCGATGGAAATGGAAGAGGACCCTTATACTCCACTCATTTTGGGAAGAGCCATTTTAAAAACACTCCAGGTGGTTATTAATTGCAATGATGACACCATAATGGTGGAAGTAGCCCAAGTGAAGGTAGTCTTCAAAATTTCCCCACTCTTGAAGAAACCTATGGTTGAATAAGTCTACCGCCTTGAAGTGGATGAGAGGGAAGTTGATAAAAATCAAAGGGAAATAGAAGTCAGGTATTCAATTAGTGATGAGGATACTTATGAAGAAGATGAGCAGTTGAAAAACAAAGTGACAGGGCCTAGGAATGTAAAAGCAAAGAAGCTGAATCTGAGCCACTGTGTGAGGTTAAGAAAGGTATTGTCTGTAAGGGGGGAAAGTTCCAAGCCTTCTTCCCAAGTAAGTTTGAAACCTCTACCTCCGAGCCTTAAATATGCTTATCTTGATGATGATGAGGGGAGTCTAGTCATAGTTTGTTTTGAGCTTGATGACACCTCGTTAGAAAACTTGCTTGTTTTACTAAGAAAATATCGAGGTGTCATTGGGTACTCACTTGGTGATATAAAAGGGATTAGTCTAACTCTAGTTATGCACAGGATTCATCTTGATGATGAGCATTTCACCTTAATTAAGCCACAAAGAAGGCTAAACCCTAACATGAAAGAGGTAGTTAAAGATGAAATCCTCAAACTCCTTAAGGCCGACATGTTGTCCCAAAAAAGGGAGGGATGACTATTATCGAGAATGACAAAGGTGAGATGATCCCAACTAGAGCCACCATAGGATGGCGAGTTTGTATTAACTATTGTAATCTCAAAAAGGCTACAAGGAAGGATCAATTCCCTTTGCCCTTCATCGACGAGATGCTTGAGAGATTGACAAGGCACAAGTACTATTGTTTTCTAGATGGCTGCTCGGGTTTCTTTCAAATACCTATCCACCCCGAGGATCAACAGAAAACAACTTTTACTTGTCCTATTAGGACTTTTTCTTATATAAGAATGCCCTTTAGATTATGCAATGCTCCATCCACTTTCTAGAGATGCATGTCTGCTATATTTGTTGATAAGCTGGAGGACTTCATGGAAGTGTTCCTGGATGATTTTTCTGTTATAGGTTCGTCTTTTGACACTTGCTTGAAACATCTTAAAAAGGTTTTGTTACAGTGTCAAGAGACAAATCTTGTGCTGAATTGGGAGAAGTGTCACTTTTTAGTATAGGAAGGTATTGTCCTAGGCCATAAAGTGTCCTTCAAAGGCATCGAGGTAGACCCTGCTAATATAGATGTGATAAGGAACCTTCCTGTACCTACCTCGGTTATAAGAGTACGGTCCTTTCTTGGACATGCAGGGTTCTATAGGTGCCACATCTTAGGATTTTCGACCTTAGCTAAACCCTTAAATGAATTCCTTCAGAAAGATGTCAAATTTAACTTTGATGAAAGATGCCTTAATGCCTTTAATTGTTTAAAGCAAGCTCTGATCTTTGTGCCCATTGTACAAGCGCCTGATTGGAGTTTGTTCTTTAAATTAATGTGCGATGCTAGTGATATCTCTGTAGGTGCAGTTCTTGGACAGAAAAAGGAAGAAAAGCACCATTTTTCTAGGTTACCTGAGCTTAATAATGACTCCTTCCCTATCTAAGATAAAATGGTTGAAGAAACCTTGATGATAGCATTAGTCATTAGGAAAGCCCCTTGGTTCGCATATATTGCAAATTATTTAGCTTGTGGGGAGCTACAAGAGTTTGAATCAAGAGAAATGAAAAAGGCTTTCTTTGGGAAAGTCAAAAATTTCTTTTAGGACAACCCCTATTTGTTTCATGCTTGCGCCGACAGCATAATCCGTTGTTGTATCACTGAAGAGGAGGTCCCCAATGTTTTAACTCAATGTCACTCATACGCGTGTGGCGACCACCATGGGATAATGAACACTACTGCTAAGGTCGCCACCATGGGTTTCTATTGGCCCACCTTGCATAAAGATGTTGAAACATTCATGAAGAGTTGTGAGAGATGCCAAAAAGTTGGTAATATCTCAATAAGGAATGAGATGTCTCAAAATTACATCCTTGAGTGTGAAGTCATTAATTGTTGGGGCATTGATTTCATGGACCCCTTTATGTCATCTCATGGAAACCAATACATTTTGGTAAAGATAGATTATGTGTCTAAATTGGTGGAGGTCATTGCCTCGCCTACAAATGATCACAAAGTAGTCATGAAGCTTTTTGAGAGCATAATCTTCCCTCGATTTGGTATTCCTAAGATAGTCATAAGTGATTGGGGTTCCCACTTTGGGAAAAATGAGCTGAACAAATTATTGAAGAAGTATGGAGTCATGCATAAAGTCGGTTCACCCTACCATCCCTAAACTCAAGGACAGGTGGAAGTTGCTAGCAGGGAGATTAAGTGAATACTAGAGAAGTTGGTTAACCCAAACAGGAAAGATTAGTCTCTCAAGTTAGACGATGCTCTTTGCGCACACCGTACATGCTACAAAACCCCAATTGGTACAACCCCGTTCCGGCTGTTGTATGGGAAGTCTTATCATTTACCGGTGGAATTGGAATGTAGATCTTGGTTGGCGATCCAAACCCTTAATTTGGACCCTACCTTATTCTACGATAAGTGAGCCGAACAATTAAAGGAATTAGAAGAGTTGATGCTAGACGCATTCCATAACATGCACATCTATAAGGAACAAACTAAGCATTGGCACGACCAACAGATCCTTCAATGAGAATTCCTTGTAGGAGATAAAGTACTACTCTTCAATTCCAGAGCAAAGTTATTCCCCGAGAAACTGAAATTGAGGTGGTCTAGGCCATTTGAGATCCTACAAGTATTTCCTTATGGAATGGTAGAGTTGAAAGATCATCATGGAGGTAGTTTCATTGTGAATGGACAAAGGCTAAAAATCTTCCATGAAAGTAGCCTTCACGAAATCAACACTATCAAGTGCATAAGGTTAGTTGATGTTGAAGTTGAATGATTTATGTAATGATTGGTATATGTATCTGAACTTTGGATCATCATTCTTTTAAGTTTTGTTGGGTTTGAAGCAGTTAGTTCCACTTTGGCATTTATTTCGTGTTGTTTTTAGTTTATGGCCCTGGCTACGTCGAGCTAAACAAAGTTAAACAAAGCACTTACAGGAGGTAACCCGGTCTTCTTTGAATTTTCTTGCTAAGTAAACTTTGTAACATTTTTGGTTTGGGAGAGGACATATCCTGTGATTATTCGTGGCCTAAAAATATCGAAAAAGCATTCCATTCGGCCGAATTAAAGTTCTATTCTGGCGAAAGGACTTGGATTACAGACTCAAACTAGAGATTTGTGGAGTTTCTAAGAACGTCAAAAGGGTAATCAATTCTGGCGAAGGAAATCCATTGGCCCGAATGGAAGTCCCATTCGGGCGAATGGAGGTCCAGACAAAGTTAGGCAAGAGTTTATGATAACGGCAAATGGATACTCCATTCGGGCCAATGGAAGTCCATTCGGTCGAATATCTAGGTAATTCGGGCGAATGGTAGCAAAGATAGCTGAGAAATCCTTTGAAATTCGACCGAACAGGGCCCTCTATTCGGGCGAGCTATCTTTCAAAATTCGGCCGAATGGAACACCAGTTCTATAAATACCCCTTCATTTTCCATGGTTTACTCACAAATCACTTAAAACTCTCAAAAACGCTCAAGCAAGGTTTACTCTCACTCACTCATTCTCACTACGATTCCTCCCTTTCCTTCATAAACATCAATCCACCACCATGGGACCTCGTAGAATCCTAAGAAATCCTTTCAAAAGATCAAAGAAATAAGGAGAAGGATCCTCTTCTGGTGCTGCATGAGACGAGCAACTAACCGGTTCTCAACCACAACCGGAGCATCAACAACGTCTCCCAGGTCAAGAACTCTGGTTTGACGAAGAGTTTAGGATGGTGGTCATTTTATTATTGGAGCAATTTGAATGTTTTCAACGGCTAAAGGTAAGCAAAATCAATTCTACCCGATACTTAGATCTTTCAATTCTACAACGTATGGGTATATATGAAAACTTTGCTGAACTGTTGACTGCATGTGGCCTTTAAAATTGGATAACCATATGGCACCCAACTCACAAGCTTTTAGCTTATGAGTTTCTCAGTTCTGTTAGCCCATGTCAGCGTGAGAATAGGTTGCATTTGTCTTTCCAGTTAAGAAATGTAACCTATTTCCTTGACTATGCTGCCTTTTGTATTGTTTTTGGTTTTACCCATGAACCTATTTCAGATAAACAATCTAATAATGCTCATGTTTCTGAATTATGGCCTAAGATTATCGACCGGCTTGATTATCCGAATATAAATATTTATGCTTCTGATGTGTAACACCCTGTTCTTAGAATATTTTTCAAATTTTCTAGGAAGACATTGTTCCCTTCCCCTAGCCTTCACCTAGTTAGAACCCAAGAAGTGCACATATTGCACCGATACCTTGCACCGCACAACGAAACAATAATTAGTATTCCAATGACACTATGGAAGTTTCTGAACACCGCAACCACCCTTAATGTTAAAAATGACTTATGTGTTGGGGGGCATGTATATCGCATCGCTGAATTCCATAATGTGATTAATCCAATAGAATTTATTGATAGATTTACCAGTACCACCACCCTCCACGAGCAGTGTCTCGTAAGGGTAGGCTTTATCTTCATTGACCCTTTGCGATGGTCGTACCTTAAAGATTGAGCCATTCCCCTCCCCTCTCAAAACTTACCTCCCCTCATACAGTTTGCCAACTCATACCTTCTAGACGGTGATGTGCTGAGGTACACAGTTGAGCCCCCTCTTAAACCCCCTCCTCGCCTTCATACCCTATCAATGCATGATCGTCCTAGGGCCTCCACTTCAATTTTATTGGACCATGACGATTCCGAGGATGAATCTGATATTATGACCTCCCTAGGTCGCATACAGGCCAGACTTGACCAGGTCCTCACCACCTAGGCCTATCACACCGCTCGGCTCGATCACCTTGAGCAAAACTTTGAGCGGGCCAATTACCCGTGGTATGACCTAGCCTACCACTCCCATATGGTCGGCGAAAGCATGGCCACTCCCTCCTGGTATTCCCGTCATGACAACTATAAATATATCCTTAAGTCATGGGTTTGACCGGTTGCGTGTGGGTAGGCATAGGTTCAACAACTCAACCCCCCTAGCTCCTAGAAGAGCTTTTGATGACTACGGGATGGACTAAACGGGTGGGGAGGAAGAGGAAGATGAGGGTGACGACTAGGGTTATGAGGGTTTCATTGGAGATGAGTAGTTTTAGACCTCCAGGCCTCCCTTATGGCTTCAGCCTGGCTTGGGGGGGGGGGGGGGGGGGGGGGATATCCATTGTCTATAACTCATCATTTTGTTGCGTGTCTTTTGGTCTTTTGCCCTGTCTGGCTGCTGGTTTTATTGTTGTGTGGTTTTGTATTACTTTGTTGTTTGGTTTTGTTTCTTGGTGTTGTTTTCGGGTTCTTCTACTCTTATCCTCGTAATGAGTTCCATGTGCTGCTTTATTTTACTTACTTCTTGGTAAGATCTTTTCTCCCACTCGAAAATCCAAAGTTGCTTATTTATATTATATATATTTTTTTTGTTTTTCTTTTTCTTTTATACGCTCTAAAAAAAGAGACGAGAGAAAATTTTTGGAAACAACCATGCAAGCTTCAGTCGTGCGCTTTACAATGAATATGCAAACTCGTGTTTCCCTAACCTTGTGCCTATTATGGGTCTGAGTTTATCGACTGTTTTCCACTTAACTTGGTGGATCTGAGCTTGCTTGGTTTGTGGTTTGGATGACTGCCTATTGAGGCATTTCGATTAGCCTAGTTAGGATTGAACCTTGTAGGACTCCATCATGAGCCCTATATTATTGAGTGTTAGTTAGGGAATCTTAAGAATTGTGTATGTTTTCCTCCAGCATAGTCTGCTTTTCTAAAGGTTATGGATGATAACACGTTTGTAGTTATAGCTACATGGCTAAATTGCCTACCATGAATATTAATTGACTTTAGGTTAAGCCAAGTTTGTGCCTTTACCTTTTTCTTTGTAGCCACACTATTTAACTCCACATGAGTCAAATGTCCCCTCTCTTTACCTAGAGGATAGTCAAATGATCATAGTGAAGTTGGTCTCCGTTGCATTGTGGTGTAGGATTTCAGTTTGAAAAGTGGTTGTTGGATGATATGACTCTTAGTATATTTTAAAAATATTAGCATGAAAAACACAAAAAGAAAAAAAAAGAAAATAAAAAAAAAGAGGAAAAGAAAAATATGAAGACTAAGGTTGGTGTAATGTGTTAGAGTTCACTTATGCATATTTTGACGATTTTGGGAGTGGCGTTGTTATCAAAAGTCATAGTTTTTCTTGGTTTTATTAACTTGAATCACTTACTATCCTTTATTTTAAATCCACATCCCCAAATTTTACCCTACCTTGATCCTAGCCTATATTACAACCCTTTCCAAACCTGTTCGACTTGGCCTGATTAGTAAGATATGTGCTGGAGAGTAGATAAGACACAATCCCCAAGATTTCTCCCTGTTTAGGTGTTTAATTCTCAACTCATCTTTAGTCGGATGATTCTGATCGAAACACATACCCTATCAATTACATGAGCGTATTAGAAGTTTCTCACATCTCTTGGGAAATAACCTCGGGAGCGTAGCCTTGCGACCTCATTAGGTAGTGGGCGGAATGGCCTATGTTGTAGCTCGCTTGGTGATCTTGAGTCCGTGGGAAACATTGTTCCTCTTGATATTATTCTCTTCTAATCCCATTGTACTTGCACACCCATGGCTAGGGAAGAGTTTTGCACATACACGGCCTGCATTATCTTGTTTTTCACTCTCCTTGTTTTTCATTTGCTTCAGTAACTGTTTTGCCATATGCTTTCACGTAACCTTCCTTGTTCATTTGCTAGGGACTAGCAAAGGTTTGGCTTGGGGGAAGTTGATGTGCTCGTTTTAGAGCATGTTCTCACATCTCGCAGTTTTAGATTGATTTTATACACATTACACTTGATTATACCTTGATCTTGTCTTCGAGTTGTTTTAAGGTTATTTCAGGTGTTTTCGATGATTTCATGGTGAAATGTGACGTATTCAAGGCTTAGACACTATTATCAAGAGGTTAGAAGCACGTATCGTAGCTTGGGCACGTATTCCAAGTCATTCCTGAAGATCCCACAAAGTTCAAAAGCCATTAGACACTTTGAAGAAGTTGAAAAGTAAGAATCAGACTCAGATTCAACCGAATCTGACAACCATTCGGTCGAATGGTAGTCCAATTTAGAAGAATGCACTTCATTCTCATTGGGAAGGCCGAATGGCATATATTCGGGCGAATGAGCATCCATTCGGCCAAATGAATGTCCTATTCGGGCGAATTACACACAGAGAAGAAATTGAAGATAATCACCAGAGCTGCTGAAATAGGCAAATGGGGAAAAGTTCAGGCGAACGGTGTTACATTCGGCCAAATGGGTCATCCATTCGGGTGAATTGACCTATTTTTCTCCAGAAATTTTACTTCTTGTCTAGGCCGGCCCAAAGGCATTTTAGGGCATTCGAACTTCTTTTATTTTAAGTTATAAATACCCCACTCTCTGATGAGAGGGGGAACCCTAATTTCATTAGTTTTAATTTGATTAACCTCTAAGCCTCTCTTAGTTCATTAAGCCCTAGTTTTCCATTTTCTGTTTTCTCAACATATGTACTCCAAGATTTCGACTTTATTGTTTGGATTCTAATCGTGGATATTGTATTCAATCTTCTTTGGGTTGTAAGTATCAATTTCCTCTTTACTTTTGAGTTCATTTTATTGCAGTTAATGTTTAGCCTAATGTTTATCGCTTATCTAGAATAATTTCTGCTTTATTTTTATTCTCGTTAATTTCTTTTGATAGTTATTATCTGTTGCATTTATTCTATTGATTATCATCATGTTATATATCTTAAACATGTGTGAGTAGTTCTCTTTGGGGATTAATTAGTGAAACCCTAGGAAAGGCTATGTTTTTCATTGTCTAAGGTTACAGGAATGATGGCAATAGGTAGCCCTCGAAACCCAATGTGAATCTTGTCCTGCAACTCCTTTGGAGACATAGGGCGATTATAGGTCGTTTAATGTGATTTGTGGAATCACCAACTTCCTCTCGCATACTTGGGTGTCTATGCTAGTTATTGTTTGATTTCCTCAAACCTATCATGTTCTCTTTTGAAATCACCTTCCTAGGGTGAATCTAATCTCGTCCCCGTTTTTCTCCCTTTGATTTTCCCCTTTAGTTCATCGTGATTTATTTGTCATTGGTTTTAGTTGCTTTTCAAATCGAAAGTCCAGTTATGTTAAGAAGCGGAGTGTATTTATATCCTTTAACCTTGTGGTTTCACCGCTACTCCTCTATACTTGTGTGGTTCGTAGGTTGTAATAAGTATTTTTGGTTCAAGGTTTAGCATAAACGACTATTAAAAACTTGTTATCAAGTAATCTTGGGCGTATGAAGCCTAGAGTTTAAGTGTTGGATGCCCATAGTGGGCGTTTGATGCCTTGTCTTGGCATTGGACGGCCACATGACTTCTTCAACTATGTTCTAGTGCTCGACGCTTGCTTTGTGCATTAGACGCTTAATATGCATTGGATGCTTGAATTATGCATTTAACGCTAGGACTTAGCGTTGAATGCTCGATTCTAATAGAGATTCATTATGCGTTTGATGTCTTGCTTTGAGCATTAAGCAAATATGCTCTA
The DNA here is from genome assembly GCA_026401315.1 of Dysphania ambrosioides. Classification (NCBI taxonomy): domain Eukaryota; kingdom Viridiplantae; phylum Streptophyta; class Magnoliopsida; order Caryophyllales; family Amaranthaceae; genus Dysphania; species Dysphania ambrosioides. The sequence continues at coordinate 12,636,261 of CM048670.1, read as the reverse complement.
AGATTTAGGATTTGCATGGGATTGTGGTTTGTTTATGGTGTTTAGATGAGGTGATTTTATGACTTGGGATTTGTGCTTGGGGTAAGATAAGGGTGTTGGGCTGGGGTTTGTGTTTGTGTTTTAACGCCGATACCTGCAATAAAATATGTCCGTTAAGAATGGGAAATTGTTTCACTTGGCTTGAATACCTGAGGTTAGAGTCTTGAGATGCTCCACTAGGGAGACTAGTGCTGACTAGGAGCCACTATCGTATTGGTGCGACATATAAATTGGTCTATTATGCTAATAGGGAGCCGTTATTGGAGTAATGCGGCTTATAAGTTACCTTGCTCTGCCAATGTGGAGCCACTATCAAGGTAACACGACTTGGAGACATGGCCTGCTCCGCCAGGGAGGCACTATCAGGATGGCGCGGCTTAGATACATGGTCTGCTATGCTAAAGACAAGGAGCTGCTACCAGGGTGGCGTGACTTTGAAACATGGCCTGTTGTGCCAAAGAGACATCGCCTATTGTGAAATGGGAGTCGTCGTAGCAACATAAAATTGAGGAGGGACTAAGTCTGTTGCAGTTTATGCCCATGCGGTTTACTAAGGAGGCTTTAGCGCTTTAAATGGGTGCTAGCCTGCTCCACTATGTAGTTTGTTTTATATTGGTCCCTAAACTCAGGCTGATTCACAGCTTTGGACATTTTAGCTCGGTTCCAAGTTGATTCGGTTATTGAAATCATCGCTTTGAAGGGTTTACTATCTTCGGCCTTTACTGAGAGTTGACGAACTCCATTTGGGGAATTTTCTAGTTTGCATTTCCACGAGGAGGTTCCCCTTAAGGATTTTGAATAACATTTAGGGGTATTTCCCATTTTATCCTTAGTGAAGGTGCTTATCCGTTGGGGAAGTTGAGATGCTAAGAATATTCCTCCGCTAGGGAGGAATTTTGTTTGATAGGACAACTCCATGGGGAGAAGGATTTTAGCTGGTTCCACAGGGATTGAAACCCTTAGATGATTCACTAGGGATTTTTATCTTGGCCTATGGTTACTTGAACTTGCTTAACATATTTTAGGGACACCTCCCGAGGCATTGTGTATTATGAGCACACCTCCTGAGCATTGAGCCAATCCAACTATTATAGGGAGGCTTCTTAAGCCTAGGGTCGATTTGCATATTATAAGTACACCTCTCACCTCATCGCATAATTTAGGTACGCCTCCCAAGGCATCACAATTTTTTAGACGCCTCTTAAGCCAACGCGTATTTTAACAATGCCTCTCGTGGTTAAGAGCCTTTTTGCATATTATAAGGACGCCTTTCGAGTCTTAGGCTGACCTGTATATTATAGGGGCGTCTCCTAAGCCTAGGGCTGTCTTAGCCTTGTTTACATATTATGGTGAGGCCTCCCGAGCCATTTCGTATTACAGGGACACCTCTCGGGTCACGAGCCAATATCCGTATTATAGGGATGCCTCCTAAGCCATCGCATATTTTAAGGACACCTCCCGAGCCATGACCAAATATGAGTATTATAAGGATGCCTCCCAAGCCATTGAGACGGAGTCATTGTGTCCTTGAAGTGTCTACGAGTCATTTGTAGTGTTGCACCGTCATGCGGGGTCGATTGGCTTTTGATGTCTGGAACGTCAATTTTGTTTTTCAAGGGAAAAATGGCCTTTTGCTTATTGATTTGGAAGAGGACAGGTATGAGTGGTGAAGCCCTAATTTTTTATGTGTTTGTGGAACAGGTTTGAGTGGTGAACCCCGGTTTTGAAGGTGTCTGAGTCTATGATCTTATGGTTGTTTGGATAGGTCATAAGGATTTCCCTTTTGGTTTAATTTGGTTATTAGGTTTTTCTAGGAGCACCGCCCCACCAGAGATTTATGGTTTTATGCATTTAGCTTTGAAGCTTTTAGGTTTTGTGTTTGTTTCTTAGAGTCAGAGGCATGTATGGTTTTGAAAACCTGGAATTTTGTTTTTATTGTGTGGCTAATAAGGGCCTTATGTTGCCTTAGATGGATTTTCTACTATGATAGGATAACTCTTCAAGGTGATGTTAGGGGTCCCAAAAAAGAGGCCCTGGGCCTTTAAGGGGAGGTCTTAGCCCCTAGCATCATGCTTCCTTTTCATGCTCTTTTGTTTTCCAAATTTTCCGGATAATCGCTTGACTACTAACTAATGCTTGATTAATGATTTACCTATAAGGTCAGGTACCTTTGCATAGGTTTCAAGATTCTAGCTCAGACTTATGTAGCTTTGGAAATTTGTGTGACTTTGCTTAATGTGATTGCGATAAGGTTTGACTTATGATGCATGTATCTAATGAAAAAAATGCTTAGCATGACTCATGATGTATGTATGATTTTGCATGCACATGGACGCCGATATGGATGCAGTACCAACTCTATACCAACAACAACAAGAAGGAAATGAGGAATTTAGGTGAGGCTTTTAAGGAAATTTTTGCAAAGAGGCTATGGCATAATTTTTTACCTAGGAGGTAGGAGTCTTTAGGGTATAAAAGGGTTGATGTGCGAGAGTGCAAGAGACATTAGTAGCTTGCATGGTTCGGAGGCATCGCTCTTTGAGTTTGAAGGGGAGACAATGATTTTTATGGGAGGTGGCTAGATTTTACGTTTAAGTGAGTGGAATGATTCATTGACTTTGTCCTTATCAGAATCAGAACAAGTCCAAACAACTAGAATCTAGGAGGAATAGGTTGTGTCATTGTTGGAGAGGTTTGGGAAGGAGGTGAAGCCGGTCGAAGAAAGGGCTCACCAAAAGCAAGCAAAGTGGCTAACCAATTCAAGTTTATGTTGTCGGCTAAAATTGTAAAATAAAAGGGATAGGATCTTTGTTAAAGTTTTAAAACCACTTGCTTTGTTTTCATAGATTTGGACTTTTCATTATTTAAGCTATGAAATTAAGTTTGTTTAAATTGTGAAGTGCCATTAAATGTTTAAGGATTACATTTAATTTACAAACATAAAATTGATCACTAAGGCCAAATGAGCAAAAGTAATCATAGATGAACAAGCTACAACTTAGCACAAAGTTATGTAAGATCATACTGTAATACACTGTATTTTAGAAATTATATTAAATAGTTTATATGATAAGTTATATTTAAAATTAAATGTACATTACATATTAGCATTTTAAGTAAAATAATTTTAACAATGTTTTAGTACAATTAAATAATTTAAAAATTCTTTTGGCCCAATTATAATTATGGACCGCAATTTTTATATTTATTTTATTAAGAAAATTATTTAATCATAAATAAATATTTAATTCCTCAATTATTCCAATAAATTCCCAAAAAGCACTCCAAAATATCCAAAAAAATATTTTGAGTATGCACTATTATTCTAGAATATTCTATAAGCTTTTGAGATATCATTCTTAGCGAAAAAAATTAGTTTAATATATTTATAAAGATTGGATATATTTACCAAAAAAAAATTTGACCTTATATAATCATGGCCAGCTGCCATGATTAGTACTTAAAAAAATTAAAATTATTATATTTATTTTATTCCAATTTAAAGAATAGTTTTAGTTGAAAAGATAGTTTTAAAAACTTTCTTCCTTTCTCTCTAGCCTCTCTCTGCATCCCTTCGGCCACCTTACGTCACCAACAATCACTAGCCACCGTGAGCCTCCTCTTTCACCTAATTATTTTAATTATGTTTACAAATTTTTTAGTTCTTAAAACTATTTATAAATTTTATTAAAGTTTCAATATTTTATGAATATTATTGTTAGTATTATGTTGATTAGTTGATGTTTATTGATGGGAAGATCGTCTCGAATTTTAGTAGGAAGTTTCTAGTAAGTAATAGAATTTAAGATACATAGTATTAAATCTTTTTATGTGCAATTTAATGTTTTGTTGAATTATATTGTATTAAGATATTTTTGTTATATATTTTTCTAAATAAATTGTGATTGAAATTTTAGCCATGCGCCATTTTTTTTAAAATATATGTTTATATATGGTTATTTATTTGAAATTCCTATTATTAAAAATAATGATATACATTTACCTTATTTTATTAATATGTATCATGTTTTAAAAGGGTCAAATGACATTTGAGATTTAATAATTTTCAATGAGTTTTAATAATTAAAGCAAGTTCTTTGTATTTAAAGGAGTTATTAAAGGAGAGTTATTATTATTATACATTACCGCTTAATTTCATAATCAAGAAGGACTCATGTTTCAAAGTCCAACTGTTGGCAAATAAAAGAAAACTCCAATAATAGATCAGTGATGGAATTACTAACTTGGGGGGGGGGGGGGGGGGGGGGGGGGGGGGGGGGGGGTTTGCACACTTAGAATCAAGGAGGGGATATAAGAAGTGAAAATTGTTTTTATTAAGTGCTTTAATAATTCCATTTGTATTAAATTATTGTAAAGGAAGGTTTAAAGTTTATTGATTATAAGAAGACATGTTTGAAATAAAGGAATTTAAAAAGTCAAAGTACTTCTTTTAGCTTGTATATGTACATAGTGTTTTTACACTGACATGTATTTTTGTATTTGTTTTTTGTTCGTCATACTTATCATTTATGGTGAGTAAGTTTGCAGGAATACATGTGCATGGGAGCATTACATAAAGGGGCACATACTAGTTAGGAGTTTTCATAATTTTTCTTATTTAATTTTTGTTCATTTGGATAATCAAAATTCTTTTTTAATTAATAAATCAATTTTTACTTCCACTACAATATAGTAATTTGTTAGCATAGCTAAAGCGTGGTGACACGTGGTAGTAATACCCCTAAATTACTAAAATTATTATTATGTTAGTAATTTGGGGGTGTTACCAAGTGGTATCAATTTTCTAGGTTATTAAAGATTAAAATTGGAAATAATAAACTTATGGGTAGACTGAACAATGATCATATAGGATAGAGTTTTGCATTCTTATGCATAAAATTATTATTTTCATAAAAATTATTATGGTTTTGGAAAGATGGAAATGTTGGTGATCAAGTGTAACACTCTATGTCTCAGGAAGGTTCGACCGACTTAGGGCAGTGTTCTGTTAAGTAATGGTTTCTGGCTAGGAAAGGCTCTCATCAACATCTTATGTAACTTACCTGAGAAACCATTGGCTTAATTTATGCGCATAGACGTTGAGTACACTTTTAAAAGTATCGAAAAAAAATAGTTGCAGAATAAATGAATTTCAAGCATACTTAAGTACAATCAAGTAAGGTCGAATTAAATGACTAATATGGATTAATTGTTGCAAGTTAAAGTTATAAACTTTCTCAAAGATAGGACAAAGTATGTTTCATGGGCATATCTATAGTAAGTTAAAAGCCAAGTATTTTAGTTGAGAAGTTTGTTAAATGGGAAAAGATTATTTGAACAAAGTGAATGTTTATTTTAGGATTTATATGTTTAAAGTGTTTGAATACAAAATTCAACATGATTATTTGATCATTCATGCGATATATCAAGTCGAATGCTTAATCCAAATTCTCGAACCATCCGAAGTGGCCTTAGGAGGACAATCAAGCACCTAACCGCTTTAACTCAATCTCTAGCTCAAGTAATGACTAATTAAATGAATATGCAGTCATAAATGAAACCTTTATAGAGATTTTCAAAATAATTTCTAGTGATAAACCTCCAAGCTATAACGATAAAGAAGACCTGGCAAGCCTAGAAAAATGGATTAGGGAGCTTGATAAGCTATTTGATGTTATAAATTGTCCTAAGAAGATAAAAGTAAATAGTGCAACCCTTTACCTTAAGGAAGAAGCCTACTCGTGGTGGTCTCAATCTAAGGAAAGCATTAAAGGAATTCCTAATTTTGGGTTGTCAACTTTGAAGGAATTCCTTATAAATAAGTTTCATCCACCTTACCTTAAGAAAAAAAAAAGTGAATGGAATTTACAAACCTTAAAATGGGAGACATGACTATTAATGAATATTATGTTAAGTTTATTGAACTAACGAAATTTGCTCTAGAGGTAGTCCCGACCGAAGCCATGAAAGCACAGAGATTTGAACAAGGCCTAACATTAACCTTGTAAGGGAAGCTAGGAGGGTTACTTTCAAAAACTTAGATGAGGTGTATGGGAGAGTCGCCCAATCATATGGGATTCGGGGAAGAGAATTAGAGGACCAAGTCTCAGGGGAACAGAGAAAGGGGAATAGAATCTTTCATGGAGGTGACAAAAGGGCTAGAACTAATGGGAATTTTTAGGGGAAAAGATACTTTAATGGAAACCTTGGAAAGGGAAGAGAAAACCAAGGTTCTAGTGAGAAGCCTAAGAGAATTTTCCATTTCAAGAGGCAAGAATTGTTCAAGAGTAGGAATGTTATTAAAAGACCTATAATGATCCTAGTGTCCCTAGAAAAAATGGGAAACCTTCTCAAAATGGCCAACCTAGTTTAATCCAACCAAACCAGAATCATAAACCTGCGTTAGGTGCAAATTACAATCCTCCTAAAGGTCGAGTGTTTGTTATGAACAGCTGTGAGGCTGGATCTATTTCTAAAATAGTAGCTGGTAATTTCTCTAAATGTAATTTACCTGTAAAATTTCTTTTTGATTAAGCAGCATCTCATTAATTCATTTCTAATACTTTAGTAGGAAGAATAAAGTTAGAAGAGTTAGAATCCATTTCGTTAGATGTGGCTTTATTGTCTGAGAAATTTGTGAGTTGTACTAAGTTGTATTCTAAAATACCTCTAATAATTATCGGAGTTGAATTTTCATCAGACATAATAGAATTTGAAATGAGTGACTTAGATGTGATCTTGGGTATGGACTAGATGGGAAAATTTAAAGCTCAAATTGATTGTGAAGCTTAGAAGGTATCCTTGGTTAGACCTAATAAGATTAGGGTGACTTATCAAAGAGTATGGAAGAAAACTAGATTGAAGATTATCTTAGCCTTACAAATAAATAAATGTGTGCAAAAGGGATATCTTTTATACCTATGTAGTGTTCAAGAAATTCTGGAAGGAGAAGATGCAAATAAGCAAGAGATTTCAGATGTTTGTGAATTTTTGAACATTTTTCCGGAAGAGATTTCAAGATTTCAAGATTTCTACAATTAGAGATAAAGGAGAAAGAAACTGAGCAATGTAAAAAGAAAAAAAAAAGTTTATGTCAAGGGTGTGGGGAACTTGGATACCATGATATCCTAAATTGTCCAAATAGAATTTTATGATACAATTATTGAATTGTATAAAAGTCTTTAGTTTAATTTTTGAAATTTATGTGATTGTGTCTAGTAAGAAAACAATAGTTTTAATACTTTAGAACATTAAAATAGAATTTTAGAAAATTAGAAAAGAAGTTTAAAAATTTGAATAAAATTTTAGAACATTGTAATAGAAATTTAGAACAATAGAACAAAAGTTTAAAACACTAGTAAAATAGGTTAGAATAATAGTTTTAATAGTTAAGAACATTAAAATAGAAGTTTACAAAATCAAAAAAGACATTTAGAACATTTGAATAAAAGTTTAGAACATTGTAACAAAAATTTAGAATAATAGAACAGAAGTTTAGAACACTAGTACAATAGGTTAGAACAATAGTTTTAATAGTTTAGAACATTAAAGTAAAAATTTAGAAAATTATAAAAGACTTTTAGAACATTTGAATAAAATTTTAGAACATCATAACAGAAATTTAGCACGATAGAAAAGAAGTTTAGAACACTAGTACAATTGGTTAGAACAATAAGACAATAGTTTTAATAGTTTAGAACATTAGAATAGAAGTTTAAAAAATTAGATCAGACGTTTAGAACAATCGAAAAGAAGTTTATAACATTAGAGCATCTGTTTAGAACATTATAACAATAGTTTAGAACAAGTGAAGATAAGTTTAGAAATTTGATCATTTCGTTAAACCATTCGTATTTAAAAACAAACATTAGTGTTGACAAGTATTGTCATGAATGTTCAACAAGAAATAATAGTTTTTAAAAATTAGAAACTAATGTTAATTCAAATGTCTGTTAAAATAATGTTAATACTATTGTTCATAGAGTTAATTGAAATTTAAAGAAGCGACCCACCATGTTTCAGTTCATCCCATCACTATTCTTCTTGCTGCTTTAGTTGACTCTTCGTCCACTTTACTTCATTTTGCATTTGATTCTCATTGCTCGTCAAGATTCTTCCACAATATTTAATCCATAATTTCTTAATCATTTCAGGCTAAAACAGAAAGGAAAGGAAGTTAATATGTAATTTACAAATGGAAATTTGAATAATTCAAAGCAGTTAGTGTGTGAAGGAAGCTAGTAACTTACATTGGTAGCTTCTACTCTTATGTCCCATTGTGAATCACTCTGGCCTTGATATTTTTCCATGTGCTTTTAGATAAACACTCCACAGTTATTTGCATTTTTGTTGTCCCTCCATTTCTTTTTTTTTCAATGATTTTTTGAAAGTAGAGACCAATTTAACATTCCCTATCCATTTCTCTATTAAAAATATTACAAAGGCTTTTCACTGTTTTAAAAAAGATGAGTATTAATAATTAGAACATCAGTATTATTTATTACAACAGTGGAATTAACATTAAAACATCAATATTTAATTTTAGAACTATTGAATAAATATTTAGAAGACAAGTGTTACACTTTAAAACAATGGTTAGAATAATAGATAATATGGTTAGAACATTAAAAAAAGTTTAGAATAATACAACAGAAGTTTAAAATACTAGAACAAAAGTTAGAACAATAGAGTAGATGTTGAGAACATTAGAATAATAATTTAGAACAATAGAACATATGATTTTAGTGTATATTTAGAACAGTAGAATAGATTTTAGTGTATAGTTACCATTTTCTTAGGGTAGTTCTTGTATTTTGATGAAAATGAAACTTTCTTCTCTAAAAATAATAGAATAATAGAACAGAAGTTTAGAACACTAGTACAATAGGTTAGAACAATAGTTTTAATAGTTTAGAACATTAAAGTAGAAATTTAGAAAATTATAAAAGACTTTTAGAACATTTGAATAAAATTTTAGAACATCATAACAGAAATTTAGCACGATAGAAAAGAAGTTTAGAACACTAGTACAATTGGTTAGAACAATAAGACAATAGTTTTAATAGTTTAGAACATTAGAATAGAAGTTTAAAAAATTAGATCAGACGTTTAGAACAATCGAAAAGAAGTTTATAACATTAGAGCATCTGTTTAGAACATTATAACAATAGTTTAGAACAAGTGAAGATAAGTTTAGAAATTTGATCATTTCGTTAAACCATTCGTATTTAAAAACAAACATTAGTGTTGACAAGTATTGTCATGAATGTTCAACAAAAAATAATAGTTTTTAAAAATTAAAAACTAATGTTAATTCAAATGTCTATAGAGTTAAAATAATGTTAATACTATTGTTCATAAAGTTAATTGAAATTTAAAGAAGCGACCCCCCATGTTTCAGTTCATCCCATCACTATTCTTCTTACTGCTTTAGTTGACTCTTTGTCCACTTTACTTCATTTTGCACTTGATTCTCATTGCTCGTCAAGATTCTTTCACGATATTTAATCCATAATTTCTTAATCATTTCAGGCTAAAATAGAAAGGAAAGGAAGTTAATATGTAATTTACAAATGGAAATTTGAATAATTCAAAGCAGTTAGTGTGTGAAGGAAGTTAGTAACTTACATTGGTAGCTTCTACTCTTATGTCCCATTGTGAATCACTCTGGCCTTGATATTTTTCCATGTGCTTTTAGATAAACACTCCAAAGTTATTTGCATTTTTGTTGTCCCTCCATTTCTTTTTTTTTCAATGATTTTTTGAAAGTAGAGACCAATTTAACATTCCCTATCCATTTCTCTATTAAAAATATTGCAAAGGCTTTTCACTGTTTAAAAAAAGATGAGTATTAATAATTAGAACATCAGTATTATTTATTAGAATAGTGGAATTAACATTAAAACATCAATATTTAATTTTAGAACTATTGAATAAATATTTAGAAGACAAGTGTTACACTTTAAAACAATGGTTAGAATAATAGATAATATGGTTAGAACATTAAAAAAAAGTTTGGAACATTAGAAAAAAAGTTTAGAATAATACAACAGAAGTTTAAAATACTAGAACAGAAGTTAGAACAATAGAGTAGATGTTGAGAACATTAGAATAATAATTTAGAACAATAGAAAATATGATTTTAGTGTATATTTAGAACAGTAGAATAGATTTTAGTGTATAGTTACCATTTTCTTAGGGTAGTTCTTGTATTTTGATGAAAATGAAACTTTCTTCTCTAAGAATCTGTTGTCAATCACGTCAATGCTTTTTGTAATGAAATTGAAATAGAATAGGTAATAATGTTCGTAGGCTACTATTGGAAAGAACACCTGAAAATATATAGAGTTTATATATTTAGTAACATGGAAAGAAAATTGCGTAATTTTAAAACTATTAACTTACCAAATGCACGTTGTTAAAGGTAGTGACATTAGAGTGTTTCACCTCTTCTTCCATTCTTCATTTAAAGGTCGTGTATCTTTCTTCAAATTTAGTTGACTCAAGGAAGTACTTATCACTGTAGAGTATGATCTATAATAATCAAAAGTTTATAATATTAGAACAATAGTTTAGAACGATAGAAAATTAATTTAGAGCAATACAATAATTATTTAAAACATTATAACAATATTTAAAAATATTAGAACAATAATTTAGAAGAATAAAACGGAAGGTTAGAATAAAAGTTTAGAACAATAGAATAGAAATTTATAACATTATAACAATAATTTACCCAATTCTCAAAGCTGTAGAAAAATTTGTTCTTTGATTCAGGGTTTCTCCTTCGATTCAAAGTGTTTAGTATATGAGCCCATAAATCAACGACGTTATTCATGATCAAATTATCCTCTGCAAGTGACAATATATCTTCCTTGCTGATCGAGTTTTGATTATCATTGTATAACTCCTCGCTTTATCAATGCAAAAAAATATAGAAGTTTAGAACAATAGTTGAAGGTAAGAACATCAGTATTTAAAATTAGAACATTAGATTAAATGTTTATAACAATAGAACAGAAATTTAAAACATCAGTATTAATTTTTAGAAAATCTATACCTTAAGGTCCCTTTGAAAATGCATATTCAACAACCTTTATTTGTGTTACATTGACTCTTTTCTAAGCTATTTTATTCTGGACCATAAATGGAGAGCACAAGTACATAGGTAGGTTCTAAGGACATCTTTTTCTCATTGTTACGGATCATTTGAACAGTGCAACAAATTTTTAGAATAATGCGATAGATCTTTAGAATAATAGAATGAACGTTTATAACAATAGTATAGAAGTATTGTACAAATGAACATAAGTTTAGACCATTAGTCTAAACATCTTAAAACATTTTTTTGAATTTTAGAATAAACGAATAATAAAAATAGAACAATGAAACAAACTCTTAGAACAATAGCATTATATTTAGAGCATAGGCTTACTAGTAAAAATGGTAGTGGACTTGTAAAAAATTAAGACCCATTTTTCCAATCACTTATTGACTAGACCAAGTGCCTGTAGGTGAATGCACACCAATCAAGGGTTTTGACACTGTTTATATCTTTACAATAGTACAAAAATTTAATGTTGGCTGATTGCTTTGCTGTGGATTTAACACAACAATTGATGGTAGCAATAATAAAGTTCCACAAGAACTCCTCGCACACATCCTTATGCTTCAGCTCCTCTATTTTTTCAATGAGGGCTGAATTCATAGGACTACCAGTTGTAATGCCAAACATACTTCTCTAGCGTTGTACAAATGCTTGGGCTTTTTCATCCTGATTAATAAGTTCTTGTTCATTAATGTGGGTCCCTCTAATAGGAAGCCAATAAACTAGGAGGACTTCCTCAGGTGATATAAGTATATCCTGTCCATGGGAGAGTACCAAAGAATTTCTGCCTTGGTCAAAGCTTTTAACCAATTAAGAACAGAATCCAGATTTATGAGTATCTAATCTAATTTTAAGAAGCCCCCAATGCTTATATTTTTAATGGCTTCTTTGTGTTGGTTAAGGAGGCAATTAAGGCATTTGTTATAAACTACTTGGCTGGAATTTTTTAGGTGAGGACATTCCTTTCGGTGGGTTCTTTGGAAGTTTGGGATATTTCTTTTTTTTTTTTTTATATTGCTTCTTCAAAGAAACATTAATAGTGGCTTTACTTTTCTGTCTAGCAACATTTGTTTCCTTCTCAACACCCCTACCAAAAAGATAGAATATTGCAACAGAAGTTTAGTACATTAGAATAATAGCTTGGTACAACAAAATAGAAGTTTAGAACAATAGAACTAAGCTTTAGAACATTAAAACAGAGGTTTAAAACATTTGATCATAAGTATATAACATTATAATAATAGTTTAGAATAATATAACAAATGTTAGAACAATAAAACAAAAGTTTAGAACATTAGTGTAATATTTTAGAACAATAGCTTTTTATTTTAGAATATTTGACTATTTCGTTAAACCATTAGTTGTAATAGATGTTCTAAATTAGATCCTTAGAGCAACAGCTTTTTATTTTAGAAGAATAGTATCACATATTTAGAATATTGGTTTATAGCAACTATTCAATAATATCAAACCATATGTAAGGTTTATAGCATCTGAACCAAAATTCAATAACACCAAATTTCAATAACATCAAACTAAACAATTGAATAACATAACTAAATAATTCAATTATCAAACCAAACCAAAATTTTGAACAATGGAAAAAATAAACTATTAGAATCATTATTTAAAATAATAGAAGTATAGTTTAGAACAACCGTTGTTAAATTTAGAACAAGGGTTACAAATACTTTACCCATCTGTTGGCTTCATTAGTGATGCGCTATGTCTTAAGTAATCCTTTTCTTGATGATTTTTGTTCTAGTAATAAGATTTTAACAGTCTTTTATGCTAAACCTTGAATCAAACAATACTTATAACAACCTACGAACCACACAAGTATGGTGGAGTAGGAGGTCAAACCACGAGGACAAAGGATATTAGTACACTCCACTTCTTAACATAACTGGACTTTTTGGTTTTAAAAGTAACTAAAACTAATGATGAAAATATAAATCACGATGAACTAAAGAGGAAAATCAAAGGGAGAAAAATGAGGACGAGATTAGATTCACCCTAGGAAGGTGATTTCAAAAGAGAACATGATAGGTTAGAGGAAATCAAACAATAACTAGAATAGACACCCAAGTATGCGAGAGGAAGTAGGTGATTCCAAAAATCACATCGAACGACCTATAATCGCCCTATGTCTCCATAGGAGTTGCATGACAAGATTTGCATTGGGTTTTGAGGCCTACTTATTGTCCTTATTCCTATAACCTTAGACAATAAAGAACATAGCTTTTCCTAGGGTTTCACTAATCAATCCCCAAAGAGAACTATTAACACATATTTAAGATGTATATCATGATGATAATCAATAAAACAAATGCAGCAGGTAATAACTATCAAAAGAAACTAACGAGAATAAAAATAAAGTAGACACTATTCTATATAAGCGATAAGCATTAGGCTAAACATTGACTGAAATAAAATGAACTCAAAAGTAAATAGAAAATTGATACTCACAATAAAGATTGAACGCAATATCCACAATCAGAATCCAAACAATAAAGTTGAAATCTTAGAGTACATATGTTGAGAAAAAAGACAATGGAAAACTAGGGCTTAATCAACTAAGAGAGGCTTAGAGGCTAAATAAAGCTGAAACTAAAAAAATTAGGGTTTTCCCCTCTCTTCAGAAAGAGGGGTATTTATAACTTAAAATAAAAGAAATTTGAAATCCCTAAAATGCCTTTGGGCTGGCCTAAAGAAGAAGTAAAATTTCCGGAGAAAATAGGTCTATTCGCCTAAATGGATGACCCATTCTGCTGAATGTAACACCGTTCACCCGAATTTTTCCCATTCGCCCATACCAGCAGCTCTGGTGATTATCTTTAATACTCTTCTCTGTGTGCGATTTGTCCGAATAGGATATTCATTCGTCCGAATGGATGCTGATTTGCCTAAATGAATGTCATTTGGCCTTCCTAGTGACAATGGAACACATGCTTCTATGATGGACTACCATTCGACTGAATGGTTGTCAGATTCGGTCGAATCTGACTTTGCCCCTGGCTTTACAACTTCTTCAAGTGTCTAATGGCTTCTAAACTTCGTGAGATCTTCAAGAGTGACTTGAAATGCGTGCCTAAGCTACGATACATGCTTCTAACCTCTTGATAATAATGTCAAATCCTCGAATACATCGCATTTCACCTTGAAATCATTGAAAACACCTGAAATTCCCTTAAAACAACTCGAAGACAAGATCAAGGTAAAATCAAGTGTATTGTGTATAAATTCAATCTAAAACTGCGAGACTTAACACTACAATAGGGTAGTAAACGTGCTCTAAAATGAGCACATCAACTTCCCCCAAGCCAAAACCTTTGCTAGTCCCTAACAAATGAACTAGCAAGGTGACGTGAAAGCATAGGGCAAAACAGTTACTAAAGCAAATGAGAAACAAGGAGAGTGAAAAACAAGACAATGCAAGCTGTGTATGTGCAAAACTCTTCCCTAGCCATGGGTGTGCAAGTACAATGGGATTATAAGAGCATAATATCAAGAGGAATAATGTTTTCCACAGACTCGGGATCACCAAGCAAGCTACAACATAGGCCATTCAGCCCACTATCTAATGAGATTACAAGTCTACGCTCCCGAGGTTATTTCCTAAGAGATGTGGGAAATTTTTAGTACGCTTATGTGTTTGATAGGGTATGTGTTTCGTTCAGAATCATCTGAGTAAATATGAGTCGGGAATTAAACACCGTAACAGGAAGAAATCTCGAGGGTTGTGTCTTATCTACTCTCTAGCACAAATCTTACTAATCAGGCCAAGTCGAACAGGTTTGGAATGTAGGCTAGGATCAAGGTAGGGTAAAATTTGGGGATGTGGAGTTAGAATAGAGGATAGTAAGCGATCTAAGATAATAAAACCAAGGACAACTACAACATCCGACAACAACGCTGATGTGTTCATTTTAAAGCACGTTTACTACCTCATTTTAGTTTCAAGTCTCGTAGTTTTATATTGGTTTTATGCATATTATGCTTGATTTCACCTTGATCTTATCTTCGAGTTGTCTTAAGTTCATTTCAGGTATTTTTGATGGATTCAAGGTGAAATGCGATGCATTCGAGCCTTTGACACGCATATCATAGTTTGGGCAAACGTTTCAACTCACTCATGAAGATCCCACTGAGTTCAGAAAGGATAGAAGGGAAAAGAGGAATGCATGGTCTTAGATTCAACTGAATCTGAGACACATTCAGCCAAATGGTGAAGATTCGACCGAATCTGAGACAGATTCGGTCGAATGAGGGACAATCCTCAGAAACATTTTCCATGGTCTTTGGGAAGGCTGAATGGAACTCATTCGGGCGAATGAGCTTCCATTCGGCCGAATCAAACCCTACATTTGGGCAAATGTTGGATAGAGAGAAATTCTTCGGAGCCTCTAGAATGAGCCAATGGAAGTGTATTTAGGCGAATGGAGCTATATTCAGTCAAATAGGACTTGAATTCGGCCGAATGACAGTGTTTTCTCCGAAACAACTACTTCTTTTTAGGGTCGGCCCAAAGACATTTTAGGGTTTTTGTATTTTTCTTATGCTTTGTTATAAATACCCCTCCCTTTGATGAGAGGGAGGGAATCTAGGTTTTTATATTTTATACACTTTTAGTTTTGTTTAGCCTCTAAATTCTTTTAGTTCTAGCTTTTATTTTTCGGTTTTCCCAACATTTGTACTCCAAGTTCTGGATTTTGTCATTCAAATTCTGATCGTGGATAATACATTGAAGCTTTTATGAGTATTAATCTATTCCTTATTTTGAATTCATTTACTTTATTTCATTCCATATTTAGTTCTATGTTTATCGTTTGCTAGAATAGTTTCTGATTTGCTTTCATTCTCGTTAATTTCTTTTCATTATCGTTTGCTTGCTTTATTGAATATCGTTATGTTGTTGAGTATGAATATGTGTGAGTAATTCTTTTAGGGGTTTTGATTGCTGAAACCCTAGCAAAATCTATGATCTTTATTTCCCAAGGTTGTAGGAATGATGATAATAAGTAGTTTTGGAATCCGATGCAAATCTTGTCCTGCAACTCCTTGGGAGACATAAGGCGATTATAGGTCGTTCGTTGTGATTTGTGGAATCACCAACTTCCTCTCGTATTATTGGATGTCCATGCTAGTTATTATTAGATTTTCTCTAACCTATCACGTTTGATTTTGAAAGCTTCATTCCTACGGTGAATTTAATCTTGTCCCCATTTTTCTCAATTTGATTTACCTTGTAGTTTATCGTTATCTATATTCTTGTTATTAGTTTTAGTTGTTTCCAACTCCAAATAGTCCGGTTGTGGTAAGAATTGAAGTCTTGATAACCTATGTCCTCGTGGTTTGACCCCCCTACTCCACTATACTCATATAGTTTGTAGGTTGGTATAAATATTGTTTGCATAAATATTTAGACTTTTTCTGTTCTTGATATAACTTCATTTCATTTTTGCTATTTTTGTTTTTCTTTTTGTTAGTGGTTATCTTTGACTTGGCTGTTTGCATGCCCCATAGCATGCATAGGTCAAACCAACCAATAATCCCTTATAATCTTGAAATCCAATGCGTGAGTAGACAACGCCCATCAAAACACACCTCACATTCTGTCCAAAACCCATCCATATCCCTAATGGCCGACGAACATCAATTATTTGGTCAATTCGGAACTCCTAGCTCACAAGAGTTCCAAGGAGGTATAGTGCTCCCCGTTACTACTACACTATACCAAATACACCCTAAGTTCACAAGAATGGTTAAGGAAACACCTTTTAGTGGCTTAAGAAATGAATGCCCTCTTCAACATTTAGAGGCATTTTCTGACATTTGTGGACTCATCCCTCCTTGCCCTAATAGCTTAGATTATGTGCGAATGCACCTATTTAATTTAAGTCTAGCGAGAGATGCCAAAGATTGGTACAAATGCTTAGAACCCAATTCAATTGTTAATTGGGCTCAACTGAAAACCGCTTTTCTAGAAAGGTTCTATCCTACGGTTCGAACGCAAGATTGGCGTAAGAAAATTGCATCATTTACCCAAGACGATGATGAGAACCTTAGTGCTACTTGGAGTCATTTTAAGAGAATGATTAGAGCATGCCCCCACCATGAGTACGGGGAAAACCATCTCAACACATTCTTTTATGATGGTCTTAATGACTCAACCAAAGCACTTCTAGACTCAGTAATAGGTGGCCAACTATCCAAAATTCCTTGCACCAAGGTAAAAGTCAAAATCGAGGAAGTTGTTAAGAATATTGCCTAGGGAGGAACTAGGAGTCAGGGCTTACCTAGAGGGATGATAGACACAACCAATTTGGACACCATTAGTGCTAAAATAGAAGTAGTTATCGATAAGAAGCTGTCCAAATTAAGCCTAGTTGGTAGTTCAAACACCCCTCCAGTGCATGAAAAGCACTTTACATGTGCCATATGTGTGGGTAACAACCATGATACATCTTATTGTGGTGGTTTGCACTCCGAGCATGTTGCTGCAGTTGACTGTGGAGGGTATAACCTAGAACCCCAAGTGATGAATTATGATGGTTATGGGTATAACCCTGATCATGTAGCAGCCCTTAACTATGGTGGACAGGGACAAGGAGTAATGTATGGATAAAAACCTTTCCCGAATCAACCATACAAACCTCACTTTAACTCAAACCAAAACCAGGGAAACTTCCACCCGGGATACAACATAAATGCTCAAGGTGGGTTTAACAACCAAGGTTTCCAAGGAAACCAATCTAATGGGAATGTATCGAGGCCTAATGTGTATAGACCCCCATGGTTTAACCAAGGACCTAGAAATGGTTCAAACTTGCCTTTCCCACCAAATCAACCACATTATGTGGCTTCTCAACCACAATAAGGTCATACCTCAATCAATGACCATTTAGCCTCCCAAGTAACAACTCTTGCTCAGTAGAACTATGGTCTTACTCAGATTAATCAGACTCTCATCAAACAATTGCAATAACTTTAAGCTCAGCAAAAGTTGTTTGAAACTCAACTTGCCCAAATGGCTAATCCTCCTACATCACTGCTATTCCCATCTCACCCTCAACCTAACCCCTCTACACAACCTCCACTCAGCATCCAAACCTAAACCAACACACTGCTAAAGCTATCCACCTGAGATCAAGAACTTAGTATGACAGTCCTTCATATCCGATTGATGCACCTTTGGTACGGGTGAGGGATGAGACGAGAGTGGATAAAAATGAAAAAGAAGAGGAACAAGATAAGGGGTCAGTAGTTGAAAATAAAAGAGCTAGGGATGACGAGGATGATAGGACAAGGAATGAGAAGCTGGTGGAGAGTGAGGAAGAGAGGAGGAAGAGGACTGAGGAGAGAAAGAGGTTAAAATGCTTATGCACCCCCACTTCCTTTTCCCTATAGAAAAGTTGAGAAGCAACTTAATGATAAGTTTAAGAAGTTTCTTGAACAGTTACAAAAGATGGAGATGAAAATTCCATTCCTTGATGTTATGGCACAAATGCCAAAGTATGCCATGTTCTTAAAGGACTTATTGTCCAATAAGAAAAAGCTTGAGGAAGAGGTAATCAGCCTCTCCCATTAGGTTAGCTCCATATTACAAGGGAAAATGCCTATGAAGGAGCGAGATCCCGGTCCTTATAACCTCCCTGTAAAGTTGGGAAATCTTGATCCTAATGGGGCGCTCGCTGATCTAGGGGCTTTGATTAGTCTTATGCCTCTATCTATTGCCAAAAAGCTATCCTTTAACCTCATACCTTCAAGGAAAACAATCCAACTAGCAGATATGAGTATAAAAGTGTCATGTGGAGAACTTGACGATATACCTATTCAAGTAGGTGAACTAGTGATCCCTTGCAATTTTGTAGTAATGGAAATGGAAGAGGACCCTTATACTCCACTTATCTTAGGCAGAGCCATTCTAAAAACACTTTGGGCAGTTATTAATTGCCATGATGACACCATAACGGTAGAAGTAGCCTAAGTGAAGGTAGTCTTCAAAATCTCCCCTCTTTTAAAGAAACCTATGGTTGAACAGGTATGTCGCCTTGAAGTGGATGATAGGGAGAGTGAGGATTGTCATAGGGAAAGGGAAATAGAGGTTGGTTATCAAATAAATAATGAGGATACCTATAAAATAGATGAGCAGTTGGAGGGCCGATTAGATAAGGCCTAGGATGATGAGAGAGAAGAAGGAGAGTATGAGCAACTTTACGAGGTTTCAGGAAAGTACTATCCATCAGGGGGAAATTCCTAAGCCTTCACCCCAAGTAAGTTTGAAACCTTTACCTCCTAGCCTAAAATATGCCTACCTAGATGATGATGAAGGTAGTCCGGTCATAGTGAATTCTGAGCTCGATGACATTTCGTTGGAAAAACTAATAGTTTTACTAAGGAAATATTGAGATGTCATCGGGTACTCACTAGGTGATTTGAAAGAGATTAGTCCATCC
The DNA here is from genome assembly GCA_026401315.1 of Dysphania ambrosioides. Classification (NCBI taxonomy): domain Eukaryota; kingdom Viridiplantae; phylum Streptophyta; class Magnoliopsida; order Caryophyllales; family Amaranthaceae; genus Dysphania; species Dysphania ambrosioides. Next base: position 12,616,656 of record CM048670.1, on the reverse strand, counting down.
CTTGTTATGCAATGGATTCATCTTGACGATGAGCATTTTTCCTCCATTGAGCCACAAAGAAGGATGAACCCTAACATGAAAGAGGTAGTTAAGGATGAAATCCTCAAACTCCTCAATGCCGGCATCATCTACTCAATTTTAGATAGTTGATGGGTTAGCCCTGTTCATGTTGTTCCGAAAAAAGGAGGAATGACCATCGTCAAGAATAACAAAGGTGAAATGATCCCAACTACAGCCACTATAGGATGGCAAGTTTGCATCGATTATCGCAAACTCAAAAAAAATATAAGAAAGGATCACTTCCCTTTACCCTTCATCGATGAGATGCTTGAAAGATTGGCAAGGCACAAGTACAATTTTTTTTTGGATGGTTACTCGGGATTCTTTCAAATTCTAATCCACCCCGAGGATCAACAGAAAACAACGTTCACTTGTCCTTTTGGGACTTTTTCCCATAGGAGAATGCCCTTCGATTTATGTAATGCTCCATCCACTTTCCAGAGGTGCATGTTGGCTATATTTGCTGATATGCTGGAGGACTTCATGGAAGTGTTCATGGATGATTTTTCTGTTGGATGGTCTTTTCTTGACACTTGCTTGACACATCTTGAGAAAGTTTTATTAAGGTGTCAAGAAACAAACCTTGTACTAAATTGGGAGAAGTGTCATTTTTTAGTTCAAGAAGGCATTTCCTTGGCCACAAAGTGTCTTTTAAGGGCATAGAGGTGGATCCTGCTAAAATTGATGTGATAAGGAATCTTCCTATACCTACCTCGGTTATAGGAGTACGATCCTTCCTTGGGCATGCAGGATTCTATAGGCGTCTCATCTTAGGATTTTCGACTTTAGCAAAACCCTTGAATGAATTGCTTCAGAAGGATGTCAATTTTAACTTTGATGAGAGATACTTTAACGCCTTTAACAGGCTAAAGGAAGATCTAATATTTGCGCCCATTGTACAAGCTCTGGATTGGAGTTTTCCATTTGAATTAATGTGCGATGCTAGTGATATCTCTGTAGGTGTTGTCCTTGGGCAGAAAAGGAAGGAAAGCACCACGTTATATGTTATATCAGTAAAACATTGGATCCAGCATAACGTAACTACTCTACAACTGAAAAGAAAATGCTGGCGGTAGTCTATGCTTTTGAGACACTACGCTAGTATCTAATTTGTTCAAAAGTTGTAGTTTTCACTGACCACTCGACTCTAAAATTTTTAATGAAGAAGAGAGATGCAAAGCCGAGGTTGATCAGTTGGGTACTCCTATTACAGGTGTTCGATTTTGAGTTGAAAGATAGGAAGGGTAGTGAAAATGTAGTAGCTGACCATTTGTCTAGGTTACCCGAGGTTAATAATGACTACTTACCTATCCAAGATGAAATGGTTGAAGAAACCCTGATGAAAGAAATTGTAGTTGGGAAAGCCCCTTGGTTCGCAGATATTGCGAATTATTTAGCATATGGAGAACTTCTAGAGTTCGAATCAAGGGCTATGAAAAAGGCTTTCTTTGGTAAAGTCGGGAATTTCTTTTGGGATGACCCCTATTTATTTTATGCCTACGCCGACGGTATAATCCGTCATTGTGTCACTGAAGAGGAAGTTACCAAGATTCTAACTCACTATCATTCATATGCGTGTGGCGGCCACCATGGTATAATGAATTGTTGAAAAGGTCACCACCGCGGGTTTCTATTGGCCAACATTACATAAGGATGTTGAAACTTTTGTGAAGAGCTGTAAGAGATGCCAAAAAGTTGGCAATATCTTAATAAGGAATGAGATGCCTTAGAATTACATCCTTGAGTGTGAAGTGTTTGACTATTGGGGAATTGACTTTATGGGCCCATTTGTTTCATTTCATGGAAACCAATATATTTTGATAGGGATTGACTATGTATCTAAGTGGGCGGAGGCCATCGTCTCGCCTACGAATGATCACAAAGTAGTTATAAAACTTTTTAAAAGCATAATCTTCCCTCGATTTGGTGTTCCCAAAATAGTCATAAGTGATGGGGGTTCACACTTTGCTAAGCACGAACTGAACAAATTATTGAAAAATTATGGAGTCATGCACAAAGTTTGTTTACCCTACCATCCCCAAACTCAAGGATGGGTGGAGGTAGCCAATAGGGAAATTAAGAGAATTCTAGAAAAGGTGGTAAACCCAAACAGAAAATATTGGTCTCTAAAGTTAGATGATGCGCTTTGAGCCCACCGTATATGTTACAAAACCCCTATTGGCACCACCCCGTTCTGGCTATTGTATGGGAAATCTTGTCATCTACCGGTGGAATTGGAATGTAAGTCTTGGTGGGCGATCCAAACCCTTAATTTGGACCCTACTTTATTCTGCGAGAAGCGAGATGCCCAATTAAGAGAATTGGAAGAACTACGACTCGACGCATTCCATAACATGCATATCTACAAGGAACTAACTAAGCATTGGCATGACCAACGTATCATCCAACGAGAGTTCCTTGTAGGAGATAAAGTGCTGCTCTTCAATTTAAGAGCAAAGTTATTCCCCGAGAAATTGAAATCGAGGTGGTCTGAACCATTCTAGATTTTACAAGTATTTCCGTATGGAATGGTAGAACTGAAAGACTATCATGGAGGTAGTTTCATTGTTAATGGGCATCAGTTAAAACTCTTCCATGAGAGTAGCCTTCACGAAGTCAACACCATTGAGCGTATAAGGTTAGATGATATCAAAGTCGAATGATTGGTATAATCATTGGCACTTATCGAGTATCTTAACTTCAAATCATCGTTCTTTAAAGTTTTGTTAAGTTTTAAGTAGTTAGTTTAACTTTAGTCTTTGTTTCGTATTATTTTTGTTTACTCGAGCTATGTCGAGCTAAACAACATTAAACACAACACTTACGGGAGGTAACCCGGTTTTATTTGGATTTTCGTAAAACATAATCATAGTACCATGATTGATTTTGAGAAGGCACAAGTGATTTAATTATTCCAAGCTTATAATTTGCAAATTCACATTCCATTCGGTCGAATGATAGTTCCATTCGGCTGAATGATCTTGGTCTATGAAGTTTAGAGGTGATTCTGAAAGTGCGGAATGAAGGGTCGAATTCAGGCGAATAGATCTCATTCGACCGAATGGAGTCCCCCATTTGGCCGAATAGATCTATAGAGGGAATTTTTTGGTGTTTCTGGGAACCCCGTATGGATACTTCATTCGGTCGACTGGAGGTCCATTCGACCAAATGCATATAGGATTCGGTCAAATGAGAGCGAAGAATTCTTCGTAGCTCTTCTCCATTCGACCAAACAGGGCATCCATTCAGGCGAATGGAGGTCCATTCAACCAAATGAGTTCTGCATTCAGCCGAATGGAAGCCAGGCCTATATATAATAGCTTCTTCTATGGGTTTTCGCCACAAAATTCACTTAACCCTAAAAATTGCCCGAGCTCCCTCACTCACTTGCCATCCCTCAAACTTCTCATTTCCCTTCTCAAAGCATCATCAATCACTATGGGACCAAGAAGAACCTTGAGAAACCCCTTCAAGAGATCCAAAAAGCATGGAGAAGGATGAGGATCATCTAACAACGACTTCCCGGCCAGGAACTATGGTTCGATGAGGATCATCCAACGGTAGTTTGCATATCTTTGGAGCAATATGAAAGTTTCCAATGGCTTAAGGTACAAAAAATAAACCCTACTAGTTATTTAGACCTTTCTATTTTACAAAGAATGGGTATATATGAGCAATTTGTTGCATTGTTAATGGCATGTGGGTTAGAGAACTGGATTGACATGTGGCACCCGACTCATAAGTTTTTAACTTATGAGTTTCTTAGTTCCCTAACTCCGTGTCAACGTGAAGGTAGGTTGTATTTATCTTTTTAGCTAAAGAATGCAACCTATTTTAGATTATGCTTCATTTTATGCCATTTTTGGTTTCAATAACGAACCTATTCCGAATAAACAACCGGATAACTCTCGAGTTTTTGAGTTATGGCCTAAAATTAATGGCCGGCTTGTTTATCCGAATAGAAATATATATGCATCTGATGTATAGCACCCTGTTTTGCGTATGTTTTTTAAATTTTCTAGGGAGACTTTGTTCCCTTTCCCTAGCCCTCACTTAGTCTGAACACATGAAGTGCATATTCTGCACCGTTACCTTGCACCACACAATGACACTACACTAAGCCTGTCAATGACGCTGTGGAAGTTTTTAAAAAACACAGCCACCCTAGCTACAAACACTAACCTATGTCTAGGGGGACATGTATTCTGCATCATTGAGTTCCTTAACGTTATGAATCCTGTAGAATTCAGTAACAGATATGCCGGTTTCACCACCCTTCACGAGCAATGCCTCGTACGGGCCGGCTTTATTTTAACTGACCCCATGCGATGGCGGTACTTGAAAGTCTACACCATTCCCCTTCCCTGTCCTCAATTACCTCCCCTAATACAGTTTGTGGGCTCGTATCTCTTAGGCGGTGATGTGCCGAGATACGCTGTCAAGCCCCCACTTATACCCCCTCCTCGCCCTCACACCCTTTCTATGCGTGACAGACCTAGGGCTTCCACCTCGATCTTACCAGACCATGATGATTCAGATGATGAGTCAGAATCCGATATTATGTCTTCCTTAGGACGCATAGAGAGAACGCTTGACCAGGTCCTCACCACCCAAGCTCACCACACCGCCCGGCTCGATCACCTCGAGTAAAACTTCGAGCGGACGCACTACCCATGGTATGACATGGCCTACCGCTCCCATATGGTGGGGTGAAAGCATGGCCACCCCTTCTTAGTACCCCCGCCATGACAACTATAACGAGATATCATTAAGTCATAGGTTTGACCGGTTACGGGTGGGTAGGCATAGGTTTAATAATTTCACCCCACCGGTTCCTAGGAGAACCTCATATGACTATAGGATGGACTACACAAGTGGGGAGGAGGAGGATAATGAGGAGGATGACCAAGGGGATGATGAGGAATTTATAGGGGATGAGTAGTGGTAGACCTAAAGGCCTCCCTTAGCACCGAGGATGGCTTCACCCTAGCTTGGGGGGGGGGGGGGGGGTATCCATAGTCCACTACTCATTATTTCGTGTGTCCTTTGGTCTTGGCTGTTAGTTTTAGTGTTGTATAGTTTTGTGTTGTTTTGTGTTTTTGTGTTCTATTCTTGGTGTTGTTTTGTGTTTTGTGCTTTGCTTTTTGGTGTTGTTTTCAGGTGCTTGTATAATAAGTTCCTTGTGCCGCTGCGCCTACGTACTGGTATGATTGCTCAATTGAAAATCCAAATTTATTTATTTAGTTATAATTGTGTTTGTTTTCCCCTTCTTTCCATCATGTGCCCCCTTTTTTCCATCATATGCTCCAAACAAGTTTTATGCAAACTCGTATTCCCCTATCCCTGTGCCTACTTTGGGTCTGAGTTTATCGATTGTTTTTCACTTAGCTTAGGGGATCTGAGCTTGCTTGGTATGTGGTTTGGATGACTACCTATTGAGGCGCATTTTGACTAACCTAGTGAGGATTGAGCCTTCTAGGACTTTATTATGAGTCCTATATTGTTGAGTGTTAGTCAAGGAATCTTAAGAATTATGTCTGTTCTCCTCCAGCATAGTCTACTTTTCTAAAGGTTAGGGATGATAACACGTTTGTAGTTGAAGCTACATAGCAAAAGTGCCTACCATGAAAATCAATTTACTCTAGGTTAAGCCAAATTTGTGCCTTTACCTTTTTTTTTTGTAGCCACGCTATCTAACTCCACATGAGCCAAATGTCCCTTCTTTTTACCTAGAGGATAGTCATGTGATCATAGTGAAGTTAGTGTTCGTAGCATTCTGATATAGGATTTCGATTTGGAAAAGTGAGTATTGGGTGATTTGACTACATACACTAGTCTCAGTGTATTTCAAGGAAGTATTCACATGGAAAGTTCAGAAAAAAGCTTGAAAAGCACAAAAAGAAAAAAGAGAAAAAGAAAGAAAAGAAACGAAAACAAACAAAAATAAAATAGAGAAAAATTTGAGAATAAAATTGACATAGTGTATTAGAGTCTATTATTGGGAATTTTGGGAGTGGCCTGGTTGTCGGAAGGCGTAGTCTTCCTTGGTTTTATTTCCTTGGATCACTTACTATCCTCTATTTTAACTCCATATTCCTAAATTCTACCTTACCTTGATCCGAGCCTATATTGCAACCCTTTCCAAACATGTTTAACTTAACTAATTAGTAAGATCAGTGCTGGAGAGTAGATAAGACACAATCCCCGAGATTTCTCCCTATTTAGGTGTTTAATTCTCGACTCATCTTTAGTCGGATGATTTTGAGCGAAACACATACCTTATAAACACATGAGCATAATAGAAATTTCCCACATCTCTTGAGAAATAACCTCGGGAGCGTAGATTTGCGACCTCATTAGGTAGTGGGCGGAATGAGTTATGATGTAGCTTGCTTGGTGATCCCAAGTAGGTGTAAAATGTTGATTATGCTCTTTTAATCCCATTGTACTTACACAACCATGGCTAGAGAAGAGTTTTGTACATGCACGGCTTGCATTCTCTTGATTTTCACTCTCCTTGTTCTTCATTCGTTTCTATGATTGTTTTGCCATACGCTTTCATGACACCTTCCTATTTCGTTTGCTAGGGACTAGCAACATTTTAGAGCACGTTTACTACCTCGTTTTAGTGTCAAGTCTCGTAGTTTTATATTGGTTTTATGCATATTATGCTTGATTTCACCTTGACCTTGTCTTTGAGTTGTCTTAAGTTCATTTCAGGTATTTTTGATGATTTATAGGTGAAATGTGATTCATTCAAGCCTTTGATACACGTATCATAGCTTGGGCAAACATTTCAAGTCACTCATGAAGATCCCACGGAGTTTAGAAAGGATAGAAGTGAAAAGAGGAATGCATGGTCTCAGATTCGACCGAATCTGAGACACATTCGGCCGAATAGTGCAGATTCGACCGAATCTGAGATAGATTCGGTCGAATGAGGGACAATCCTCAAAAACATTTTCCATGGTCTCTGGGAAGGTCGAATGGAACTCATTCGGGCGAATGAGCTTATGTTCGACCGAATAAAACCCTACATTCGGGCGAATGGTGAATAGAGAGAAATTCTTCGGAGCCTCTGGAATGGCGAATGGACGAATGTATTTGTCCAAATGGGACTTGAATTCAGCCAAATAACAGTGTTTTCTCTTGAACAACTACTTTTTTTAGGGCCGGCCCAAAGACATTTTAGGGTTTTTGTATTTTTCTTATGCTTTGTTATAAATACCCCTCCCTCTGATGAGAGGGAGGGCAGCTAGGTTTTTATATGTTATGTACTTTTAGTTTTGTTAGCCTACAAATTCTTTTAGTTCTAGCTTTCAGTTTTCGGTTTTCTCAACATTTGTACTCCGAATTTTGGATTTTGTCATTCAAATTCTGATCGTGGATAATACATTGAAGCTTTTATGAGTATTAATCTATTCCTTACTTTTGAATTCATTCTCTTTATTTCATTCCATGTTTAGTTCTATGTTTATCGTTTGCTAGAATAGTTTCTGATTTGCTTTCATTCTCGTTAATTTCTTTTCATGATCGTTTGCTTGCTTTATTGAATATTGTTATGTTGTTGAGCATGAATATGTGTGAGTAGTTAATTTAGGGGTTTTGATTGGTGAAACCCTAGGAAAAGCTATGATATTTATTGCCTAAGGTTGTAGGAATGATGATAATAAGTAGTTTCGAAATCCGATGCGAATCTTATCCTGCCACTCCTTGGGAGACATAGGGCGATTAAAGGGTCATTCGTTGTGATTTGTGGAATAACCAACTTCCTCTCGTATTCTTGGATGTCCATGCTAGTTATTATTAGATTTTCTCTAACCTATCGTGTTCGGTTTTGAAATCTTCATTCCTAGGGTAAATCTAATCTTGTCCCCATTTTTCTCAATTTGATTTACCTCATAGTTTATCGTTATCTATATTCTTGTTATTAGTTTTAGTTGTTTCCAACTCTAAATAGTCTGGTTCGTGTTAAGAATTGAAGTCTTGATATCCTTTGTCCTTGTGGTTCGACCCCCTACTCCACTATACTCGTATAGTTCATAGGTTGGTATAAATATTGTTTGCATAACTAGTCTTTTAGTTAATGACCTAAAAGCCGGTTATCAAACGCCACTCCCAAGATCCTCAAGATACACAATAATGAACTCTAATACATTACACCAACCTTATTCTCAAATTTTTCTCTTCTTTCTTTTCTTTTCTCTTTTTTTTCTTTGTTTTCTTTTTTTTCTCTTTTTTTTTCTTTTTTGTGTTTTTCATGCTTTTTGTGCTTTTCATGCAAATGTTTATGAAATATACTAAGAGTAATGTATGGAGTCATATCATCCAACAACCACTTTCAAACTGAAATCCAACACCACAATGCAATGGACACCAACTTCACTATGATCACTTAACTATCCTCTAGGTAAAGAGAGGGGACATTTGGCTCCTGTGGAGTTAAATAGTGTGGCTACAAAGAAAAAGGTAAAGGCACAAACTTGGCTTAACCTAAAGTCAATTAATATTCATGGTAGGCAATTTAGCCATATAGCTGTAACTATAAACGTGTTATCATCCCTAACCTTTAGAAAAGAAAACTATGCTAGAGGAAAAAAGACACAATTCTTAAGATTCCATGACTAACACTCAATAATAAAAGGGCTCGCAATGGAGTCCTATAAGGTTCAATCCTAACCAGGCTAGTCAAAATGCGCCTCAATAGGTAGTCATCCAAACCTTAAACCAAGCAAGCTCAGATCCACCAAGTTAAGTGAAAAACAGTCGATAAACTCAGACCCACACCAGACACAGGGCTAGGGAAACACGAGTTTGTATATAATCATTATAAAGCGCACGACAGAAGCTTGCATGTTTGTTTCGATTTAATTTTTTATTTTTTAGAGCATATGAAGGAAAAAGAAAATAAAACAAAAATATAAATAAATAAGAAACTTTCGATTTTCAAGCGGGAGAAAAAGATCATACCAAGAATTAGGTGAAGCAGCACATAGAACTCATTACAAGGATGAGAGTAGAAGGACCTAAAAACAACATCAAGAAGCAAAACCAAACAACAAAACAACGCAAAACCACACAACAATAAAACCAGCAGCCACACAGGGCAAAAGACACGCAACAAAATGATGAGTAGTGGACAATGGATACCCCCCCCCCCCCCCCCCCCCCCAAGCCAGGCTGAAGCCATCCTCGACGCTAAGGGAGTCCTTTAGGTCTAAAACTACTCATCTTGAATGAAACCCTCATCCCCTTGGTCATCATCCTCATCTTCCTCTTCCCCCCCACCCGTATAGTCTATCCCATAGTCATCAGAAGCTCTTCTAGGAGCTGGGGGTGAAGTTGTTGAACCTATGCCTACCCACATGCAACCTGTCAAACCCATGACTTAAGGATATTTCATTATAGTTGTCATGATGGGGATACCAAGAGGGAGAGGCCATGCTTTCGCCGACCTTGTGGGAGTGGTAGGCTAGGTCATACCACGGGTAATTGGCCCGCTCAAAGTTTTGCTCAAGGTGATCGAGCCGGGCGGTGTGATGGGCTTGGGTGGTGAGGACCTGGTCAAGTTGGGCCTCTATGCGACCTAGGGAGGACATAATATCAGATTCATCCTTGGAATCGCCATGGTCACGTAAAACTGAAGGGGAGGCCCGAAGACGATCACGCATAGATAAGGTGTGAGGACGAGGAGGGGGTCTGAGAGGGGCTTAACCATGTATCTGGGCACATCACCATCTAAAAGGTACGAGTCCCCAAACTGCAAGAGGGGAGGTAAGTTTGGAGAGGGGAGGGGAATGAAGCGGTCTTTAAGGTACTGCTATCGCAACGGGTCAGTGAAGATAAAGCCGGCCCTTACGAGACACTGCTCGTGGAGGGTGGTGGTGCTGGCAAATCTATCACTAAATTCTATTGGATTAATAATATTTAGGAATTCAGCTATGTGGTATACATGCCCCCCAACACATAAGTCGGTTATAACACCAAGGGTGGTTGTGGTGTTCATAAACTTCCATAGAGTCATTGTAATACTAATTTATGTGTCATTGTGCGGTGTAAGGTATCGGTGCAATATGTGCACTTCTTGGTTTCTAACTAGGTGAGGGCTAGGGGAAGGGAATAGTGTCTCCCTAGAAAATTTGAAGAACATTCTCATAACTGGGTATTGCACATCAGAAGCATAAATATTCCAATTCGGATAAACAAGTTGGCCAGCAATCTTTGGCCATAATTCAGAAACACGAGCATTATCTGGTTGTTTATCCGAAATAGGTTCATTGGTAAAACAAAAAACAATACAAAAGGCAGCATAATCAAGGAAATAGGTTGCATTTCTTAACCGAAAAGACAAATGCAACCTATTCTCACGCTGACATGGGCTAACAGAATTGAGAAACTCATAAGTTAAAAGCTTATGAGTTGGGTGCCACATGATTATCCAGTTCTAAAGGCCACATGTCATCAACAGTTCAGCAAAGTTTTCATATATACCCATACGTTGCAGAATTGAAAGATTTAAGTATCGGGTAGAGTTGATTTTGCGTACCTTTAACCATTAAAAGCATTCAAATTTCTCCAACGATATGAAGACCACCATCCTATACTCTTCGTCAAACCAGAGCTCTTGACCTGGGAGATGTTGTTGATGCTTTGGTTGTGGTTGAGAACCGGTTGGTTGTTCCTCCCATGCAGCACCTGAAAAGGATCCTTCCCCTTATTTCTTTGATCTTTTGAAAGGATTTCTTAGGCTTCTTCAAGGTCCCATGGTGGTGGATTGATGTTTATGAAGGAGTAGAGAGTTATGGTAGTGAGAATGAGTAAGTGAGGGTGAGAGTTATGCTCGAGCATTTTTTAGGGTTTAGAGTGAGTTGCGAGGAAACCGTGGAAAATGAAGGGGTATTTATAGAACTGGCCCTTCATTTGCCCGAATGAAGCTTAATTCGGCCGAATGGAAGGCCCTGTTCGGTTGAATTTCGAAGGATTTCTCAGCTACCTTCGCTATCATTCGCCCAAATAGCCTATATATTCGGCCGAATGGACCTCCATTCGCCGGAACGGAGTATGCATTCGACGTTCTCAGAAACTCTTGCCCAATTTCATCTGTACCTCCATTCGCCCGAATGGATTTCCTTCGCTCGAATTGATTAATCTTTTGATGGTCTCAGAAACTCTACCATTCTTAAGTGTGAGTTTATAATCCAAGTCCATTTGCCCAAATGGAACTTCAATTTAGGAAAATGTAATGTTTTTTTGATATTTTATGCCAAGAATATTCAAAGGATATGTACTCTCCCAAACCAAAAATGTTATAATGATTACTTAGCGAGAAAATTCAAAGAAGACCAAGTTACCTCCCGTAAGTGCTTTATTTAACGTCGTTTAGCTCGACGTAGTCGGGGCCATAAATTAAAAACAACATGAAACAAATACTGAAGCGAAACTAACTACTTCAAACCCTACAAAACTCAAAAGAATGATGATCCAAAGTTCATATATTCGTTATATACCAATGATTACACCAATCATTCAACTTCAACATCATCTTACCTTATGCGCTCGATAGTGTTGATTTCGTGAAGGCTACTTTCATGGAAGAGTTTTAACCGATGTCCATTCACAATGAAACTACCTCCATTATGATCTTTGAACTCTACTTTTTCATAAGGAAATACTTGCAAGATCTCGAATGGCCCAGACCACCTCGATTTCGGTTTCCCGGGGAATAACTTTGCTTTGGAATTGAAGAGTAGTACTTTATCTCCTATAAGGAATTCTTGTTGAATGATCCATTGGTCATGCCAATGCTTAGTTCGTTCCTTGTAGATATGCAAGTTATGGAATGCGTCTAGCCTCAATTCTTCCAATTAAGGGTTTGGATCACTTACCAAGACCTACACTCTAATTCCACCGGTAAATGACAAGACTTCCCATATAACAGCCAGAACGGGGTGGTACCAATTGGGGTTTTGTAGCATGTACGATGTGCCCAAAGAGCATCGTCTAACTTGAGAGACCAATCTTTTCTGTTTGGGTTAACCACCTTTTCTAGTATTCTCTTAATCTCCCTACTAGCTACTTCCACCTGTCCTTGAGTTTGGAGATAATAGGGTGAACCGACGTTGTGCACGACTCCATATTTCTTCAACATTTTATTTAGCTATTTTTTCGCAAAGTGGGAATCCCCATCACTTATGACTATCTTCGGAACACCAAATCGAGGGAAGATTATGCTCTTAAAAAGCTTCATAACTACTTTCTGATCATTTGTAGGTGAGGCGATGCCCTCCACCCACTTGGACACATAATCTATCCCTACCAAAATGTATTGGTTTCCATGAGATGACATAAAGAGGCCCATGAAGTCAATACCCCAACAATTAAAGACTTCACACTCAAGGATGTAATTTTGAGGCATCTCATTCCATGTTGAGATATTACCAACTTTTTAGCATCTCTAACATCTTTTCACGAATGTTTCAACATCTTTATGCAAGGTGGGCCAATAGAAACCCGCGGTGGCGACCTTAGCTTGGAGTTGTTGCATCTGCTGGATGAGAGTCTGATTTATCTGAGTGAGACTCTGGGACTGCTGAGCAAGAGAAGTTACATGGGAGGCTAAATGGTCATTGCTTATGGTGTGATTTTGTTTTGGGTGAGAGACCCCATGATAAGGTTGAATAGGTGGGAAAGGAAGATTTGAACCACCTCTAGGCCCTTGATTAAACCCCAGTGGTCTATATAAACTTGGCCTTGGTGCATTTCCACTTGATTGGTTCCCTTGAAAACCTTGACTGTTGAACCCACTTTGAGCATTTCTATTATATCCTGGGTTAAAGTTTGCTTAGTTTTGATTTCAATTGAAAGGAGGTCTATATGGTTGATTGGGGAAAGGTTGTTGCCCATACCCTACTCATTGTCCTTATCCACTATAGTTAACTATTGCAACATGATCAGGATTATACCCATAATCGTCATAATTCATCACCTGTGTCTCTAGGTTATAACCACCGTAATCAACTACAACAACATGCTCGGAGTGTGAAATACCACAATAGGAAGTATCATGGTTGGTACCCCCACAAATCGAACATGCAAAGTGCTTTTCACGCACTGGAGGGGTGTTCGGACTACTGGCTAGGCTTAACTTGGACAGCTTCTTGTCAATAACTGCTTTAATTTTAGCACTGATGGTGTCCAAGTTGGTTGTGTCAATCATCCCTCTTGGTAAACCCTTACTTCTTTCTCCTCCCCAAGCCCTATTCTTAGCAACTTCCTTAATTCTGGCTTTTACTTGGTTGCATGGAATCTTAGAGAGTTGGCCACCTACTAGTTACTCTAGAAGAGCCTTGGTGGAGTCTTTGAGACCATCGTAAAAAAATGTGTTAAGATGGTTCTCCCCATACTCATGATAGGGGTATGCTCTAATCATTCTTTTAAACTAACTCCAAATAGCACTAAGGTTCTCATCATCCTCTTGGGTGAAGAATACGATTTTCTTATGCCAATCTTGCGTTCAACCGTAGGATAGAACCTCTCTAGAAAAGCTGTCTTCAATTGAGCCCAATTAGTGATTGAGTTGGGCTCTAAGCATTTATAACAATCCTTGGCATCACCAACTAGACTCAAGTGAAATAGGTGCATCCGCACAAAGTCTAGGCTGTTGGGGCAAGGCGGGATAAGTCCACAAATATCAGAGATTGCCTCAAGATGTTGAAGAGGACATTTATTTCTTAATCCACTAAAAGGGGTTTACTTGACCATCCTTGTGAACTGGGGATGTTATGGTACGGTGTAGTAGCAACATGAAGTACTACACCTCCTTGGAACTCTTATGAGCCAGGATTCTCGAACTGACCGAACAACTGATGTTCGTCGGCCATTATGGATATGGGTGGACTTTGAACAGAATGTGGGGTTTGTTTTGTTGGACGTTGTTTTCTTAAACGTTAGACCTTAGGATTATACAGTACTATCGATTGGTTTGACCTGCGCATGCTATGGAGCAAACCAATAGCAAACTCAAGGGTAACTACTAACTAAAAAAAATAAACAGCAACAAAAACGAAATAAAACGAAGCTATATCAAGAACAGCAAGAGTCTAAATATAACGCCTTGTCCCTAGCAACGGCGCCATTTTGGTAACATGATTTTAACAATCATTTATGCTAAACCTTGAACCAAACAATACTTATAACAACCTACGAACTACACAAGTATAGTGGGGTAGGAGGTCGAACCACGAGGACAAAGGATATCAATACACTCCGCTTCTTAACATAACTGGACTTTTTGGTTTTAAAAGTAACTAAAACTAATGACGAAAATATAAATCACGATGAACTAAAGAGGAAAATCAAAGGGAGAAAATCAAGGACGAGATTAGATTAACCCTAGGAAGATGATTTCAAAAGAGAACATGATAGGTTAGAGGAAATCAAATAATAACTAGAATAGACACCCAAGTATGCGAGAGGAAGTTGGTGATTCCACAAATCACATGGAACGACCTATAATCGCTCTATGTTTCTAAAGGAGTTGTATGACAAGATTTGCATTTGGTTTCAAGGCCTACTTATTGTCCTCATTCCTATAACCTTATACAATAAAGAACATAGTTTTTCCTAGGGTTTCACTAATCAATCCCCAAAGAGAACTACTCACACATGTTTAAAATGTATAGCATGATGATAATCAATAAAATAAATGCAGCAGGTAAAAACTATCAAAAGAAACTAACGAGAATAAAAATAAAGCAGAAATTATTCTAGATAAGCGATAAGCATTAGGCTAAACATTGACTGAAATAAAACGAACTCATAAGTAAAGAGAAAATTGATACTCATAATAAAGATTGAACGCAATATCCACGGTCAGAATCCAAACAATAAAGTCAAAATCTTGGAGTACATATGTTGAGAAAATAGAAAATGGAAAACTAGGGCTTAATCAATTAAGAGAGGCTTAGAGGTTAAATAAAGCTAAAACTAAAAAAATTAGGGTTTCCCCCTCTCTTTAGAAAGAGGGGTATTTATAACTTAAAATAAAAGAAATTCGAAAGCCCTAAAATGCCTTTGGGCTGGCCTAAAGAAGAAGTAAAATTTCCAGAGAAAATAGGTCCATTCGCCTGAATGGATGACCCATTCGGCCGAATGTAACACCGTTCGCCCGAATTTTTCCCATTCGCCCATTCCAGCAGCTCTGGTGATTATCTTTAATTTCTTCTCTATGCACGATTCACCCAAATGGGATATTCATTGAGCCGAATGGATGCTGATTCGTCCAAATGAATGTCATTCGGCCTTCCTAGTGACAATGGAATACAGGCTTCTATAATGGACTACCATTCGACCGAATGGTTGTTAGATTCTGTCGAATCTGACTCTACCCCTTGCTTTACAGCTTCTTCAAGTGTCTAGTGGCTTCTGAACTTTGTGGGATCTTCAGGAGTGACTTAGAATGTGTGCCTAAGCTATGATACGTGCTTCTAACCTCTTGATAATAATGTCAAAGCCTCGAATACATCGCATTTCACCTTGAAATCATCAAAAACACCTGAAATGCCCTTAAAACAACTCGAAGACAAGATCGAGGCAAAATCAAGTGTAATGTGTATAAATTCAATATAAAATTGCGAGACTTAACACTACAACGGGGTAGTAAACGTGCTCTAAAATGAGTACATCAGGTTCCCATTGTTATAAGGTTATGCACAATTAAGGAAAAAAAATTCAAAAAAAGAAAAACAAATACTTATAAAAGTCTAGTAATAATCTTATTCAAGGGTTGAATTGTTTTTCTTGAGGAATCCAAGGTGTCGAAAGATTTGTAATTGAGGAAGGCTGAAGGTTACGTCATTGTGCACGGTTGAAGAAGGATGGGAATAGTTATAGAAATGTTTACGGTTTATAGAAAATGAAAAGTTGGGAGAAAGTGATAAAATGTTTTGACAACTTGGAAAAGTGCACTAAAGATCTTTGGAATATGTACAGTTTTCAAAGTTACGGTTACTACGTGTGTCAGGTTTTTCTTAAAATTAAAGAAGCATGTCAATTTATTTGTTATTTATGCTTTTATCATTCTTTTTCACTCAAACCTCATCCTTTGGATTTGAGGATTGTATGGTGTAAGATTGGGTCCTATATAGGGTACCTATATATAATGATAGCTAATGATCATTATGAAAATCAATAAATTTGATAACTATAGACTACAAATTTTTAAAACAATATATGATCACATAGATTATATATAATATTCAATTATACGCATACTAAATAATGATATCATTCTCATTTAACATTGTACTAGTACTCATTTAAAACGGTGCCTGAATATTTTCAGCAAAATAAGGTACCCAATTTATTAAAGAATGTTGCAAAAATAAATAAAAACTCTTTACTTTTTCATTCTATTTTGTAACATGTTCATTTGGTTATGATAAGTGTTCATTTTTTATATTTGTTCATTTGGATATAAAAATTTATTCTTATATACATGGAAAATCAAAGAAGTTTCATTTAAATGCATGTTCATTTGAATTATGGGCTTCATAGAAAATGTTCATTCTATGCATTTCAATGAATATGTCATTTGATATGTTGTGTTGATTTCATCAATTGCTTCCAATGCAAAGACATTGTTAGTAATGAATAAGCTTAGAAGGCGACAAAAATTTTAGAATAGAAATAAGCTATAAAGGACGTTGCCAAAAAATATTGTTTAAAAACAAGTTGCTACAAAAATATCAATGAAAAAAGTAGCTTAAAAAAATTATATGTTAAGTAGAAATTTTATCATTATTTCTAATGCAAAAAAGGATGTCATAAATGATTCTAGACATATAGTGTTCCATTTTGATTTGTAAAAATTTCTATATAAGAAAAAAATAGATATTTCATCATGGCTTGAGATCTAATAAGAAGGGTAGTCAATATAGGAAGAGTGAGAAGCATATCCATACATTAATTTCACTTATATCTAATGGTCAGTAAAAAAGAAAGATGAATCGGTTTTCTAACATACTGTGGCCATGCCCCAATCTCACCCATAAACACCCAAAAATTCATGCATTGATTCTCACTCTCTCTCACCTAGATTTTCATAAATCTCACCCAAAAATTCTCACTCTGTTCTTTGTCTGCTATGAATTCTCATATCATCTCAGAATCAAACACTAAAGTCAATGCAAATTCTTCAACAACAAATGTTTCGTCTAGTTTTGCCGGATTAAATCATGGATCAACTGCAAAATCTTTGAATTAGGAATCTAATGATTTAGCAAAAAATTTTGAAGGTAATAATTCTATTTCAATTGATTTGCGATATCTTGATTATAATTTCTATTCAATCAAGAACTATTTTTTTTATCAATTACATCTGATGTTTCATAAGTTATGACAATGTTTCAATTGATTTTGCGATATCTTGATTGTGATATAGTTCTTGGCTTCTAGAAATACTAACCCAAAATTACTATATGTTATAGAAAGGTCCTTCAAGATTAAGCTAGGTCAAACATTAATAATTATTTCAAGCTTAATAAAATTATTTTGTACGATTCATTTACAGCCTAGCTGCAACAAAAAGTTTTTGTCAGCTCCAATCCATATTTTCACCCTTATTTTGACAATGAGTAGTTATCTACTGTTTTATGGGACTAGTTGAGGTATAATGAGTATGTCAAAAGTGAGTTTTTGGATGCACATACTATTGTAAAACTTTTTTTGGAATATATTTACTCTTTGTTTATATATAGTTCATAATAAATAGTTTACTTTTGAAAATTTGGTAGTTTAAATGTTACAATCATAGTTACTATTTTTATGAGCATAATTATCCTTTTTCTGTATAGTAACCCTTTTAAATATTGCAGTGACAACAAAAATTACATCTCTAACTTTTATCAGAACTCCTAGAACTCATGTGTTACTCCAAATGGTACTATAGAGTGGTTTCCTTATTGTGCTGAAGATAGAAAGGCTTGTGATGGTATGGTGTTTGATAATTTAGAAAAGGTAGTAGAGTTTTACCATTGTTATGCTGAAATATGTGGATTTGAACTAAGGTTATCTTCTACTTACATGAGTAGAGGTATTATTAGTTTAAAGTATTTAGTTTGCAGCAGAGAAGGTTTTATGGTACCTAGTATTCAGAAGAATGAAGGTGGTATTAAACGTTATAAGAGAGGCACAAAACGAGTTGGTTGCAAAGCAAAGTTGATCTTAAAGCTTAATAAATTAAATAGGACATACTGCATTTTCAGATTTGTTGAGGGCCATAATCATTATCTTGCTAATCCTATCTCTAAACAATATTTAAGAAGTAATAGAAAAATTACCATTGTTCATAAAAGCTTTATTTCAAGAAATGCAAGAGTAAACATAGGTCCTATGAAATCTTTTCGCTTATTCAAGGAAAACATAGGGAGTTACCAGAATGTGGGAGCAACTATGCAAGATTTTAAAATTTTCATAGAGATATGAAAGAATATATCAAAGGAGATGATGGAAAGATGTTGATTGAAAATTTCCTCAAGAAACAAGACATTCATCATGGGTTTTATTTTGATTATGCATTAGATGAGGAAAACCATATTTCTTTGCTATTTTGGGCACATGTAGTAAGTCGCAAAAATTATGCAATATTTGGAGAAATGGTTAGTTTTGATTGTACATTATGACACAAACAAATATAGTATGGTTTTAGCCTCTTTTACTGGTGTTGATCATCATAGATCTTGCATTACATTTGGTGTTGGTTTAATTGCAAAAGAAAATGCAGAAACTTTTGATTAGTTGTTTAGGACATTCCTAAATTGTATGGGTAATTGTGCACCTACATATTTGATAATTGATCAAGATCCAGCAATGAAAATTTCTACTAAAGAGGTGTTTCCAAATACAAGACACAAGCTTTGTATGTGGCATATAATGAGCAAGGTTACTAACAAAATTGGATGGTCTTTGAACACTAATGAAGAGCTCTTGAAAGCTTTGAATAATTGTGTTTGGAACATGGATCAAGATAAATCATATTTTGAGAAGACTTGGGGAGAAAATATGGTTAAGTATGACCTTGAAAACCATAATTGGTTTGCATGTATGTATATTATAAGAGAACAATGGATTCCTACTTATTTCAAAGACATGATGTTGGGAGCAATCTTAAGAATAACATCGAGATCTGAAAGTGTGAATAGCTTCTTCAATAACTTCACAAACCCTCACTTGACACTTGTGGAGTTTTATATGCGTTTTGACAGTGCCATGGATGCACAGAGATACAAGAAAGAGAAGCTAAATACAGATTCTGCACACACCATTCCTCAATACAACACTCTATTGTGGTTAGAACGATATGCAAGTGATGTTTATACATGTACCATATTTTACTTTTTTCGGTATAAGATATATAAATCTTGGTTCAAATGTCATATTCTCAATATTGATAAGGATGAGGGAATGAAAACATTTAGTGTTCTGGATTCAGTTCTAGGAAATACTTTCTAAGATACATTCTTAGTTGGGGGCTTGACAGCATCATGTTCTTGTAAGATTTTCAATAGACTTGGAATATTATGTTCTCATTCGATTTGTGTTTTGAGTGCTAGGCAAATAAAAAAAAATTCCAAAACATTATATACTTGATTGTTGGACAAAACAAGCTATAAAGAAGCCTATTTTTGATATGCATGGTAATATAATTGAAGAGTGCAAAAAAAATGAGCACTGTGGGTAAGCTGCCTGGTGATATTTGGTCAAAATTATTTAATTGCGTAGCACTTGAAGAGAGAAAGAGAAGAAGACTTACAGTAACTATATAATAATTTGAAGGAATTCAGTCAAAATCTAGAATAAAATAATGTCAAAATGGTAATTGCAAAAGCATAAGAGATGGAGATATTTATTGTCCCTAGTGCATCTTTGACTCTAGATATCCAAATCTAGTTCAGCCAAAAAATAAAGGAAAGAGACGTAGAATAGTTGAAGAAAAAGAGCAAAGCATTTTGCAAAGTCAGAAAAACAAGAGAAAATGTAGAGCTTGTGGGGCATATGATTATCATGATAATCGTATCTGGCCTATAAAAAATTAATCTTAGGCATGTAATTTGTTTGATTACCATGATGTTTGTTTGATTATTTTAGTGGATTTGTATATACATAAATGAATATTTATAGATAATAATATATATGAAGTACTTTGTATTCTTTTAAATATTTGACCTCGTTGTTTCAAAATATTTTATAAAAGTCACAAGAGGTGAAGAATAATGCATATTGGCCATCATCAGTGTCTTGCTATTTGTGAAAATATGGTGGCTCTGTTTCTTCAGTGGATAAAAAGAATTCAGAAAAGGTCACTATAATAAAACAAAAGGTCACTATAAGAAAAGCAAAGCTCTCTATAATTAAAAATAATTTCACTATTAAAATTATAAATTCTGTAACACAAAAATAGGACACTATAACAAAAAGGTCACTATGATTATAATTAAAGTCTATACTATAAAAATCATTACCACAATGATAATTGCTATAGTTAGTATATTATTAAAAAATGTCACTATAGCATTAAAAAGCATTCAAAAAAGGTCAATATAGTAAAACAAAAGGTCACTATAATAAAACTTGTAGTCACTATAATCCGTTGAAGCTATTTCTTAGTAGCGTAAGGTAAAAAGCATTCAGCATTAAGAAATTTTACTATATAAATTAAAAGGTTACTATGTAATCGAAAAATAAAAATATATGATAATTTATAATTATTTATTAAATAAAGCAAACTAAATAATAAAACATCAAATATGAAACTATAATAAAAATAAAAGGTCACTATAATAAAAAAAAAAGGTCCCTATAATTTAAAAAAGGGTCACTATAGAAAAATATTTGTACTATGATTAAACTAAAGGTTTATATAACTAAAAAAATGTCACTATTAAAGTTATAAAGGAAACTATAGATAATGTTTATTGAATTTATTGTTTTATGCTTTGCATGCACTATAAAAAATGGAAATGTAACTTTAATAGTTATAATAGTAACCTTATAATTCTTAAAATCAAATGTCATTATAACAAATATTAAGGTCACTATGATAAGAGTTGAGGTAACCTAAGAAAAATTAAAGTAACTATAACTACTACAATAAAAAATTATCCCTATAGCATTTATAAAGAATACAATATTAATTAAAAAGGTTTCTATATAATTTATACAAGAAATGTGAGCTCTAAATAACAAAATAAATAACATGTAACAAAAAGGTCACTATTATTAAATGATAGGTCACCATAATAAAAAAAAAATATAGGTCACTATAAGAAATATGTAGTGAATTCTGTAACACAAAATTAGGACACTATAACAAAAAGGTCACTATGATTAGAAATCAAGTCTATACTATAAAAATCATGACCACAATGATAATTTCTATAGTCAGTATATTAATAAAAAATTGTCACTATAGCATTAAAAAGCATTCAGAAAAAAGTCACCATAATAAATAAATAAAAAGGTTACTATAATAAAAGAAAAAGGTTACTATAATAAATCAAAGAGTCACTATAATCCTGTGAATCTATTTCTTAGTAGCGTAAGGTCAAAAGAATTAAGCATTAAGAAAAGTTACTATAAAAATTAAAAAGGTTACTATGGAATCTAAAAATAAAAATATAAGATAATTTATAATTATTTATCAAATAAAGCAGACTAAATAATAAAACATCAAATATGAAAAGAAAAGGTCACTATAATAAAACAAAAGGTCCCTATAATTTAAAAAAGGATCACTATAGGAAAAAACTTGATCATTATTAAACCAAAGGTTTCTATAACTAAAAAAATGTCACTATTAAAATTACAAAGGAAACTATAGATAATGCTTATTAAATTTATTGTTTTATGCTTTGTATGCACTATAAAAAATGAAAATGTAACCTTAATAGCTATGATAGTAATTTTATAAATTTTAAAATCAAGTGTCATTATAACAAATATAAAGGTCACTAGGATAAGAGTTGAGGTAATTATAAGAAGAATTGATGTGACTATAACTACTACGAATGGAAAATTATCCCTATATCATTTATTAAGAATAAAATAGTAATTAAAAAGGTTTCCACATAATTTATACAAGAAATATGAGCCCCAAAAAACAAAATAAATAATATGTAACAAAAAGGTCACTATGATTAAAAGATAGATCACCATAATAAAAATAAATAAATCACTATTAGAAATTTCAAAGTAAATTCTGTAGCACAAAAATAGGAGACTATAACAAAAAGGGCACTATGATAAGATTTAAAGTCTATATTAAAAAAATTATTACCCCAATGATTAGAGTTAAAGTCAGTAAATTATTAAAAACTGTCACTATAGCATTAAAAAAGGTTACTATATAATCAATTTCCATTAAGGTGACTTTGATTGAAAAACCCAAATATGATTTACAGGACAACACTATTTTGATCTAAAATGATTAACTACCAGTGTTTAAAACACATCATAAACTAAAAGTTAGACTACTAATATATGTCTAAGGTTAGAATACTAATATTTGACAAATGTTCGAAATACTAATATTTACCAAAAAGCGTAAAAAACACTTGTTCGATTCTAAGCCTTCTTTGTTACTTTTTTATTTTTCTTCCTCTTTTCTGCAACCTCCTTTGAAAGTACTCCATTAACATATTTGATCTTTGATGGTTCAAGTCACACAATAATAGTGTAGCTCCTATTCTTGCTCGTGCTTCATGCTTCAATGGAGCCTAACATTGAATTATATAAACACATCATAATTAAAAAATGATATCATATAATTAAAAACCAAATAAAAAAAAAGAAGATTAGAAAAAACTATAACTACTTTTCAGTATTGGATTGTCATAAACATCTGCTCCTTCAAATTAGAGCATGCAAACCATAGTATACACAGCACAATCGAAATTACTTTTGTTTGTCTTCCAAGATGTGGAAATATGATTCATTTTATACATTGACATTTTATCCGCATTGGAAATCTTGTCATCAAGAAATGTTGCCAACAAATCGGCCTACAAACAAGTTTAAATCAAATAGAATGCTTGTACAATATATATTGAGCAATACAAGGAAAAGAACATAAATGATGCAAGGATAAAATAAATACCATAGCGTTAGACAATTGTTCAATTTTAGTTTGAGACTCGTCATTATATTTCAAATTGTCAACCCATTGTATTTTACCAATCTTCAAATTTGCAACTAGTAAGAAGTAATGGCTATGCCTGAGTATTAAGACAAAAATCCGTACATTAAAGAGAAAATCATAAAAATCTGATGAGAAAATCCAAAATTTTGTACAAACATAAACAATATTAATAAAAAGTAAGTTACTATAATAACTATTTTATTAACTATTGTGACTATTATATGACAATATTAAACTCATGTTTATACTGTAAGTTTTACTCCAATGAAAAAAATGAATGTGTTTGGATTTTTCACAACTTACTCGTAAAAGTGTTTAAAGTTATGAAATAGGAAAAGATAGTGTTGATGGGAGTGTTCAAAGTTATGAAATAGGAAAGGATTCCCACTGTCAGCTTCTTCCGTAGTTCTTTCTCTTTAAATTCCTGAATTTTATCATGCCATATATCACAATGTCTAAAGGTCTACTTCATGCCAAATCTGAATCACATTGTTTTATCATGCATTGATATTGAAATGATTCACCCTTGCGTGTTCATCCTTGTTAATTAAATAATTGAAGGGTAACTTACCAGTTTAACATTCTTCAAATCAAAATTGTTGTAAATCAGATTCATCCAACTTTCCCAACTTTCATTTAAATGGTCCATATCTTGTGTTGCTTTGTTGTTCTCTTGCACTTGTAGTAAAGCACACTGAAATAAGTTAAAAAATTGTTAGAATACTTCTATACAATGCTCATAAAGGAAATTATATGAATAATTAAAACACCACTCACACTTTGAGTAGCACCAAAGTAAAACTTTTTGGGTCTTTCTTTATTGTTCTTCTGATTCTCATTTAGTAATAAGGCCCAACAATCTACAATGCTCATAAATGTGTATTGTGAAGGTTTCCCTAAAGAATAAAACTCATTCCTAGGAATGTCATAAACATCCTCAAAATCTACTCGCAACCCATAGTAAAAAAGAAATACAAAAAGATTAAGAAATAACATAAATAAATAAAAAACTAAGAAAGAACAAAAGAAAAGTGAAAATATTTTAAATTACTTACTTTGACTTAACACATAAGTAATTGATGAAACCATAATCAACAATTTCTTGTTGCATAATAGGCAAAGTCCACATATATTTTATATTCATCTTCATTAAGTGGGAAACAAAAAGAACCTTCTCCAAATTATTATCATGTAGCTCAATTGAACACTTTGCTTTTCCAAACTTTAAAATACTATCGAATCCACTACTACAACTACTACTCGTTTCTTGTGTAAGCTCATTCATGTTTAGATCAGTTAATACTTCCCCAATTAACTCATTGCCATTTTTGTCTTCAACAGAAAATGGCGATATCCCTCATCAATTACTTATTTAAAATTCATGTATTCCATAGGAATTGTTGCTTCTACCTCCTCTAATATTTCATCATTTACATCACTATTCCTCACAGGAAATGTTGCAAATTTATTTAATGAATCAGGGATTTCAGTCACCCACTTAACCAACACAAAAATTTCATCAACAGTGTTTAAAACACTAGGACTCATAAAAAATTGTTGAGTTTGGGAAAGAGCAGGAGAAGAAGAAGAGGATCGAACATTTTCATTCTTAACATTTTGAGACTTTTTTTATTTACTAACAAATCAATAATCTTTGTCATATAAAACTCTAAAACCACTTTGGTGTCTCGCTTCATCAGGAGAAGATGCTCATGTATTTCCAGTATACATATTTAAAATGTCACTATAGCATTTAATAAGGTTACTATAAGCATTTAAAGGTTCTTATGTAATCTATATTTAAAATGTGCACAAAATAAAAAACTATATAATAAGTATATTTAATCATTTTTAATAAATAATAAAGTTTTTATAACATTAACTATGTATTCTACATATAAAATTAAAACATCACTATACAAATAAAAAAGATTACTATATAAATAAAAAGGCCACTATGGAAAATAAAAGGTGACTTTGTCTTCTAAAAAGGTCTTTATATATATAAATAAATGTAAATGGTGACTATGTATTTGTAACTATGATAAAAGGCGTAGTAAATAGTTTTAAAATTGGATCCCTCCCCTATATATATATATATATATATATATATATATATATATATATATATATATATATATATATATATATATATATATATATATATATATATATATATATATATATATAGGGGAGGGATCCAATGAGAAGGGTGCTTAAAATAAGAAGAATAAGAAGAGATTTTAGCCATTCAAATGGTAAGATCTAACGTTAGAGATTTCATATAAAAAAATGGTTACTATAACAATAAAAAGTAGTCACTATAATAATAAAAAGAGTAACTATAATAATAAAAAGAGTCATTATAAGTGAAAAAAATTATTTGGTCACTATGAGTTAAAAAAGGGTCACTATGAGTACATAAAATATCATCCGGTAGATTTAGGAGATAAAGAGCCAATATGCCTTCTCATCTTTCTCATTTTAAGTACCCTTCTTATTTTAACTTTTACCTATATATATATATATATATATATATATATATATATATATATATATATATATATATATATATATATATATATAAGGTGACTATGTGTTCTAAAAATATAATTATTATAAACAAGATACTATGAAATAAAAAAAGATACTATGAAACATAAAAAGGATACATGAAAAATAAAAAGGATACTATGAGTCAAAGAATAAAATTTAAACTTTACAATTAAAAACAAAAAAGGTAACTTACATCTTCGGTTTGACTTTTTGTCTTTAGGCAACATGAACTGAATTTTTGTTAGTAAAATGAATCTCCTCTAAAGAACTTATATTATCAACCGGATTTGAAGTCTTTTGATTTCCTTCCTTAGAATTACAACCTTCATCAAAATCCTGCTCTATATTTTCCTCATCAAAGACTCCAATGACTTGCCCATTCATAAACTTTAAATGCTCACTAATGGGATATGTACCAGAAACAACAATCCCATTCCCAAAGAAGTTAGCTAATCCTTTCTCCTTCATTCTTAAGATAACATTCTTATCAGCCCAGTGTTTGATTAAAGGAAGAGAAGACGATAAGCAAACACTCTTAAATCTTAAATATAGAAATATATCTTTTGTAGCATCACAATGCAACCACAAAACTGTTGTGCCTTGCCTTTTTTATACTTCATGGTAGCCTCACACAATCAATCTAAGACATATTTGCACTAATTAAATTCTCTAATTTGATTGACCACAATAATAATCTTAATAATCTTTAGATAAATCGTACGGTTGTGTATAGGAGCTAAAAAGGTAGAAAAGGTATGAAGTACAAAAAGTTGCTTAAATGCATCATCTCCATTGGTCATTTGTGAAATCATGTGCTCCACTAAATCCAAAGGGATAGGTTCTTTTTTTTCTTTAATTCCAAAAAATTTCTAAAATGTTGTTTTAATGGAAAATTAGGGTTCACAAGATTTACGCTTCTTAAGGTAATTTCAACATTTCTATTTCTATTCAAGGGAAGGAAAAATACATCATACACATCAAACTCAGATATTTGATGCTTCTACCAGCATCAATGGTAAACATTCGGCTCCCAGGACCAAAACAGCCAACAATCCAATTTAACATACTTGTTGGAGTCCTTGTCAATTCCATAGTCAATAATCCTCCAAACCCTATATTATGCACAGCTTGTTTTTGTTCACTTGTGAATCCTCTAATTAATTTTACTAATTGGCAAGGCCTGCATTTTGTTTTAAATATAGTTCTTAACCTATCATAAAAAGAGAAAAAAGATAATATAAGGAAATATTAATACATGAAAGATAATATGTCTAAAAAAATTTAGAACATAGAAGATACTCTACCTTTTTGCAATTGGTTGTGAAGACTCCACCTTGATGTGATCTAACATGTTTTATTTTGTAGGTGATGGAAGTCAAAGAATTTTCTATACTATAAATACATGGAATAATCATTTATTACTTGTTTTGTTGCTTGTATTACTTGATTTATTTTTTAGGTACATGCAAAGCTAAGTTCGTAGACTTATTCAACATCTTCCTTAATTTGAGGATTTTGTTATTTTGTGGACTATGAAGTATTTTGTCTAATTCAAACTTCTAACAAGATAAGATTACTCCTTATTTCGTGGGAGTTGAATATTTTGTTGAAGCTGTATGGGATGATTATTGGACGTACTTATCTCTAAGAATATGGAAGACTTATTCAAACAGCAAGAATGTCTCAACGGCAATTCAAAAGTTTAAAGTCATATTTGTTGGATTTCAAAACGGCTAACTGGACTTCAAGAGTATCAGTCAGTCCTTTTAAACAACCTTCATAAATGCCATAAAGTCATGGAATGACTTTGAAGCAGTCAGTCAAAAGTTTGAGCTCCGATTCAAAAGCAACGACTCCTTAAAGATTTTGTTTGAAGACTATCCGTTGCAATTGGTCATATAAATAGAGTTAGCTGAAGCATTGAAGAATATACAAGCCTTCAACGTAATACAAGAAAAGCTAAAGTAACTCAAACTTATTTTTCTCTCTAGTGTTTACTCTTTTCATTGTAATTTAGAATTGAGAGAAAAATAATATCAAGTATATCTTGAGTGTGAAAAAGAAAGATCAAAGAAAAGAGAGATATACTTTGAGTAGAAATTATAATACTCAAAGATTCATAAAAGTGAGATGATTTTTATATCTAGGAATTGAGATGCTAAAGTATAGCTAGGGAAAGCTTTGGTAAAGAAGATAGGGTAAAGATCTTCTAGGTGGCTTTAGATCTCTAAGGGAAGAAATAAAAGTTGGTAAAATAAGGGTAAGAAACCTTAGGCGGAGACGTAGGCACATTGCCGAACTTCATAACAAATACTCGTCCCCTTTATATTTGCACTTTCGTACTTAATTTGGTTTACTTAATTCGCACCTGTTTCAATAGCCTATTTAAGTCAAAATCCTGAAACCCATTTCAAAGCCCTTGAAATTAGTTTTATTTATTTATTAAATATTTCCGCATCTGAAAGTCATTTCAAAGCTTTGAAAGCCTAATTGCGAAAATCAACTATACTCTATTCACCCCCCCCCCCCCCCCAGAGTATTTTGATTTTATTCTATCTCCTATTGATTCTTCAGGTTGATTGAGAGTGTCCACAACTTCAATATCCTAGCACCCCCTCTTCTTTTGTTTTATAGACTTTTCAAGTTTATTCCCCTTTGATTCATTTCCATTAGTTGTATGTATAACATTAGCTAAAGCTGAGGAAAAAGAAGAAACAGCCTTTTGAACTTTTATAACTACTACAGCATCATCATCGTTCTTTCTTTTCTTTGTTTCATCAGCATTCTTCTTTTCTACATGGATCAAATAAGAATAAAACGGTTACTATATATATATAAGAAAAAATAAAGTAGTAAAGTTGTCACTACAACATCTAAGTTAATGATAATGTTAGTAAGGATAAATAGGACACTAATCATTAAACTTAATGACACAATTAGTGATGATAATGATAGCAAACACAAGAGTAGTACAAGTTTAGTATCATCAATATTAAGTAGGGAGGAAAAGATACAGGTTGTTGTAGTTTCAAGTATAAGGTCAGTCTTAACTATCCTTAGCATCAACAAAGCATCACCCTCTAGATTTCCTAACTTAGGGTCCTGCCCTAAAGTTTTTATAGAAAAGAGGATAAACACGGAGAGGCAGAGCAGAGACTGGACTAAAAACGCTAAAAACTAACAGTAGCAACACATTAAAATGTTATGCAGTTGTAGGCAAAACTGCACAAAATTAAGCAGCTAACTACAGAAATTTATGGAAAACACTCACTAAAGACTGACTAAAAATTAAGTAGATAATGAGGGTTTATTTTTGTTTCGATGGAATGCCCAAATTGTCAATATTTGATTCCTTGGACTCAAACCTTTCCATAAACCATATTTCAAACTATGATGCTTAATTATAGGTACAGAAATAAATTTTTTCCTCATCAATAACATAGTACTAGGGATTTTATCCAGACCCAAATGTCCCTGAAACTTGACTAAGTAACTTTGATGTGAATTGTGAAGTATCAACTCAACTAGTAAGCCTTCTTTGAACAAAACCAAGAAAGGTACATCAACTATCTGTCAATATCACAATCTATTATCCATTTGGGCAGTTCTTGATATTTATCAAAGTTTGCAAAAATGAAATTCCTAAAGCTATTAGACAAAGTACTTAGTATTGTCAAAAATTACACCTAAAGCAATTAGACAAAGAAAGTTTCACTTCATAATGTATATCCATCTAGTAAGATGGCCTCCAACATCCTATATTGTGCATGATGTCAAGCAGTTAGGATCTCATTGCAATCACTAGTGGAAAAACCACATATGCTCCGGTTTTTTGAAGGCTTTATGCTCCGGTTTTGGCCCGAAGTAGATTTAACCGGAGCATATT
Organism: Dysphania ambrosioides; assembly: GCA_026401315.1. Lineage (NCBI taxonomy): Eukaryota > Viridiplantae > Streptophyta > Magnoliopsida > Caryophyllales > Amaranthaceae > Dysphania > Dysphania ambrosioides. Next base: position 12,586,960 of record CM048670.1, on the reverse strand, counting down.
GCAAATATCTTTATGCTCCGGTTTGAACCGGAGCATAATGGAAACTTTATGCTCCGGTTCTTGGAAAACCGGAGCATAAAGTCTCCTTTTTAAAAAAAAAATTAGACTTTATGCTCCGGTTCTTGGAAAACCGGAGCATATAATAGCATTTTATGCTCCGGTTTTCCAAAAACCCGAGCATAAAGTCTAATTTTTTTTTTTTTTTTTTTTTTTTTTTTTTTGCAAATGCTTATTATTGTTATTGGAAATATTATTCAATGCGAATATTAGAACAAAGCAAGCTCAAAGGATTTCAATACTCTTTATATAAAATTAAGATTCAAATATAATTATACATGATTAGAGTTACAAACTAAATTATACATAACAACTAAATATGTATATATATAGATATAAATATAGAAATTTGCTACAATAACAACTAAATATGTACATATATAGTTATCTAATCGGTCACAACAGGCTGTTTAAAAAGAGTACGATCACAGGAGAACTAAAACAGCTTTTCCTTACTGTTTAAAAAGTTACAAGGGAAGATTCAAGAACTTGAAGTTGCAAAATGATCGCAGTTGCACTCCTGGAAAACCTCAGCTTCCGTTTGCTACAGGTCTAAAAACTCACAATTAAATCAAGAACTATGAAAGGCTGAACTGATACAGCTACTGCAGATTCTTCAGCAAATGACCTAACAAGAGAGCAAGATGTTAGCATACTTAGACTGACACACTTAGATTAAAATACAGATTGGCACAGCTCAATAAAATGGTCTGTGTTTTCAGAATACTGAAGGTCTGTGCGTAAGTTAGCATACTGAAGGTCTGTGCATAATGAAGAATGAAGAATAAAAGTCTGTACATAATACAATGAAGAATACTGAAGGTCTGTGCACTGAATAAAATGATGATACCATCTATACTTGAGAATAAAATGTTTATCAAAACAAGAAAAATGATGAATGCTAAATGCCAAATTAAGGTCATTTGCTTGAGCAATCTCTTTATTTGTACAATTACAAGTCACTGACATTGCAATTAAAATCAATTAGACGATACCATCTATCAACTGTGTGAAACCAATCCCAACAATGACAAAGACATTCGTCTGCATCACACTGGAAATATGAATGCAGATGCATTATAGGTTTATAAAAGATCCTTTAAGTTGTCTGCATCACACTGGAAATATGAATGCATCGTCCATTATGTAATCACTGTCACAATATTGACTCAAGTATCAAAAACTAAAGTATCAGTAGTTAAATGAAACAAGGAAGAGGGAGACTTTGTCATCAAGGCAATGAGCTGTCCAAATGTGAAAATAAAAGTAGACGTTGCTTAGTACTAATGCTTAACTAAATATCTACTGCTTATAGCTAGCTGCATGTTTCATATACATGTCCTTATAGCTAACTAAATATCTGTCTGACAATGTTTTAACCAAATTAAATGCTCGAACTTAGTTCAAACTGGCAAACCTCATTCAAGGAACGACTTTCCTATTTTGTGTAAATGATATTGTTTAATTTTTCTTCCATGTAATTTTATCTCTCTGCTCATATGACATCTTGAGTAAAGTAAACAATTAATCATATTTTTTACATCTTTATTTCTGATTTATGAATTGGTTTTGTTTATTAGGACTGCAAAATTCTACTGTGATCAACTAGACACTTAACAAGTTCAAATTTCTCAGACTTCACAGCTAAGCAGAAGGCAAAACCAATTGAGCACACACCAAACCAGCAGATAAAAACCCACCCAAATAATCAAACCGATATACACTCAGAAAAATTCAAGAAATTCATGCGATCATACCAAAACTGAAAGAAAAAAGAACCAAACCTTTTGCAAAACCAAGTATTGATTAGCTAAGATTGATGGGGTGACTTTTACCATTAGTGTTCCTCAATGTTCTGCTTCTGCTTGCCATTCAGTTGTTGTTTGGGTGTGTTTTGGTATAGGTTGCATTTACGCTTAGGCAAGCCAATAACTAATTTATAGCACAAAATTAGCATATAAATTAACATAATTAAGTTTTGATACTTCAAATTTTATTTAATTTGATAAGCAAGTAAAGAAAGACAATCTAAACTCTAGAAAAGACAGAAAACAGCAGACTCATCTACAGAAATAATGCTTACACCAAACTATTTCCTAATTTAACTATAAAATAGAGACTCCACTAGTGTATTCATTGTTAAGAATTTCGATTCACTTTCTATTTATTGAGTGAACTACTTATGCTCGTTATTAACTACAAACTTCTACTATTCTATAATGTACCTCAATTTAAGTCTGATTGAAGCCTTGAAGGCCATCAATATTGCATGCAACTGATGCAATACACCAACAAGCCTAGCAAACCTGACCTTCAATCCCTTGCAAGATCACTACGTACTTTACAAATGATACAAAAGACAGCTTACACTTCGTGAATGTCCCTAGAACTGTAATTATCGATCGGTTAAACACAAATTAAACACAAATTATAATACAACCGAAAAGAGAGAATGAGGCATAAAGTTAAACACAAATTTGAGGAACATACCTTAAACAATATTGGTGGGATTCTTTGTTATTGTCGTTGTCGTCGAATTCAGTGGAATGTGCTTATTCTTGCCTCAATTTGCTGAACGTTGAATGCGCTTATTCGTGCCTCAATTTGCTGAACGTTGAATGCGCTTAATCATGCCTCAATTTGCAATGGAAGCAAGGGCGCACCGAGGGGGTCAAGAATGCACCGAGGGGAAAGCTGCAAATTTGCAATGGAAGCAAGGGCGGTTCTTGGTGTTGAAGTGGGTTCGAGGAGATGAAGAATGCACCGCAAGGAAAGCTGCGAATTTGCAATGGAGAAGTAGGCGATTATTGGTGTTGAAGATGTCGGGTTTGAGAGGAGTTGAAGAAACTACTGCGCGCTGCTGCATATACGAGCTCTACTAGGTTTTAAATTCTAGGTTCTTTGCTCCGGTTCTATTAACCGGAGCCTTAAACATAGTATATATATGCGCATAACGTAATTTAAATTAACTGAAGCCATTATATGCTCCGGTTCTCATTAACCGGAGCCTTAAACAACTTATATGCTCCGGTTTCCTAGAACCGGAGTAGCTTTTAATAAAAAAAAAAATGAATCATCTTTATACTCCGAATCATCTTTAAACCGGAGCATATAGAAGGTAGTATTTGTGATTTTTTCCACTAGTGAATAGACACCCATTATTTAGATACTATAATAACTATATTTAAGTTGACGTGCTCGTTTTAGAGCACGTTTACTACCCCGTTTTAGTGTCAAGTCTCGTGGTTTTATATTGATTTTATACATATTACGCTTGATTTCACCTTGATCTTGTCTTCGAGTTGTCTTAAGGTCATTTCAGGTGTTTTTGATGATTTCGAGGTGAAATGCGATGTATTCGAGTCTTTGACACTCTTAGACACGTGTATTATAGCTTGGGAAAACATTTCAAGTCACTTATGAAAATCCCACAGAGTTTAGAAAGGATTAGAAGTTTAAAAGAGAAGTGTAGAGATTCAGATTCTACCGAATCTGAGAGTCCTTCGGTCGAATGGCACAGATTCGACCGAATATGAGAGTCCTTCAGTCGAATGGCACTTTAGTGTAGGAGTCTATGTTCCATGGTCACTTGGAAGACCGAATGGAACTCATTCGAGCGAATGAGCTTCCATTTGGCCGAATCATAGCCTCCATTCGGGCGAATGCTGGATAGAGAGAAATTCTGAGGAGCTGCTGGAATGGGTGAACGGAGGAGGATTCAGGCGAATGATTAAGCATTCGGCCAAATGGGCCTTGCATTTGGTCAAATGACAGTGGTTTCTCTGGAAATTTCACTTCTTTTTAGGGCCGGCCCATAGACATTTTAGGGTTTCCGGACCTCTTTTACTCTTTGTTATAAATACCCTTCTCTCTGAAGAGAGGAAGGTAGCTTTTATTGAGTTTTCTTAGTTTTAGCTTTTTTTAGCCTCCAAAATTCTTAGTTCTAGTTTTTAGTTTTCGGTTTTCTCCATATATGTACTCCAAGTTTTGGATTTTGTCATTTGAATTCTTATCGTGGTTAATTACATTGAAGATTTTGTGAGTATTAATCTATCCTTTACTTTTGAATTCATTCGTTATATTTCATTCGTTGTGATTTCTGGGATCACCAACTTCCTCTCGCATACTTGGGTGTCCATGCTAGTTATTGATTGATTTTCTTTAACATATCCTGTTCTGTTTTGAAAGCATCATTCCTAGGGTGCATCTAATCTCGTCCCTGTTTTTCTCTATTTGATTTACTTATTAAATTCATCGTGATCTATATTCTCTTTATTAGTTTTAGTTGTTTTTAATCCAAAAAGTTTAGGTGTGTTAAGAATTGAGTGTCTTGATATCCTTTGTCCTCGTGGTTCGACCCCCTACTCCACTATACTCGTATAGTTCGTAGGCTGGTATAAATATTGTTTGCATAACTAGTCCTTTAGTAAATGACGCTAAAAGCCAGTTATCAAAATGGCGCCATTGCCAAGGACAAGACGTTATATTTAGACTTTTTCTATTATTGATATAACTTTGTTTTATTTCGTTTTTGCTTACTGTTTGCTTGCTATTTTTACTGTTAGTATATAACTTTGACTTTGCCATTTGCATGCCCCATATCATGCATAGGTCAAACCAACCAATAACACCTTATAATCCTAAGATCCAATGTTTGAGTAGACAATGCCCATCAAAACAAATCTCACATTTCGTTCAAAACCCACCCATATCCACAATGGCCGACAAATATCAGTTGTTTGGTCAGTTCAAGACTCCTGGCTCACAAGAGTTCCAAGGAGGTATAGTGTTTCCTATTGCTACTACACCATACCAAATACACCCTCAGTTCACAAGAATGGTTAAGGAAACCCCTTTTAGTGGTTTAAGAAACGAATGTCCTCTTCAACATCTAGAGGCGTTTTCTGATATTTGTCGACTTATCCCTCCTTGCCCTAATAGCCCAAACTATGTGCGAATGCACCTATTTCACTTGAGTCTAGCTAGAGATGCCAAAGATTGGTATAAATGCTTAGAACCCAACTCGGTTGTTAATTGGGCTCAATTAAAAATAGCTTTTCTAGAAAGGTTATATCCTACAGTTCGAATGCAAGATTGGCGTAAGAAAATTGCGTCTTTTACCCAAGACGATGATGAGAACCTTAGTGCTACTTGGAGTCGATTTAAGAGAATGATTAGAACAACCCCCCACCATGAGTATGGGGAGAACCATCTCAACACATTTTTCTATGATGGTCTCAAAGACTCTACCAAAGCACTCCTAGACTCAGCAGTAGGTGGCCAACTTTCTAAAATTCCATGCACCCAGGTAAAAGCTAAAATTGAGGAAGTTGCTAAGAATAGTGCCTGGGGAGGAACTATGAGTCAGGGTTTACTAAGAGGAATGATTGACACAATCAACTTAGACACCATTAGTGCTAAAATAGAAGTAGTTATTGATAAGAAGCTGTCCAAATTAAGCCTAGCCGATAGTTCGAGCACCCCTCCAGTGTGTGAAAAGCACTTTGCATGTGCCATATATGGGGGTACCAACCATGATACTTCCTATTATGGTGGTTCGCACTCCGAGCATGTCACTGCAGTTGATTATGGAGGTTATAACCCAAAACCGCAGGTGATGAATTATGACGATTATGGGTATAATCCTGATCATGTAGCAACCCTTAACTATGGTGGACAAGGACAAGGAGTAGGGTATGGACAACAACCTTTCCTGAATCAACCATACAAACCTCCCTTCAATTCAAACCAAAACCAAGGAAACTTCCACCCGGGATATAATAAAAATGCTCATAGTGGGTTTAACAACCAAGGTTTTCAAGGGAACCAATCGAACGGAAATGTTCCAAGGCCAAATGTATATAGACCACCAGGGTTTAATTAAGGGCCTAGAAATGGTTCAAATCTTCCTTTCCCACCAGTCAACCTCATCACGTGACTTCTCAACCACAACAAAGTCACACCTCAACCAGTGACCATCTAGCTTCCCAAGTAACATCTCTAGCTTAGCAAAACCAGAGTCTTACTCAGATAAATCAGACTCTCATCCAGCAGATGCAATAACTCAAAGCTCAGCAAAAGTTGTTTGAAACTCAACTCGCCCAAATGGCTAGTCCTCCTGCACCACCGCTATTCCCATCTCACCCTCAACCTAACCCTCTACACAACCTCCACCTCAGCACCCAAACCCAAACCAATACACTGCAAAAGCTATCCACCTGAGATTAGGGACTTAGTATAATGGCCCTTCATATCCAGTTGTTGCACCTTTAGTACGGGTGGGAGATGAGACGAGAGTGAATAAAACTGAAGAAGAAGAGGAACAAGGTAAGGGATCGAGAGTTGAAAGTGAAAAAGGTGGGGATGAAGAGAATAATAAGATAAGGAGTGAGAAGTTGGTAGAGAGTGAGGAGGAGAGGAAGAAGATGATTGAGGAAAGAAAGAGGTTAGATCATTTATATGCACCCCCACTTCCTTTTCCCTATAGGAAAGTCGAGAAGCAGCTTGATGATAAGTTTAAGAAGTTTCTAGAACACTTACAAAAGATGGAGATGAAGATTCCATTCCTTGATGCAATGGCACAGATGCCAAAGTATGCTAAGTTCTTAAAGGACTTATTGTCTAATAAGAAAAAGCTTGAGGAAGAGGTAATCAGTCTCCCCCATCAAGTTAGCTCCATTTTACAAGGGAAAATTCCAATAAAGGAGCGAGATCTTGGTCCATATAACCTCCCAGTAAAGTTGGGAAATCTTGATCCCAAAGGGGCGCTCGCCGATTTAGGGGCTTTGATTAGTCTTATGCCTCTATCAATCGCCAAGAAGCTACCCTTTAACCTCAGACCTTCAAGGAAAATGATCCAACTAGTAGATAGGAGTATAAAAGTGCCATGTGGAGAACTGGATGATATACCAATTCAAGTGGGAGAACTAGTAGTCCCTTGCAATTTCGTAGTGATGGAAATTATTGAGTCCCTTAGGTTTTGAGTAATGACAAACGGTTACAGCAAACAGGTTACAATAAGCATTGCGAATAGTTGGTTGAAAACCAGCTGGAATTGAACACTGTTTTTCTAGACAAGTTATTACTTATTTACGCTATTCATTTAACTAACTTGTCTATATGTAGGAAATGGTTGGATATAAATTGTTCCATGTACTGGTGGGAAACCAGTAGGAACTGTTTCCTAGACTATTATGCTGAAAAGCATTCACATACTCTTTATTGTACATTAACCATGTTACATGTGCAGTAGTTAAGTTGATTTCAAGACTTGGAGCATGAAGGCCTTTCGAAGACATTCAAAGAAAGATACATTGCTCATAATGGAAGTATTTAAGGAAGATTCAAGTCTTGAAGATTACATGAAGAAAAGAAGATTTGTACTTTAATGCTTAATCTAGTTTTATCATGTAATGTGCTCTATAGTATGACTTGCATGTTTGGGTAAAACAAGTGCTTATAAGTGTATTGAGTCATATTATGAATTCTAGTACAAAGCTAGAACAGAATTCATAACATACTCAAATCAGGGAACCATGTTGAGGAACCAGGTTCACTGTACGGAATATCTGAGCTGCGTGTTTTGAGAAAAATAAAAGATTTTGTAAAAATACTTTTTCAAAGAATTATTTTGAGAATATCCTAAGCAGTTGGAGATTAGATGATAATATTGTGGTTACCTAAAAACTAGGAGTATCTATCTTATTTGATTTTATCTTTATGATTAAATCAAATAAGATAAATACTTTCCTAAAATCACGCTATTACTTGTTCATCAAGATTACGTGATTTAAGAAAACTAGGGTTTTTGTATCCAAGTATATAAACTCATCTAGTCTCTCATATTCAAGCAAGTCTCTCTGGAATTAAAAAGGAGTAAATTTTGAGAGCCATATACACGTAAGCACAAAAGCCTATTCATCGAGTCATATACAAGAGCACTCTTAGAGCTTAAACATTTTCTCTTAATTAGCTTTTAGAAGTGAGATTAAAAGAGAACATTTAATTTTGTCAAAGCCTTCAACGGAGGGGTTGAAAGGCTAGGTTAGTGTTTGTGAGTTCAAACACAAGGGGCTTACTAGTTTAAGTCGAGCGCACATTCGGAGTAGAGTGTGGGGTATACTGGTTCCCAGAGTAGGGAAACAGTAGAGTGTTTGTGTTCTTTATTTTTCGGAGTAGATTAATAGAAGAGCATAGGGTAGGAGGATGTAGGCCATAGTTGGCTGAACCTCATTAAATCTTGTGTTTTCTTTATTGCCTTTCGTACATTCCGCTACTTATAGGTTCCTCTCATAGATCGAAAAGAAATAAAAATAGGCCAAGGCTTCTTAACACTCAATTCACCCCCCCCCCCCCCCCCCCTCCCCCCCGCTTGAGTGCTCTAAAATCTTTAATTGGTATCAGAGCCTAGGCTTCTCACAAGAGTAACATCTAGAGGAGTCAAGCATGAGTACTCAAGATCTAAATGCTATGAGTTATGACAACAAGACACCAAAGTTCAACGGAAATAACTATGCTTGGTGGAAGAATAGGATCAAGAATGTAATCATGGGAATTGATTATGAATATTGGCTAGTTGTCAAGAATGGTCCCAACATCATCCTCAAGACAGATGCTGAGGGAAACCTGGTTCCCAAGAAAGGTAGTGAATTAGTATCTACTGATTACAAATTGCTGGAGATGAATGTCAAAGCAATGTCAATTCTACAACAGGCTATAGGTGAGAATGAAATAAACTGGATCTCAGGTTGCAGCAATGCAAAAGAGATTTGGGATACCCTCGAACTTGCTTTTGAGGGAACCAGCGAGGTAAAAAGGTCTAAAATTGATTTACTTATGTCTAAGTATGAGTTGTTTGCTATGAATAAAAATGAAAAGATTAATGATTGTTTTCGTAGATTTATGACAATTATCAATGATCTTAAATCTCTTGGTAAGAACTTTTCTGATGAGGATCTTGTGAGAAAAGTTTTGCACAGCTTGACAAATGCATAGACAGCCAAAGTAACAGCAGTCTATGAAGCAAAAGATCTATCCACCTTGTCTCTGGAACAGCTGATTAGCTCCCTCATGACTCATGAGATGTTGATTGACTCTAAGTCTGAAAAACAACCAGCTAGAGGCATGGCTCTTAAGGGAATAGTAGAAGAGGAAGAAGATGAGATTGGCATGATTGCTAAAAGATTTGAGAGATCACTTCGAGACTAGAGGAAGAACTTTAAAGGTAAGAATTTTAAGAAGTCTAACTTCTCTTCTGCAAGTTGTTTCAAGTGTGGTGATAAGGGACATCTTATTCGAGATTGTCCTAGGTGGAAGGACAAACAGTCCCAATCTGGAGATAAATGAGCCTTCAAGAATGCTATGATATCATCCATGTGGGGTGATTCTGACTCAGGGTCTGATGAGGATGAAGAATCACCTAACTCTGATGTTTGCTTGACCGCCTTTGCAAACAATAAGGAAAATAACACTGATCCAGGAACTAATGGGGAACCAGAACATTCAAAATATGCTTGATGGCAAAGAAGGATGTACTACATGAACACAAGGTAAACTTAGAACAAGTTAGAGAAGATATGCATGAATATGATAGAGATAATATGATGCTTATATTGACTCTTTATTAATAAATGCTATAAATTGGGTGAAACTTACATAACTGGCAAAAGAGAGCTTAAAGAAAAACATGTTGAATGTGAAATTGTTGTTGCTAGTTGTGATCACCTAGAAGAAGTTTGCCATGAACTGAAAAATCAAGTGGTAGAGCTAGAAGTTGAATTGGACAAGTGTAAAGTGGAACTGGAAAAGGCAAGATCTTCAAAACCTGACTATCCTAGTGATGGTGAAGAAGATCTGACCTCCTGGTTCCCTAGAGACTTATCAACCACTAGTGAATCTCTTGATTTTTCAGCAGCTAGAGGTAAAGCAAATTCCTGTAGTAGAACTTCTTTGTTGAAAGCCTTTGAGATATTGGCTCGCAATTCGGAAGATTCTCACAAGGAAATTACTTTACTTAAAGCTGCTCAGTTCACTGTTTCCCCTTCAGGTACCAGCGTAGAAATTAGTGATGTGATAGATAAATATGTAAATATTATTTGTGAATTGCATGCTGAAATCTATCAATTGAAAAAGTGCAAGCAGCCATTAGTTGTTGACATGACTATTGATTCTATGGTTTCAAAGCGTAATTTACAACTTGAAGCCTTAAAAAGTAATTTTGATTTTTAAAAAGAGAAAAATGAGTTGTTGACTAAGACTCTTAAAACCAGAGAAAAGGAACTTCATGATAGTCATAAACATGTTGAAAAATTATTGACTGCACAGGAAACTTTGAGTTTTTTAACCTCATCAAAAGGTAACAAGAAGAAGGTTGGTCTTGGATATACCAGACAGAGAACCAGGACTAACTGGTCCCCTAGAGAAACCACATGGATTAAAGAATTCAAAAGAGGTAAGTATGTTATGACTAAAGAGATGTTTGTTTGCTATCATTGTGGTATGAATGGACATAAGATTCATAAATGTCCATCTAGGAGGAACAGTGTGAATAAGAACAATAAACATATGGAATTAGTCTAGAGAAGAAAAGATCAATAAGAGCCTATTGTTATTGAAAAGGAACCTAAGGATGTTTGGGTTCCTAAATCTAATGTTTGATTTGTTCTTGCAGGCTAAAGTGAAGGAAGTACTTATTGGTATTTGGACAGTTGGTGCTCAAGACACATGTCCGAAGATAAGAAGCAATTCCTTTCACTACTAGTATTTGGAGATAACAGTAAAGAGCCATCACTGGTCTAGGTAAAGTAGGTAAGACACTTTCAAATGCAATTGATGATGTTTATTATGTTGAGGGCTTACAACATAATCTTTTGAGTATTTCTCAATTATGTGACAAAGGTAATAGAGTTGAGTTCCAAGCCAATCTTTGTCACATAGTTAACTCTCTAATAGGCAAGCTTGTATGTGAGGGAATCAGGAAACATGATGTTTACATTACCTTTCTAGATAAAATTCCTCAAGACAAGTCTATTTGTTTGAGAGTTGTGTCTGACAATAACCAATGGATTTGGCATAAGAGATTTAGACATGCTAGCTTGACACTCTTGAATAAACTAAAGTCTCGTGACATGGTGGTAGGACTCCCTAACATCACGTATGAGGCAGATAAAGTTTGTTCAGAATATGTCAAGGGGAAACAGGTCAAGATCTCTTTTAAGCCTAAAACATTTTTGAGTACCAGTAGACCCTTTGAACTTGTACGCATTGATTTATGTGGTCCCATGAGAGTACAAAGTCGAAGAGGTCATAGATATGTCTGTGTTATGGTTGATGATTATTCCAGGTACACTTGGGTGATAATGCTACATTCAAAAGATGAAACATTTGACGAGTAGGTAGCATTGGTGAAGCAAGTTGAGAACCAGCTTTCTCAGAAGCTGGTCTCGGTAAGATCAGACCATGGTACTGAATTTGATAATGCTAACTTTGTTGATTTATTCAGGGAACAAGGAGTTAGTCACAACTTCTCAGCCCCCAGAACACCACAACAAAATGGTGTTATTGAAAGAAAGAATAGAACTCTTGAGGAAATGGCGAGGACGATGCTCATTGAGAGTGGTCTCCCCAAGAGTTTCTGGGGTGAAGCTGTTGGCACTGCTTGCTATATACTGAATAGAGGTCTCATTAGACCAAAGTTAAATAAGACTCCCTATGAACTCCTTAAAGGTCGAAAGCCTAATATTGCATACTTTCGTGTCTTTAGATACAAATGCAATGTATATAACAATGGGAAGAACCAGCTAGATAAATTTGATCCTAGGAGTGATGAAGGAATCTTTCTTGGATATTCTACTCAAAGCAAAGCATATAGAGTCTTTAATAAGAGGACTTTGTGTAATGAGGAGAGTGTCCATGTCATTTTTGATGACCTCAACATGTCTTCTGAGACTGCGTAGGTACAACCTGATGAAATGATTGGACTAATGGAGTTTACGAGGAACCATGATACTGGTTCCCTAAGTGAAGTATAAGCAGATCTAGGCTCTCCTAATGCTTCACCAGATGATGATGGTGAAGAGCCTAGAGAAGAAAATGAGAATAACGAGAATTCAGAAGGGGAATCAAGACCTAATGGCTTCCCAAGTGACAGACAGGTAAGAAGGTCAGGGGGAATGGATGAAGAGGCCTCCCCTGAACCTGAGGTAAGTGATGTTAATGGAAATAGCATGAACATGAACTCTTCTGGTTCTATAGAAGAAGAAGTGATTCACAATCATGCTGGTTCCCATTATAATGAAGAAGGACAAAATGATTTCACTTTCAAAAGTTATAAATACCTATCCTCTCATCCCCCAGATCAGATCATTAGTAACATTAACAAGGGAATTCAAACGAGAAGAAATGTTTTTCAAAACTTTTATGCTTTTTATTCTTTCCTGTCTAGTGTAGAGCCAACTGACTATAAAATGGCTTTGACCAATCCTTATTGGGTTCTAGCAATGCAAGATAAATTAAATCAGTTCCATAGGAACCAAGTTTGGCATCTTTTACCTAAACCAAAAGACAGGTCAGTCATTGGTACAAAATGGGTCTTCAGAAACAAATTGGATAACCTAGGTACAATAGTCAGAATTAAAACAAGGCTAGTGGTGCAAGATTACAATCAACAAGAAGGAATTGACTATAATGAAACTTTTGCACCTGTAGCTAGACTAGAGGCCATTAGAATTTTGATTGCTTATGCTGCTCACATGAATATGAAATTGTTTCAGATGGATATAAAGACTGCCTTTCTAAATGGCTACTTGAAGGAAGAGGTATATGTAGAATAGCCACCTAGTTTTGAGGACAAGTTGTTCCCCCATCATGTATACAAGCTGGACAAAGCGTTATACGGATTAAAATAAGCTCTAAGAGCTTGGTATGAAAGATTGTCTCTATTTTTTATAGAGACTAATTATAAGAGGGGAACAGTGGATAAGATATTGTTCATCAAAACCAAGGGGAACCACTTAATTATAGTACAAATTTATGTTGATGATATTTTATTTGGTGCTACTAATCAGGTACTATGTGATGAGTTTGCTAATCTTATGTAGAGTGAGTTTGATATGAGCATGATGGGAGAATTAGGATTCTTCCTAGGATTGTAGATTAAGCAAATGGCAAATGGAAAATGAAATCATGATTCATCAGCAAAAGTACTTGAAAGAGTTGCTGAAGAACTTTGGCATGGAGAACAGCAAGGCTTATGATACACCTGTTCCCACATCCACTAAATTAGATTATGATCTAAAGGGAAAAGATGTTGAAGCCTCACTATATAGAGGGATGATTGGCTCCCTCCTTTATCTAACAGCAAGTAGGCCTGACATTGTGTTCTCTGTTGGATTATGTGCCAGATTTCAAAGCAATCCAAAAGAGTCTCATTTGAAGGCTGTTAGAAGGATACTTAGATATCTTGTGGGAACAATAGATCTATGCTTGTGGTACCCCAAAGGTAGTTCAATTGATCTTATTGGGTATACAGATGCATATTATGATGGCTTTCTTGTTGATAGGAAGAGCACTTTAGGTATGGCACACTTTCTTGGCTCTTATTGCTGCAACTTCATGATGTTCCTAGTTACTGTGGATAAGGAACCAGCTGAAGGATTTTGGTGTTGTTTATGATAGTGTTCCTATCTTTTGTGACAACACTAGTGTAATTAATATTTCAAAAAATCCTGTTCAACATTCCAAAACCAAACACATTGAGATAAGACATCACTTCTTGAGAGACAATGTAGAGAAAGGTTTAGTGGAATTGTTGTTTTGTAAAAGTGAAGATCAGATTGCCGATATCTTCACAAAACCTTTGTGTCAAGAGTCTTTTTGTAATTTAAGAGTCTTATTAGGTCTAGTTAGATTTTAGGTCTTTGGCTTCAATTACTTCCCTCAATGATTAGTTAGAATGGTATTCTTTTGTATAGTATGTGTATATACCTATGTCGAAATCCTTCAAGTTTTGTGTAAATGGTTTAAGATCCCAAAAGGGTTGAGAATCACTGGTGCAAGAAACAGGTAAAATCAGGCTAAGTTGCCAAAAACAGGGTGACGTGGTTCTGTATAGGTACCAGCAAAGGGAAACAGCAAATCAGCTCAGATATGTCATCCGATTAATATTTTTATATTTTTTGGAAGATTACTATAAGATATTTTCCTTTTGGAAGGAAATAATCTTATTTCAGTTATTTGACTTATTGATCAAGGCAATATATCACATGACTAATTTTTAGTTCGGTTGTGATATTTAAGGCAAAGAATCATTACCAAAATTGATTTCAATTTTTGAATTTGTGTCGTTGCTCTTTCTTTGACTTAATCGACTTATTTTTTTTTCCTTCTTTATTTTTTTTTCTTCTCTCCTCTTTCTGTGCTAAAATATATGATCTCTAACCCTTTGTGCAGCTCACAACTCTCATCATCATTCGAAATTCTCTCTCTTTCTTGTGCTCTATTAAAAATTCACTGCTCACAATGGTTACTGTTCATCAGCGTCGCCTTCAATCTTTGATCTCAAATTGCATAATCGCCATGGGTAAGAAATCAAGCGCATCCAAAAGAGGCAAAGGAAGGGGACATGCAAGTGATTCCTCACAATATCAGAGAAACACTGATGTGGCTCTTCACTCTCCTCAACTCGATCAAAACCCTACTAATCCACCACCCAATATCACTTCCAAAACTTCATCACCCATAAAATTACCAACCACCACCCTCAATCCACCACAAAAATCTACTTCACCACCAAAATCAACCCAACCAAAATCAAAACAAACCGTGCTTATTACTGATCCTTCAGAAGCTGGTGGTTCCATCATCAAGGAACTAGCTCAGTCTCAAGGGGAACATCAGAAGGAAGCATGAAGAAACCTAAGCCAGGAGTTGGAAGACGTTAGTAATGAAGGTCAGAGTGTAGGAGATGATAAAGTAGAGATCACTGGTCACAAGGAGGGGTCACCAA
This sequence comes from Dysphania ambrosioides, assembly GCA_026401315.1. NCBI lineage: Eukaryota > Viridiplantae > Streptophyta > Magnoliopsida > Caryophyllales > Amaranthaceae > Dysphania > Dysphania ambrosioides. Next base: position 12,571,899 of record CM048670.1, on the reverse strand, counting down.
CTGAAGAAGTCCTAGTACGTGGTAGGGTAACTCGATCTTCAGTGAAGAAGATTTTTAAGGAAGTTCCAGAGGAACAGTCCACTGGTTCTGTTCAGGGAACCAAGAGGAAACGGGTACGAAAAAGAACCCCTCGCACTATAAAAGGTACGTCTATAGAATTTCCAACTACTGGTTCTAATGACTTAAATGCTCGATTGGTTCTTTTTGGTTGTCGTGTTGAGAAGGGATATTTTGATGTGCCTGCTCTGTCTGAGTTTAAAAGTTTGATTGAGTATCAAGGATGGATGCCATTGTTTGATTGTAGTGCTGCTAATGTGTCTGGAGTTAGAGACTTTTATGTGAATTTGAAGCAGCTGCCTGATATGTCTGTTGGTTATCGTGTGAATGATGTGGATGTAAGCTTATCTGTTGCCACTTTGTCTAGCATGTTAAGGGTGCCCAGGGATGGATTTGATAAGTATTCTAGTGATTGGTGGCCCATGTTGGTAGGGGTCACTCGTGATGAGATTTATGAGCATTTGTTTAGAGGAAAGATGTCCAAGAAACCGGGTGTCTTTAAATCTGCTAATTTGAAAGAACCAGTAATGTTGGTTCTACATTCGTTGTGCAACAAGGTCTTGATCCCATGGGCTCAAGGAAGGGGAACATTACGCATCATGGAGATAGTTCTGATGTATCTCATGATGAAGAGAATTAAGATTAATCTCCCCTCCTTGATGCTGGATCGCATTATGAATTGTTATGGTTCATCTCACCATTCTCTGCCTTATGGTTCTGTCATTACTCAATTGCTTATGAATAATAATGTTACTATAAGTGGGTCCACTGTGCCTATCATGGTGTTCATAAAAGCAATCCTAAAGCTAAAGGGTCTTGACATAAGTGGTGATATGTTAAGTTTTAAGATTGAGGAACCAGCAGAGGAGATGAGGCCCCCATCAAAGAAGAAGAGGAAGGTAGAGGAACCAGTAGGTCAGGAAATTATTCTGAAATGATTGGAGAATCAGGAGGATATGCTGAGAAGGATAATAAGTTTGTTTCAAGGCTTGTCATCTTCTTTCAGTACCAGGATGGAGCAGATGGAAAAAATGTTAGGTGACACTCAAGCTCAGATGGCTCCGGGTATAGGTTCTGGTACTCCACAAACTCACCCTGAGGAAGAAGAGCCTGGTGAAGAAGATGAGGAGGATAAAGAGGAACCAGTTGTTGATGCAGACGATGATGCTAAGTACGAGGAGGAGGAAGAGGAAGAGAATGATGATAAGGAGTGATGCTGGCATCCGCTCTTGTTCCCCTCCCCCTTATCTCTATTCTAAAATAACTGATTTTGTTGGTCTGTTGATAACCGATATTTTAGGTTGTTAACTAAAAGATAGGTTATGTAAACAATTTTTATTCCAACCTATAAACTATACAAGTATAGTGGAGTAGGGGGTCGAACCACGAAGACAAGGTATATCAAGACTCTAACTTTTAACACAACCGGACTATTTGGAGTTGAAAATTCAATTAAAACTAATAACCAGAAGATGGATGACGATAAATCACGAAATAAAGCAAGTAGAGAAAAATGGGGACAAGATTGGATTAACCCTAGGAATGAAGCTTTCAAAACCAAACATGATAGATTGGAGAAAATCTGATAATAACTAGCATGGACATCCAAGAATACAAGAGGAAGTTGATGATTCCACAAATCACAATGAACGACCTATAATCGCCTTATGTCTCCAAAGGAGTGGAAGGACAAGATTCGCATCGGATCCAAAACTATTTATTATCATCGTTTCTACAACCTTAAGCAATAAAGATCATAGCTTTTCTAGGGTTTCACCAATCAAAACCCCTAAAGGAATTACTCACACATATTCATGCTTAAAGACGTAAAGATATTCAAAGACGCAACAGAAACAAACATGGAATGAAATTGCGAGAATGAAAACAATTCAGAAATTATGCTAATAAATGACAAATATAGAACTAGACATGCAATGAAGTAAAGCAATTAATTAAGAACAAAGAAAAAGATTAAACTCACAAAAGCTTCAATTTGATATCCACGAAAAGAATTTGAACTACAAAGCGTTGAGGAAACTGAAAATCGAAAGCTGAAACTAAAAGAATTTGGAGGCTAAAGAAATCTAAAAGTGCATAAAATTATATAACCTAGCTCTCCCCTCCTCTCATCAGAGGAAGGGGGTATTTATAACAAAACAATAAAAACCTACGAAAACCCTAAAATGCATAGGAGCTGGCCCTAAAAAGAAGTAGTTGATCTAGAGGAAAACACTGTCATTTGCCCGAATGTACGTCTCATTCGGCCAAATACAATCCCATTCGCCCAAATGGTCTTCTATTCGCCCATTCCAGAGGCTTCAAGAAATCGATCCCTGTCAAGCATTCGCCCGAATGATGATGTTGATTCGGCCGAATGGAAGCTCATTTGCCCGAATGAGTTCCATTCAGCTTTTCCAGTGGGAAGGCTCAAAATCTCTGAAGACTGCCTTTCATTCGACCAAATGAGTCTCAGATTTGGTCGAATCTGAACCATTCGGTCGAATATCTCTCAGATTCGGTCGAATCTGAGACCATTCTTTCCTCTTTTTCACTTCTCTCTTTTCTGAACTCCGTGGGATCTTCATGAGTGACTTTAAACACTTGCCCTAGCTATGATACGTGTGTCAAAGGCTCGAATGCATTACATTTCACCTTGAAATCATCAAAAGTACCTGAAATGAACTTAAGACAACTCGAAAACAAGATCAAGGTAAAATCAAGCACAATATGCATAAAACCAATACAAAACTGCGAGACTTGACACTAAAACGAGGTGATAAACGTACTCTAAAACGAGCACATCATCTGTATATTTCTCACCCAATCCATGAACTTTCTTTTTACTGTGGATTTAGGTTCCTTTTGTTGAACCTTGTTGGCTTGTATGGACTATTAATTCTGCTATGGTATGCACTGTTTGACTAATCTCTTCTTGCAGCATACTACTTGAATGGTGGTTGGTGCCACTACATGGATGAGCACATTTAACAATTTGTGCACATCACTTTTACTTAAGAGTACTTTTTAATGATGCCAAAAGGGGGAAGTAGTGTACCAAAGCCTAAGATAGTTTAGATTGTGTCAAGTAGCTCAGCTTGATAGTTTAGGGGAGTCAGTTTGATAGTTAGTCTTTGGAACAAGTTAGCTTCACTAACTTGTTCATTTGAGTCTTGAGTCTGTTGGTTATACTCTAACCTATTTGAGTACTTAATTGGAGTTTTTCTCTGTTTTAAATTTGATTGGTTGCAGGAACTTCAATTAGTTTGTCATCATCAAAAAGGAGGAATTTGTTGAGTCCCTTAGGTTTTGAGTGATGAGAAACGGTTATAGGAAACAGGTTACAATAAGCATTGCGAATAGTTGGCTGGAAACCAGCTGGATTTAAACACGGCTTTCCTAGACAAGTTATTACTTATTTACGCTATTCATTTAACTAATTTGTCTATATGTAGGAAATGGTTGGATATTGTTCCATGTACTGGTGGGAAACCAGTAGGAACTGTTTCCTAGACTATTATACTGAAAAGTAGTCACATACTCTTTATTGTACATTAACCATGTTACATGTGCAGTAGTTAAGTTGATTCCAAGACTTGGAGCATGAAGGCCTTTCGAAGACATTCGAATAAAGATACATTACTCATAATGGAAGTATTTAAGGAAGATTCAAGTCTTGAAGATTACATGAAGAAAAGAAGATTTGTACTTTAATGCTTAATCTAGTTTTATCATGTAATGTGCTCCATAGTATGACTTGCATGTTTGGGTAAAATAAGTGCTTATAAGTGTATTGAGTCATATTATGAATTCTAGTACAAAGCTGGAACAGAATTCATAACATATTCAATTTAGGGAACCAGGTTCACTGTACGGAATATCCGAGCTGCGTGTTTTGAGAAAAATAAAAGATTTTGTAAAAAATACTTTTTCAAAGAATTATTTTGAGAATATCCTAAGCAGCTAGAGATTAGATGATAATATTGTGGTTACCTAAAAACTAGGAGTATCTATCTTATTTGATTTTATCTTTATGATTAAATCAAATAAGATAAATACTTTCCTAAAATCACGCTATTACTTGTTCATCAAGATTACGTGATTTAAGAAAACTAGGGTTTTTGTATCCAAGTATATAAACTCATCTAGTCTCTCATATTCAAGAAAGGAGTAAATTTTGAGAGCCATATACACTTAAGCACAAAAGCCTATTCATCGAGTCATATACAAGAGCACTCTTAGAGCTTAAACATTTTCTCTTAATTAGCTTTTAGAAGTGAGATTAAAAGAGAAAATTTAATTTTTTCAAAGCCTTCAACAGAGGGGTTGAAAGGCTGGGTTAGTGTTTGTGAGTTCAAACACAAGGGGCTTACTAGTGTAAGTCGAGCGCACATTCAAAGTAGAGTGTGGGGTATACTGGTTCCCGGAGTAGGGAAACAGTAGAGTGTCTGTGTTCTTTATTTTTCGGAGTAGATTAATAGAAGAGCATAGGGTAGGAGGACGTAGGCCATAGTTGGCTGAACCTCGTTAAATCTTGTGTTTTCTTTATTGCCTTTCGTACATTTCGCTGCTTATAGGAACCAGCCCAACTGGTTCCTCTCATAGATTGAAAAGAAAGAAAAATAGGCCAAGGCTTCTTAACACTCAATTCAACCCCCCCCCCCCCCCCCCCCCCCCCCCCCCCCCCCCCCCCCTCCTCTTGAGTGCTCTAAAACCTTCAGAAATGGAAAAGGACCCTTATACGCCACTCATCGTGGGAAGAGCCATTCTGAAAACACTCCAGGTAGTTATTAATTGCCATGATGATACCATAATGGTAGAAGTAGCCCAAGTGAAGGTAGTCTTCAAAATTTCCCCGCTTTTAAAGGAACCTATGGTTGAACAAGTCTGTTGCCTTAAAGTGGATGATAGGGAAATAGAGGATTGTCAAAGGGAAATAGAAGTTGGGTATTCAATGAATAATGAGGATACATGTACAGAAGATGAGTAGTTGGAGAGACAATTAGAGAGGGCTCAGGAATATAAGGGCGAAGAAGCAGAATATGAGCAAATATGTGAGGCTGAGGAAGGTATTATCTATAAGGGGGAGAATCCTAAACCTTCTCCCCAAGTAAGTTTGAAACATCTACCTCCTAGCCTTAAATTTGCCTACCTTGATGATGATGAGGGTAGTCCGGTCATAGTGAATTCTGAGCTCGATTACACCTCATTAGAAAAATTACTTGTTTTATTAAGGAAATATCGAGATGTCATCGGGTACTCACTTGGTGATTTGAAAGGGATTAGTCCAACACTTGTTATGCACCGAATTCACCTTGACGCTGAGCATTTCTCCTCGATTAAGCCATAGAGAAGGCTAAACCCCAGCATGAAAGAGGTAGTTAAGGATAAAATCCTCAAACTCCTCAAGGCTGGTATCATCTACTCAATTTCAGATAGTAGGTGGGTTAGCCCTGTTTATGTTGTTCCGAAAAAGGGAGGAATGACCACTGTCGAGAATGACAAAGGTGAGATGATCCCAACCAGAGCCACCACAGGATGGAGAGTTTGTATCGATTATCGCAAACTTAACAAGGCTACAAGAAAGGATCACTTCCCTTTACCCTTCATTAATGAGATGCTTGAGAGATTGGCAAGGCATAAGTACTATTGTTTTTTAGATGGTTACTCGGGTTTCTTTCAAATCCCAATCCACCCTGAGGATCAACAGAAAATGATATTTACTTGTCCCTTCGGGACTTTTGCCTACAGGAGAATGCCCTTCGATTTATGCAATGCTTTATCCACTTTCTAGAGGTGCATGTCTGCTATATTTGCTGATATGCTGGAGGACTTCATGGAAGTGTTCATGGATGATTTATTTGTTGAAGGGTCTTCTTTTGACACTTGCTTGACACATCTCAAGAAAGTTTTATTATGATGTCAAGAAAAAATCTTGTGCTGAATTGGGAGAAGTGTCACTTTTTAGTCCAAGAAGGCATTGTCCTAGGCCATAAAGTGTCTTCCAAAGGCATAGAGGTAAACCCCGCTAAGATTGATGTGATAAGGAACCTTCATGTACCTACCTTGATTACAGGAGTATGATCCTTCCTTGGACATACAGGGTTCTATAAGCGTCTCATCTTAGGATTTTTGACTTTAGCTAAACCCTTGAATGAATTGCTTCGGAAGGATATCTATTTTAACTTAATAAGAGATGCCTAAATGCCTTTAACCGTCTAAATCAAGGTCTGATCTCTGTGCCCATTGTGCAAGCTCCTGATTGGAGTTTATCGTTTGAATTAATATACGACGCCAGTGATATCTATGTAGGTGTTGTCCTTGGGTAGAAAAAGGAAGGAAAGCACCACATCATATGTTATATTAGTAAAACACTAGATCCAGCACAGCGCAACTACTCTTCAACAGAAAAGGAAATGCTGGCGGTAGTCTATGCTTTTGAAAGACTGCACCAGTATCTGATATGTTCAAAAGTTGTAGTTTTCACGGATCACTCGGCTCAGAAATTTTTAATGACGAAGAGAGATGCAAAGTCGAGGTTGATCTGTTGGGTGCTCCTATTACAGGAGTTTGATTTTGAATTAAAAGATAGGAAGGGAAGTGAAAATGTGGTAGCTGACCATTTGTCTAGGTTACCCGAGCTTAATAACGACTCCTTACCTATCCAGGATGAAATGGTTGAAGAAACCTTGATGACAGTGATAGTAGTTAGGAAAGCCCCTTAATTCGCAGATATTGCGAATTATTTAGCTTGTGGTGAACTTCTAGAGTTCAAATCAAGGGCAATGGAAAAGGCTTTCTTTGGGAAAGTTGGGAAGTTCTTTTGGGATAACCCCTATTTGTTTCATGCATGCGCCGACGACATAATCCGCCATTGTATCACTGAAGAGGAGGTCCCTAAGATTCTAATTCACTGTCACTCATACACGTGTGGTGGCCACCATGGTATAATGAACACTGCTACTAAGGTCGCCACCGCGGGTTTCTATTGGCTAACATTACACAAGGATGTTGAAACATTCGTGAAGAGTTGTGAGAGATGCCAAAAAGTTGGCAATATCTCAATGAGGAATGAGATGCCTCAGAATTACATCCTTGAATGTGAAGTTTTTGATTGTTGGGGTATTGACTTCATGGGCCCCTTTGTGTCATCTCATGGGAACCAATATATTTTGGTAGGGATTGATTATGTGTCTAAGTGGGTGGAGGCCATCGCCTCACCTACAAATGATCACAAAGTAGTTATGAAGCTTTTTAAAAGCATAATCTTTCCTCGATTTGGTGTTCCCAAGATAGTCATTAGTGATGGGGGTTCCCACTTTACTAAACACGAACTGAACAAATTGTTAAAGAAATATGGAGTCGTTCACAAATTTGGTTCACCCTACCATCCCCAAACTCAAGGATAGGGGGAAGTAGCCAATAGGGAAATAAAGTGAATACTAGAAAAGGTGGTTAACCCAAACAAAAAAGATTGGTCTCTTAAGTTAGACGACGCTCTTTGGGCCCACCGTACGTGTTACATAACCCCAATTGGCACCACCCCATTCTGACTGTTGTATGGAAAATCTTGTCATTTACCGGTGGAATTGGAACGTAGGACTTAGTGGGCGATCCAAACCCTTAATTTGGATCCTACCTTATTCTACGAGAAGCGAGCCGCCCAATTAAGGGAATTGGAAGAACTAAGGCTCGACGCATTCCATAACATGCATATCTACAAGGAACGAACTAAGCGTTGGCATGACCAACGTATCATTCAACGAGAATTCCTTGTAGGAGATAAAGTGCTGCTCTTCAATTCAAGAGCAAAGTTATTCCCCGGGAAATTGAAATCAAGGGGGTCTAGAACATTCGAGATTTTGCAAGTATTTCCTTATGGAACGGTAGAGTAGAAAGACTATCATGGAGGTAGTTTCATTATAAATGGACATCGATTAACACTCTTCCATGAAAGTAACCTTCACGAAGACAACACCGTTGAGCGAATAAGGTTAGACGATGTCGAAGTTGAATGATTGGTATAATAATTGGCATATAGCGAGTATCTAAACTTCGACTCATCATTCTTTTGAGTTTTGTTAAGTTTTGAGTAGTTAGTTTAACTCCGGTTTTTGTTTCGTGTTATTTTTTATTACCCTAACTACGTCGAGCTAAACAACGTTAAACAAAGCACTTACGGGAGGTAACCCGATTTTATTTGGATTTTTGTGCAAAATAATCATAGTATCGTTTTTGATTTGGAAAAGCATAAGTCCTTTGATTACTCCAAGATTAGAAAATTTGATTTAAAATTCCATTTTGTCGAATGATAGACCCATTCGGCCGAATTATCTTAGTCTATGAACTTTGTTCCCTTCCCCTAGCCCTCACCTGTTAGAACACCTGAAGTGCACATACTGCACCGTTACATTGTACCACACAAGGACACAACAATAGTATTCCAATGACACTTTGGAAATTTTTGAACACCACAGTCACGCTAGATGTAAAAACTGACCTATGTGTTGGGGGGCATGTGTACCGCATCGATAAGTTCCTTAATATGATGAACCCTATAGAATTTAGTGATAGATTTGCCTCTACCACCACCCTCCATGAGCAGTGTCTCGTTAGGGCCGGCTTTATCTTCACTGACCCTATGTGATGGCGGTACCTTAAAGACCACGCCATTCCCCTTCCCTGTCCTTAGTTGCCTCCCCCATTGCATTTTGGGGACTCATATCTCTTTGACGGCGATGTGCCGAGATACATTGTCAAGCCCCCACTTGTACCCCCTCCTCGTCCTCACACCCTTTCCATGCGTGACAGACCTAGGGCTTCCACTTCGGTCTTACCAGACCATGATGATTTAGAGGATGAATCTGAATCTGATATTATGTCCTCCCTATGACGCATAGAGAGAAGGCTTGACCAAGTCCTTGCCACCTAGGCGCATCACACTGCTAGCTCGATCACCTAGAGCAAAATTTCGAGCGGGCGAACTACCCCTGGTATGACATGGCCTACCGCTCTCATATAGTCGGCAAAAGCATGGCCACCCCTTCCTAGTACCCCTGCCACGACAACTATAACAAAATTTTCTTAAGTCGTGGGTTTGACCGGTTGCAGGTGGGTAGGCGTAGGTTTAACAACTTCACCCCACCGGCTCCTAGAAGAGCTTCAAATGATTATGGGATGGACTATATGGATGGGGAGGAGGAGGATATTGAGGATGATGACCAGGGGGATGAGGGTTTCATAGGGGATGAGTAGTGCTAGGCCTAAAGGCCTCCCTTAGCACCGTGGACGGCTTCATCTTGGCTTGGGGGGGGGGGGGGGGGGGGGGGGTATCCATTGTCCACTACTCACCATTTTGGTGCGTGTTTTTTGCCTTGTCTAGCTGGTGGTTGTATTGTTGTGTGGTTGTGCGTTGTTTTGTGTTTTTGTGTTCTGTTTCTTGGTGTCGTTGTGTTTTGTATTTTGCTTTTTGGTGTTGTTTTCAGGTGCTTGTAATAAGTCCCATGTGCTACTTCACCTACGTACTGGTATGATTGCTCTCGCTTGAAAATCCAAATTTATTTATTTAGTTATATTTGTGTTTGTTTTCCTTTTTTCCATCATATGCTCCACCCTTTTTTCCATCATATGCTTCCTTTTTTCCATCATATGCTCCAACTCCTTTTTTCCATTATATGCTACAAATCCTTTTTCCATCATATGCTATAAACAAGCATGCAAGCTTTTGTCGTGCACTTTACATTGATTATATGCAAACTCGTATTCCCCTAACCCTGTGCCTATTTTAGGTCTGAGTTTATCAACTGCTTTTCACTTAACTTGGTAGATCTGAGCTTGCTTGGTATGTGGTTTGGATGACTACCTATTAAGGCGCATTTCGACTAGCCTAGTGAGGATTGAGGCATCTAGGACTTTATTATGAGTCCTATATTATTGAGTGTTAGTCAAGGAATCTTAAGAATTATGTTTGTTCTCCTCTAGAATAGTCTACTTTTCTAAAGGTTAGGGATGATAACACATTTGTAGTAAAAGCTACATAGCCAAACTGCCTACCATGAATATGAATTTACTTTAGGTTAAGCCAAGTTGTGCCTTTATCTTTTCTTTATAGCCACACTATTTAACTCCATATGAGCCAAATGTCCCCTCCTTGTACCTAAAGGATAGTCATGTGATCATAGTGAAGTTGGTGTTCGTTGCATTGTGATATAGGATTTTGGTTTGGAAAAGTGATTGTTGGATGATATGACTATATACATTACTCTTAGTGTATCTCAAAATTATTTACATGAAATTTCAAAAAAAGAAAAAAAAGCTTGAAAAGCACAAAAAGAAAAAAAAAGAAAAAGAAAGAAAAAGAAAAAAAAAAGAGAAAAAGAAAGAGAAAAAAGAAAACAAAAAAAAGAAAAAGAAAAAAAAGAGAGAAAAATTTGAGAATAAAGTTGATATAATGTATTAGAGTTCATTATTGCGGATTTTGGGAGTGGCATGGTTGTCGGAAGGCGTAGTCGTCCTCGGTCTTATTACCTTGGATCACTTACTATCCTCTATTTTAACTCGACATTCCCAAACTTTACCCTACCTTGATCCTAGCCTATAATTGTAATACCCCATATTTTAGACATTATATTAAGAATAATTTAGTACAAAATAAATAATTTGGCACCAATCACAATTATGGAACTTTATTTATATATTTATTTTATAAATTTATTAAGAAAATTATTTAATTTTATAAATAAATATTTAATTCCTCAATTATTCCATTAAAATTCCAAAAAAAAGCCCTCTAAAATATCCCAAAAATATCCAAAGTATCCACTTTTATTCTAGAATATTCTATAAGATTTTAAAATATTATTCTTAACAAAAAAAATATAGTTTAATATATTTATAAAGATTATTTTTAAATAAAAATGGATAATGTTGAAAATTTGATATATTTACCAAAGAAAAAAAATATATATATTTACAAATAAAAAATTTCGACTATATCTAATCATGGTCAGCTACCATGATTAGAATTTAAAAAAAATTATTTTTATATATATTTAACCCTAATTTAAAGGATAATTTTAGTTGAAAAGATAATTTTAAATTAAAAATAATAGATTTTCAAAAAAAAAATAATAAATTCTATCCTTATCCTATCCTTTTTCTATGATTTATATTTCAAAAAAAAAATTTATTATAAAATTTTATCTTTTTTAACTAATTCTAATTGGTTTGTTTTGAATTAAATAATTTTAATTGGTTAAATTATTTAATAATTTAATTATTTTATAATTAAAAGATTTTTCTGAAATTTTGAGGATAATTATCAATTTAAATTCATATTTATCTTTTAGTGTTTTAAAATCCTAAAATTCATCCTAATTTCTACTATAAATAGACCCTTAAATCTCACCTAATTTTTCACACAAAAATCATTAAACCCTTTCTCTTTCTCTCAAACTTTCTCCCTCTCTCTCAAGCCACTCTCTGCATCTCTTCGGCCATCTAGTGCTACCAACAACCATCAGCCTCCGTGAGCATCCTATTTCCCTAACTATTTAATTGTTTTAATTATTTTGTAAACTGTTTAATTCTTAAAACTATTTCTAAACGTAATTAAAGTTTCAATATTATATGCGTAATTATTGTGTTGCATTGTGTTGATTAGTTTATCTTAAATTGATAGGAGGATCAACTTGAAGTTTAGTATAGAGTTGTTAGAAAGTACTAGAATTTAAGGTACGTACATGCGTTAAATCTTTTTATGTGCAATTGAATATATTATTTTGTGAATTATATTGTGCTAAAATATTTTTAAATATATGTTTATATATGGATATTTATTTGAAATTTTGATAACAAAAAAAGGGTGATATACATTTACCTTATTATATTTAATATGTATCATGTTTCAAAAGGGCCGAATGGCATTTGAGATTTTATAAATTTCAATGAACTTTAATAATTAAAGCAAGGTATTTGTATTTAAAGGAAAAGGAGAGTTATTATTATTATATATTACCGCTTGATTTCATAATCAAAAAGGGTTCATGCTTCAAAGCCCACTTGTTGGCAAATAAAAGGAAACTCCAAGGATAGATCAGTGATGGGATAACTAACTTGGGGGGTGTGCACACTTAGGATCAAGGAGGGGATATAAGAAGAGGAAATTGTTTTTTATTAAGTGTTTTAATAATTCCATTTGTATTGGATTATTATAAAGAAAGGTTCGAAGTTTATTAATATATAAGAAGGCAAGTTTGAAATGAAGGAATTTAAAAGTCAAAGTATTCCTTTTATCATGTATACGTACACAGTGTTTTTACACTGACAAGTATTTTCCTATTTGTTTTGGTTCGCCCTACTTATCATTTATGGTGAGTAGGTTTGCAGGAATAAATATGCATGGGAGCATTACATCAAGGGGCACATACTAGTTAGGAGTTTTATAATTTTTCTTAATCAAATTTTGTACCTTTGGATAATCAAAATTATAATTCTTTTTAATAAATAAATCGAGTTTTTCTTCCGCTGCAATATAGTAATTAGTTATTACAGCCGAAGCGTAGTGACACTTGGCGGTAATACCCCTAAGTTACTAAAATTAATATCATTGTTATTATTATGTTAGTAATTTGGGGGTGTTACAAAGTGGTATCAGTTTTCTAGGTTATAAAAGATTAAAATTTGAAATAATAAACCTGTGGGTAGACATAGCAATGGGCATGTAGGATAGAGTTTCGCATTCTCATGCATAAAATAAAGTATTTTTTTTACAATAAATTATTTTGTTTTGGAAAGATGGAAATGTTGGTGATCAAGTGTAACACTCTCTGTCTAAGGAAGGTTTGCCCGACCTGGGAGAGTGTTCCGTTAAGTAATGGTTTCTGGCTAGGAAAAGCTCTCGTCAACGTCGTACGTTACTTACCTGGGAAACCATTGGCTTGATTTACCTGCATAGACATCAAGTACACTATTAAAAGTTTCAAAATTAAAATAGTTGCAAAATAAAAGAATTTCAAGCATACTTAAATACAATCAAGGATGGTCTAATAAAATGACCAATCTGGATTACTTGTTGCAAATTTAGGTTATAAACTTTCTCAAGGATAGGAGAAAGTATGTTTCTTGTGCATGAAATCAAAAAATTGTGAATTATGTGCTTAAATGTATCCAATTTTTCATATGCCTATCTATAGTCAAGTAAAGCCAAGTATTTTAGTCGAGAAGTTTGTTACATGCAAAATTTATTTGAATAAAGTGAATGTTTGTTCTAGGATTTATATGTTTCAAAGTGTTTTCAACATGATTATTTAATCATTCAGGCATTATGTCGAGTCGAATGCTTAATCGAAACTCTCGAACCACCCGAAGTGGCCTTAGGAGGACAGTCAAGCACCTAACTGCTTTAACTCAATCTCTAGCTCAAGTAATGACTAATCAATTGAATAGGCAGCCAATAAATGACACTTTTGGAGAGATATTCAAAAGAATTTCAAGTAGTAAACCTCCGAGTTATAACGGATAAGAAGACCCAGCTAGCCTAGAGAACTGGATTAGGGAGTTTGATAAGCTTTTTGATGCTGTAAATTGTCCCGAGAATATGAAAGTAAATAGTGCAGTCCTCTACCTTAAGGAAGAAGCTGACTTATGGTGGTCTCAATCTAAGGAAAATATCGAAAGAACTCTTAATTTTGGGTGGTCAACTTTCAAAGAAGCCCTTAGGAGTAAGTTCTATCCGCCTTACCTTAAGAAACAAAAGTGCATGGAATTTACAAACCTTAGAATGGGAGGCATGACCGTTTATGAATATTATGCTAAGTTTATTGAACTTATGAGATTCGCTCCAGAGGTAGTCCCGACCGAAGCCATGAAGGCGCAGAGATTTGAACAAGGCCTAACCTTAACCTTACAAGGGAAGTTAGGAGGGGTCACTTTCGAAACCTTAGATGAGGTGTATGGGAGAGCCGCTCACTTGTATGGGATTAGGGGAAGAGAATTAGAGAACCAAATATTAGGGGAAAAGAGAAAGGGAAATGGAAACTTCTATGGAGGTTATAAAAGAGTTAAAACCAATGGGAATTTTCAAGGGAAAAGAGAATTTAAGGGAAACCTTAGAAAGGGAAGAGAAAACCAAGGGGAGAGTGAGAAGTCTAAGAGAATTTTCCATTGCAAAAGGTGTGACAAGAATCACCCTGGGAGAGACTGCGAAGGAAACCTTGTAACCTGTCGTTTTTGTCAAAAATTGGGACATCGAGAGTATGAATGTTATAAAAAGACATCTGGTGGCCCTAGTGTCCCTAGTCAAAATGGAAAACCTCCTCAAAATGGTCAGCCTAGTTCAATCCAACTAAACGAGAATCCTAAACCTGCATTAGGTGCAAATTACAATCCTCCTAAAGGCCGAGTATTTGTTATGAATAGTCGTGAGGCTGGATCAACTTCTGAAGTAGTACCTGGTACTTTCTCTATCTGTAAATTGCCTGCAAAAGTTCTTTTTGATTCTGGAGCATCTCATTCATTCATTTCTAAGAGTTTAGTAGAAAGTCTAAAGTTAGAAAAATCAGAATCCATTTCTTTAGACGTGGCTTTACCGTCTGGGGAAGTTATGTGTTGTACTAAGTTGCATTCTAAAATACCTCTAGTAATTGCCGGAGTTGAATTTCCATCAGACTTAATAGAATTTGAAATGGGTGACTTAGATGTGATCTTGGGTATGGACTGGATGGGAAATTTTAAAGCTCGAATTGATTGTGAGGCTCAGAAGGTATCATTGGTTGGACCTAATAAGGTCAGGGTTACTTATCGTAGAGAAGGGAAGAAACCTGGATTGAAGATCATCTCTGCCTTACAAATAAAGAAATGTGTGTAGAAGGGCTATCCTTTATACCTATGTAGTGTTCAAGAAATTGGAGAAGGAGAAGATGGAAATAAGCAAGATATTTCAGTTGTTTGTGAATTTCCGGACATTTTTCCAGAAGAGATTCCAGGAATGCCTCCAATAAGAGATGTTGAGTTCACTATAGATCTAGTGCCTGGAACATGACCGATCTCTAAGGCCCCCTATAGGATGGCACCAGCTGAATTAAAGGAGTTGAAAGCTCAATTGGATGATTTACTAGACAAAGGCTATATTAGGCCTAGTTCATCACCTTGGGGAGCCCCAGTGTTGTTTGTCAAGAAGAAAGATGGAAGTTTGAGGTTATGCATTGATTATAGAGAATTGAATAATGTGACTGTGAAGAATAAATACCCACTTCCGAGGATAGATGACCTATTTGATCAGTTAAAAGGGGCAGGGGTATTTTCTAAGATTGACTTGAGGTCTGGATATCACCAGTTGAGGATTGCCGAGCAAGACATCTCAAAGAGTGCGTTTAGAACTCGTTATGGACACTATGAATTTACAGTAATGCCATTTGGGTTGACTAATGCACCAGCGGTGTTCATGGATTTGATGCACCAAATTTTTAGGCCTTACTTAGATAGGTTTGTGATTGTCTTCATTGATGATATTTTGGTGTACTCAAGGGATACGGAGGATCATGAAAAACATTTGAAAACGGTCTTGATAACTTTGAGGGAAAATCAGTTATATGCGAAGTTTTCTAAGTGTGAGTTCTGGATGGAGAAAGTATCCTTTTTGGGACATGTGATATCTAAGGAAGGGGTATCCGTGGATCCAGCAAAGATTCAAGCAGTAAGTGAATGGCCAACACCGAAGAGTGTATCGGATATTCAAAGTTTCTTGGGATTAGTAGGCTATTATCGGCGATTTGTGAAAGACTTTTCAAAGATATCTAGACCCATGACCAGCCTTATGAAAAAAGAGTGTAGGTTTATCTGGACTCTAGAGTGTGAAGAGGTATTTCAAACTTTAAAGGATAAGTTAACATCGGCACCAATCTTAGCCTTACCAGATGGAAGTGACCAGTATGAGGTATATAGTGACGCATCCAAGTTTGGGTTAGGTTGTGTATTGATGCAAAACAGAAGGGTGATAGCCTATGCCTCTAGGCAACTGAAACCATATGAAGTTAACTACCCGACTCATGATTTGGAGCTAGCAGTGATAGTTTTTGCCTTAAAGATTTGGAGGCATTACCTTTATGGAGTAACTTGTAAGATTTATACGGATCATAAGAGTTTAAAGTATATTTTCACCCAGAAGGAGTTAAACATGAGACAAAGGAGATGGTTGGAGCTTATCAAAGATTATGATTTGGAGATTCAATATCACGAAGGTAAAGCCAATGTGGTGGCAGATGCATTAAGTAGGAAGTCAAACCATTCGATGAATGCAATAATTTTGCCTGATCAGTTATGTATAGAATTCCAGAAAATGAACTTAGAGGTAGTGGAACAAGGGGGAGTACAAGAATGTATTAATTCCATAGAAATCCATCCATCCATTTATGATGAGATTCGGGAAAGCTAACTGAAAGATGAAAAATTAGAAAATATCAAAGAGAAAATCCGGGAAGGACATACCCTAAACTTTACGATTGCTGATGATGGTAGTATTAGGTTTAAAGGAAGATGGTGTGTTCCATCCAATAAAGGAGATTTAAAGAATAGATTGATGGAAGAAGCTCATAGTTCACCTTACTCTATGCATCCTGGAGGAGATAAGTTGTACAAAGACATGAAGAAGACATTTTGGTGGCCCAATATGAAGAAGGAAGTAGCCGAGTTTGTTGCTAGGTGCCTTACTTGTCAGAAGGTAAAGATTGAGCATAAGCGTCCGCAGGGTAAGATTCAACCATTGGAAATTCCTTGTTGGAAATGGGATTCGATCTCTATGGATTTTGTAGGAGCTCTACCTAGAACAAGGGCCGGTAATGATACTATTTGGGTGGTTGTAGATAGACTCACTAAGACTGCCATTTTTATACCCATGAAGAGTACTTGGACGATGAACCAATTAGGAAAAACTTATGTGAAATTCGTGGTGAAGTATCATGGGGTGCCTAAGGACATTGTGTCGGACAGAGATTCGAGATTTTTGTCCAATTTTTGGAAGAGTTTGCAAAAGGAAATGGGAACAAAGTTACTTATGAGCACAGCATTCCACCCCGCTACTGATGGTCAGACTGAAAGAACCATTCAAACCTTGGAAGATATGTTAAGGGCATGTGTGATGGAGTATCAAGGGTCATGGGAGGATTACTTAGACCTAATCGAATTTTCTTATAATAACAGTTATCATGCCAGTATTAGAATGGCACCTTTTGAGGCACTTTATGGAAGAAAGTGTAGGAGTCCAGTGTGTTGGAATGATATAAGTGAAACTGTAATACTTGGACCAGAAATGATCCAAGAAACTATTAAACACGTGAACATGATCCAGGAAAAGATTAAAGCAGCACAAGACCGTCAAAAGAGCTACGCAGACTCCAAGAGGCGAGATGAGGAATATGAAGTTGGAGAAAAGGTTTTATTAAAAGTTTCTCCCATGAAAGGAGTGATGAGGTTTGGGAAAAAGGGAAAATTGAGTCCGAAATACATTGGACCCTATGAGGTGTTAAAAAGAGTGGGCAAAGTGGCTTATGAGTTGGAACTGCCTAATGAACTAGAGAAAGTGCATAACGTATTTCATATATCTCAATTGAAGAAATATGTACCGGATGCAAGTCATGTGTTACGTCCTGAATCAATAGAAATGGACGAAAATTTGACTTATGAAGAAAGACCAGTTCGAATCTTAGATAGGAAGGTAAGAAGCACCAGAAACAGAGATGTAAAAATAGTGAAAGTGCTATGGTCAAATCATGAGACCGAAGAGGCAACTTGGGAGGCAGAAGATGAAATGAAGAAGAAATATCCAGACCTATTTTTCTAAGGTTAGTAGTCGAGTCACGGGGACGTAATTTTCTTTTAAGGGGGGTAGAATGCGATAGAGTTTCGCGCTTTGCTATTTTCAGGACATGCAAGAGTCAATTATATTAGTTATAGGAATTAGCTTCATATGTCACATGCATTGCATTCAAAAGTTTCTTTAAAATGGTTTCAAAGTTTTACGGACAAAACTTCTTTTAAGGGGGGTAGACTGTAATACCCCATATTTTAGACATTATATTAAGAATATTTTAGTACAAAAAATAAATAATTTAAAAATTATTTTGGCACCAATCACAATTATGGAACTTCATTTATATATTTATTTTATAAATTTATTAAGAAAATTATTTAATTTTATAAATAAATATTTAATTCCTCAATTATTCCATTAAAATTCCAAAAAAAAGCCCTCTAAAATATCCCAAAAATATCCAAAGTATCCACTTTTATTCTAGAATATTCTAAAAGATTTTAAAATATTATTCTTAACAAAAAAATATAGTTTAATATATTTATAAAGATTATTTTTAAATTAAAATGGATAATGTTGAAAATTTGATATATTTACCAAAGAAAAAAATATATATATATTTACAAATAAAAAATTTTGACTATATCTAATCATGGTCAGCTATCATGATTAGAATTTAAAAAAAAAATTATTATTATATATATTTAACCCTAATTTAAAGGGTAATTTTAGTTGAAAAGATAATTTTAAATTAAAAATAATAAATTTTTAAAAAAAAATAATAAATTCTATCCTTATCCTATCCTTTTTCTATGATTTATATTTCTAAAAAAAAATTTATTATAAAATTTTATCTTTTTTAACTAATTCTAATTGGTTTGTTTTGAATTAAATAATTTTAATTGGTTAAATTATTTAATAATTTAATTATTTTATAATTGAAAGATTTTTCTGAAATTTTGAGGATAATTATCAATTTAAATTCATATTTATCTTTTAGTGTTTTAAAATCCTAAAATTCATCCTAATTTCTACTATAAATAGACCCTTAAATCTCACATAATTCTTCACACAAAAATCATTAAACCCTTTCTCTTTCTCTCAAACTTTCTCCCTCTCTCTCAAGCCACTCTCTGCATCTCTTCGGCCATCTAGTGCCACCAACAACCATCAGCCTCCGTGAGCATCCTATTTCCCTAACTATTTAATTGTTTTAATTATTTTGCAAACTATTTAATTCTTAAAACTATTTCTAAACGTAATTAAAGTTTCAATATTATATGCATAATTATTATGTTGCATTGTGTTGATTAGTTTATCTTAAATTGATAGGAGGATCAACTTGAAGTTTAGTATAGAGTTGTTAGAAAGTACTAGAATTTAAGGTACGTACATGCATTAAATCTTTTTATGTGCAATTGAATATATTATTTTGTGAATTATATTGTGCTAAAATATTTTTAAATATATGTTTATATATGGATATTTATTTGAAATTTCGATAACAAAAAAAAGGGTGATATACATTTACCTTATTTTATTTAATATGTATCATGTTTCAAAAGGGTCGAATGGCATTTGAGATTTTATAAATTTCAATGAACTTTAATAATTAAAGCAAGGTATTTGTATTTAAAGGAGTTATAAAAGGAGAGTTATTATTATTATATATTATCGCTTGATTTCATAATCAAGAAGGTTTCATGCTTCGAAGTCCACTTGTTGGCAAATAAAAGGAAACTCCAAGGATAGATCCGTGATGGGATAACTAACTTGGGGGGTGTGCACACTTATGATCAAGGAGGGGACATAAGAAGAGGAAATTGTTTTTTATTAAGTGTTTTAATAATTCCATTTGTATTGGATTATTATAAAGAAAGGTTCGAAGTTTATTAATATATAAGAAGGCAAGTTTAAAATGAAGGAATTTAAAAGTCAAAGTATTTCTTTTATCATGTATACGTACACAGTGTTTTTACACTGACATGTATTTTCCTATTTGTTTTGGTTCGCCCTACTTATCATTTATGGTGAGTAGGTTTGCAGGAATAAATATGTATGGGAGCATTACATCAAGGGGCACATACTAGTTAGGAGTTTTATAATTTTTTTTAATCAAATTTTGTACCTTTGGATAATCAAAATTATAATTCTTTTTAATAAATAAATCGAGTTTTTCTTCCGCTGCAATATAGTAATTAGTTAGTATAGCCGAAGCGTGGTGACACGTGGCGGTAATACCCCTAAGTTACTAAAATTACTATCATTGTAATTATTATGTTAGTAATTTAGGGGTGTTACAATAATGCAACCCTTTCCAGACTTGTTCGACTTAACCTGATTAGTAAGATCTGTGTTGAAGAGTAGATAAGACACAATCCCCGAGATTTCTCCCTGTTTAGGTGTTTAATTCCCGGCTCATCTTTAGTTGGATGATTTTGAGCTAAACACATACCCTATAAACACATGAGTGTATTAGAAATTTCCCACATCTCTTGGTTAATAGCCTCAGGAGCGTAGACTTGCGACCTCATTTGGTAGTGGGCGGAATGAACTATGATGTAGCTTGCTTGGTGATCTCGAGTATGTGTAAAACGTTGGTATGCTCTTCTAACCCCATTGTACTTGCACGCCTATGGCTAGGGAAGAGTTTTCCACATGCACGGCTTGCATTGTCTTGATTTTAACTCTCCTTATTCTTCATTCGTTTCTATAACTGTTTTGATTTTAGCTTGGGGAAATTGATGTGCTCATTTTAGAGCACGTTTACTACCCCATTTTAGTGTCAAGTCTCATGGTTTTATATTGATTTTATACATATTACGCTTGATTTCACCTTGATCTTGTCTTCGAGTTGTCTTAAGGTCATTTCAGCTGTTTTTGATGATTTTGAGGTGAAATGCGATGTATTCAAGTCTTCGACACTCTTAGACACGTGTATCATAGCTTGGGCAAACATTTCAAGTCACTCATGAAGATCCCACAGAGTTTAGAAAGGATCAGAAGTTGAAAAGAGGAGTGCAGAGATTCAGATTCGACCAAATCTGAGGGTCATTCGGTCGAATGGCACAAATTCGACTAATATGAGAGTCCTTTGGTCGAATGGCACTTCAGTGTAGGAGCCTATGTTCCATGGTCACTGGAAAGACCAAATGGAACTCATTCGGGTGAATGAGCTTCCATTCGGCCGAATCATAGCCTACGTTCGGGCGAATGCAGGAATTCTGAGGAGCTGCTAGAATGGGCAAATGGAAGAGGATTCGGGCGAATGATGAAGCATTCAGCCGAATGGGCCTTGCATTTGGTCGAATGACAGTGTTTTCTCCGAAAATTTCACTTCTTTTTAGGACCGGCCCATAGACATTTTAGGGTTTCCGGACCTCTTTCACTCTTTGTTATAAATACCCCTCTCTCTGAAGAGAGGAAGGTAGCCAGGTTTTATTGAGTTTTCTTATTTTCAGCTTTGTTTAGCCTCCAAAATTCTTAGTTCTAGTTTTCAGTTTTCGGTTTTCTCCACATATGTACTCTGAGTTTTGGATTTTGTCATTTGAATTCTTATCGCAGTTAATTGCATTGAAGCTTTTGTGAGTATTAATCTATCCTTTACTTTTGAATTCATTCGTTATATTTCATTCCATGTTTAGCCCAATGTTTATCATTTATTGGCATAGTTTCTGATTTACTCTTGTTCTCGCTGATTTCCTTTCATGTTTGTTGCGTTTGTTTTATTGAATATCATCATGCTTGCTATCTTAAATATGTGTGAGTAGTTCTCTTAGGGGTTTTGATTAGTGAAACCCTAGGAAAAGCTATGTTCTTTATTGTCTAAGGTTGTAGGAATGATGACAATAAGTAGTTTTCGGAATCCAATGCGAATCTTGTCCTGTAACTCCTTTGGAGACATAGGGCGATTATAGGTCGTTCGTTGTGATTTGTGGGATCACCAACTTCCTCTCGCATACTTGGGTGTCCATACTAGTTATTGTTTGATTTTCTTTAACCTATCCTGTTCTGTTTTGAAAGCATCATTCCTGTGCATCTAATCTTGTCTCCGTTTTTCTCTATTTGATTTACTTCTTAAATTCATCGTGATCTATATTCTCTTTATTAGTTTAGTTGTTTTTCAATCCAAAAAGTTCAGTTGTGTTAAGAATTGAGTGTCTTGATATCCTTTGTCCTCGTGGTTCGACCCCCTACTCCAGTATACTCGTTTAGTTCGTAGGCTGGTATAAATATTGTTTGCATAACTAGTCCTTTAGTAAACGACGCTAAAAGCCAGTTATCAGACACCCATCATTTAGATACTACAATAACTATAATTAAATGCATATAGGCAATTCTCGATGAAGAAATGAAAGAGGTTATGCATTTAATACCACTAGAGAAGTTAAAAGCATAAAGGTTTCATAATAGTCAAGTTAATTTCATAGAAGATTGCAAAGGTTGATGAACCAATAAGTTAATCTAAAACAAGCACGTATCCATATTAAATTTATTCCACTCAAGATGAGTACTTCGCTCTAGATCTCTATTTTGATCCTATACGGATCAACCAACCAATGCACTATTTCAAAATACATTAGACCATCAGCACATTTATCACTTTTGAGAATATCTTTGTAAGTCAACAAATGGATGGAGTGTATGACAACTTACTGACAAATCAAAACCACTTGATTGTTTTTCAAGTAACTGACTAGAGAAAGCTTACTGCAGAAATAAAAAAAAAGGTTACTGTAGAAATAAAAAAGGTTACTATAGAAATAAAAAGGTTACCATAGAAATAAAAAGGTTACTATAGAAATAAAAAGGTTACTAAAGAAACTAAAAAGGTCACCATAGAAATAAAAAAGGTCACTATAGAAAAAAAAAAGGTAACTATTCTCATAAAACTAACACAAAATAACAACAAAAGAACAATAATCAACATATAAGCAACAATTGTTCAATATAATGTGGCTCAAACATATATTCTTCAACAATCAATCACAATTAATGCAATGTTCTTATGTTTGACTTTTACAAATTGTTTAACAATAATCATAAAAAACACAATTAAGCTTATACTTACAATATCTAGTTATAATTCTTATAATATTATGCAATAATTTTAATTGACAAATATAATAATGTAAAATAAAAATTGTACCTAAAGCTTCGACGATGACAACACCACGTTTACTGCCTCTAGCAGCGTGACCTTTCTTTCGTCGCCTCTGCCACCGCTGTCTCTCGAAAGTAGACCACCACGTGTTCTCACCATTTCAAAACCTAAGAAAATAAAAAAGCTAACAATTAAACCTAAAAACACAAAATAATTATCAATTAACACATATTAACTACGACATTGTAAGTAACTAACCGAAACAACGCCGAAAATTGAAGCGCTATTGTTGTGCACACCGCCGATAATTCAACCGACCACCATCGAAACACCGCCAAAAAATTATGCTAAAAACTAATAGGAAACACCATAGAATGATGATGGAGAAAAACACTATAAAAACGTAAGCAAATGGAGAGAATGACAAGGTTAAAGAGAGAAAATCTGGATGGTTGGTTGAAGAAAGTGATGTGTGAAAATTGTAAATCAGGAAAATAGAGAAAATGTGGGAGAGCAAGTTAACTTTGAGGCTTGAACCGGACAAGAAGAAACTAGTAGAGAGCCGAACAAACATTTAAAGCAAATCGGGCAAGCAAATTCATAGTGATTGATAAAAAAAAATAGAAGGATGAGAATTTCAATTTTAAAGGAGGCTTCTTATAATAACATAAATCTTTCACCATAATTCATTAATGTTAAGTATGTCCTTTTCAATATTAATAAATGTTCATTCCAAATAAAAAACTATTCATTAAAAATTAGAATATAAAGACTTATCCTACACTACAAAAAATGATGTCATTTTAGAGGGGTATCGAAAGACTTGACTCCACCCGTATACATCTAAAAACTTGCGAGTTAAATTATATGTTTGTTCGTAAAATAAAAAAAATTCTTAATTTAACTTGAACTTTATGCATTTTGCCTAATTATGTTGTGTAACAACATATCTAGTAACAATGATAATATATTAAATATATAAATAAAATAAAATTTTAATCAAAATAAAAATGATCAAAGAAGCAACACTACACATTCCTTTTAAAAAAACATACGAACAAAATCTAAAGATTTTGACAAAACTAAATCAATCCCTTAAAATATACTTTGATAAAAAAAAATTCACAATAAATTTCCAAAATGAATTCTCTTCAGAACCTCGATTTTATTTATTTATTCTATATTTTTGGTAATTATTGATTTTAAATAGATTTAATAAAATATGTCCGGACATCTTTTTATTACATCAAATCAATAATCTATATAAATAAATCGAGGTTCTTCTACAACTCGCCCCTTCATCTCTGTCTCTCCTTGTCTTCTCTCTTCCCTCCCTCTCACTTCCATCTTCCCTCTCTCACCTCCCAACTCAAGATCTTGATCCACACGCTTACTTCTTGAATTTGCACTCGATTTCTAGGGTTAGGGTTTGGGATTGTACCAACTTCTGTTCAATTATCGTTTTTCAATCTCAATCTGAGATTGCAATTCAATTTGATTTCATTGTATTTAGTTTCTAAATTTCCCAATTTTGGTTAAGATTTTAATATTGTATTATTGTAATGATTTTGATTGATAATCTTATGAAATTTTTGGGGTTAGGGTTTTGATTTTCATTAATTTTGTATCATACTGTAAATGGAGATGGAGAGCTCGCGTCGACCACCGTTTGACCGATCCAATTTGATTTCCAAAAAGCCTCGTTTAACAGCCGAAGACCCCCGCCAATTCCAACAATCGCTTCAACGATCGGCGATTGGTTCCGGTTCGAGTTTGAGTTCGGCTCGATTTAGAGTGAATGAGAGAGACAGGGAATCGAATGATACGACCCGAGGGCCGGTATTGTTACAGCAGCAACAGCAACATCAGCAGCATCACGAGCTGGTTAATCAGTATAGGACTGCATTAGCCGAGCTAACGTTTAATTCGAAGCCGATTATTACCAACTTGACGATTATTGCTGGGGAGAATTTGCAGGCTGCCAAGGCTATATCGGCCACCATTTGTGCTAACATTCTTGAGGTGAATTTAATATCAATGGTTTGGTTGTTGCTTTAGTTGATTGTGTATTTTGTAATCGTTGTTGTATTTATATATAATCTATTATATCGTTCTATTGCAGCACCATTGATAGGTAGGTTGGTTAGTTCACTGTATAGCGCGGGCTATCATGAATAAGCCTTACCATATGTGTTCTTTATTGTCGATTTAAGTCGAATTCTATTTTTTGTATAAAGAAAAAGATGGATCAATGAATTGGAAATGTTTTTGGATTATATAGTGCCTTTTAACACAAGTACATTGTAGTTACAAATTTTATGCGTGTACGGACGTACTGTTGTAATGTTGACTACAAATGATGGTTTCAATACTTCAAAGATTGTCCTGTATATGCGAGTTTTGGTGGTTTCAGTGTTGGGATTGTCAGGGTGAAACTAACAATCAAATAAATATTTTGTTGACAATCAGATTACCCCTCTTCTACTTGGTTCTTAGTGGAATTTATCCTTCAGTATACAGTTTCCTCGGAGGACTCATTATGTTCTTGAACTTAACAGGCAACATCGAGTTGTGTCTCACACTAACAGGCAGAATGCAAACACTTTTACTGCTGAACTTTATCTTATCGCATCAAATCATTGAAGATTTGACTTTGTTGACTAAATTATCAAGTTGATATGTTTTCTAAACAGTTAATGTATTTCCTGAATGTTATTGCTCTTAAAAGACTGAGAGTTGTTTTCTCCAAGTATGTTATCTAGTGTGTATAGGTTGTCAATCATGTTTTTCAGGACACTTATGTTTTAATATTGTAATTGATGATATATCTGTCTTCATATAAGTTTACAGGACTTACTGTCAATTCTACCTGTGGAACATATATTGGTATACTTAGAAGCAACAGCTTGACAGAAAAAGTTTGATTATGGAAGTCCCTGTAAAAAGTTGCTCGTCCTAATGATTGCAGCATTTATCTGAATGGTTGACTGCAGTGCTTTATTTTAGTTTGGTGTATGTTCACAGACTCTTTCTTTCTTTTCGCCAGGACTGAGTGCTGATCTGCTGAATGAATGTCTTAATGAATTGGTAGTGAAGTATTTATTGCCATGTTGCTTTCTTGAACCTGTGGTTTCTACATTATGAATTTTTTCTGTCCTTCAAAGTGTTTCAAAGGAAATCAAGACTTGTATGATGCAGTTATGATATTCATGATTATACATATAGAAGTGATGCAGTTGATTTGACATCTAGGGTTGTTTTAAGGAGTTTTATTCTGATATTGAGATTAGCTGTATATTTTACTTAGAAGGATCAATATGAATAAAGTTGCATTTGTGAGATGGTGCTAATACATCTATCCCCCCCCCCCCCCCCCCCCCGAGAAAGATGGTAGCCCTATTAGCTCCTGTCTTGAAAGTAGTTACAGTAGAAAAGGAGTGTTATAGTTGAATTCAGTTGGACACTTTTGCAAAATATGAGCATAAGAAATTGGGGAGTTTTGTAGTAACTTAGAGATAGTTTGACCTGTAAGGGGTTTTAATGATGTTTTAGTCATTTCTGAGGAAGTTGCTTTGGAGTGCTGTGTTCTCATGTGGTCAAGATATGAACTGTCCCATTGAAAATGGGGTAAAGGTCTTCAGGAGTTTGTGAGCATTTTTGTGATTACTGGATATGTAGTTGTACCAATGGTTCTCAAGAGCTTGTTCCTTTTCAAGATGGTTTTTCCTCAGCACTTTGGCTGTCCTTATATAACTTTTTCTTTTTCTTTAGTGTTTCTGTATTGATGAGATTTGTTTTTCAACATGACATTGAAAATTGATTTTTAATCTGCAGGTTTCTACTGATCAAAAGCTGCCCTCTCTCTATCTGCTTGATAGTATTGTAAAGAATATTGGTAGAGATTACATCAAGTATTTTGCATCAAGATTACCTGAGGTTAGAATATGTTTTCTTTTGTTAGTCGTGCCTTTTTGATGATTATTGCTTTAAGTTTATTTGTTGGTAGCCGAGATCTCCCTTCCCCCTTTCCTCCCACGCAGACTTGATTGTTACTCAAAATTCTGGATTAGATGAGTTGCTATTGCTGGTTGTCATTTTTGATTCTATTATATGCGAGGATATGATTTGGTATGTGAGTTGATCTGAAATTTTTTCTATTTTTCTCTGTAGTTATTTCTGCAATTTTAGAAAAGAAACACTCTTGAATCTTCCCCATACCTTATCAAAAGCTTGTTATTGGGAGAGAAGAATGTCGTGTGCTCCTATAAAATGTTTTTAAGGGTTTTTCTACTTATTAAGCCATCAACTTTCTATTTCTGAGTGCAGTATCGCCATCTGAGATTTGACCTCCTCCTAAAGCTATTAAAAGTAGAAAGAATGTATGTTTTTTATATGATGAGTTTCCTTCTAATGAAACTGTTTCCTAGTCACCATTTTGTAAGCTCATAATTTTCCTGGATTATCTAGGTCTTTTGCAAGGCATACAGACAAGTGGATCCTTCAATACATTCAGGTATGCGCCATCTTTTTGGGACATGGAAAGGTGTTTTCCCTCATCATCCCCTGCAGGTTATAGAGAAGGAACTTGGGTTCTCAGTTGCTGTTAATGGCACATCATCTGGTACTACTACATCCAAATCTGATACACAGTCTCAGCATCAGCCACATAGTATTCATGTGAATCCAAAGTATTTGGAAGCAAGACAGCGTCTGCAGCATTCCAATAAGGTGAGATCTTTGACTGGTCTTTGATGACCTTGACATTTTTGAAGTATGGTAGTTGCATCAAGCTGATAGAGATTTTTTTTTCATGATGGTTTTGAGTTCAATGCAATGAAAATAGCTTTCAACAGCTGTGTGCAAGCTATACCATGGTAATTTTTTCCCTTTTTTGTGTTGAGGTTTAGGTTAGATAGTATTGCACTTCGTCATATTCTATACAAGTGGTGGCATGTTTAGTTACAGCTGATGGAAAATACTCACACTAGGTATATACATATTCATCATCATGCATGATACACGGAATGGTGAAAGTTACATGATGTGGTTCTGTGGTTATCAAGAACCTGTATTATTGGTGTTCATATTGTGAGATTGTCTTTGAAGTGTTCTATGTTTCTGATGTTTGTATTGCGAGAAGTATATTGAGCAGTATAATTTTTTTCTTAAATTTTGTGCTGTTCATGTCCACAAGGTCTTGTTCATGTACTGATGCACATGAACTCACATCAAATTTTCAAAGTCTATAGATCTATTATAACTTTACTGTTTGGGAAAACTGAACTAGTTTGATTCAGAGACTTTTGAGAAAAAAAGGTGACAAAGTGAAAAGGGTGGAGGAAGGGGGGTGGAGAGCATAGAGATTTTTAAATGACATTAATTTACTTGTCATTTAACATGGAATAGTGTTGCCTGTTTTGACTAGTTGTGGATTTGACCTTGTTCCAAAAGCAATGCTCTTGTATTCATAAGCATAGTTTGGCTTTGTTTGGATTTGCAATCAAGTTCCCGTACCAGAAATGCTCGTTTTCTTTTGGTTTATATTTGGTGCTTGTAGTCAGTTGGGATTGGTTTCCCCACCAAATAAACATTATTATTGATTCTGGTTACATTTATGACATGAATAGATGGTTCTGGACATTAATTGTCATTAGAAAGTTTAATATCCTGTTATGGTTTAGGGGAAAATCTGCTTAGGAAGATCATATTTGTTGACTATTCGAGTAGTATGTATATGTAGTTGCATCTACTAATCTGCTGTAGCACTTGTATAGTTGTTGCCTAAACTCTTAGTCTGATAAAGAGCTGCTTTTGTGTATTTTGCCAGAAAGCTTTCATATGTTGAGAAACTTTCTTCAAATTGATTTCTGGATGACTTTAAAGGTGTTACATCTGGTGCTGACTTTTTATCTACTTTTCAAATTATGCAGATAAAAAGAACAGATAATGGTCTCACAGATGTTATATCTTCTGAAGTTGTGGAGAGGCCGGAAAGAACTGCTGGAGCTGAGAAGCCATGGATGGATTCTTCTATAAAGATGCATGTATGGCTATTGCTCATTGTCTTACTTTGTCGGACATCTAATCATTTAGAACCTCTATATTGCTTACCTTATTAATATTATTTTTCCTTTGTTTTCCATTTGGCCACGGGTTCTATTTTAGAATATACGTCTTCAAAGAGAACCACTGAGAGAATCCATTCTTCCAAAGCAGGGAGGGGTAGTATCTGAAGATTATGAACTTGCATCTGGGCTTTCAAGACCTGTGAGCTCATCTGGCGGAAAACCTTGTGAAAGGGCTATTGGACAGAGATGGCTTGGTGCTGGAAGAGAGGGAGAAGAGTCACTTTCTGGCGAAAAGAATGGACTCAATGTTAAGCATGGGATTCCTAAATATGCAGCTGTCAGATGTAGCAGTATTTCCTCGGTGCAGAGCCGGCCAAGAATTGCTGCTGAGATGTCTGGTAGCTGGAAAAACTCTGAGGAAGAGGAGTACATGTGGGATGACTTGGGCACCAAGGCAATGGATCCTGGTGCTACTGCTGTTGTAAAGAAAGAAATTTGGACTGAGGATTTGGAGAAAGTGGTAAGATATCCAGATTAATGACCAGATGCTATAACATTATGATATTTGCTGAATGAACTTTATGTGACTGGAAATCGACTGGATGCCAGATGGAGCATGTGATGCCAAATATTCTGTTATTTTTCTTTGAGTATACATCTTTCTTGTTCATGTGGTATTGCAAGTTCTTTGCTTTTAGTTCTGTAAACACTGCATGTGAATGATGAATACTTTTTGGTGAGCCGTAATGATCCTGTATTCTGCGTGTTTGTTGGTCTGTTAAAGAACATCAAGTTTTTCCGGAAAATGCTTCATCAGATTGATCTCTTATATTTTTTTGTGAAATCTGATATTATAGTCTTACTTCGTAATCACATTGACATTTTGTGCATGCAAAACTGTGATACTATACTGCGGTTGTTTATCTTTCCCATTTCAAAGAGCTCGCTCATATAGTCATATGTTTATCAGATGCACAGAACATTCCATTTTTTTCATTTCACATTGTTAAGAGTTCAATCAACTCAGACTTTTTCATTCAATTCTTTTTCCTGTCTGCCTCACAAAAGCTACTCTTTGCAAGATATTTGCTATAATGCTGTTTCATTTTCATCTGCTTCCTGTTTCAGAAATTTTTTGTGTAAGATCTGATTGCATTGATCCTGTTATCTCACTGTGGATTACAAATTACAGGAACTGGGTAGGTCTTCCCACTGGAAGATGCAGGAACCTCATCTGGCCAATAGTCCAACTCCTTTGTTGCATCAAGTGGGCACTCACTCCAAGATCGGTGGGTCATCTTCAGATGGAGTCTCTTGTTTTGGTTTTCCAACAACTACTGCTTCAGCATCTGCAGGATCTATGGGGCATCATCCATCACCAGGCCAATCTATTATAGGCCAGCGTCCACCTTCTCCTTCCTTGTCTAAAAGGGACCCTCGTCAAAGTCTCATTGAGAAAGATCATTTGAGATCTCATTCCTTGGTTAGATCGGATCCTAGAACAGCATCATTCTCAGGGCAGTTACATGCAGGCGTTCGTGATAAAACTTTTCAGGACTCCATGCCTAGGCATCAGAATCTTAATGTGCCAAAATTGCCAGCACATAATATGCAGAAACCACCTTCTTCTACACCTTTTCCACGAAGACATGTTCCTTCTTCTGAGCAGCTGTCCAATTCAAAGTCTGAGCATTCTGATATCGTCCAGAAAGCTCAACTGCTTGGTTCCTCCTCATTGAAGAAAGCTATCACTTCAGATAGTTTGAATTCTGCAGCTGGCAATATGCAACCGCAGTCAAACATGAGTAGTTTGTTAGCTGCTGTGATGGAAAGTGGGTTGCTTTCTGGTAGCCCTGTTGCTGAACATATTGGTATTCAATCTCCAACTACTATTACTCCACTGTCAACTTCTTTAACTTCCAAGGAGGCTACAATATTGTCTGGTCATCATGATTTAACTGCTACTGTCTCTCAAAGTAAAGAAGAAAAACCATCTCTGGTTCCACCAATCTCTTCATCTCCTATGAGCAATACGTTGGCACAATCTTCAAATGCAGCGGCTGCCAAGTCAAATCCACTTTCAATCTTGAGCACATTGATATCAAAGGGGTTGATATCTGCTCCAAAAACTGAAGCACCTGTTGCTGTTTCTGTGAAATCTGAGGCCAAGCTTCAAGTGCAAAGCCCTATTGTTGCTACTGTAACTAATGTTGTAGTTCCATTAGCTACCAAGGTTTCTGCAGTTGAATCTGAATCTTCTGCTGAAAAAATATCTTCCATGGTACCTGATGGAAAAATATCTGACACAGTGCAAAGCACCAAAGAGGTTGAAGATCTCATAGGATATGAATTTAGGCCTCGTGTACTGCGAGATTTGCATCCTGCTGTAATTGATTCACTCTCTGACAACCTGCCATATAAATGCACTGCATGTGGTCTTCGGTTTAAACTGCAAAAAGGCCTTGCCAGACATTCAGAGTGGCACGTCTATCGAAATTCAATACCAAACTGCTTGAATAAGCCATCAAGGAGATGGTATTCAAAGCCAGCTGACTGGATTTCCGGGAAGGCTGGATTTCCATTTGGTTACTATTCCACCAGTCTCATTGAGGGATCCAGCAGGATGAGAGAAGATAATGAGAAAATGGTTCCTGCAGATGAAGGTCAATGTGTGTGTCTCCTATGTGGTGAACTTTTTGAAGATTTCTACAGTCAAGAGAGGGACGACTGGGTGTTTAAAGAAGCAGTTTACCTGTCGAGCACTTCTGAATTCTCTGAGGAAGGAGGGTCATGCAGTGAGAGCAGTTCACAAGGTTTGATTGTGCATGCCAACTGTATGTCAAGTGATTTAGGTCGTGACCTGGTATCAATCATGGGCGTTGAAGGGGTAAGTCTATGTCTTTCAAAAATTTGGCGAGTATTTGTTTTTTTTCAGTTGACATTCACTTGTGAGTTCAATAAGATATGTTTCATGGAGTTCTTCTCTAAAAGGTTTACCTTATCATTTTTATGGGTTGATTTTGAATAATTTTGGTATTCTTTTGGTTTATGTAGTTTCTCAACCCATATTCTTGTTTGGCTGCGTCCGTTGGGATAATTGTGTCCAGGAGATCTAGTTTAAATGCTAACACCTACTCATTTTTATGAAGCATATCATTAAATTAGTTGAATGTGTGTTGTACAGTTGAAGTCTCTTTTGCTCCAATCTAACTTTCATATTTTTATCATTTTTTGCTATAGGAAAAGGTTACATAATTTGCCATAGCAATCATACCCACAGTAACCGCAGAAGGTCCCTCACAGCCATGAGGAAGAGGGCCGTATTATTTTGAGTAAAGCTGATGCCATAGGAACAGGTATAACTTCTGAATAGCTTTGTACAATGTATTTTTGTTCTCTGTGATCGCAGACGAAGCTATGTGATGAGGTATTGGGCTGCGAGTGCGCAAGTCTTTTGGCTTTGATTATTTCGAGACTTTCATTGAAGTATATGAAACAGATGGAGGTTCATCTTACCCAATGGGTTGAACTTATCTCATGCATATTTCAGCACAATCGAATTGAAAATGCTTCCTTCAGCACTCTGTCCACCGTCCAGGACCAGCAAAATTATTAGGAGGCAGCCCATCTCGACCTGTCACAGGTGTATGTATCTGATACATTGTTTTGGTCGTAGATGAGTTAATTTTTACACCCCATCTCTCGCTCCTTTTTTTTTTGGTTTTTTTACCAGAGAAATTTCACAGGGGATGATGGTGTTTTGTTGTGGTATAACATATACTTGGAGGCATAGTGTTTGTCCTGCTGAGCTTTGAGGAGAATTTGGTTTGCTTAATGTAGTTTTAAGAACTATGTAACATTCAGAAGATCAAAACCCCACACCCCTCCGAAAAAAAGAAGAAAAAGAACGGAACATAAAGAAGATACAATAGCTCCAACTAGAGTAAGGATGCCTAAGTGACGTTTGCATTGGTAATTTTATCGCTTCAAGTTTTGACCCAGGGGATTTCTACTGCAGATATAATTAACACAAGGAAAACTTCAAACTGATAACATGGTTTGAAAATTAATGTCTCGAGAGAAGACACAATTGTAGTCTTTTTGAGATTAGAGTTATAGTTCAATTTCTCTTGGGTCATATATGTGTTACTGCTCCGCTCAGTCAGAGATAATACTCCTTATAAAAGTGAATCAATCTACTTTTTGTCAACGTGAATGATAGATTAGGCTTGTGCCTAAGAAAAATTAGTTGATTTGAATGAACTGCTTTAATGTCGTATCCTTGTGGGATCGTTTGAGCACAAAGACAATCCTTGCCGCAGGAATAATTGGAACCTTCTAGCACATCTAGAACTGATATGCCTATCTTTGAGATTATGCCTTTGAGTCATATCTTAAAGGTCATTTGAGAAACCGTGGCAAATATTTCAAACCTGGGATCGATTTTAAATCGAAAACCTCTAAAAAGGTATTAGCCTGTATGTCCAAATAATTCTATATTGGATGTAGATTTATTCGTTGAGTCGAGTTAGGACTATGATGGGTAATACGCAAAATGGGCCGGGTCGGGCCAAAGATGATGTAAGACGGTTCGGGTCAAAGGAGATACATAAAGAGGAGAGAGTATAATTTTTATATATAGAGATTGATAGTTTACATGTATTACTAAAAATAGTTCATTATTTGATAGTATTTAAAAGTCTTAGAATCTATTGATACAATAAAATGTGATTCTTTTAAAGATCGATCTATTAGGCCCATCATTGATTATACACTTTTACAAGCAGACCGATCAAGAACCCTTAATGGGGGTCCTTTTCATTTGAACCGGTCTAATTGGATGCACAAAAATTGAAGTCGGACTAGGTAGTTGTAGTAGTATTTTGATTGGATTCTTTAGTGTGAAGAAGATTATACTCTACAACCGTGTCATGAAAATCAAGTTTAAGTTAAAACTTTATGTATATGTTCGTACATATAACTTCAAAGAAAACTTAGGAACGAAATTTGTATAATTAACTTTAATGATTAACAACATAAGTCAAAGTTGTTGAATAGTAGCAATTTTATTGATATGATATGATAACCTTCCAATTTTTGATGCAAAATACTGTATGTACTGTCTTACATTTGCAACTTTCATTAAATTACTATTTCATAACTGGAATCCTCCCTATAACATTATCATTAAGGCTTGTCAAGTTTCTGGGTGTAAATGTAATCCAAATGAGCCCCTGCGAGAAGTTTCCTTTCAGCGGTGCACTCTTGGCCTGGTTTATCCCCGCATACTTCCTTCTCATCTAACCCCATCAGCTACGCAACAGAACAAAGAGAGTAAAAATTAGTCCCAATAAAATTTGCGATTATTTTCTTTGCACACATGTTTGGGCGACAAAATTTGGACTTTGGGCGTTAAATTGTTCTGTTATACGAATAATTCTTGCAGTGAAAAGAAGAACAGAAATAATGAGGCTCACCTTGGATATACCCTCATTGTTTGCTGTATCCTTAACTTTCAATTCTTGGATACCTGCGTGAATAAAGTAAAAAACTTGAGGTTAAATAACGTGAAACTACTTCGTCCAAATTCAATGAACAGTTTCGTTATCGATGTGGCAGTATATAAAAGCATACGAGTCTAAGCAGAAGACCTTGTTCAAGTTTTGGTAGTAGGACTCGAGCAGATGCTATTGAGGAGAGAACAAGAGAAATAACTAAGAGAGACACAGCAAAATATTGGGAAAACTTCATTTTTTGAGATGAGAATTTTGATAGGAAATGCTAGATTTTGGACTTCTGGTTGTGTTGTTACTTGGAATTGAGTTTGAGAAAGCTGTATGGTTGGGGATGTATATATATTGCTCAGATGAAGTGAGAGATGGTTGGTTTGCTTTTCGCACTTGGCATCCAAAACCATGAAAGTTGAAAAGTTAATTATTAGGGAGTACTTTTACTTAGTGATATTATTTGTACCGCATTATAATATTTTAGTCAATACCTTTTAAATACTTGAAGTCAACACTTAGCTTGGAGACTTGGATCTATTTTTAAACACTAGGACATGCACACAGAAAATTTTGAGTTGAACTCCTGTTTTAGCTTTATTGTAGTACATCAAATAGCTAAGTCCCGTAAAATATACGATTTGATAATAAGTTATTTTATTAAATATTTTAAATATAATATTTTTTATTTATTAGTGAAAATAGAATTACTATAGAATATTTAATTGGAATAATACAAAAATGAAAAATTATTATAAAAAAAGATAGAGCGAAAACATAAAATGAAGGAAAAAAAATAGAGGTAGTTTTAAATGATTTAGTAATTTATATAGTCACATAATTTTCAATGATTAATATTTTCCAATCTAATATATATTTATCTATAACTATTATTAAAGCAAAACTCATAATAATGTCATACTTAATACGTTTCAAACTATTATAAAAAAATCTTTCCACCTTTTTTTTTATAGATTATATCATCTTTTTTTTTTCCTAATTTACATTAATATTAAACCAAAACTTGAAAAATATTATAGATAGAAAATTGTGTGACTATATAAACTTCTAAATAATTTAAAACTACATTTATGTCTTTCCTTATTTTATCTATACTTTTTTTATAATAATTTTTTCATTTAATGTGATAAAAAGTATTATCGCAACTAAATTTTCTACTTTACATTAAAAGATATGTAATACTACTGTTAATTCTATAAAATCTATAAGTTTTCACAAATAAATAAAAATATTATTATAATTAAAATATTTAACAAAATAATTTATTATCTACTTAACTAATATTAATGTAAAATAGATTAAAAAATAGATGATATCATCTATAAAATAAAGTATGATATCAGCAAGAGTTTGTCTTAGTAATAGTTATATATTCTATTAAAGGTATGAAATTATAAGTAGGATTTATCAAGCATTAATAGCATCTTCTAGGCCCTCAATTTTGTGACAATTTCCAAATCAATTTGATGCTTATACATATTAAATTACTTGTATATGTCTTATGAAATTGATGGTGAATTATAATTCCATTTACTGAAATAGGTATAATTGGGCAGCTAAGATTAGTTAGGTTATATGAGAAACGGGCTATTTTAAACATAAAAAGGATAGCTACTTTCAAGGCTTTATTTTCTTTATATTTTTGTCTAATTTAACTTTTTTGGCCGAACTTTTATACTAATATACAATTTTTGTTGAACAAAATTTATATTTAGTAGAAATTTTATTTTTCCCCGATATAAACCTAATTTGTTAAAACTTATTATTATTATTAGATAATTGAGAGGGAACATAGCTTTACTATAAACCATAAGGCTGTTTTTTTTTTTACATTTTGAAAATTAACTAGTAAGAAAAATGGCTAAGAAATAATTAAAACAAAAAGGCTGTTGTTTTTATAGACAAAAGATGGACATAATTTATACTAATGCTTCGTTTTTCACACTCCAACAAAGTCACAAGCTTAAAAGAAGGGCTAGAATTAGAGTCTAACACGAGTCCAAGCAGTCAACCGTAGACCATTGTTATAGATCAACTATGCTGACATTGACACCCATTCCATATTCTACACGTGCTTCCACATATGTCTTCTCTTCTATGCCACGATTCTCAATAATTTTTCCATTACATATTATTCGATAAGTCGTAAGTAAATACAGCGGTTGAGTTTTCTTCCACTTATTTTATTTAAAATTATACTCCATATTATTTATGATTAAATTTATCTTAACTGATTTAAATTATACTCCATAAATTAAGTATTAAAAAATTAATTGAATTTTGCAAAATAAATTTAATTGATCAAAAGATGAGTTCAAATTGGTTATAAGTACATAAAAAAACAAGCTAAATTTAGGATGAACAAATTAAATTTGTCAAAAATTAATAAAGTGCAGCTAAAATAAATAAAGTTTATCAAAAATAAGTTGGTGAGAAAAAAACCTAAATGTAAAAATATTGTAGCAAAACTTTATTGTCTAAACTTATCTAACGTAAGTTATCTTAATTTATCTAAAACAAATCAAAATAAGTTTACTTATGTTTTTTGATCGACAAGAAGAAAATCCATATAACAAGAGTAGGCGACTAAAGTCTCTTGGACACCGTAGGATTGTTAATTAACATTCTTAGTAGGCGACTAAAGTCTCTTGGACACCGTAGGATTGTTAATTAACATTCTTACATTACACAACTTAACATATGCTTCATACAATTGTTTAGCACAAACTTTGTCAATTTCATGAAAACAGGCCAAATAAAGTTCACACTTCGTATAAGTGTGAGTTTGCAATTAAAATATATTCTAGAAAAACTTTGCCAATTTAATAAGTGTTCAGTTGATGACATGTTATGAACCTCTAGGATTTCTGACAGTTTCGCCAATTAGGCGTAATATTACAAAATACACTTATTAAGGGTAAATTTTGCTTCTTCAAAGTCAGATGTGAAAAACATAGTCTTAAATGCAACTAATTTAAGATTCACTAGTGTATATGTTAGATAATTTGCATCTAAATAGTCGTGTGAATATCTTATAAATTGTATGAATGTCAATTAGTTTAGTTGGTTAAAATTTTAGATGCTGATATCCAAAACACAATATCAAATCATATTTACATATTGATTTTTTGCCATTTACGGCTATCTTTATATATAAAAAATATATCTTATAAACTGTAGTATATAGAGTACATAGAAAATGTTGAAACTAATTAAAAACATCCCAAGCCATATCTTTCCAAAGACAGATTTTGGAAGTAATCACTTATGGCGGAAAGGGAAACTGCACGCCACACCTTCATAATATTAGTGGGTGGTTTGTGGCCTCTTTAGAGGCTGCTAAAAAATGTGGTAGCTTTCTTGATTAGTTCTGTCTAACTATTAAAAGTAGTTAATCTCCTTTTCCTAAGCTAGGGTATCTTACGAGGCCTAAGATTCTCACTATTGGCAAAAAAAAAAAAAAAAAAAAAATCAAATTCCAGTAGACGTGATTTACTGACTATCGTAGTACTTCTAGAATGCCTAATAAGTTAATACCACAAAACTTATCGTCGTTAATTTATATAGTTTGGTGGCTTGTATTAGTCGTATGCTATTCGTTAATTAGCTCTCCACTATGAAAAGCTTTTTGGCAAAAAGCTAATTTGCTTAACATAGCTTAAAAGCTAAATTTGTTACTGTGGGATGACGAAGATAAGCAAATCTTGTGTCCACCAAGGATTTCACTTGCTAGTTGCGCTATCGCTTAGATAAGGACCATATATTGAACATCTATAGTGATGATCCGTTGATCCAAATTGAATTTGAATTTTATGTTGATTATTCTAGTTTTTATTTCTTTGAATTCTAAATTTTTTTGATTAATTAATATGTGAAGTAAATGTTCACAAATTTGAAGGTGCACTCGGGTGAACCATGCTCATAGTACACCCACTCCAAAAACAATGTACATTACGTACATAGAAAATGTAAATTACGTATATGGAAAATGTACATTATTTACATAGAAAATGTACATAGTACACATGTCAGTTATGTGGAATGTACATTTTACAATTCACATAACAGACATTTGTACTATGTATATTTTTCATGTACGTAATATACATTATCCATGTATGTAATGTACATTTTTTTGAATAGGGTGTACTGTCCACCCATTGGTAAATATTGATGTGGTTGATTTTTTTTAAGCACAACTATGACAATATTCTGATTTGGAATAGTATAACATCCTTTTCATATATTTGAGTTTGATTCTTCATATTTCATTTGGAATAGCTCTATGTATTTTTGTAACACTAGCGAGGGTAAAAAACAATCATCCTCGCAAATGGAAAATTATGAGGAGCGACCATTTATTTACAGAAGTATATTGTAGTAACTTGTAATCTCTCGTCTGTTTTTTGTTGTTATATTTGGCTTTTCACGGTCTTCAAGATATAAATTAAAACGTTTTTTTTTTTAATTCGTAAGGTAAAAAATTATAAAAATTGATATTCTAAAAATTTACATAGAGACCAACCAACAAGATCTTAATTGAATATAGTATTTGTTATAATATAATTAGAATTTATGGTTAAAGTTTAAAAATTTTGACTCCCAAAATGAAAATGTAACAAGTAACAAAAGACAAAGAGAGTATTTGGTAAAATAAGTTTACCAGGTACCCTCAAGAAACCATATACAAAGTAAGTATTAATGAGTGAACCAAAAGACCTTATCTCAATTGGTATCATCTTTCACCTTTTATATGAGAAGACATGAATTCGAATCTAAGAGCAAAATGTTGAAAGCTAGGGTCTAGGGGGCGATCCGGCGATGTGGTGGTTGTGCCTAGGATAAGTTGTATTAGGACATTTAGGACTATTAGGAGCATCAAGTCATAGGCAGTTGGGCTTCCAATAATATATTTCATTACTTATACGTGTGAACTATTTCAAAATTATTGGGCTTATTGTTTCAGAAAATATATTGGGCTTATTATTAAAAGTAGATCGATTTAACTTGTATTAATAAGCCCAATTTATTTGCAAAAAGAAAAATAAAAAATAAAACATGGTCAATTTAACTTGGCTTGATTTCAAGAGGGGTTAGTTTAGGCATTGTTTGCTTGATATCTCAATAAGTTCCCCCACATCTCTAAGTTAAATGGATAACTTATTTTTACCAATATCATTCTCATTAGTTCACCATGAAAATAATAATTAATATAATAAATAAAAACAAGTTATATTTAGTAAGAACTAGTTTGTTTCCGGATAATATCCGGATTGGTGAATATATGACAATTATAAACTTTTGAACTTCGTAAAAAAATTTAAAAATTATTGATTAAATAATTTTTTATTCTTTTTTCTTTAAAAAAAAGATTATTTATTTTATTTAATTTTGTTGTGTGAGGATAATTTTTAATAAAGTTTCATTCTTAGATGCACTATGGAGTTTTTACTAGAGGTTGGGATATGATTGGAGTATATGATATGTATATGGCCAAGTGTAGCCCCTCATTTTTTTTACTCACATAGGCATGTAAGCTTTCGTATGTGAGAGGGTCCACAAAATATTTTTAGCATTCTAGCGTATAAATATTTTTTTGTTGTCTATGAATGTGATACTATAAACACAATTATGATTATATTGATTTAGAAGGTATAATAAGGTTTGTGTACCCCTAACAACACTTTCCATATGTTAAAGAACCTTAATCCTCAACTATTTCAATTCAATTTACACAACAAAAATATAAACTTAACGTTATAAATCAGGGCCATAACTATAAATCTATTACTTATCTCAATAACTTAAACAAATCCCCACTTAAACTTAGAAAGAAAATATTATGAAATACATAAATAATTTTTCTTAACAAACTCGTGAACATAAATAAAGAAAATTACAGTTCATCAACCTTTCCTAGAAATTTTCCCCGATAATAGACAATCTCACCTGCAAAAATAATTAATAAGACGAACCGCACTAAGACAATTTCAAGTAATAAAATCAGCAAAAGTTGATCACACACTATTTAAACTAAAGTACTTTTCAGTGCCTGATGAGTTACATTTATGGAACTCACGTACCCTTTTTTGAAAGATTTTTCGTACTCTTTTGGCCCATGTTCACCTTGTTTTGTGTTATTTATCATCTCATTTTATGCATGATTATATCTTAGGGGCACATTTGGTTTTTTTTTCTTCCCTTTTTTACCACATTATTTACCGTGTTTCTTCTATTTTTACACATGTTTCCATTTGCTTGGTGTAGGATCATAGTATGCACGAGCACAAATGGAGTGAATAGTAGAAGATCCATGAAGAGAGTTGAAAGGCCGCTCAACCGAAGGCTAAGAGGCCTCTAAGACGAATTAAAGCCAAGCAACCGCTCAGAAGAAATTACATGTTGCCACATTCATTTTTCCCAGAAGACCAAATAGTTTAGGAGGGCACTGAGAAGGCGCTCTGAAGACTATTTTTCCTTCTAAGTAGCCACTTAAGATTAGCTAGTACAGAGTGACCGCTTAGTATAATTTGAAGCACCAATTCCTATTATGAAAGACTGCTTAGCAATCCTTCTAAGCAGTCGCTTACAAGTCCTTCTAAGCGGCCGCTTAGACCAATTTCTGGGGTGATTATGTAGTATTGTTGAGTTATGGGGGGGGGGGGGGGGGGGGGGGGGGGGGGGGGGGGTAGAAAGTCAAAAAGATTTAAAAAGAGAGGGGAAAGTTAGAGATTTTGGATATCATAGATAATATTAGAGAGCACTTACTCATCAAATTGTGTACGGTGATTAAAGCTTGAAGCACGTTTGTTAAAAATTGAATCTGAAACCTTTTATGAGTAATTTCTAGTCTCTTTGAACTTCCTAATTCTTTTATTTATTGTTTGTTTCTTTAATTAATTGCTTTTTTGAGTTCAATTGCTTTCAGTTTTGATTTATTAGATTTATTATCTCTATAATATTAGTTTTTGCCATTAATTCAATGGAGTTTTTCAATGGAAGCCATGAGTAGTTAGCTTAGTTAGGGTGTAGGGTGAAAACTCAATTCTGAGCATGGTTTTGGTTTATAGGAGGGAGTTTGAAGCAAGATGGAGTTGATTTGTTCATCCTAATGTAAGGTTTCAGTGAAGATCTAAGTTTGGCCATAAAGATTTTCCCTTCATGTTTCATAATCATATCATTGAAAATGGTGATGAGTTAATGAACTTTGTGTTAAGAACAATAATAGTCAAGCTTCAATTCATTGTTTAGTTTGGATTATGTTGTTAAGGTTGTTTAAGATGAACAATTAGGTGAGAAATTCCAATTACAAGTGCATGCTTTCTTGAAGGATAGTCAAAAGATCGAATCATGGTTGAACCCCATTCCCTTCAGCATAATTTTACCATTAATGGGTTGTTGGTTTGGTCTAGGATCCCCTATTCACCCCTTTTTGCCTCCTGAATTCTTCCCTAGCTTGTCCATGTCTCATTGGAGTTGGACCCCGAATCCCCTCACATTTTCTCAACCTTGAATTATCTGTTTTGACCTTTCATTGGTAGTCATCATTTAGATTTATCACCCTTTTTATCCATTGTTTCAAATTAGCTTGTAGTTGAGTTGCAAAAATAAGTGTATATAAGAGGCCATTCCATGTGAATCAC
Organism: Dysphania ambrosioides; assembly: GCA_026401315.1. NCBI lineage: Eukaryota > Viridiplantae > Streptophyta > Magnoliopsida > Caryophyllales > Amaranthaceae > Dysphania > Dysphania ambrosioides. The sequence goes on along the minus strand of CM048670.1, from coordinate 12,529,699 downwards.
GATCCTTACTTACCCATTACTTGTAATTATTTAAGTTGAGGTCTCCGATAGTGTGGTTCGTCAACGACCTAATTATCCGCTCATTAGTGGCACTTTTAAAAAAATAATTCGCATAATTTCCATGAGCTAAAATTAGTTCACAACTCAACTCATAATAACATTTTATATCAAACCATTACTTTCTTATGGTTTAGAAAACATTCACTTACATAAAGTCTTTGAAAAATAAAACAAGTAAAATTAAGGAATTATTGCAACATTTAAGAGTAACCTTTCTTGACTTATATTTTAACATATTGTATTTGCTTGCAACTTGCAAGCCTTTTTCAAGTACTTGCTCCGTTTGGACAAGTCACAAGTACAATTCTTCCAAAATAAATTCCATGGGAATTATGCCAAAAGATAACATGTGCTATCTAGATTGGTTGGTCATTGAAGTTCTTTTGCCATTTTCATTCACTATGTTATTGTTTTAGGTTGTTAGTTTCCTTAACTCTTTACTTATTCAATAAATACTCATTATCCACAAAATTGACTCACTCAAGTCTAAATACTTTTAAGGTTGAGACTAATTTCATTTCATATTTTTATTTAAAACTTACTACAATCAAAGAGATACATAACCAATAATCGCAGCTAACTATACAATGCCATTTCACGTTAATCTTTTTATAAACGTCGACCATCACATCATCCTTTTTCAACGATCTCTCACCAAAACCAACATAAATAAAGTTTGTATAACATTTCAAGTAAAATTTTGAACATAAAATCATCCTCTACTTGTCTCAAAATATTCTCAAAACTCATTACAACTATTTGCAATATTTCATCATTTTCAACCATAAATTAATTCACTTCTTTTTAAGTTGGGTGAAAAAGTGTCTAACTTATCAAGCTAAAATTTGTTCTTCTTGATCTTGATGGTTCATTATTTGTTAGCTTCGAGGTTCGAAACTCGAAATAAAAGAAATAAGCTATTTATAGTAACTAAAGGAATTCATAAACAAAGTAGTAACACCATTAAAATACTTTTAGTTTAGAAATATGATAAATATTGAAGTTAGTGCTTAAAACCTCAAATCCGTAGTTAAAATATTTTCTATGCTTGTTTTAGAAATTGATAAGTATACATACTGTATTAAAATATTAAAATGTATGAAAAATATTAAATGTATATTTGAATATGAAATATTAACGTAAGTCATATTTCTTATAAAATTAAACTAACTTATTAAGGACATCACATTTTGTAATAAGTAAAGTAACAAGTGTTCTAATATATTTTTATACATAGATAAAAATACCTCAATTAGTTTAAATTCTCAAATTTTATTCTAAAATACATTTCACTTTTCTAAAACATATTTCTTAATATTTAAATTACTTTTAATCTTTATATTACAATAAATTAAAAACACAAGTACTAGCTACAAATCATTGATAGTTATTGCGTAGTTCACGAGGCTGACAAATGGGTGGCGCTATGAAAACTCGAGACCTATGATAGAGGAGAGATCAGTGAAAAGGAGAGGTTGAGGGTGTTATTAGAGGTGTTGTGGTGATTGAAAGTTTATTCTAACCAAAATCAATGAATTAGGGGGAGAATATGAGTGGTATTTGGTGGCTGAGAGAGAGAGAGTGGAGATAGGAAAAGGAGAGGATGCAATACAAGAGAAGTGGGGTAAGGAGCAAAGAAGAGAGAAGGAGGAAGAGGAGGAGAGGGATAGGTAGTGGTGTTGGTATTGATGTAATGATGCTGGGGATTGATTGAGTGAAGAGGTAAGAGAAGGAGGTTCATGAGCATGGGTTGAGGGAGATAGATATGTGAGTGTTTTCCATGTGGGTAAGGGAGAAGAAGTGTGGTTGGTGGTAAGAGAGAGATCGAGGTGTGAATGAGTGAAACAAGAGCAGAAAGGTAGGTTACGTAGTAATTGAAGGAATAATTTAGGATTAGACACTAAATTGTATCTCTCCCCTAATGGTTAGGTAATGATCTAACCCTTACTAAAAAGTCATAAATAGACTCGAGATAGAATGGATCAAAACCCGGACAATCCACAAAGGCCAAACACCAAATAGCCTTAAATTTAAAATGGCCTAAACACTAAACCTAAAGAAGTTGACCGTTGTATAAATGCCTTCAACTTGAAAGGCCTAAAATTGAACTTGCTAGCTCAAGGCTTTATTTTGAAACAAAGTGTTCAACAATGAAGAGTGTAGTGGAACTCAACATTGAACATTTAGACATCTGGCGTATAATGCTTAGCTCCAGCATTGAACATTAAACTTATTAGAGCATCTTTGTTTGTGTATCTAGTTTATTTTGAGCCTTTATTATTATAAAAAGATGCCTTTTCAACATCTACCACTAGACCTCAAAATTAAATTTTTTTTCAATGCTCAACCTACGGTTGGATTCCCAAACCCAGAGTTTGACGCTCGGAACCCATACCTTCTTATGAGCAAAGTGTTTGAAATTTCCACACTTCCAAAATCTAATACTCGACAAAAATACACTCCTAAGGACTCAAAAATATCATTCAACCTAATCAAAGAAATCTTAAGATAATTTAGCATTTCCAATATAAGGAAAATTAGTACTACAAGTATTGATTAGGAGGTTAAAAAAAATATCCATAACCCTGTACTTGATTTGTACTACTATTGACATGAAATCATGTCTCCCCATATAGCGGTTTGATGATCAAACAACCATGATGAGCGGACTTAGCTTGGGTTGATATTGAGCATGTGTAAACCAAAAATCACCTTAGAGCCAAACCCCGAAAAGGCCTCAAACATTGACCCAAGCCCAAGACCCTTACCTTACCCCAAACACACAAATCCAAAGTCACAAAATCCCATCATCAAAACACCTAAAATAAACCCCTAAACTCATGCCAAATCGAGGCTCGGAGCTTTTATGCTCGATACACAAAGCAAGCGTCAAACTCAGAAACAAAAATGAAGCAAGGGCATCCAATGCCACAAAAGGGCATCAAACGCCCAACAAGAGGCAAATGCCCACCTTCCAAGCATCCAACACCCAGACTAAATCCACTCAGATCCTTTTCAACTAATCTCCTATAAGCGTCTAATGCCCAGCCTCAGCATTTGATGCACAACCTCTAAGCATCAGCTAAAAGCAATCTTGTCTTGTTTCAAGCCTCTTTTCAACCAATAAAAAGATTTCTTTCTTAAGCATCTAATGCATGACCCCGATGTTTGATTCCTAAGATTTCGTCAAATTCTCTGTGTTGGCGTTCAACGCTCAGGAAACCAACATGGAAAAGTTTTTACTAAAAATCATTTTGTTGGGTCAAGGAAAGATCACCTTGATTTTAGTTTAGATATTTCTAAGGCAAAAACTCCTTAAAGAAAGGTTATGATGCAAGGCATGTTTAGAGCTTAGTTGAACTAATCATGTACTTTATCTTGTGCTCGGCCTAAAGAAAATTCATGCAATAGGCTTCTCTTGCTCCACAAAGCTTGGGCTTTAATCAAACAGTTCTCATTCCTTTATTAGGATAGGTTACCGTGGCAAAATGGAACTTCCCTCAAATATCCTTCAAAAAGATTGCTTTGTTTTTGTGCTTAAATGGATGCTTCATACATCTTATGGCTAGACTAGATTTGTTAGTACAACACAAATTCAACAACTCCTACTATGGAACTTCAAATATTTCGCTATACACATCTAGGAAGCAAGATCCACTAGGAACAACAAAGTTTGTCACTAGCAAAACACTTAGAGGAATCAACAATATTGGAATCAACAATATTCCCTCTTTTCGGTCATGACATAATTTTGCAAGTTGCAAGTAGGAAGCATAACTTATTTTTATAAAGAGGAAAAATTTTAAAGAAAGAAAGAAAAATTTAATACAATCATCTAGACATCATGCTGTTCATTTCCTCCATTGGACCCTAGTTAGCATTATATTGCTGAATTGTGCAAACCTAGTAGATACAAAAGTCGAGGGAGTTTCCTTAGGTTGAAATCCCAGAGACTATCAAGCTCTAATGCTGTCTATGCTAGTTCTAATTCATATTAGGAATGTCACAAACTAAGGGGTTTATATTCTAATTAAGGACTAAACTAAATTAAACTAGGACACAACTATAACTAAACTGATATCAATATAAGAAGAATATCTTGGATAATAAATTCCCACTAATTCTCACTAACTACACTAATATAGATTTCATTCTCAACCTCACGAACTCAACACATAAAGAAATTCCTAAGACATATATGCCATAAATAATACTAAGGATCTCTCTCGAGTATCAATGGCTTCCTCCTAAAGCAATCCAACCTACTTTTGCGGATTAATACAATAAAAATATATTAAACACGATATTCTAAAGGGTTATAATGGTCATGACGTCTACTTTTGTGATCATCAATCACACCGTAACCAATGATTCTAATGTAGATTATGAATCGACTCTCACCACGAACGTAATCCATGACATTAATCAACTAAATCTAGCCTTTTGTGCCAATCAAAGATTTAAGGAACTATTTTTCACAACAAGAATTAACCAAATTTCCGACGGAAAATACGTCCGTCGGACAAATTCCTTTGGAAAAAGGTATATGTTCCGAGGGAAAAAATCCGTCAGAAAATTGGGGAATTTCTGACGGATTTATCCACTTTCCAACGGATATTTCCGTCGGTAGATTTTCCGACGGATTGAAACCGTCGGAGACACAAAATCCGACGGATTACTGACGGGCAATTCCGTCGGAAAATTGGTTGACCTTGGATACCAATTTACGATAGAGCCAATTTCCGACGGAATCTGCGACGGATTTTCGACGGAAAGTTTTCGGATCTAAATCCGAACTGCATCGTCGTCTTCGTCATTTTGGCCACATTTCTTTCATTCCCACCCCAATCCGCTTCTCCTTTTCTTCGTTTAGTCCCACCCCCACCGCTGCCATCCCCCACCAGCCGCCGACAACCCCCACTCCCGCTGCCGTCAACCTAAGCATACTAAATTTTGTTAGTTTTATTAATGTTGATTATGTTTATATTTATTTCTTAGTTTAATTTTTAATATGTAATGTTAATGTCAATGTAATGTTTATGTTAGTTTATTAGTTTAATTTTTTAGTATAATGTATGTATGTTGATAGGTTGGTTATTGATATGTTAATAATGTTTTTATGTTAGTTTAATTAGTTTAGTTTATTAGTATAATGTATATGTTAGTTTAGTTTAGTTTAGTTTATTGTAATGTATATTAGTTTAGTTTGGTATAATTTATGGTAGTTTAGTTTAGTTTAGTTTAGTTTAGTATAATATATGTTAGTTTAGTTTGGTATAATGTATGTATGTTAGTTTAGTATAACGTATGTTAGTTTACTTTAGTTTAGTATAATATATGTTAGCGTAGTTTAGTATAATGTATGTATGTTAGTTTAGTTTAGTATAATGTATATATGTTAGTTTAGTATTTCAATCTTCTAAAAATGTTTGAAATGAATAATTTTCATAATCATACGCTTAGATATATACCCGTTGAAGTTAGAATCATGAAACAAAGAGAGCGGAGCTGGATCTATGATAGATTGGATGGGCGTTCTATTAAGCCCGACTTCTTGAAAGGGGTAGAGGAATTCATACAGTTTTGCGAAGATCATCGTGAGACTGCAACAAATGAATATAGGTGTCCTTGTGTTAAATGCAATAATAGACGTTTTCAGGATCCAGACACAGTAAGAATTCATTTGTACAGCAAGGGATTCACTCCTCGTTATTGGGAGTGGCTGTGTCAAGGGGAAGGGTTACCTGAATCCTCAGTAGAAGGCCAATCAAATGAATATCATGATATGGTTATGGATGCTATTGGTCATAATTATGATCGATCGAGTAATGAAGCTGTAGAGGAGGAGCCTAACGCTGAAGCACAACGCTTTCTTGTTTTGTTGAAGGCGTCTGAACATCCATTGTATGAAGGGAGTTTGATTTCGGTTTTGGAGATGGTGGCAAGAATTACTAGCTTAAAGTATGAAAACAATTTGCTGCACAGGTGTGTTGACAGATTCATTTCATTGTTGACAGAAGCGAGCCCTGGCAACAACCGTTTGGGTGAGACATTCTATGATGCTAAGAAGGTTGTTAAGGGGTTGGAGCTCCTGCATGAAAAGATTCATGCGTGCCCCAAGGGATGTATGTTGTTTTGGAAAGAGGATGTTCAGCTTCCTACATGTAAAGTGTGTGGCAGTGATCGTGCAAAAGAAATTTTAAAGGTAGCTTGGTTCCAAATAATGCGCTATTTTATTTCCCGATCACACCTAGGTTGCAAAGGATGTTTGCAACGAAGAACATTTCAGAGGAAATGAGTTTCCATGCAAATAATCCTCGTGTCAAAGGCACGATGGCACACCCTAGTGGCACTAAAGCTTGGAGAGAGCTTGATACTTGCTTCCTAGAGTTTGCCTCGGATCCGCGGAATGTGAGACTAGGGCTGTGTATAGATGGTTTTGCTCCTCATGATAAGTTCAGGGGTCAGTACTCTTGTTGGCCCGTGATTTTAACCCCATACAATTTGCCTCCCTCAATGTGTATGAAAAGGCTGTTCATGTTCTTATCACTGATAGTCCCTGGTCCCAAAAACCCGAAGGGAAATTTAGATGTGTACATGCAACCACTGATACAAGAGCTGAAACAGTTGTGGGAAGTTGGTGCAAGTACCTACGATATATCAAGGAAACAAAATTTCAACCTTCGAGCAACCATCTTATGGACCATTAGTGACTTCCCTACATACGGTATATTGTCTGGATGGACTACTGCTGGTAAGAAGGCTGCCCGTATTGCATGGAAAAAAGCAAGGCATTTTGGTTGCAACATGGCGGAAAAGTTTTGTGGTTTAATTGTCATTGTCAATTTCTTCCTGCAGATCATCCTTTCCGAAGAAGTAAAATAACATTTTGCAAAAACAGAGTTGAAAAAGGCTCAGCACTGCACATCATGTCAGGGGCGGAACTTTGGGAATGTGTGAAAGACCTTCCGAGTGCCACCGATGGGCTCGAATCACTGCAAGAGTTGAAAAAGGAAAAGAAAGGGTGGTTCAAGCAAAGTTGCCTGTGGGAGCTTCTGTATTGGAAGCATTTGCTGATTTGTAATAACTTAGATGTCATACACATTGAAAAAAACTTCTTTGACCAAATATTTCACACTGTAATGGATGTGAGAAGACAAACTTCTGACACACCTTCGGCCAGAAAAGACATTGCCAAATATTGTAGGCGACCTCAACTTCATCTATAGGCTGGTGACAGAGGGAATGAGGTCATGCCAAAGGCCCCATTTTGCCTCGATAAGGGTCAAAGGAAGGTTTTGTGTGAGTGGGTTCATGACATACGATTCCCTGACAGTTACGCCTCCAATTTGAGCAGATGTGTGGATATGCAAGCGCGTAGAATACACGGAATGAAAAGTCATGATTTTCACGTGTTCATGGAGAGGTTATTACCTGTTGCATTGAGAGAATTGCTCCCTGTTCATGTCTGGAATGCAATTACAAAGATCAGTCAATTCTTTAGAGACTTGTGTTGCTACACAGTCACAGTCAGTGACATGGAACGGCTGGAAAAGAACATTGCCGAGATCCTTTGCAAACTAGAGAAGATCTTTCCACCTGCATTCTTTAACTCCATGGAGCATTTACCCATTCACTTACCGTACAAGGGCAAGTTAGGTGGACCTGTGCAGTATCAATGGATGTATCCATTTGAGAGGTAGTGAACCCTTCATTTAGTTGTTGAGCAGTCACAAATTCACCGTAATATACTTTAATGTCAGGTTTCTAAACTATATAAAACGGAAAATTGGCAAGAAGGCTCGTGTTGAAGGTTCGATATGCAGCGCTTACTTGACTAAAGAGATATCAAATTTCTGCTCAAATTACTTCTAGCCATCAGTTGACACAAAAACATGAGATCTGGGTTGGAATGTGAATGATGATGTTGACACCCCCCTCAACACCAATGACGTCCCAGAAATGTTTACGGAGGACACCGGTCGTATGTCAATTGAGGGAAAATTGAGGTGGTTAGATCAAAAGGAATTTCAATGTGCACACTTATTTGTTTTATTAAACAGTGGCATATTAGGTGAATATGAAAGGTAATCCATAGTAACTAAGTTGTTTCCATCGTATGATCATGTGTATTGAGTTTCACGGTCTTTAACAACTTCTTGCTATCGTATCAGGAGGTTTGAGGACCATATTCTTAGCACCCGTCCTACATTGCGTAGAGAAGCTGTATAGGAGACATTCGAAACACAATTCCCTAATTGGTTTAGGGACAAGGTCAGACCAATCTCAAATATATGGATAATTATTGACTTCTGCATGAACAATCCAACTCTATTTATATCTAACACTAATAGATAACTAAAGAGAAACCAAGATCTGATGTGTTGCAAGCTTTGGCTATGGGTCCTTTCAAGAAAGTTCACACTTGGAGCCGAATATTTTTTAGTGGTTTTAATTTCCATATGTAAGACTACGGCAGACATAAGGGCACGATTAATTATGGTGTGTGTGTGTCCAGTCAAGATGGAGGAGAGTATTTTGGCATGTTACAAGACATTGTTGAAGTGGTCTACACTGGTACGATTCGTGAATACAAGACCATCTTGTTTAAGTGTAGTTGGATGGATTGTGGTAGGGGTATGAACATACATGAAAGAAACAAGCTTGTCGACGTGAACCATACTAAGAAATAACCCAAATATGACCCATTCGTGTTGTCTTTTCAAGTTGGTCAGGTATATTATGCACCATATCCGAGCCTCAAATGGGATCGGTTTCAATGGTGGGTTGTGTTTAAAACGCAGGCAAGATCCGTTGTGGATGCTCCTGTTAACCCGGAGTTCTTGCAAGGAACACAAACACGGGAATGCAGTACACTCTGCCCACCAACTGATATCCCAGACTACGGTGACGATGGTTATGTATTTGTTGTATTCGAGGGTGAGGACGATGATATTGTGTCTGCTTTTGAAGACGAATCAAGTGATGGCTCAAGTGACAACGAAGAGGGCAGTGACGATAACATTAGTGATCATTATAGCAGTAGTGATAGTAATGAATAGCTTTAGTGATTGTAATGAAAAGTATTATTGATTATAATAAATTATTGTAATGAATAGCTGTATTGATTGATATGAGGAATATAACTGTTAACCTATTCATGTCTGTATTGATATTGATTGATATGAGGTATGTAACTGTTATAGCTGTATTGATATTGATTGATATGCCCTTGGACTGTTTTGTAGGGAAGCATGGCCGGAGGAAGAAAGGGAGATAGCTCGGGGAGGAAGACGCGAAGATCTCAACCATACCCCGAGACCGCTGAGGATGACTCTGAGACTGTTCAGGGTCTCGATGACACTCAGGTACCCGAGACCGAAGATCTGTCACAGCCCTGGAGCTCAAGGCAGTCAGAGCACGCACATTGAGAAGTAGTGCCACGCCTAGACCCGATCACACTCTGGTAAGAATATTAGATCATATGTTATTTGCATTTCGTGATTCATATTTCTTGCCATCTAACGTCCTTTCTATTGTTCCAAAACAGGTTTGATGACCAAATAGTGAAGAAAGCCGTATCCGGTTCAATCCAGGGGCACTATACGACGCCTTGGAGGAACTTTGGAGAGGTTGACGATGCCACAAAAAGTCATTGGTGGAACTTGTTTAGGGTATGTACCAATACAATTATGTATTACTTTATTGGAAAAACATTTTGTTATTACATTTTACGAGTTTTGATTTTGCAGCAACATTTTACGTGGTCACCGGAGCTAAACAATCATGTTTGATCTGCATTTAATGCTCGAGCCGGTACCCGCCTACGTGACATGTTTTACACTGTCACGAAGAAGATGAAAGGTGTGAGACCATAGTGGGTGTCAGAGGAAGTGCATAAGAAGATGATGAAGATTCCAGATTCTCATGGCACGTATAAGAAGCGGTCCGCACAGAACTAGCTAAACCGAAGAGGCGGTTCCATGGAGAATGAAGTGGAGGCAACCCACTTCCAGGGTTCCGTATCAACCATACAACATGCAAAACGGATGGTCAGTATATGAGAACTGCTGTTTCCTTGCAGTAATTAAGTTTATATATTAATGTGTTTTATTTTTGTTTATGTTCAAAGGAGGCGGAAAACCAAGGGAAACTTCCATCTGCTGCTGATCTTTTCCTGAAAACGCATTTCAAGGATGTGCCAGGAAAAGGAAAGGTTTCGGAAAATAAAAAGTCCAAAAAGATTGCGGTAAAAAGTTCATTAATATAATTTCGCTAAAAGCCCAAAACTTAGTCTAAGGGTATATTGGTATGTTAGTCTAAGGATTGTTTTCAATGCATGAACACTTGTAACTAGGCTATATTGGTATGTTAGTGCAAGTTATAGGTTAGTATGGTAAGACATGTGTAAATAGGCGAGGTAGAACCCTTTTCGGACCCCTTACCCTTGAAAATCACGAACAACGTCCCAAAACTTAGTGAAATGCTTCTAAGGCTCGTTTTCAATGCATGAATACTTGTAACTAGGCTATATTGGTATGATATTGCAAGTTATAGGTTAGTTTGATAAGAAATGTGAAAAATAGGCGAGGTAGAACCCTTTTCGGCCCTCTTTCCCTTGAAAATCACGTACATCATCCCAAAACTTAGTGAAATGCTTCTAAGGCTCGTTTCTAATGCATGAACAATTGTAATTAGTCTATATTGGTATGTTAGTGCAAGTTATTGGTTAGTTTGGTAAGAAATGTGAAAAATAGGCGAGGTAGAACCCTTTTCGGCCCCCTTTCCCTTGAAAATAACGAATATCGTCCCAAAACTTAGTGAAATGCTTCTAAGGCTCGTTTTCAATGCATGAACACTTGTAACTAGGCTATATTGGTATGTTATTGCAAGTTATAGGTTAGTTTGATAAGAAATGTGAAAAATAGGTGAGGTAGAACCCTTTTTGGCCCTTTTTCCCTTGAAAATCATGAACATCGACCCAAAACATAGAGAAATACTTCTAAGGCTCGTTTTTAATGCATGACCACTTGTAACTAGGATATATTGTTATGTTAGTGCAAGTTACAAGTTAGTTTGGTAAGAAATGTGAAACCTTTTCCCTTAAAAATCACTAACATCGTTTAAAAACTTAGTAAAATGCTTCTAAGGATCGTTTCCAATGCATAAACACTTGTATCTAGGCTATAGTGGTATGTTAGTGAAAGTTATCGGTTATTTTGGTAAGAAATGTGAAAAATAAGCGAGGTAGAACCCTTTTCAGACCCTTTCCGTTGAAAATAAGGAACATCATCCCAAAACTTAGTGAAACGCTTCTAAGGCTCGTTTTCAATTCATAAACACTTGTAAGAAGGATATATTGGTATGTTAGTGCAAGTTATTGGTTAGTTTGGTAAGAAATGTGAAAAAGGGCGAGGTAGAACCCCTTTTGGCCCCGTATCTCTTGGAAACCACGAACATCGTCACAAAACTTAGTGAAATGCTTTTAAGGCTCGTTTCAATGCATGAACACTTTTAACTAGGCTATATTGGTATGTTAGTGCAAGGTATAGGTTAGTTTGGTAAGAAATGTAAAAAAAATAGGCGACGTATAACCCTTTTTGGCCCCCTTTCCCTTGAAAGTCATGAACATCGTCCTAAAACTAAGTGAAATGTTTCTAAGGCTTGTTTTCCATGCATTAAAACTTGTACCTCGGCTATATTGGTATGTTAGTGTAAGATATAGGTTAGTTTGGTAAGAAATGTGAAACCCTTTCCCTTGAAAATCACGAACATCGTCCCAAAACTTAGTGAAATGCTTCTAAGACTCATTTATAATGCATGAACACTTGTAACTAGGATATATTGGTATGTTAGTGCAAGTTATAGGTTTGTTTGGCAAGAAATGTGGAAAATAGGCAAGGTAGAACCCTTTTCGGCCCCGTTTCCCTTGAAAATCACAAACATCATCCCAAAATTTAGTGAAATGCTTCTAAGGCTCATTTAGAATGCATGAACAGTTGTAACTACGCTATATTGGTATGTTATTGCAAGTTATAGGTTAGTTTGGTAAAAAATGTAAAACCCTTTCCCTTGGTAATCACGAACATCGTCCCAAAACTTAGTGAAATGCTTCTAAGACTCGTTTTCAGTGCATGAACACTTGTAACTAGGCTATATTGATATGTTATTGCAAGTTATAGGTTAGTTTGATAAGATATGTGAAAAATAGGCGAGGTAGAACCCTTTTCGGGCCCCTTTCCCTTGTAAATCATGAACATCAACCCAAAACATAGAGAAATGCTTCTAAGGCTCGTTTTCAATGCATGACCACTTGTAACTAGGCTATATTGGTACGTTAGTGCAAGTTACAAGTTAGTTTGGTAAGAAATGTGAAACCCTTTACCTTGAAAATCACTAACATCGTTTAAAAACTTAGTAAAATGCTTCTAAGGCTCGTTTTCAATGCATGAACACTTGTAGCTAGGCTATAGTGGTATGTTAGTGAAAGTTATAGGTTATTTTGGTATGAAATGTGAAAAATTAGTGAGGTAGAACCCTTTTATGGCCCTTTGCGTTGAAAAAAAGGAACATCATTTCAAAACTTAGTGAAATGCTTCTAAGGCTCGTTTTCAATGCATAAACACTTGTAACAAGGCTATATTGGTATGTTAGTGCAAGTTATAGGTTATTTTGGTAAGAAATGTGAAAAAAGTCGAGGTAGAACCCTTTTTGGCCCCGTTTCTCTTGAAAAAAACGAACATTGCCTAAAAATTTAGTGAAATGCTTTTAAGGCTCGTTTCAATGCATGAACACTTTAAACTAGTCTATATTGGTATGTTAGTGTAAGGTATAGGTTAGTTTGGTAAGAAATGAAAAAAAATAGGTGAGGTATAACCCTTTTTGGCCCCCTTTCCCTTGAAAATCACGAACATCGTCCCAAAACCAAGTGAAATGTTTCTAAGGCTTGTTTTCCATGCATGAATACTTGTAACTAGGCTATATTGGTATGTTAGTGCAAGATATAGGTTAGTTAGGTAAGAAATGTGAAACCCTTTCCCTTGAAAATCACGAACCTCATCCCAAAACTTAGTGAAATGCTTCTAAGACTCATTTTCAATGCATGAACACTTGTAACTAGGATATATTGGTATGTTAGTGCAAGTTATAGGTTTGTTTGGTGAGAAATGTGAAAAATAGGCAAGGTAGAACCCTTTTCGGCTCCATTTCCCTTGAAAATCACGAACATCGCCCCAAAATTTAGTGAAATGCTTCTAAGGCTCGTTTTCAATGCATGAACAGTTGTAACTACGCTATATTGGTATGTTATTGTAAGTTATAGGTTAGTTTGGTAAGAAATGTGAAACCCTTTCCCTTAAAAATCACGAACATCATCCCAAAACTTAGTGAAATGCTTCTAAGGCTCGTTTTCAAGACATGAACACTTGTAACTAGGCTATATTGGTATGTTAGTGTAAGGTAAAGGTTATTTTGGTAAGAAATGTGAAAAATGGGCGAGGAAGAATCCTTTTCGGCCCCTTTTCCCTTGAAAATCACGAAAATTGTTCCAAGACTTAGTGAAATGCTTCTAAGACTCGTTTTCAATCCATGAACACTATAACTAGTCTATATAGGTATGTTAGTGCAAGGTATAGGTTAGTTGGGTAAGAAATGTGAAAATTAGGCGAGGTAAAACCCTTTTCGGCCCCCTTTCCCTTGAAAATCACGAACATCGTCCCAAAACTTGGTGAAATTCTTCTAAGGCTCATTTTCAATGCATGAACATTTGTAACTACGCTATATTGGTATGTTATTGCGAGGTATAGGTTAGTTTCATAAGGAATGTGAAACCCATTCCCTTGAAAATCACGAACACCGTCCCAAAACTTAGTTAAATCCTTCTAAGGCTCGTTTTAAAGGCATGAACACTTGTAACTAGGCTAGATTGGTATGTTAGTGCAATGTATAGGTTACTTTGGTAAGAAATGTGAAAAATAGGTGAGGTAGAACCATTTTTGGCCCCCTTTCCCTTGAAAATCAGGAACATCGTCCCAAAACTTAGTGAAATGCTTCCAAGGCTGATTTTAAATGCATAAACACTTTTAACTAGGTTATATTGGTATGTTATTGCAAGTTATAGGTTAGTTTTGTAAGAAATGTGAAACCCTTTTTCTTGAAAATCAGTAACATCGTCCAAAAACTTATTAAAATGCTTCTAAGGCTTGTTTTCAATGCATGAACACTTGTAACTAGGCTATATTGGTTTGTTAGTGCAAGTTATAGGTTAGTTTGGTATGAAATTCGAAAAACAGGTGAGGTAGAACCCTTTTCGGCCCCCTTTCCCTTGAAAATCATGAACATCTTCCCAAAACATAGTGAAATGCTTCTAAGGCTTGTTTTCAATGCATGAAAACTTGTAACTAAGCTATATTGGTTTGTTAGTGCAAGTTATAGGTTAGTTTGGTATGAAATTCGAAAAACAGGTGAGGTAGAACCCTTTTCGGCCCCATTTCCCTTGAAAATCACGAATAACGTCCCAAAACTTTGTGAAATGCCCCTAAGACTCGTTTTCAATGCATGAACACTTGTAAGTAGGCTATATTGTTATGTTAGTGCAAGTTAAAGGTTATTTTGGTAAGAAATGTTAAAAATAGGCGAGGTAGAACCCTTTTTGGCCCCCTTTCCCTTGAAAATAACAAACATCGTCCCAAAACTTAGTGAGATGCTTCTAAGGCTCGTTTCAATGCATGAACACTTGTAACTAGGCTATATTGGTATGTTAGTGCATGTTTTAGGTAAGTTTGGCAAGAAATCTGAAAAATAGGTGAGATAGAACCGTTTTCTGCCCCCTTTCCCTTGAATATCACGAACATCGTCCCAAAACTTAGTGAAATGCTTCTAAGGCTCGTTTTCAAGGCATGAACCCTTGTAACTAGGCTATATTTGTATGTTAGAGTAAGTTATAGGTTAGTTTCGTAAGAAATGTGAAACATAGGCGAGGTAGAACCCTTTTTGGCCCCCTTTCCCTAGAAAATCACGAACATCATCCCAAAACTTATGGAAATGCTTTTAAGGCTGGTTTTCTATGCATGAAAACTTTTAACTTGGCTTTGTTGGCATAGAAGTGCAAGTTATAGGTTAGTTTGGTAAGAAATGCGAAAAATAGGAAAGGTAGAACCCTTTTCGGCCCCGTTTTCCTTGAAAATCACGAACATCGTCCCAAAACTTAGTGAAATGCTTCTAGGACTCATTTTCAATGCATGAACACTTGTAACTAGGATATATTGTTATGTTAGTGCAAGGTATAGGTTAGTTTGGTAAGAAATGTGAAAAATAGGCGAGGTAGAACCCTTTTCGGCCCCCTTTCCCTTAAAAATCACGAACATCCTTCCAAAACTTGGTGAAATACTTATAAGGCTCGTTTTCAATACATGAACACTTGTAACTTGGCTATATTGTATGTTAGTGCAAGTTATAGGTTAGTTTGATAAGAAATTGAAAATAGGCGATTTAAAACCCTTTTCGGCCCCATTCTCTTGAAAATCACGAACATCGTCCCAAAACATAGTGAAATGCTTCCACGGCTCATTTTAAATACATGAACACTTTTAACTAGTATTGGTATGTTATTGCAAGTTATAGGTTAGTTTTGTAAGAAATGTGAAACCCTTTCCCTTGAAAACAAGTAAGATCGTCCAAAAACTTGGTAAAATGCTTCTAAGGCTTGTTTTTAATGCATGAACACTTGTACCTAGGCTACATTGGTATGTTAGTGCAAGTTATAGGTTAGTTTGGTAAGAAATGTGAAAAATAGGCGAGGTAGAACCCTTTTCGGCCCCGTTTCCTTGGAAAATCATGAACATCATCCCAAAACTTAGTGAAATTCTTATAAGGCTCATTTTCAATGCATGAACACTTGTAACTTGGCTATATTGGTATGTTAGTGCAAGTTATAGGTTAGTTTGATAAGAAATGTGAAAAATAGGCGATGTAGAACCCTTTTCGGCCCCCTTTCTCTTGAAAATCACGAACATCGTCCTAAAACTTGGTGAAATGTTTCTAAGGCTCGTTTCAATGCATGAACACTTTTAACTAGGCTATATTGGTATGGTATTACAAGTTATAGGTTATTTTGATAAGAAATGTGAAAAATAGGCGAGCTATAACCTTTTATTTTGACCTTTGTTCTCTTGAAACATTATTATTTCTTAATATATCTTGTCAATTTTCTGCAGGAAACATATCACAAAATGGTTAAGGAAGTAAGTAGTCAGGAGTCTTCCAAAAGCTAGGATAAACTGTACTGGGATGCAGTAGGCGGGCGTAACAAGAAAGGCTGAGTAAGGGGGATTGGTCGAGGTGCTGAGTTGTACTATCAATCCTAGTCCCGAGGATCTGGGTTCTCTTAGTAGTATCACCTGTTGCCCTCTGTTGTGGCTGAGATCATGGCTAGGGTGCAAGCAAAAATGCAGGCCCAGGTATAGGCTCAAGTGTAGGCTCAGATGGTGGAACTTGAGTGGAGGAATAAAGAGATGAGGGGCGAGATGTTGAGTCGCATCACCGGACTCAACACTCCATTCAACTGTTCCATGATGCCGCCGCAATAGCCGCGAGACCCTTGGGACGACGACCCCGGTTGTTGGGGAGGCTCGGTATCTTTTCCTGTAGTGTAGATTTTTGTTTCTTTTGAGATACAATTTAGGTTGTTATCCAAACTTAATGTAATAATTATAATTATTAATTTATATTGATTGATTTATTTTCAAATGAAATTTTATTATGTTCTAAACAGATTGCACTAGCGAATGACAGGTCAATGTACAGGGGAAAGTGGAACCAAATTTTTTTAAAAAAAAAACCCATTTTCCGACGGAAATTTCCGTCGGAAAAATCACCATTTTATCGACGGATTTTTCCGTCGGAAAATGACAATTTTCCGACGGATTAGTGATATGTGGACTGCCTTCAACAAAAAAAGGGATATATGGTTGTTAGTTTGTTACTTCATATTTCATTGATCAACAATGGGTTTTGCATTAATGTTTATATACAAATATTCCTTTCATATTACACTAATTGAATTCTGACTACATGATGCTTGTGTTATGTTGTTGCTAATTATTCTAGCTTTATATTTATGAATTTGGTATGTTTATGTGTAGGTTTTGTTTTGTGCCATGTCCACATACAAAGGGGGTTATTGCTAAGATTCTAATGGATAGTTTGTCTGAATATTATTTGGAAAAAAAATCTCTTCTATAGTAGTTGATAGTTATACCACAAATGAGGCAATGATCCATGCCTTGTTAGAAAAATTGGAAAGTAGTTGCTTGGTATTAAATGGAGATTTTTTGCACATGAGGAATAGTGCTCATATTTTGAATTTGAATGTGAAAGATGGTTTACAAGTGATTGATCATGCAATTATCAAAGTAAGAGAGTGCATAGCCTTTTGGATGTCCACCCTAAAAGAATTGAAAAATTTGAGGAAGCTTGTTGTCTTTTGAATGTGAGTAAACCTAAAAGGGTGGGTCTTGATTGTAAGACTAGGTGGAATTCTACTTAATTAATGTTAGAATCAAGTTTGCCTTCTAAAGATGTTTTTAATAAGTTGAAACGTCTAAATAAAAGGCTTAAGTTTTTTGTTCCTAGTGACCATGATTGGACTATGGTTACTATTGTTTGTCAAAAGTTAGAAATATTCTACGGGGCCACCAAGGTTTTTTCTATAAGAAATTGTCCAACTGCTAATTTGTGTTTTCAAACTATTTGTGAGATCAGACTTTCTTTGAATCGTTGGGTACAAACTAATGAGAATGAGATTATTAGGACAATGGCTAAGAGTAGGGTTGAAAAGTTTAACAAATATCGGTCATATCAATAACATTTTGGCTATTACTGCCATTTTAGATCCTAGAAACAAAATGGATTGTGTGGCTCATTATTTTGGCAAATTATATGGAGATTATGCAAATGATGAAATAACAAGAGTAAAAAATACCCATGATAGTCTTGTCCATAAGTTCCAAAGTAAGAATGAGGTAATAAATGATCAATCATCATTAGAGAAAGGGTTTAACGAGTGTGGTGATGAAGATGATTTTGCTAGATCAAAGAGACAAAAAGTAAGAATAACACCTTTGAGAAGTGAGGTTGATTAGTATTTAGAGAGTGCCACTATGCTAGAAGATAATGAATTTGATGTACTAAAGTGGTGGAGTAAAGATCAAAATTATCCAACTTTGAAAAAAATTTCCAAAGATATTTTTGTAATCCCCGTCTCAACTGTGAAAGTGCATTTAGTATGGGTGGAAGAGTGGTTAGTGTCCATCGTTCTTGACTTCATTCTCAAATCGTGGAGGCTTTGATGTGCTTGCAAAGTTCGATGGTTGATGATGTGAAAGGTAATGTTTACTTAGTTATATTTCTTTCCCTACTTTTATTATATTTTGTCACCTAATAAAATGTAACTATGTAACTAATATAAGACAATTTTGAAGGATCACTTTCATGTTCCACTTTTACCGACAATTGTGAGGGTGATATTGATTCACAAGAGGTAGATATAATTGATATGATAATATTTAACAATTATTATTTATAGTTAAGACATATAATTTTTATTCTTTGTTGATCACTAATATTTTTCTTTGGTTGGTTGTTTCTTTGTTTTAGGATGTTGATGATGTTAGAAGTAATGATGATGAAGATTATCCCTCTTAGTTCTTTTGAGAGATGGACTTTAGGTGTACATTAACGTTTCTTTATTTACTCATTTGTACTTGTTTGTATTGTTATTCTAAAGACTTGTAAAAATTTGATTTTATTCATTTGTACTTTGTTTTTTGTAATATTTGAGTAGTTATATGAATTGTATTCAAGTATTGAACTTATATCATTTGTTGGACTGTTGTATAGAGGCAAAATGCAGATTTATAAATTTGAAATCAATTATTGTCGCAAAAAAGGCAAAATACATAGGATTCGTTTTGGACCCCCTTACTTTTCATACCCGGTAGATTTGGATCCGTCCTTGAAAAACGAATATGGATTTGGATCCATAAGGACCTGGTCTAGATCCGGTCCATTTCCATCCCTACTCTCCCCCTAGGTAAACCTTGTAATCTCCTTAGTGTAGACATCAAAAGGAATACAAAAGGGAAAGAATGCAAAACCCTAAATCTAAAAACACATATAAGGCTTTTTAATGATAGACATCAAGAAAAAGGGAATAAGCTCAACATGTTTTATCATAGTGGTGAATGAAAAGAACGTTTTTGTGTAAAAATAACCTAAGTATGAGTAAAATGACTCTAATTGTAAGGAGAGTTCAATCATTCCTATCAGTTACACCAAAAAGTCTTGAAAAACCTAATAGCAAACCTAAGAGTAAAATTAAACAAAAGATAGAATCTAACTCACATGAAATGAAACAGACCAGAATAGTGCCATTGGTATAAGTCTCAAGTCCTCACAGGTAAACACAAGTCTATAACACTAGATGAGACTAAATGCAAAAAGGGAGAAATAGTCTAATTCTCAATAGTCTAATATTCATGATTTTTGAAAATCAACTACTATATCAAGTAAAATCATTTTAAAAAAGAGAAAAATGTATTTATTTATCCTTATTAAAAGGCTAATCTCAATTATATAGATAAAATATGGTATATATACAATGCTCCAAACTATAAAATGAAAGAAAAAACTAAATAAGGAAATAATGTAAACTATATTATAATATAATACATGCTCTAAATGATCTCTCCCTCCAAGATAAACCTTGAAATGTCCTTAGAGAAAGCCCTAGACATCAAAGGGAAGACAAAAGGGAAACAATGGAAAAACCTAAATCTAAAAACACATCTAAAAAAAAACTAAAATAAAAGAAAAAAACTACTGCTGATCTTGGGGATGGTAGGGCCTATAGCTAGGCAGGCCATATCTAGAGGAAGAATTGGCACCACCCCTAAAATATCTTTGCATAGCTTTTTCATGGAGGATAAGATCACCAGCATAGAGTGGTAGTCAGTCCTCATCCAATCATATTGCATACTCACAGCGTAGTGGGAATCTTGTATAACATGATAATTAGACTGCATATGTCTGCATATCGCTCATAGACTGATGAGAGTTTCTCAATTCTGCATAGTTTTCCTATATATGATCGAAATAGGTCTGTAAAAGACAAAAATTGTGCTATAGGGAAGCCAACTTAGCCTCAAAGGACTGAGACTGACTACTACTTGCCTCATTCTATGGAAAGTTGGGTATGACATCCTCCTCCATCTAACCTACAACCTCTCAATCATCATCATTATTCCCACCCTTAATGGGGAATGGGGCACCTTTGGCCATTAAGGGAGGCCACTGTCCATGTCTTAGCTCCCACCAGAAGAGGGAGATGAGCCCGGGGTAAGAAGGCATAGGGGGCCAGAATATTCAGAGTTGGGCGTAGGGAGTTGGATGCCTCATTACCTCTATAAATCTAGAAATATAAATGTTTTGGGATAACACTAGATGGGTAATGAGGCCTCCTATGACTATCTTGGTCGATCCCTCAACTACTTGGGCAAGGTATCCCATAAAATAGTCTGTTAGGCAAAGAACCCTAGTATCAAAGGCCCTATACACCCTAGAAATAGGCTAGACTCATTGGTAATTAAATGCCAAAGTAAATAAAGCTCGCGAGACAAGCAAACACCCCCCTAACGTCTCTAGAGAATAGGGTCCAAGCTAGGACCCTATATGCTACCTTCACCACTAGGTGGACAATCTAAGTTACCTTGGATTGGCTTGGGTCATAGGTTATAAGCTTGGTGATGTATCTCTTGAATACGCTATCCTAGTAGTCTTCTAGACTAGGGTGGCTAGGGGTAAGAACCCTATTTAAGGGAAAGCCTAGGGCTCTATGAACATCCTCTAAGGAGAACTATAACCTATTGTTGAGAACATTAAAATAAATCCTAGAAGAAGTATAATTAATGTTATGGTTGATACTAGATGTTAAAAAGGATTTTAGAGTCATTTTATATAGGTCGGGTCATGAATGTTAAGCAATGATTTCTACCCAAATCTAAAAAAGAGCTCATGAATTGATCCGTCAAGTCCCTAGCATCTGATGGGTCATAAAAGCAGGTCGAAATGAGGTTTCTAATGGGATTCCTAATGAAATTACTCATATAATCCTCATTAGTCCCTAAATCAATCTCATAAATTTCCATTCGTGGGACTAGGACATGAACTGGGGAGGGGTCCCTTTGCCTTATTGACTTTGTTTTCCTAAAAAAAGAAAATTTCAACTAAGTAAGAGCACTAAAGGATTCAAAGCTATGAGGGAAGGATGGGTTGGAGTCTAGCACTACCCAGGGTTTACTTAACAAGAGATCCTTAAAAGTTTGTTCAATCATTACAAATCCTTAACAAAACCAAACCAATATACAACACAATTCAAATCAATATTTGAATTAAAATAAGAAAAATAGAAGTGAATAGTGAAGTCTATGAATATGGAAAGGGTTAGAGTGTACCAATGTTTTTGAGAGTAATGTAGTAGAAAAAACCCTCGTATAATCCTTTAAATACGTGTGTTGAAGCTTAAAGAACCACCAATTTTCATAGAAGAGCACCAAATAAAAAAACCTAAGTTTGTTGAAAAATTAGGGTTTGTGTATAAATTGGATGAATGGGTAGAAATTTGAAGTTAAAATTGGTTTTAGAGTAAAAAGGGTTGAAAGAAATCAATTTTAAGGGTCGGGAACCCAACTAGGTTTTGAGTGGATGATTGTTTTAAGGAGTAGGTTGAGTGATTTTGGTGAGAGATTTGGAGTAGAGGAGAGGAGGGTTTCATATGGTTGAGAGAGTATAGGGGTTAAGTGTAATTTTAAGGGTCAGGAACCCAACTAGGTTTTGGGTGGATGATTCAATGAGTGAATTGCCACTAGAGTGGTTAGTTTTTTAAAATCCAACCTTTCATTTTTGGTGAAGAAAATAGACTCTCCCCCACTAGTGCCCTACTATATTTACACGTCAATAAAGATCGACTACACGACTTTGTGACATTAAAATGGGTCAAGGAGTCGCCACAAACATTTTTGGGCTGTTTGGTACCCTTGGGTTTGAATCCCAAAATTGACTCAGGTAAGTGGTATTTAAACCATGAGAAGGTCCGAGAATGAGAAACTTATTTTAATCCTAGAATTTGTGCAAAAAATTGGCATTGTGATGGAGAATAAATCATTTTAGTTCTAGGTTAATGTACAAAATCAAGTGATAAACACACTCTAGATTTAGTTGGTTAAACAAGTTAATTTTAATGCACATATATCTAGTATTGGTGATGACTTTGTTAAGAGTCCTCAAGATTAATGGGTACCTAAGTTTGGTTGTCCATTTTTTATCTAACTAGGCACGGCATTTGCAAGCAATATGTCTTTATTAGTGAAAAAATAAAGGTGATCATGCAATGTAAATACAATGTAAGATCATGTACATAATTTATAGTAATCAAAATAAATAATAAGAGTCAAGGGAAAAGAGACAATATGTTAGGGTTCATAAACTACAATGTAAGTATGATAGGTGATGAATTGTAGATATTTTCTTAATCAAATGAAGAAATTAGTCCAAAGAGAAATTTTCTCATGGTGTACTCCAATTTAGAAACGAGTCTAGTTCTAGTGGCATTCATGATTTGGCCTTAGAACATCATGGACTTTGAATGTGCAAAATAGATCTCAAAATATGGATTATGAAATCTAAATCAAGATATCAGCCTTTGAATCACTCCTACATATGTATTTAAGAATATTAAATATTTAGGGTTTGCTTATTAAAAAGGGTCAAGAGATTAGTCTAGTAATATTAGAGATGTCAATATCATTATATCCTAAACTAAAGTGAAAACAAAAGAGGCACAATGTAAGTAAATTACAATAAGAAAAATGCAAAGGAGAGGGATTGAAAATGTGATAAAAGAAGACCAATTCATGAGGATGGTTCCTTGATTATAGTGCTCAATATTAGGATTTTGAGACTTAACTTAGTGAAGTAGGAATTACTCCTATTATTTCACATAAAAAGTAAAATAGACAATGAAAATGAATTATAAGAGTTGATCATAAGAGACCATTAAAAATGATGACCCTTTGGTTAATCAAGGCTCATAAAATTGCATAAAAATCTAAAATAAGTGTTCATGTGAGAGGGGTTTTAACCTCACACAATCATCATAAAAAGGGGTAGATTATGACCTTAGATGGATATAAAACAACAAATAAGTACTAGCTAAATAATAGAGTAAAAGTAGATAAAGTAAGTAAAGAATTAAAATAGATTAGGGTCCTTGGTGTTTACCATTAAGGGTAGTGCCTTTGCTTGAGTCTTGGTTGAGTGCTTATTGAAGAAGTAATGGTTTCTTGTTAACCTAAGGCAAATAGTATGCCTTGAAAACTAGAATTTGTATTTTCTTTGTGTTTGAGAATGTTTAGGAGTGCTTAAGAGGGTATTTTGGCAAAGTAACAATGCTCTAGAAATCACAAAATGCCAACCCTTTGGACAAAAAATGACGATGTATAAAATAGTAGGTTTGATGAGCATTACATGCCAAGTCAATGCATTAAATGCCTACTCTAGCTTCAAATGAACATCTTGTGCGTTAGGCGCTCATAAAATAAATCTTTTGCTCAACTACAGAGAAACTCAAAATAAGACAAGAGTTCTTTTAGGGTGGCACACAAGGCTGGCGTCTAACGCAGAGGCTATGTGTTAGACGCTAAACTAACTACTAATCAATTTCCATTTTAGTTAGAGAGTTAGAAGTAGGCTCGGCGTTGGATGTCGTGTGGCTACATCAGACGCTTGCTGTGTGCTAGACACCACGACATGGCATTGAACTCCTGATGTTGGCATCGGACGCTGGCTTTTGACTGATATTTAGTTCTTATGCTTGACGCCTTACTTCAAGCGTCTGGCAATTGTGCTCCGAGATTATGCATTAGCGCAGGATTAGGGGTTGATTTTGATTGGTATTTGGGTCATGTGTTTGGGCTTAAGTTTGTGTTTTTTTCTTTTAGGGTTCGACTTTAAGGTGTTTTTAGGGTTACATGCACTCAAACTTGACCCAAGAAAATTCCTACTTTCAAGGGTTGGTTTGTGATCGGACCGCTTATGGCGAGACATAATTTTGTGTCTAAAAAAGCCCCCACTTTGACCAAGTCTTAGGTAAAGAAGACAATCAAAGTATAACTTGAGACGAAGGAAGATCTAAGACGATCAACAATATGAAATCACCCTTCTAATGCGAGTACCTATAAAATAAGTTAGGGTTAGTCTGCAAAAACCTGTTCGTCTAGTGTCACCGAGTCAGTTCCGTTGAGGATGGTAATTTGCGTTAGTTGGCCTGAATACTTGAGTTAAAGTCTTAATATACTCCACTAGGGAGAGTGGTGCTAATAGGGAGCCATTACTAAGATGACACGACTTATAGATCAGCCTGATGTGCTAATGAGAAACCACTATCGGGGTAGTGTGACTCATGAATTGGCCTATTGCGTCAACAGAGAAGTTGCTGTCAGGGTAGCGCAATTTTGAGACACCTACTACGCCAAAGAGGCATGGTTTGTTGTGCTAGAAATATGGTCGATTATATCAAAGTGGCATGGCCTGCTGTGCCATAGGGGAGCCACTGTTGATGATGACGTGGCATAAATTTGAGGAGGGACTGAGTCTGTTATTCCTTATGCCCATGGGATTACTAAGAAATCTTTAGTGCTTTGAGAGGGTGCTACCTTGTTCAATTGGGGAGTTTTCTCTATATTGGTCCCTAAACTCGGGCTGATTCACAACTTTAAACGATCTAGCTCGACTTCTAGTTGATTTGGCTAAAGAAATCATTACTTTTTGAAGGGTTTATTACCTTTTGCCTTGCTGGGGTTAGACGAACTTTGTTGGGGAATTTTCAGTTTGTGCTTCCATTGTGGAGCTCCCTCTTGAGGCCTTTAAATAATTTCTGAGGGTATGTTTCCCATTTTATCCTTGTTGAGGATGTTTATTCAATAGTGATATTAATATGCTAGGGATTTTTATCTGTAGGGGAAGAATTTTGCTTGTTGGGTAGCTCTGTGGGGAGAAAGATTTAAGCTAATTATGCTAAGGATTAAAACCCTTAAATGATGTACTAGGGTTTTTTGTTGGGTCCACGATTTCCTTGATTTTCTTGGTGTATTATTGGGATGCCTCCCAAGCCTTAGCATATTTTAGGGATGCCTTTCGAGCCTTAGTATATTTTAGGAACGCCTCTCGTGCCTTATTGTATTTAAGGATGCCTTCAAAGCCTTGGCGTATTATAGGGATGCTTCCCAATCCTTTGCATATTATAAGGATGCCTCTCGAGCTTTTGCTTATTATAAGGACGTCTCCGGGTCAAAGAGTAAAAAATATTGAGTCATTGAAGTGCTTATGAGTCATTTGCAATGTTCTAGTGTTATGCAGGGTTCACCTGATATTTTTGAATGTAGGAAATCGGGCATCTCGAACTCTTTTTAGGACATAGGGGCATTTTAGTCTTTTCACCCCATGTTTAAAACTTGATTAGTCATCCCGCGTGATTTTGGTAGCGAAATACCCAGAATCCTAAATTCATTCACGCGCAATGCTTACTTGGGTTAGTCCCTAGTTCATGCTAAGTCAAATACACGCGCGTTGGACACCGGAGTCAAGTTTCAAATACTGAGTGAGTGTTGAACACGCGATTTTGGGCGTTTGACGCATGCGCTAGGTAGTTTTAAAGCTGCTCTTTTCGCTCTTGAGCCCTCATTTCGGCATTTTTACTTCTCAAAAAACCTACTCCAAGCTCTTGCTTTCTAATTTTTCTCTTGAGGATCTGCTCCACTAGGCTGTTAACTTTTCCCTTTACATAATTCAAGTAAGTTTAATAGAATTTTCCTTAGTTTTAAGCATACTTTTGGTTTTTGCTTGAACCCAAATTAAATTGGGGTTTTTTGATATTGTGATGAATTATAGCAATTGTTTGGTTAATTTCTTGGTATATGCATGTATATTATGTGTCGGTTAGTTTTTACATATGATGTGGCAAATTTTATAGGATTTTAGCAAGCTTTAATAGTGCTTGGTAGGGGAGGCCGAATTTTTGTGGGTCTTGGTAATGTGTATGTTTTGGCTTGATTTTATGGCTTAGTTATGCTCCATTATGCTTATGGATGATGACTTGTAAGTTTGGGAGTCATGATTTCCGTTTTGGTTGAGTTTGGTGAAATGGGTCAATTTTTAAACCCCCGATTTTTTCATGCTAGAAGGAAAGCGTTGACTTGAGTTTCTGGTGCCAATTTGATTGTTTGTTGGTTCTAGGTTATGGATCTAGGTTTTGAAACCGGTTTGGTGCTAAAACCATTGAGTTTCGGTGTTTTGAGGGAGAACGGGGTTTAGGCCATTTAGGGAAATGTAGACCTTATAGGTTTCCTAGTAGGGTAGGAGTTGTGATGTTATGCTATGACATGAAGATTTTAGCCAGGTTTATGCCCGAAATATTAGAATTTCGATAATGTAGCGAAAATTTGAGATTTTTCACTATTGTTTTCTTTTGATGAGCAACTATGCTTGTATAGAAGTGTAACACTCCGGTAATTCCCATTTTCCAAAAACCAAAACTTTAGGTAACTACCGGTGTGCTACTGCCACGTGTTCAAATGTTAAGGTTACGAAACAAAGTTATACAGCGGAAAACCAAAGGACTTTTTAAAATAACTTTAATCGTAAAACAAACTCCTAACATAAAAAATTGGAACCACTACGACCCTTACTACAATGTACCAAAAAAATGTTTAACTCAAATCCAAAACCAACAATCCACAATCAAACCAAACACACGTAACCTATTCTGAAATCTAAATTAAAACAACGCTTATCTCAACCCACACATGCATGTATGCTCGTTTGGATACCTATCAATAATATGCTCCTCAATAATACAAATGTAAGTATTGGATCATCATAGTGTCATTTATAGGAAAAAGTCATGAGAAAAAACATACAAAGCACGTAGTCAACAAGCTAAGTACATACAAATTACAAAATATAACAGTTGAAATAGTAATTAAATAAAGGATATGCACAGAATACAAGAACATATTACACAACATTTTATTCAACTGATATGATAAATTAATTAATTACTTGGATTAAGTTGTCTCTCCCATGTCCTGATTAGGACATCAAATAAACAATTAGCTCATGCACTCCCGTCGAAGAGCATTAAAATACAATATAAAATTCAGATTGTAAACGGGCATGACTTCGTCACCATAGCTAGATGAGATCTCAACTAACCCCAATTTTTTCAAGTTTAAAACTTTATAAAAGAGAAACTCGTAGATCATACGACCTCCAATAAAAGCCATGGATAATACTCCGTGAAACTCCAACCCCTAATTGTCAATACTCTAGACGTGTGTTAGCCCAGAGTTTTACTGCTTATCCTGATTAGGACATCAAATAAACAATTACCTCATGCACTCTCGTGGGAGAGCATCAAAATACAATATAAAATTCAGATGGTAAACGAGCACGACTTCGTCACCATAGATAGATGAGATCTCAACTAACCCCAATTTTAAGTTTAAAACTTTATAAAAGAGAAACTCGTAGATCATATTGCCTCCAACAATAGCCACGGATAATACCCCGTGAAACTCCAACCCTAATTGTCAATACTCTAGACGTGCACTAGCCCAGAGTTTTATTGCTTATCCTCTTTCTCTTTATGTGATTTACTGTGTAAACTTAGTGTACACAATCACCAAACACACACATGCAAACATTACAGTTACACAATCAATCTCTGTTATAGTGTAATTTTTAGCCTTGTTAATTTTCATCTCAACTGTTAAATCCATTGAACAAAGTAAACTACCCTTGTCATTTAGACTTAAAAACTCACCTTTACTTTAATCATACTATTAGTAATGAAAGAGTTATAATAAACATCCTCATGACTTAATTAACAAACTAATACCAAATTAATAAATCACGATTTCTCACCAACAATACCAAATCATGCCCCTTATATAAAGAACATGAATTCTAAATAAATGACCAAACAATCTCACCCAAAAGGTTCCCTAAACATGATACTAAGTTTGCATTTCACCCTAGACCATTCTCCTAAAAATAACATTTTTTCGTAATTTGTACGTACCCAAAGTAAAATAAGTGGGTGGCCAATTTCTTTACTAATTAGCACCTTCTACAAAGTGTTCTCCTACACTAAATTATACAACCTAAATCAATACACTATTACCCAAATTTTATAGCAATCCTACTAATCTTTCTAGGGTTTTAAAACAATTCCAAAACATCTTTTTAAGTCTCCCAAAATATAATCTAGTATCTCCAACACAATAATACACGTATTATTTGAAAACTCATTAAAATATATAATAAAAAACTACATTTTTATAACTCTTAAACTATGGAAATTTGTATTTTATGTAGTGTACTCAAATTACCCCCAATTGTATCCTAAAATAGTCTTAATTTAATGTATATACTAACAGTACATAATTTCAAACTTTAAAACATGAAATCTTTAACAATTAAACAATAATCTCTTATGTATAATATTCTAAAAATTTATTTAGAATACCTTAGTATTAAATTTTTAACGAAAAACATCATACTATAGTTAAAATTTCATGAATTAAATATTAGGATAAGAATCTAAGCCTTAAATCATGAAAACTAATATTTTTATACTAAAATTTATGATCATAAAATCTGAAAATTCATTTAAATAACAACCCCATAAATTTTAACTTAGATAATCCACAAAATATTTAAGATTTTATGTGAAATTTAAAAGCCTAGTATCAAAAACCCTAATTCATGATACTAGCATGCCTAGACATTAATATTTATGCATAAAAATCTTATGAAACTACTAGTATGCACAAATTAATTATAGAACATAAAATTTATACACTTTTAATATAGATTTAACCCATAATAAATCAATACAATAATCATATAAAACTTTAATAAACATGTATAATAAGGCATGAAAATTAAGGGAGAAAATAAGAGACAACAAAGGAAGAAGAAGAGGGAGGAAGGCTGGGGGCCGATGGCCGATGGCTCACCGATATTGGTGGACGACGGTAGGGGAAGAGGGGGCAGCAATGGGGAGGGGTGGTCGGCTTCTTCACTTGAGGGAGGAGTGTTGTGAGAGAGTTTAGGATTTTTGTGAGTTTGTGAATGAAGATGGAATTAGGGTTAGGTAGTATAGTTTTAATAAGAGAGTACATAGTACTAGGTTTAGGTAGTTTATCTTTAATAAAAGAGTAGTAATAGGTTTAGGTAGTTTAGTTTTAATAAAATAGTAATATTAGTTTTAGGTAGTTGGGCTTAGCAAGTTTCTTAGGAGAATAATTAAAGAAAAATATATTTTATAAATATTTTTTTAAGGTTTAGGATTTAATTAAATAATAAGAATAATTTGCAATTTTAGTTTGAAAATATGTATGTACATTTATGTGTATATGTATGTATATATGTAGAGTATATGTATTATATTAATGAATAGAAATTATTTTCGATAAAAATGCAATCAAGACCTCATAATTTTTGGGAAATTATAGCAAGTCTGTGAACTTCCTGTTGAGTTGTGTCTGCGTCTTGGAATGCATGTAGTAAGTTTCTATATTTAAATGAGCCCTCTTGTGTGTGTGTTGAGACTTGTTTGTGGAATATGTGAATTGTAAGGTAGGTTGCATTTCAGTGGAATCTGTCAATTCTAGAGTTTGTTTCATTTTAGTGGAATAGGTGAATTGAGTCTAGGTAAGAGGGAATATGAGAATTCAGGGGACTTGGTTAAGGGGAATTTGAGAATTCTAGGGACTTGATTTAGGGGAATCTGAGAATTCTAGGGACTTGTTCAAGGGAATCTGAAAAATTTAGAGACTTAGTCATGGGAATATAAGAATTTTAGGGTCTTTGTATGATGTTGTTTTTATGGTGTTCTGAAAGTCTTGTAACCATTTGCTATGATGCATTTAAGCCTACAACATTTACATTTGTATTGATGTTGGGTGCTTTTGTTAAGATGGCACCTCACACCAAAAGGCAAAAATGCACCGACTTGGGGATAACTAAAGGGCTTGTAAGGAAGAAACATCATGATAAAAATGCACCAATTTAGGGATGATTAAAGAGCTTACAAGGAAGAAACAAGAAGATAGAAATTACTCTGATGAGGAGTGTTTCATGGTTGCAGTCATTCTAGTTGAACGACCTCTCCCATTTCAGACACCATTACTTGTAATTAGACCCGTACTAGGGAATAAATGGGCAAGGCGGTCGACTCTACTCTTGTGAAGGGGGAATCTAGCGAGAAGCCAAAAAGAAGGCATAGGATGCGCCATAAATGGTTCATCTTTTTGGGGATAGTAATTTGGTGGGAACCTTGCTTTATAGGATTTTAGCATAAGATTCGAGCTCGTTAGGTTGGGTTGACACGACCCAACCTATTCCTTGTCTTTAGCATTTGAATCTCAGCTTTCTTGGCCACCCATACTATTATTTGAAATTTAGTTGTGTAGGATCATGCTACAATATATTTATGATTTTGTGTAATATAATATGATATTGGACTTTTACTATCCATTTGTGTGTGTTTGTGTGTGTATGTGCGTGTGGTTTGCTTTACAATGCGAATAATGTATAAGTCTATTGTACAAACATGATGCTTGCAATGCAAGGCTCACTAGATGCGATGAGATTTGTAAAGAATGTAGGGAAAATTCACCAAAAATATGCCCTATTTTGGGTCTCAAAGGATAACGAATCTCTCCAATATAAAATGAAAAATTTGGTGGGGGTGGGGGGTAGGCTTGCAAAATTTTGATTGATTTGGGGAAATCGGGTCAATCAGGTGAGAATTTGATTTTAGATTGCATTAGGACTTGCATGGGTTAAAGATTGATTGGGGACAATTGGATCAACCCCTACTTGTCAATACTTTAGACATGCACTAGCCCATAATTTTAGTTCTTATCCTTTATTCACTATATGTGATTTATAATTTAACACTTGAGTTCCAATTCATCAAAGAACATGCATGTAAACTATTACAATTACACAATTAACCTCTTTTATATTAAAATTTTAACCATTAGATTTCTTTCTCAAATTTTAACCTGATGAACAAAGTAAACTGAAGGTTCAATGGGCACTCAAGAGGGAGGGGGGGGGGGGGGGTGAATTGAGTGTTAAGTAATCGTTGGCAATTTTTACTTCTTTTCGGATTATGTGTAAGGAACCAGTTGTGCTCGTTCCCTTATGCAGCGGAATAAAACAAAGCAATAAAGAACACCACAGATTTAACGAGGTTCAGCCAACTCTGGCCTACGTCCTCCTATCCTAGTCCTTTATTAATCTACTCCGAAAAGTAAAGATAAAGAACACTCTACTGTTTCCCTACTCCGGGAACCAGTAAACCCCACACTCTACTCCGAATGTGCTTTAAACTTACCCTCGTAAGTTCCTAGTGTGTTTGAACTCACAAACACTCACCAAGTCTTCAACCCCTCTGTCAAAGACTTAATACAAGATCAAGAACTCTCTAATGATCTAACTCTCAAAAGTCAAATAGAGAAAAACATTAAAACACTATTATGCTCTTGTGTATCACTTAATAATTGAATTAGTGCTTTTAGCTCTCAAATATCAAACTCTATTAAAAATGCGTGAGAGCTGTACCGATGATTATTTAGAGCAAGATGTATTTATAGGTTAGTTGGCTAAACCCTAAAATCATGCATATAAGATATATGCGATTTTAAGATAAGTATTTATCCTAATTAATTTGATCACAAGATAAGATCAATTTAGGATAAGATACTTCCTAGTTTTTAGCTAACCAAAAATATCATCTTATCTTTAGCTGCTTGGATATATCTTAAATCAATATTTTTCGGAAAATATCCTTTTTGTAAAATCTTTGTAAAAACCGTAGCTTGAATAATCTGTTCAGTTAACCTGGTTCCCTGAACTGAATATGTTATGAAATTTGTTCCAAACCTTGTACCAAATTTCATAACGATATTTAATATACTAAAAGCACTTTATCTACTCAATTATATAAGTTGTACTACGGAGCATTTACATGAAGATCCTAAATAACTCTTTGAGTGTAGTCTTCCTTCATGCATTCGTTAAGTCTTGAAAGCTTCCATGAATGAACTTAATTATCGACCAAGGACCTTCCTTTAAGTTGATCGAAAATCCTTTCAAGCTTCCAATCTTAGAAATCAACTTAGATGCATAGCTCATTTATCATCTAGTTGTTCCCTGTATAAAGACAAGTTAGTTTAACAAATATCTCATATAAGTAATAACTTATCTAGGGAAACAATGTTCTATTTTAGCTGGTTCCCCCAACTGTATTGAACACTTTCATAGACCTGTTTCCCTTAGCTGTTTGTCATCATTCAAAACTATCAATCAAAACCTAAGGGACTCAACAAATTCCTCCTTTTTGATGATGACAAACATTTGAAGTTTCTGCACCTGTGAACATACTCAAAAGAAAGTAGTCAAAAACTTCAAGAACTCAAGACTCAATGGAACAAGTCAGTTAAGCCAACTAGTTCCCTAAACAGAAACATAAAATAAGATAAAGTCAAAGTAAAAGTAAAAAGACTCAAAAAACGACTTGATCTAAACTAGTAAAGACTCTAGGATTCAACTTCAACTATTTTCCCCCTTTTGGCATCATTAAAAAGATATGCAAAAGTAGCATCTTATGCATAAAGTAACGTGCTAAACCATCCAATGGCATCAACCATTATACAAATAAAGTGCTGCAAAAGAAGGTCAGAATAGTCAAAGTTAAGCCATGCCATCAATAAAGATCATAGTTTAATACAAACCAACAAAAGTGAACGATAGAGCCCAAATCCATATCAAAACAAGTTCATGGATTGGGAGGAATAAAAACAGTCCAACAAAATCAGTTATTCAGAATATAATATAATAAAGGTAGGCTAAATGAAAAAGAGAACAGATTCAATCATCATCATCATTTTCATCATCTCCTTCCTCTTCTTCAGTGGCAGCCTCCTCAGCTGTTTCTTCCTGGTTCTCCTCCTCTTCACTGTCATCTTCCTGCTGGTCTACTTGCTGGTCCTCCTCAACTTGTTTCTTCTCATTTCCAGAACTACCAGCAATCTGTTTCTCTAACTTGATCATCCTCATAATAAACGAAGTAGATAGACCTTCCACTAAGTTCACTAACTTGCTGAGCTGATCCCCTACAACACTTATCTTCTCTTCCTGACTCTCCAGCCTCTTAAGAATAACCTGCTGACCTGCTGGTTCCTCTGCCTTCTGTTTGTTCTTGGCAGGCTTAGGAGTCTCTACTAGTTCCTCCTCCCTAAACTTCAACACCCCAGCACTTATGATCAACCCCTTTTGTTTCAGAATACCTTTGGTAAACACCATTGCAGGAGCAATTGATCCACTAAGAGAAACATTATTCTCTTTAAGAAGCTTAGTTATGTAAGAACCATAAGGAAGAGAGTGGTGGGATGAATTATAGCAATTCATCATATGGTTTATCATTAGGGAAGGAAGATTTATCTTAATCTTTTTCATCAGCAAATATATAAGCACCATTTCCATGATGCGTACAAAACCCCTACCTTGTGCTCGAGGGATAATCATCTTGTTACACACAGAGTGAAGGACCAGCATCACTGGTTCCTTTAAGCTACCAGTTTTAAACGTTCTAGCTTTCTTTGGAACTTTCCCTCCAAACACAAAGTCATGCACTTCATCTGGACTGACCCCTATAAGTGTGGGCCATCCATCTCCAGAATACTCATCAAAACCATCTCTGGGTATATTCAACAACCCAGCCAAACTTGCAACAGACACATTCACTTTAACATCATTCACAACTGAACTTAACAATCTATCCAACATTTGTTTCAAATTCACATAAAACTTTCTAACACCATCAATATTAGCATCACAGACATCAAACAAAGGCATCCAACCCTGATGTTCTAACAACTCTTTCACATCACTTAAGGCAACTTCATCAAAATAACCAACTTCTGTTTTACACCCAGATACCACAACCCTAGAACCTAAATCAGTCATACCAACAGATGGAGATTCTACTGACATACCTCTTGTAGACTTCCGTGCTGTTCTCTTTCATTTGGAACCAGCAGAGTCCATCGACTGTTCCTCTACTACTACTTCGCCAATCCTTTTTAGGGAAGACATAGTCACTCTGCTGCGAACCAAGGGTTCTGTAGTCCCCTTTTTCTGCCCAATAATCTAGAGATCATCTTCTTCACTTCGAACTTCCTCCTCTTCCCTTTCTTCAATAGTGTTGAAGAATTCTTCAGTGCTTTTGGGCTGGTCCCCCTGAGATGAGACAGGTTCTTTGATGATGGAATCATCAGCCTCAGGGGTTTTGGGTAAAGGTGCATTTTTGGGAGGTGGAGGTGAGGGAGATTTAGAAGATGGAGATGGAGTTGGTGATGGGTTCTTTGTGGTGGTAGGAGGTGAGTTGCTCGATGAAGTTGGAGCAGGGTTAATTTCAGTGATGGAGGTCTCCTTCAATTGAGTGGACTCACTTGCTTGAGTCTTCTCCTTCCTTTTCTTAGCTGGAGCCTGGTTGATTTCCTTCCCATTGTAGCAGATAAGCTTCACAGCTTTGAGAGAGATGAGAACGGAGTGAGCAGTGATCAGGGTACCACTTTTGAACGAGAGAGAGGATGAGTAGAGTGATGATGTGATGTGAAGCTGTATCAATGTGTTGATGTGTATTTATATCAATTGCACAGACATAGGATTTCCAAGAATTAGCCGGTTGAGAGTCAAAATAAACAGAAGAGATAATTTCAGAAATTGAAAATTTAAAAATTGTAGTTATCTTTTTACAAAAGAGTCAACCAACTATAAATTAGGCAATTAAATATATTTGCCTCTTTGTAGGATAGGAATAACTGAAATAAGATAATTCTTTCCAAAAAGAGATTATCTTATAGTAATCTTCCGAAAATAAGATATTTTCGGATGACATATCAGAGCTGAACTGCTGTTTCCTCTTGCTGGTACCTGTACTGAACCAGTCATTCTATTTTCAGCATGTTTCAAAATAACTTCTTCTGTTTCTATGCAACAATAATCCACTTAGGTTATTTACACAATATTTGTAAGTAAGCAACATAGTTATATACATAATCAATACAAAAGCATACTTATTCTAACCAATCATTGAAGGAAATAATTGAAGCCAACGCCTAAAATCTAACTAGACCTAAAAGGACTCTTAACCTACAAAAAGACTCTCTACATAAAGGCTTTGTGAAGATATCAGCTATTTGATCTTCACTTTTACAAAACAACATCTCCACCAATCATTTTTCCACATTGTCTCTTAGAAAATGGTGTCTTATCTCAATGTGTTTGGTCTTGGAGTGTTGCACGGGGTTCTTTGAAATATTGATTACACTAGTGTTATCACAAAAGATAGGAACACTTTTATAAATAACACCAAAATCTTTCAGCTGGTTCCTTATCCACAGTAGCTGGGAATAGCATGAAGCTGCAGCTATATATTCTGACTCTGCTGTGGATAGGGCCACTGAATTTTGCGTTTTAGAACCCCATGATATAAGACAAGAGCCAAGGAAGTGTGCCATACCTGATGTGCTCTTTCTATCAACTAGGAAACCAGCATAATCTGCATCTGTATATCCAATGAGATCGATGGTACTGCCTTTGGGGTACCACAAAAACAGATCTGCTGTTCCCACAAGATACCTAAGTATCCTTCTAACAACCTTCAAGTGAGATTCCTTTGGATTGCTTTGAAACCTAGCACACAACCCAACAGAAAACACAATGTCAGGTCTACTAGCTATTAGGTAAAGTAGAAAACCAATCATTCCTCTATAAAGCGTAGCTTCAACATTTTTTCCCTTAAGATCAGCATCCAACTTTGTGGATGTAGGAACAGGTGTATCATAAGCTTTGCTGTTCTCCATGCTTAACTTTTTCAGCAGCTCTTTTAAGTACTTTTGTTGATGGATCATTATACCATCATTTGTTTGCTTAATCTGCAGCCCTAGGAAGAACCCTAGTTCTCCCATCATACTCATTTCAAATTCACTCTGCATAAGATTTGCAAATTCATCACACAAAGTTTTATTAGTAGCACCAAATAAAATATCATCAACATAGATTTGTACTACAATCAAGTGTTTCCCCTAGTTCTTATGAACAAGGTCTTGTCTACTGTTCCCCTCTTGTAATCATTAGCCATCAAGAAATTGGACAGTCTTTCATACCAAGCCCTTGGAGCTTGTTTCAAGCCATATAATGCTTTATCCAACTTATATACATGATGGGGAAACAGTGCATCTTCAAAACCAGGTGGCTGCTCCACATATACTTCTTCCTTCAAATATCCATTAAGGAAGGCAGTCTTCACATCCATCTGAAATAGCTTAAAATTCATGTGAGCAGCATAAGCAATTAAAATCCTAATAGCCTCTAGCCTAGCTACTGGTGCAAACGTCTCATCATAGTCAATTCCTTCTTATTGATTGTACCCTTGCACCACTAGCCTTGCTTTGTTTCTGACTATAGTACCGAGGTCATCTAACTTGTTTCTAAAGACCCATCTAGTACCAATGACTGATCTTTCCTTTGGACGGGGAACCAGGTGCCAAACCTGGTTTTTCTGAAACTGATTTAACTCATCTTGCATAGCTAGTATCCAATCAGGATCAGTCAATGCCATTTTATAGTCAGTAGGCTCTACATTAGACAGGAAAGAATAGAAAGCGCAAAAGTTTTGAAAGACACTTCTTCTCGTTTGAATCCCCTTATTTATATCACTAATTATTTGATCAGTGGGATGAGAGGATTGATATCTAAAACCTTTGACATTAATACTGTTTTGTGCTTCCTCATTAAGTTGGGAACTAGCATGTTTATGAATCTCTTCTCTTTCTGAAGAACCAGGAGGATTCACATTCATGTTATTTCCTCTATCATTACTTACCTCAGGTTCAGGGGTGGTACCTTCTTTTGTTCCCCCTGAGCTCATTACCTGTCTATTATGTGAGGAACCATCAGGACTTGGTTCCCCTTCAGAATCCTCATTTTCTCCATTTTCTTCTCTAGGCACTTCATCATTATCATCTGGTGGAGTATTTGGTAGGCCTAGCTCTGCTTGCACTTCATCTGAGGGACCAGTATACTGGGTCCCCGTGAAATCCATCAATCCCACTTCATCAGGTTGTACCTGCGCAATCTCAGAAGACATGTTAAATTCATCAAAAATGACATGGACACTCTCCTCAACACAGAGAGTCCTTTTATTGAAGACTCTATATGCTTTGCTATGAGAAGAGTATCCAAGAAAGATTCCCTCATCACTTCTAGGATCAAATTTATCAAGCTGGTCCTTCCCATTATTATGCACATAACATTTACATCCAAAGACACGAAAGTATGTGATGTTGGGCTTTCGACCTTTAAGAAGTTCATAGGGAGTCTTATTTAACTTTGGTCTAATGAGACCTCTATTCAGTATATAGCAAGCAGTGTCAACAGCTTCACCCCAAAAACTCTTTGGGAGACCACTCTCAATGAGCATCGTCCTCGCCATCTCCTCAAGAGTTCTGTTCTTCCTTTCTACAACACCATTTTGTTGAGGTGTTCTAGGGGCTGAGAAGTTGTGATTAACTCCATGTTCCCTACAATAATCAATAAAGTTAGCGTTATCAAATTCAGTACCATGGTCTGATCTTATCGAGACCAGCTTCTGGGTGAGCTGGTTCTCCACTTGTTTCACCAATGTTACTCATTCTTTAAACGTTTCATCCTTTGTGTGTAACATCATTACCCAAGTGTACCTGGAATAATCATCAACCATAACACAGACATATCTATGACTTCTTCGACTTTGTACTCTCATGGGACCACACAAGTCAATGTGTACAAGTTCGAAGGGTCTGCTGGTACTCAAAACAGTTTTAGGCTTAAAAGAGATTTTGACCTGTTTTCCCCTTACACATTCAGAACAAACTTTATCAGTTTCGTACTTAATGTTAGGAAGACCTACCACTAAGTCACATGCTTTAAGCTTGTTTAGAAGTGTTAGGCTAGCATGTCCAAACCTCTTATGCCAAATCCATTGATTATTTTCAGAAACAGCTCTCAAACAGATGGACTTGTCTTGAGGGATTTTATCTAAGAAGGTGATGTAGACATCATGCTTCCTGGTTCCCTCACATACAAGCTCTCTTGTTTGTGAGTTAACTATGTGACATAGGTTGGCTTGAAACTCAACTCTATTACCTTTGTCACATAATTGAGAAATACTCAAGAGATTATGTTGCAAGCCTTCAACATAATAAACATCATCTATTGCGTTAGAAAGTGTCTTACTAACCTTACCTAAACCAGTGATGGTTCCCTTGCTGTTATCCCCAAAGGTGACACTTTCTCCATCAAAGGCCACTAGTGAAAGGAATTGATCTTTATCCCCGGACATGTGTCTTGAGCAACCACTGTCCAAATACCAATAGGTGTCTCCCTTCACTCTAGCCTGCAAGAGTAAATCAAACATTAGTTTTAGGAACCCAAGCACACTTGGGTCCCTTTTCAACAACATTAACATCTTGTTTATCCTTTCTTCTCCACACATACATTACACTCTTGCTGTTCTTATTAGCACTAATTTTCTTAGCTGGACATTCATGTATCTTATGTCCATTCTTACCACAATGAAAACACACGTGCATCTCTTTAGTCATGACATACTTACCTCGCTGATATTCTGTGATCCAAGTGGTTTCTCTGGGAGACCAGTTAGTCCTGGTTCTCTGTCTAGTATAACCAAGACCAAATTTTCATTTGTTTCCTCCTGATGAAGTCAGATGGTTCAAAATTTTTTGTGCATTCAGTAGCTTATCCAAATGTCTATGACTGTCATGCAATTCCCTTTCTTTTGTTTCAAGTGTTTTAACTAACAACTCGTTTTTCTCTTTCAAAAACTCAAAGTTACTTTCTAAAGTTGCAAGTTGTAAGTTAAGATCTAAAACCGTAGGGTCATTAGAAATGTCAATAACTACTGATTGCTTTTCACTTTTTAGTTGATTAAATTCAGCATGTAACTTACAGATAGTACTTTCATATTCATTAATCATACTGCTGACTTCAACGCTGGTTCCAGTAGGAGAACCAGGGGACTGAACAGCTTTAAGTGAAGCAATTTCTTTATGAGAATTTTCTAAGTTGAAAGCCAATGTTTCAAAGGCCTTCAACAGAGAAGTTCTATTGCAAGAATTTGCTTTACTTATGACTGTTGAAAAATCAAGGACTTCACTAGTAGTTGATAAGTCTCTGGAGAACCAGGAGATCAGATCTTCTTCACCATCACTTGGATAGTCAAGTTCAGAAGATCTTGCCCTTTCTAGTTCTACCTTGCACTTGTCCAATTCAACTTCTAGTTCAGCACTTTGATTTTTCAAGTTATGGCAAACCATCTCTAGGTGATCACAACTAGCAATAGCAATTTCACATTCATTGCGTTTTTCTTTTAGTTCTCTTTTGCCAGTTATATAAGTTTCACCTAATTTATAGCATTCATCTAATAAAGAATCTATACAAGCAAGCATATTTTCTCTATCATATTCATGCATATCTATTCTAATTTGTTCAAGGTTTACCTTATGTCTTTGTAGTACATCCTTCTTAGCCATCAAGCATTTCTTGAATGTACTGGTTCCCCCTCTGGTTCCCGGACCAGTGCTGTTCTCCTTGATGTTTGTGAAGGCAGTTAAGCAAACATCAGAACTAGTTGTATCTTCTTCTTCATCAGATCCTGAGTCAGATTCTCCCCACATAGATGCTATCATGACATTCTTGAAAGCCCTCTTATCTCCAGATTGAGATTGCTTGTCCTTCCATTTTGGACAATCACGAATGATGTGTCCTTTCTCACCACACATGAAGCAACCTGAAGATGAAGACGAGTTAGATTTTTTAGTGTTTTTGAAATTCCTACCGTTGAAATTCCTCTTTTAATCATGAAGAGATCTTTCAAATCTTTTTGCAATCAAGCTGATCTCATCTTCTTCTTCCTCTACTGTTCCCTTCAGTGCCATGCCTCTGGCTGGTTCCTTCTCAGACTTAGAGTCAATCAGCATCTCATGAGTCATAAGGGAACCAATCAGCTGTTCCAAAGACAGGGTAGACAGATCCTTTGCTTCATATACTGCTGTTACCTTAGCTGTCCATGTATCTATTAAACTACGCAAAATTTTTCTCACAAGATCCTCATCAGAAAATATTTTACCAAGTGATCTAAGATCATTAACAATAGTCATAAACCTACGAAAGCAATCATTGATTTTTTCATTTTTATTCATGGCAAACAATTCGTATTTAGACATGATTAAATCGATTTTAGACCGTTTTACCTCACTGGTTCCCTCAAACGCAAGTTCAAGGGTGTCCCATATCTCCTTAGCACTACTGCAACCAGAGATACGATTTGTTTCGTTCTCACCTATTGCTTGTTGTAAAATTGACATTGCCTTAGCATTTTTCTCCAACAACTTATAATCAGCAGTGACCAATTCGATATCCTTCTTGGGAACCTGTTTCCCATCAGCTTCTGTCTTGAGAATGATATTAGGACCATTTTTAACTACGAGCCAGCATTCATAATCAATACCCATGATAACATTCTGGATCCTATTCTTCCACCAGGCATAATTATTTCTATTAAACTTTGGTGTCTTGTTGTCATAACCGATTGCACTTAATTCTTGAGTACTCATTCTTAACTCCTCTAGATGTTACTCTTTCGAGAAGCTTAGGCTCTGATACCAATTGAAGGTTCAATGGGCACTCAAGAGGGGGGGGGGTGAATTGAGTGTTAAGTAATCGTTGGCAATTTTTACTTCTTTTCGGATTATGTGTAAGGAACCAGTTGTGCTGGTTCCCTTATGCAGCGGAATAAAACAAAGCAATAAAGAACACCACAGATTTAACGAGGTTCAGCCAACTCTGGCCTACGTCCTCCTATCCCAAGTCCTTTATTAATCTACTCCGAAAAATAAAGATAAAGAACACTCTACTGTTTCCCTACTCCGGGAACCAGTAAACCCCACACTCTACTCCGAATGTGCTGTAAACTTACCCTCGTAAGTTCCTAGTGTCTTTGAACTCACAAACACTCACCAAGTTTTCAACCCCTCTGTCAAAGACTTAATACAAGATCAAGAACTCTCTAATGATCTAACTCTCAAAAGTCAAATAGAGAAAAACGTTAAAACACTATTATGCTCTTGTGTATCACTTAATAATTGAATTAGTGCTTTTAGCTCTCAAATATCAAACTCTATTAAAAATGCGTGAGAGCTGTACCGATGATTATTCAGAGCAAGATGTATTTATAGGTTAGTTGGCTAAACCCTAAAATCATGCATATAAGATATATGCGATTTTAAGATAAGTATTTATCCTAATTAATTTGATCACAAGATAAGATCAATTTAGGATAAGATACTTCCTAGTTTTTAGCTAACCAAAAATATCATCTTATCTTTAGCTGCTTGGATATATCTTAAATCAATATTTTTCAGAAAATATCCTTTTTGTAAAATCTTTGTAAAAACCGCAGCTTGAATAATCTGTTCAGTTAACCTGGTTCCCTGACCTGGTTCCCTGAACTGAATATGTTATGAAATTTGTTCCAAACCTTGTACCAAATTTCATAACGATATTTAATATACTAAAAGCACTTTATATACTCAATTATATAAGTTGTACTACGGAGCATTTACATGAAGATCCTAAATAACTCTTTGAGTGTAGTCTTCCTTCATGCATTCGTTAAGTCTTGAAAGCTTCCATGAATGAACTTAATTATCGACCA
Source organism: Dysphania ambrosioides (assembly GCA_026401315.1). NCBI lineage: Eukaryota > Viridiplantae > Streptophyta > Magnoliopsida > Caryophyllales > Amaranthaceae > Dysphania > Dysphania ambrosioides. Next base: position 12,487,671 of record CM048670.1, on the reverse strand, counting down.
AGGACCTTCCTTTAAGTTGATCGAAAATCCTTTCAAGTTTCCAATCTTAGAAATCAACTTAGACGCATAGCTCATTTATCATCTAGTTGTTCCCTGTATAAAGACAAGTTAGTTCAACAAATATCTCATATAAGTAATAACGTATCTAGGGAAACAGTGTTCTATTTTAGCTGGTTCCCCCAACTGTATTGAACACTTTCAAAGACCTGTTTCCCTTAGCTGTTTGTCATCATTCAAAATTTATCAATCAAAACCTAAGGGACTCAACATAAACTAACCTCGTCTGACTTGAAAATCACCTTTACTCAATTCATACCATTAGTAATGAAAGAGTAATAATAAATAACATCATGGATTAATTAGCAAATTAATTTCACTTGAATCAATTGAGATTCCTCAACCATACATAATCCTTTCCTAATTAGTAATAATAAATCATGATTCATAAGTCACCAATAATACCAAATCATGCTTTTAAATAAAGAATATGAATCTTTTCAAATATGTAACAAAATAATCTCACCCAAAAGATTCCCAAAAACATGATACTAAGTTTTCCTTTTACCATAGATCATGCTCCTATAGGCAAGGTTCTCGTAACTTTTACGTACCTTGAATAAAACAATCAAATTAACACTTTTACAACACAAATCATCTCTTATAAATCATTTTCCTAAACCAAATAATGCAACAATAATTAATACCCTAACAAACAAGTTTACAATAATTATACCCATTATAAAAAAAAGCTTTCAAAAATCATGTAAATGCTTTAAACCTTTTTTTTAATACTTAAATCTATGAAATATAATGAAAATAAGTTTTATAAATCACTAGTAGAGAATGATACAATTTCTTTGGTTCAAATTGTTCAATTGCTTTGGTTGTAGATACAAAACACTTATAAGTGAAGCACTTGTCAATGTGTACAATTGCTTCGATTATTGAACTGAAACAATAAATTCTTAATTGTTTGGGTTAGTTTGAACTAAACCACTTGTAAAATCCATAAGTTCTTTGATTGTTTACAACCAAAACAATTGTGAATTTATTGCTTTCATTCAATAACCGAAACAATTGTTAATTTTATATAGTAGAGCTTTATATTGCCTCGATTTATAGGACTGAAGAAGTTATGAATTTTATTGGAGCCTTTTATAGTTTCAATTTATAAAGTGGGAGAAATTATGAATTTTTTATTTGTTAATGTGTATACATCTATATTGTACTTTTGTCAAATTTCAAAGAGGTATGCTCTGTTTGGATATTATAGCTTTAACTTTTTCTTAGGTTGCTAATTGGCCCATCATGATCTATGATAAGAATTTTTCTTCCTTTTTATGTAATTGATTTGGGGATATGTAGCTCAGAAGTTTGGATATTATGTGGAGTTTGAGAATTCTCATTTAAATTTGTATAGGAGGATTTGAGTTGCTTTATAAGATATTTTCAGAAATAATGTGTTTTCCTTGATTTGTGAATCCTCATTGGTATTGTTTCGTTATGGTTATAAGATTTCTATTGGTATTGTTTGTATTTCCTTATCTTCTGGTTTGTATGCTGGTTTTCCCCCTTTATGTTTGCTAATATAGTTAAAAGAATATATTCTAAAAGTAACCCTAAAATATATTTTAACGTTAAAACAATTTATACTCGATCTCTTGTGTAGAATATGTTGATGCATGTGTTTACATTATGCATTATTGCTCAACTTGATTCTTACTAATTACTAAAATAGTTAAAATTTCATTATTTTTCAGGTTTTCTCAAGAATAACATTGTACGTCAATGAATAGTTGAGCAAAATTCAAGAATTTCGGGCAATGTATTTCCTAACTACCAAGAGCAATGACTCAGTGATGAGAAGTATATATTATGGTATTTAATGGAAAATAAGATATGTCAATGTCAATGTCATCTAGTGATATAGTGCAAATAATTGGAATTTTTTTTTAAAGTTTATATCAATCAATCTTGTAATAGGTTCTTTGTTCTGTACATTATGACAATCTATTATTAATGAAATATATATTAACCCTTTATGTTCTAATCTCGTTAATTAATTAGTCATAAGTTTCATATATTATATGTTTTACCATTTAAAACGTTTTTTTTTTAAAAAAAACTAAATCCATTATTTGCTTTGATTCCAAGCAAAATCGAAACACTTGGTACAATAAGTTCTTTGGTTTTGCTTGGAACCGAAGCAAATAAAGAATTAGAATGGATATTATTTTAAATAATCAATTGCTTCGGTTATAACCAAAGCAATTGGATATTATTTGCTTTGGTTCCTAAACCGAACCAATTGCACCATTTCATAAGTGCTTCTCTTATATAACTGAAGAAAATAAGCAATTTTAAGTGAAACAATTGATCCATTTTCTACTAGTGTCCTGTGCTCGACGCACAGGTCCAACATTTGATGCGCACGGACTTGGCTCTTCACACCAAGGAAACCAACTTTATTTCCTTTAAATACACCTTCATTTTTATGGCCAAGGGTTGGCATTTTGATAATTTTGAGCACTGTTACTCTGTCAAAATATACCCTCGCATACTTTCAAACGCAAACTAAACAAAATTACTAGCATTCAAGGCATTCCTTTTGACCTAGATCAACAAGCAACCATAACTCTTTTAAAAAGCACTCAACCAAGACTCAAGCAAATGAACTATCCTCAATGGTAAACACCAATAACCCTATCTCTTTCAACTCATTTAATGATTTGTCTACTTCTACTCCATTCTTTAGCTAGTATTTGGCTTTGATGATTCTATGCTCATTTAATACCTTAATCTACCTCTTTTGTGATGATTATGTGAGGTGCAAACCCCTCTTACATGAACCTTTATTTATGATTTTTATGCACTTTTATGAGCCTTAATCTAAAAAAGATTCATCATACTTGATACTCTCTTAAGATCAATTCATACAATTTTATTTTTAATTTCTCTTTTTACCAATGATGTGAAGAACAAGAATAAACTCCCACTTTACTAGGTTAAGTCTCAAACTTTAACGTTGACCATCATACTTTAGGAATCATTCTCATGTATTAATCTCCTTTTAAAACTTATAATCCATCTCCCTTGCATTTACTTATTTCTAATTTACATTATGTCTCTTTATTTTTCATTTAGTCTATGATGCTAAGATATGGGCATCTCCAATCTTACTAGACTTGTCACTTGACCCTATTTTCATAAGCAAACACTAAGTATGTATCAAACTTGAATACATGTTTATGAGTGTTCAAAATGCTCATTTCTTGCTTTAGACTTCATAATACATACTTTGATTTCTATTTTGCATATTCAATGTCAATGATGTTCTAAGGCTAAATCATACAAGCCATTTGAACTAGACCTATTTCTAAATTTGGATTACATCATGAGTTAAAGTCTCTTTAGACTCACTTCTTCATTTGATTAAGCAAATATCTCTAACTCATGATGCATCATACTTACTTTGCATTACTACTAACTCTTACATTTTATTTCTTTATCTATTGACTCTTACATTTGTTTATGTTTGTTGTATATTGTGTACATAACTCTTATATTTCATTGATATGGCATTACCACCCTTATTCTTGCACTAATAAGGGCATGTTGATTGCAAATCACACCTAGAAAGATAAATAATGGACAACCAAACAAGTTACCCATTATCTTGATCTTGAGAACTTTTAACTAAGTGATCACCAAATACTCGATTGATGTGCATTAAACTTAACTTGATTAACCCACTTAATCTAGAGGGTAATTATTCCTTGTTTTTGCATGTTTTCCCTAGGACTAAAATTTAATTTTGTTCTCCATCTCTTTGTCACTTGTTTACACACATTCTTGGATTGAAATAAGTTACTCATTCCCTGACCTTCTAATGGTTAGAAGACCACTAACGTGAGTCATATTAGGATTCAAACCCAAGGGTATCCAAACAACCCATAAATGTTTGGTGGCGAATCCTAGACCCTTTCGATGTCTCTAAGCTGAATAGCGAATCCTTATTGATGCGCAAAATAGTAGGGAACTAGTGGGGGAGTGTCCCTTCCTCTTTACTTTACCGAAAAAAGGAAGTTTGGGGTGTAAAATTTGGGCTCTCTAGTGACAATTCACTCATCAAATTGTCCTCCCGAAACCTATTTGGGTTCTTAAGCCTTCAAAATTCGCAAAAAAGCCCCTAGATATTGGCGACTTTGCTGGGGAGTTGTAAGCCTAAATCTTAGTTGGCTATGCATGCGAATGAACAACCGAAGAAATCTGGGTTGTGTGCTTACAATTGACTAGAGATTGTGTTAGGCATATTTGCGTTCATGCATGTAACTCTCCATGTATGGGAGTTGCACCCTAGGACTCCGTCTCATTTGAATGTGTTCTACATTCGAGACAAATTGAGAGTGGAATATTAGCCAATAACCGATTAAGGCATATGGCCAGACCTTTGGCTTTTATGAAACTTACTAAACTTTTGGACTTGACATGTGCTCTTGGAATTGTGTTGGTGGGGTTGTCATCTTACCTTAACCTCTTCAAGTAGTGGCTTGGTAAATGAATCTTCCTTTAAGCCATAAACCCTTTAACTCATGAATCCCACCCTATTTCATCCTAAAACTTAGAACCATGGCTAGGTGGAGACTTGTATTTGTTGTATTCATCCAAGTATATTAGTGTGACTATGTAAATTGGCGTGCTATTGCTATATTTTTGGCACTAACATTGGAATCTAGCTTTGCAAAAACCCTAAGGAAACCTAAACCCTAAAACATAAATTACATGCATCCTTGGTCACGATCACCGATTAGGCTCATTTACATCATCAAAACCGCGTCTATACCGCATCATGTCCGTCCCTAGTTTCGTTATGTCCCGTCTTGTTCGCGTCATACCCAATTATATCGCCTGAAATACTAGACTCATTCTACAAAAATGACTCAAACACGGTATAAACCTAACCTTACCTCTCAAAATGTTCCAAACATAGTAAAAATCTGGCCTTACCTCTCCAAATGACCCAAACACAGTAAAAATTCCGACCTTACCTCAAAAAATAACTCAAATCGCGACATTGCCTCTAAAATTGCCTCAAATATGATCTCTCAGATGACCCAAAGCTATCAAGATCATGTAAGTTCTTGACCTTACCACTGAAATGTCCTAAGCTCTGGTAACAAGCATACTTTACCATTAAAATGTCTCATAACCCTGGTAAAATCTCGATATTACCTTCGAAATTTCCCATGCCCTGGTAAAATTGCTATATTACCTCTAAAATGTCCCATGCCCTTATAAAATCAAGATATTACCTTAGAAATGTCCCATTTCCTGGTAAAACTCCAAAATTACCTCCAAAATGGCTCATGGTCCTAGTAAAATCCCGAATTTACCCCTGAACCGCTGCACGGGTAAGACGCTTATTATTCCACTAAAACTCTGTTGGGGTAAAATACCAAAATTACCCCTTTAACCATTAAGGCCTTGACCATCCTACCGAAATCCTTTTGGGGTTAAAATATGAAATTTCCCCATCCAATTGGTAAAAACCTGACCTTTCCACCAAAACCTTATGCGGGGTAGAATCCCGAAACTATCCCTCACCGAAAAAAACCCAAAATTGCCCCATCGAATAAAATTCCCAAATTACCCTTTAGCACCACGAAAGCCTTAACCCTGACATGGACCATTACATATTGAGTCCACGTATATCGAGTCAGTCACATGTATTTGGAATCATTTTATAACGGGGGCCTACTCCCTAAATTGGGCATGCATCCATTTGCATTAAAGGTGATTGTGTAGTTACATCATACTTGTAATTGCATCATACATGTGTATCATCTCTCTTGACGATGACCCAAAACACTCATCCTGCAATTGAGTCAAGTTTTTGTGTCCCATGTGTAAAGCCATAAAGATTCTTCCTGTTTTAAGAGTTTGTCAACTTAGATAATGAGGCTTGGCTTAAGGTTAAAAAGGATGTCTCTGCAACAATTATTGCTAGTTTTCTAGCTGACATCCACCATGTCTCTAATCTCTCCTTACACTCCTCTCCAGAACATGTCCACTCCCGAGAAGATGGCCAAGCTTCTGGTTGCGGTCAACAAACTTACTAAATCCCTCTAGGGGATGAATGCTCTTTTGAAGCAAGTCAAAAGTGCCAATGCTTTAGCTAATTTGGCACCAAAAATCAATGGAATGGTCCACCAATCACCAATAGTGGACAAGACTTTGATACCGCAAGTGATGACAAACCGAAGGGAAAGGTTAGCCTCTCAGAAATTTTTTTGGCTAATGATATCCCAAAGTTCAAGTCTTTAGATGATCCTCACAACTTTAGGGCCACCATGGCCATCAAGGGAGTAGAACCATAATTATTCCTTATCATCTTTCCGATGTCTCTAGAACAAATATGTTAGAAGTGGTTCTTAGCTCTTATGTTCAAGGAAACTGAAACCTGGGAGGATGTGACCAACACATTCATGAACAATATTGTCCTAATGTCAATTTTAGATAACTCTTAGGAGTTAGAGGTCTTAGATAGGGCTAAACTAAGAGGTTCGCGACTTACCTCAATAGCTAGCGAGAGATGTCCTCTCAAATGGTCTCAAGGCCACTTGAGAAAGAGCTTCTTAAAACTTTCATCTCCATTCTCCTTCCCAAGAACAATAACCATAGGATGTACTTGGGCCTTAATTCTTTTGAACGTGCCTACCGCATTGACTCGGACATTAAAGGCAGTCTGATGAGGAACCTAGGGATGGCAATTCAATCCAAATCCGAACCAAATCCGATTTGATTTGAAGGAAAAAATCCGATCCACACCGAATTAAAAAAACTCGAACTCCGAATAGGAGATGGATCAGATTCAGATATTGTATTACATCCGACCCGATTGTGATCCAGTCCGATAATCCAATTCGAATGAGTAGTATTAAGGTCGGTATTAAAAAAGACCAAATATAATATCCCAAAATAAAAATATAAAATAAAAAATAAATAAACCATGGTATTTGCTTGAGTTGTATAAATTTTTTTTATTTACTTTATATGTTATAAAGATATTCTAGTATTAGTAATGAAAGTAAAAAAAAATATAGGTAAGAAAATATTAAATTTTGGATCAAATTCGAAAGTTCGACGGATCAGATTCGGATTCAGAGTTGGAGTTTACGGATTCGGAGCCAGATTTAGAACCAAAATTAAAGTCCTCAAACGTGTTGGATTGGATTCGGATTTTGTTGGATCTGCTCCGACTCCAATCCATTACCATTCCTAGAGGAACCAAACTCCTCGAAAAAATCAATATTAGAAGGGTAAGAAAACTTAGAATTACTCTTCCTTTAAAACTACCAATGAAGTTAACTCACTAGAGGCTCGAAGGCCTCCAGGAAACTCCCATAACAATAATAATGGAAAACGAGGCAGTTTCTAGAATCTGACATCAAATCACACATTAATAATTAAGAAACCAACTCCATATTTTAAACATCATCCATGCTCGGGATCGGGTTTTCACCCTATGCCCTAACTAATCTATTTACTCATATCTAACACAGCAGACATTACAGAATTGAATAAACAAGACATACTACGGACTTCATGAATAATGATTAACTATTAATCAATTAACCTAAAATAAATAAGCATAAAACCAAATAAAACACAAAATAGATGAAAACTACAAGATATAAAGTGAGAGAAAGTGAAAGAAATACCGATATATAGATGAAATTATGATGTCTAATATGCTTTGATGTGAATATGTTAATAATAGCAAAACCCGAGAATAATTCTTTAACTAATCTAAGAAATTTTGTGATAGAAAAGTAAAACCCTAAGTTGTGATATTCAAAGACTAAACTAGGATAAACTATGCTACCTTTGCATATTCCCCATAGAAGAGTTGGAACAAAATATGGAACCGCAAAAATAAAGATGAGCAGGCACTCAGCTTAAAGGTAAGCATTTTCTTATAAGGCCAAAATCTGGGTTCCACTGAATTGAGCAGCCACTTAATTCAACCACAAGTGGTCGCTTAGGCGTTGGATCGCCCTCTTGCCTTCCACTCGTAACTCTTAGTCTGGAAATCTCCATTGAACTGAGCGGGCTCTCAAGATAAGTTAAGCAACCGCTCAGGCATTGTTCTCTTGAGAGGCTTCTTGGTTCAATTCTTGAGCGACCTCTTAGATTCTCTTCTCATCTTTTCTACTCTGCACTCCTATTCCTTGGTTCTCGTGCTCACGCCAACTAGTTACCTACATCAAGCTACAAAAATATGCATAAAAGTAGAAAAGATAATGGGAAATCAAGGAAAATACCACAAAAACATTAAAAAAGCTCCTAAGCCTAAACCATGCCCAAAGTGATGCAAAACGTGACAAAACGGGACAAACATGGGCCAAAAGGAGTACAAAACTCTCCTAGGAAGATGCTAATGAGTGACATAAATGTCACTCATCAAATTTCCCTTATCTTGGCTCTTTCTTGTCCTCGAGGAAGACTCTAGGACAAAGGATAGAAGAAATCAAACACTAACAACCCTAACTCACTTTTGTAGAAATTACTATTGATTTTAGCAACAATCAAAAAGCTCTTTGAACCCTCTAATGACTTAGGAGGATGAGTATACTCTCATAAGGGTTTCCTAGGATTTAACCCACAATGCTCAAAACAAATAAAGAGAAAGGAAAGCATTTTAAAAACTAAAAAGAGCGAAACTAAAAGGAATAAAAAGAAGTGAAAAGAAGTAAAAAGAAGATGCAATTAGTGGGCATTAATGAGACACCATCATGATGGATATTTAACTTTCTAAACACTAAGAGAAATAAAACTAAAGAATGCATAAGATTGAATAAAGGATAACCAAGAAATAGTAGGAAACTATAGATTTCATGCACGTAAGATGATACACATCAACACTCTTCCAAAGCTTCATTTCCTTCCTTAAAGAACTAACTTCTCATTACTCCTTGAGGGAGTTGAACAAATAAGAAAATATAGGTAATGACATATGACTAGAAATCTTAATTGCCATGATCGGTCAATATGCTTGACCTTTACCTCCTCGGGATAGAATAAAGGTAAAATAAGAAAAGGATTAGAACAAAATAAGGAAAAACTTGGGTACTGGTGCTAGGCTTTGCTTCATGAACAATGAAATTCTTATGATCTTAACCTTCACCTCATTCTAAGGCCTTAAGACCTCATACTCAATGGAATACTAACTAGTCTCCTCCCGCTAGCTTGTTAAAAAACATATCTGAGTTTTTCATAATTAGATTCCTAGTAAGCCATACATATCTTTATTTCTTCCCCTTTTTTTTATTTTTCTCTATACAACTTTTCTGATTTTTTTTCTTTTCATTTGATTACTAAAAGAGTCTATAATAGAAATGTATCTCTTAGGAGATATTATTTGAAAACAAACTACTAATACCCTTTGAAGCATCATAACTCATAAACCACCATCAATATATGCATACAACTTTCTTGCTAAAGAATCCCATCAAAAATGAGGTAGTGGAGGTTCATATTGGGTCAATCTCAAGATGGTAACAATTTATGGGAGAGAAAGAATGTACAAGAAATGGGTAAATGTCAATGGCTAGGGAGAAAGGAAATGGGTTCAAGAGTGTCTTTGTCTTTCGTTAGGAAGTTTAGTCGGGGTCTCGGGTAGGTATAAGTCAAGTTATTGATCAAAGAATGACAAATTAAAGATCCTTTCCCCTAAATTCAAATCATGTTTAAGGCTTTAAAAGATTTCCTCACCACGGGGTTTGCAAATATTAATCCTAAGGATTTCACTTAGCTAAGGAAAATGTGGGGTGCTTAGCTTAGGGACATAATCACAATAGTTCCATCTACATTAACAAAAGTATATCCTAAACTCTTTTAAATTCAATAAAAATCAAGTAAGCTCTTAAGGTTAGGGAAGGAAAATATTTAACAAGATGAGTGTTCTATTCATGCCTAGCTTAATGTAAGAAAAACAAATCAAAAGAGAATTACTTGCCTTGTAAAATTCAAAATTTTTTTGGATTTTTTGATTTTGTAAAAGGAAAACAGAGAGAAAGAAAAACACAAGGAAGCATGCATAAGAGTATCATATGGGAAAGGCCATCTAAGAAGTTCAACATAAACAACTAACCATGGTTATCAAAACCAATGGTTTCTAACGAACTAATCCTTAAAAATAGACTAAATGCCTTCAACAATAAAGTGCCATACATCCTTAAATAATCAACTTCCCAAGACCAAAAACAAAGAAAAATACGCCAAGGAAAATAATAAAAGGGGAGTAGGAGAGATTTTTTTAGCCTCTTGCTTTGCATTTCCACTAATACTCATGAACAACTAATGATAAGCAAAATAAGTTACCATAAGAATAATATTTTATACTCTAGCTAAAAACACATAAAAGAAAACTATACATGGATTCTATAAATAAACAGGAGAAAGGAAGCTAAGGCCAGACCCTTTTGGGAAAAGAACCCCACCCCCCTCCCCCCCAAGCTTAAGTAAAGTCCAGCCCTTTGCCGCGAAAACCGAGAATGAAAATAGGAGGGTTGATTAACCGGGATATGACTAGCTAGTATTGGGGCCCTTGCCCATCCTACACCTCTCCTTATTATTATGGGAGGAGAAGTTGTAAGTTGGGTCAACATCGGAACCCTATGCATAGGTGTAGGGCGACCAGTCATATTGTGGTTGATTGGGATACTTCCTAAAGCATAGCAAACCTACAGGGCCATCCCATCCACCTGTATAGCATGGGGGCCAAACCAATCCGTCATATGGATAGGCAACATTATCTCGATAATCACTCCCCCCATCTAGCTCTAATTATAAGGGGGAAAAGAAGAGGAAGTGACACCAAGGATGGTAGGACCTGTCTAATAAGGGTAAGTGGGGTTGCCATCCCTAGACCAAGAAGGGATAGGGCTAAGCTGAGGGGGATCATGGGGGTTAGTTAATGTAGGGTGCAAAATCTTCAGGTAGCACATGGTAGTCAGAGATTTGATGCTCGTAAATCATACTACCCCTTTGGGCCTCAACTTAGCCCTGCATCATCATTGTTAGCTTCCTAAATACCTCTTTTAAGTTAAAAATAGGAGGAGGGGATAAGAGAATAAGAGGTATCTCCTAAGTTTGAGGTGGTGGCCCTTGATGAGCTTGGGAACCAAGGGCATGCGATTTTGGCCTTTGATGAGCGAGAATCTTCTAGAGGTCGACTCCTTTATGCTAAATATTAGTATGGAGGTTTAGAAGGTAGTAGTGCACTACCCTCCTCACCTTCCACTCATATACCTGAAGGTTGGGAGTGTATTGGATGAAATCCATCATTTTCATGGCATCTATGTTAACTTAGATATCATTCACATCAACGAGGGTCAGAAACTTGCATTGCTATGGAAAACCCAAAGCTTGTGCTATAATAGTGACCATTCTCCCATGTGAATCTTGTGCTGAATACATCGGGGTAAAAGCTGGCCCCCAAAGTTGAGCATATCACCCAATTTCTCTTTTCCATATACTGTCATCCAAAGAAGCTCTATCTCATCCCTAGCAGTTTTTCCAAAATCTCTCTTTTAAAAAATGGTATACCCCAATATTCTATGCAAAATCCTAAGACAGGGGTAAATGATATGGGAGGTGTGGTAGGTGTTGGATTGGTATTCAAGATCATCACTTATTTGACTCCACTAATGCGTCTCACTATATTTCATGAATCTTCCCCATGTCTAGTGCATGTATGTTGTTAGAGGGGTCCTATTTAAAGATCTAGTTCAACCTTTTGAGGGTGATAGTTTGGGGTTGGTTGAACAGTTAGAAAGTGATTTGGTAATCACTATCACCAATCAAAGTTCTCTTAGAAGAATCTAGGAATTTTAGGGTTAGCCTCTCGTAATTGTAATTCTTGAGCTTAGAGAATTTGGCCCACCTAAAGGAATTGAGTATCCCATAGAGTTGGTCCTTAATTCCTAATTTCTCCAAAGAGTTAGCTCATAGAATTTGGTGCTTAAGTTTTTTTGATTTTTTATTTTCTCATAGTATGGTTTGTGATTAGGGTTGACGAATTTCAACAAAGGAACGGCTGGCTGTGAGGGTTTGGAAGATTGGGAAATACTAGGAGCCTTAGAGGTCTTTGACTTCTCCCTAGAAAAAAAATTTCCTCAAAGTGATTGTCTATCCCAAATTCAACAACCTCATTCCTCAAAATCTAATTCACTATCGAGTACAAAAAACCAAACTACAACACCAAAGCAAGCAACGAATCACTTAACTATAATGACTATCATATGGTTTTCTATGCTCAACCTACTTTCACTAAGTTATCCTAAATAAGTACTCCAAAATATATCCACAATCAATCCTAAAAAATACCACAGTACTATAATCTCAACAAAGTATCAACAATTTTAGAAAATCAACATAGAAGTCATGAAAAATCAAACAAGAATATGAAAAGGAGTAAGGGTGTAGAGAATACCGATAATCTCAAACAAATTAAAACACGCTCCAATTTGTTCCTTAGTCTAAAATCCCAAGCTAGGAACCCAAAATCACCAAAGATTTGAATTTAGGGTTTTTTTTTCTAAAGATGGGTATATTTTGAAAAAAATATATCAAAGTGTAGATCAAGAGAAATGAAGGGGAATGGTGGTAATTTGGAGTAAAAGAAGGGAGAACTGAGTGAGTTATGGAGGAAATTATAAGAGACGGCTATGGAGTTTTTAGAGAGATAATAAGTTTAAAAGAATAAGGAAGAAGAAATGAGATAATGAGGGGCCGAAATCGCGTTTAAGAAGATCTAGAACTGATAAAATCTAGTTGAGCGCCTGCTCATAAGACTTCAAAGCCCAAGTTTTCCTTCTAAGCTTCCACTAAGAAGGATTTTGAGCGGCCACTGAGTTTAGTTATAGGCCCCCTAATTTCCTTCTGAGCAAGCGCTTGCTACCCGCTTAAAACTCTCTGATCCTCATATTTTTTCTTGTAAGCAGCCGCTCAGAAGGAATTTGAGTAGCTGCTCTAGTCATTTTTAGGGTTATTTTTCCTCTTGAGCAGGCGCTTGCTAAACGCTTGATGCCCTCTTAAAGCTCTTTGCCTGCTCCATCTTTTTGACCTGAGCAGGCACTCAGGATAGGTCAAGTGACAGCTCTTGTATAATTTTCACACTTTAGAACCTTTTTTCTGCATTTTCTACTGAATGTCCTATTTGGTACTGTTTTTGACCAAGAATTCCATTCCTCTTGAGCACTTCAACCCCAATATTTTCTCATTCATGGCCACATTTCCCTGGTGCATTGTACTTGAAACACGGAAATCCATGCAAAGACAATTCTAAAGAAAAATTCACTAATCTAAAAGAAAGAAAGTGAAAAGCAAGGTTCATGAGTTGAGTTAATTTTCCACCATCAAGTTCTCAATTGATGATAATTGGGTACGTAGAATTTTCACCCAAAAATACATCATGAGGAGATAAGAGTTTCAGTTTTACCTTAGGAGGCATGGATCTCTCCTACACTTCCTATTTAGCTTTTCATAGGTTTTACTTGAGAGATGGGAGAACAAAAAGGGTCTTCACATATTATAAGCTCTTCTTCTAGGATCTCAACTTCATTTTCCACACTTCCCTCTAAGCTCAGTTATAATGCATCAACTTCAGCTTCCCAAGAAGACTTCAAAGCCTTCCTCTCCATGATGCCAACATCGAAACACTCACCTTGGGTTGAAAAGATCATCATTGCTTTTTAGAGCTCAAACTCCACCTTATCCTTCCTTATTTCAAAGTATATCTTGTCTTTCTTTACATTAATCAATGCACTTGCAGTAGTAAGACAAGGTCTACCCAAAATAATAGGGGTTCGGGTGTCTTTAGGGATATCCAAAACAATAAAATCACATGGGAAAATCAACTTCCCAACTAAAATAAGCACATCTATGAAAACACCCATGGGGTGTTTAGTACTCCTATCAGCAAGCTATAACGTTATCTTGGTCTTGGATAACAACCCCATATTACACAACCTCTTATAGACAGAAAGATGCATAAGACTAATGCTAGATCTCAAGTCACACAATGCATTATAAAAGGAGAGATTACCAACCTTGATCGGGATATAAAATACCTAGGTCACCTAATTTAGGTAGAAGTTGGTTTGAGATTACCGCACAACACTAGTGAGATAAGCTGACAACCCCCTCAGTTTTTGTCCTATTGGTGGATAAAACTTAATCAAGAAAATGAAGGTATTTTTGCTATGGCATCTACGAATGGAATTTGGATTGGAACATCCTTAAACATTTTCAGGAACTTATATCTTTCATCAAGGTTACCATGTGCTAGTCTCTAAGGGTAGGGACTAGGTGGAATGTAAGGTCGGGGAGGTGATGTAGGCTTACTACTCTTTTCCCTCTAAGGTATTTTCTCACTCATTCTAAACATAGGTATAGGGTCTTCTAAAGTCTTTCTTATCCTATTCACTATGGCATTAACATGCTCAGTGGGATCTATGCCCTAGCTAGGTATTGAAGGTTTTGGGCCATCCTTAGAAGCATTGGTAAGTTAGGCAATCTAATTTTCAAGAATTTTGTTATGGTTTTGCATTTTCCTCAAGCTTTCCTCAATGTCACTATTCTTTTTAGCCTAGGTAGCCATAAAACTCTCCATCAAAGACTCAAAGTTAGACTTCTAAGGTGGAGGTTGAGTTAAGGGGACATTAGGCCTAGGTCCTGAATTGAAACCAGGTAGGTTATGTTGGTTAGGGTTATGGAATCAGCCTTGATTTGGGTTTTAAAACCTATTATGATTCTGATATGGCCCACAGTTCTCATATACTCTAAAACTTCCCTGACCTTGGTTCTTAATGTTCCTATTGCCTTAAAAATTTCCTCACCCTTGGTTATGAAATTTTCCTTGGTTATGCCCATTAAAGTTCCCATTCCCCTGGTTCTTCCTAATTATCCAACAAAAATTAGGGTGAGTTCTCCACCTTAGGTTAAAGGTGTTAGAGTAAGGATCAAATTTAGGGTTAGGGGCCATATTATTCATAGTATTAACCTGTTCTATACCAGATGGTGCATTCCCTATAGAGGTTAGTAAATGACATTGTAAGGGATTATGGTCATAATAACCACAAACATCACAACACAACATTTGCATAGGAGCATTAGAACTGGATGCTTGTAGGGATTAAATGCCATGCATTAGACTGTTTAAAACAACCCTATTGAATTTGTTACTAATTGCATCTAACTTAGAAGAAAGTACATTAACAGAATCTACTTTATACCTTTGTCCTCGTTTGGGCTGCACTCTCTCACCTTTGTTTTAGTTAGCAAAATTTTGGACCACCTGCTTAATCACTTTGAATGCTTTGGTTGGGCTCAATCTCATTATGGCTCCACCGGCTCCTACATCAAGGCTAGTCTTATTCTGGTGAGACATTCCATTATAAAAGCTATGAAGAAGTAACCAATTCTCTATTCCATGATGTAGGCATACCTCTATGAAACCCTTGAATTGTTCCCATGCTTCAAATAGAGTTTCATCTCAATAGTCTTTGATCGTGGGAAGAACTTATGTAAGAATGCTCAAGTTACTTCTTCCCACTTCCTCAGAGAATTGGGCTCCATCTTCTCAAGCTATTCACTAGCTTTGCCTGTAAGAGAGAATTTGAAGAAACTTAGTCTAATGTAATCTTGAGTCACACCATTTGCCTTGATTATATCACAGTATCTTATGAATTTCTTAAGATGGGCATGAGGTGACTCATGTTTCTCTCCTTAGAATGGATGGCTCTCTACCAAAGTGATTAGTGCTGACTTCTACTCAAAGTTGGTAGCCTCTGTAGTGGGTTGCACTATAAAACTCTAGACTTGATAAGCTCTAAGAGCTCTATACTACCTCAAGGGTCTATCTGTACCATCATCCCTAACGAATAATGGATTAGAGTGAGTGGAAAATAAGTTATGGCTGAACTCTACTTCTATAGGAATAGGGCTAGATGAATCTAAATCAGCTTCTTCAACTTCTACTTGAAATGAGATACTTCCTGCTCTTAACCCTCTTCTTATAGCTCTAATTGTACGCTCAATTTTAAGATTCAATAAAGCTAATGAATGTACTTTGCAGCTATAAGTTAGCTTAAACTAAGGTAAGGAATGGGTTTAAATCTAACTAAAATCTAATACAAGATTCTAAAGGATTTCTCTATAAAGGTAAAAGCGCTATGGGTTTGGGATTCAACACTGATTCCTAACACAAATGAGCTAAAACTAGGAATTAGACTCAAAATAAGATAATATGAGGCTTACTATCTCACTATCAACCTATGAAATGAACCTAAACATGCTACAAGGAAGGGGTTTCAACTAGGAATCAACCTCTCAGCCATTTTCAAGGAAGGAGTATTACAATTGGGATTTCTCCCTTAATCGTATTCTAAAGAATCCAAGCAACACAATAGATTCAAATCAACAATCAATAGTTCTCAAGTGAAACAATATATAACATTGGGTCACTACCCAAATGGAAGAAATCTACATGGCTAATCTAGACCCTAACCAAAACTTGACATCAAATCGCACATTAATCATTAAGAAACTAATTTTATATTTTAAACATCATCCATGCTATAGATTGGGTTTTTACCCTATCCCCTAACTAATATAACTACTCATATCTAATACTAGCATACATCAAAAAATTGAATAAACAAGACATAGTATCAAATTCACCAATAACAATTAACTATTATGCAATAAACTTGAAACTAATAAGCATAAAACCAAACAAAATGGAAAATAGATGAAAACTTTAAAATATTAAGCGAGAGAAAGTGAAAAAAATACTGATACATAGATGAAATTCTAATGTCCAACAAGCTTTGATGCGAATATGTTGATAACAGCAAAAATCGAGAATAATTATTCAACTAATCTAAGAAATTTTGTGATTAAAAAGGAAAAACCCTAAACTATGCTATCCAAATACTAAACTAGGATAAACTAATGAATAATGAATTATGTTGATGCATCGTCCTTGCTGCCTTTGCGTATTCCTCGTAGAAGAATTGAAACCAAACACGGAACCGCAAAAATAAAGCTGAGCGGGCGCTCAGCTCAAAGGCAAGTTCCTGCTCATAAGGCCAAAATATGGATTCCAGTGAACTGAGCAACCCCTTAGTTTAACCATGAGCGGTCACTTAGGCGTTGGATTACCCTCTTGCCTTCCGCTTCTAGCCCGCTCGTAACTCTCTGTTTATAGATTTCCATTGAACTGAGTGGGCGCTTAGGATAGGTTAAGCGACCGTCAGGCCTTTTCTCTAGAGAGGCTTCTTGGTTAAATTCTTGAGCGACCTCAGCTTCTCTTCTTGTCTTTTCTACTATACACTCCTATTCCTCAGTTCTCGTGCTTATGCAAACTAGATACCTGCATAAAGCCACAAAAAATGGCATAAAAGTAGAAAAGATAATGGGAAATCAAAGAAACCAAGACAAAATTTTGAAGAAAGCTCCTATGCCTAGACCATGCTTATAGTTATGCAAAACGAGACAAAATAGGACAAACATTGGCCAAAAAGAGTACAAATATGCTAGGAAAATGCAAATGAGTGTCATAAATGTCACTCATCAGACTCTAACAAATATTGCAAATTCAACCGAGGCAAGGGCCACGATATTAAGGAGTGCATCTGACTAAAGCATCTCCTTCATGATGTGATGGACGATGGAAAGCTACCTATCCCTCCTAGGCTAAGTCTAACTACTAAATGAACCCTCTTGCCATCCTATCTATTTTTGAAGATGTACCCTCTTTTGATCCATCTTCACTAATAACTCTAGTTGGGGTTTCATCCCCTAAAGTCACAATCTTATTGCTAAGAGACTTAGTAAATGGCATATGGGACAGCAATGACGAGGATATCTACCTTAAACTATTGGTATGAAAAAGGGATTATGCAATGAATTGGTCTTGAAAGATTCAAAACCTAATTCATAATCTTGTTCCAAATGATCAAGTCCTAGTGACTCTCCCACCACAAGAAAGCTCCTTGATTTAGCATCTTAAAAAGACCCAAGACGAGGTTAATAGATGGGAGTTAATTACTACTTCCTTCCAATAAAGAAATGTCCTCCTGAATGCATTAACAAAAATCAATGTTCTTTTTGAGACGTCTCCTCATGCCTTTGTCATCCTTCTTACCACATAAAAGGAGAAAACCCAAATCTCATTCTCATATGAAGATTTTCCAATCGAATGGACATATCATAATTAGGCCCTTTGTCTAACTGTTATCGCTTGCAACAAGAATATACTGATGACCTTCATTGACAATGGATCAACAATCAACGTATATCCTCTCAGCACAACAGAAACGTTGGGTTTCTCAAAAAAGGACTTTACGCCCTTAGCTCAAGGGGTCAAAGCATACGGAAAACGTCATCAATTGCTCAAAATTATTTTCTTGTCACTCATCTTAGTACCATTAGAAAGGAGAGTCACCTTCTAAGTGCTCAACATTAAAGCTAGCTTAAATCTCCTTCTTGGACGCCCTTGGATTTATGATTTAGGGGTCACTCCCTCATCTCTCTACCAGAAGGTTAAGCTACCCTTTAAGGGTTCTCTAATCGCAATTGATGCCTCAACCATCAAAATTCAAATCGCAGAAAAACCTCTAATCAACATCGAGTACGATGAGGAAGAAAAAGAAATATTTAACTTCAATGCCAAAGTTGCGATGCTCAAACTAGACAACATCTTCCTTTCATCCTTTTCCCTATGGTTCGTACCATGAGGAAGAAGTAAGGGTATTTCCTTGGCTTGACTAAGGTTATAAGCCAAATCTCGATGCACCATTTAAAGATCCAAAGGGGAAGCATAATGTCTTTAGGCTAAGCTATGAGCCAACAACACACAAACTCCAAGAATACGTTCTCAAAGAAGTGGCATTACCCCTTATTCTCTAGTATATAGGATGGAACATTGAGGATTGTTTTTAGAACCAATTGCCCAAATCAGACTAGGTTAAAGCAAGATACGATAAATTGATCCTGTTGGAAAAAAATGGCTCTAGGGCGCACACCATTTTCAACTATATCAACGAAGGATCGTAAAGCACTTTAATCAAAAGGTCCGCACTCGATTCATCAAAGAGGGCAACCTAGTGCTCAAACACTCCAGAAAATAGTTATGGATCCTTAGGGAAAATCCAAACCAAATTAGGTTGGACCCTATATTGTTAAAAAGATCATATTCGGAGGAGACATGCAATTAACAAATATATAAGGCAATGAGTTTCATTCTTTGACAAACCTCGATTAGTTAAAGAAATTCATCTCTTAGCACCCTACGATGTTGTAGAGCTACATTATGGTTTGATTACCTTAGCAGATATGCAAGAAACCTTATTTGAGGCCCATTCACTGTATGTGCTTCCAAACCCAAAAGGAAACCTCTAAAATCCACCATATCATGAGTTTCAAGTTTAAAAAAAAAAATTCTTAATAGAGCTATATTTTAACCTGATTCCTTCAAGAGGATACATAGGCAACCTCTCACAAAGCCTGGTTGCAATAAAATCATAAATCACCGCTCTCGAAGCAATTATCCCAGGCCAAGGGTCCAGCGCAAAATGACAATGAAAGGCATCAGATGCCCATATGCCCAGGGTTAAACACACAAGTATAGGCATAAACAAAAACAACTCTTATCTCCTCCTTCACTGTTGGGTAAATTCCAGGCATGAAATTTCAGCAATGAGCCCAACTATGTGTTTGACATCAAGGCTTGAGGATTATCTTAAAAGGCTCATGCCTAGTCCGATTTTTACTGAGTGCCGAGCAAAAAGGATATAATCCCAGATTCAAACTTTTGGCATCAAGTATAAAGGCTCTTATTCTAAAAACTTAATGTTTAGTTTCTTTATCTCTTAAAAATGTACCTAAACTTTGAGTTAGGTTTAGGCATGTTCTTTTAAGATCGCTTTGGCTCATTTGGTCTTAGTGGTCAATTTTAAGTTTTAAAATTTGTGTAAATGCAATCCTTAAAGCGTATAATGGCACCATAAAATTTGCAAAACAATCTTAATTTCATTTAAAGAAAGCAAAGGTTACATAAAATCATAAATTTATGGCATAATGCCTTTAATAAAGCTTAAATAAAAGAAAAGTGTAATTATAAGAGACAAAGTAAGAAGTGGTCTTTATAGTCAAACACTAAACCTCTTTTTCATTTATTTCTTATAAGCTTTACTTTGCCCCAAAATAACTATCTTACTTTCGTAGCCTTTCTTGAAATGGTTTGACTCTCTTTCCCAATCGATTCTTTGGTAGCACGACTCGCATACCCAAGAGATTAAGAACCATTGGGGGCTTATCATCATCATTTGGTCTCAAATAGGTCTATAGGAAGATTCATGAACCTTGACTTCCCTGCTACTCTCCCATATCCAAGCTAAATAGCTCCCAGAGAGCATGATGGTTTGAGGAGGGTCTTGAATGAACCACATTGGTTTTTCCCTGTAGTATGATTCCTAAAGTTTGACTAGTTCCTCCTTGAGAGTTATGCTCTTAGGCCTTTCCATCTCATGGTCTAAAACCACTTGTTTCGCCTTAATTGTCTCAAGACCCTAGTCGGAGTGTAGAAAGTCAAAACTAAAAGACTTGGGACTCTAATAACACATCCCTTTTTTAATGCGAGTCATTGCAAAAATTCTCCACCATGGGACAACCCATCTTATGATAAACTCACCCTTGGCAAAGTAGGCTTCCTAAGCCTCCAAGGTAGCATAATCAAGGAGTTTTCTTCTCATAGTAAACCCTTTTTGTTGTAAGTGGCAAGATTCTTGGGAGGAGCTATTATCATAGCCTCTCCATCAACTAAATCTTTAGAAAGAAAAAAACAAGCCAATAAGAAAAAAGACAATGTACAAGAAATTGCAAAAGCAAAAAAATCAAACCAAGTATAAATCAAAACTTACTTAAAGAAGGGTTTGGCATCCTCTAAAACCCAAAGTGGAATCCACATGATGAAGATATAGGCCAACCTTAAGCTCCCCTAGAGCAATTGGAATTGGATTCTTCCCACTTTCACTTTGCATCACAATCTGAATTATAGAGGCATATCTTTCCTCATTTCCCTTATTGGCAAAGAGGAATCGGGCAAAAATGCAAAAGTACAAGGCCCTCTTACGAAAGATTAATGCTCTAGGCTCACGACTAGGTGCAACAAAAAGACAAATCGTACATTATAAGTCTACCCTTGTCCCAAAAAAAACATCGCCGAGGGATTTACCTTTGAGGCTTAAGTACCTCTTGAAATCTCCATAGTAGTAATCCTGTGTGGGTGGAAGACAAGGTGGCCCATTTATTGGCTAACTGATGATAGCCTCGAGGTCCTCGAGCATAGGCACTACTTCATCATTCTTGAATTTGAAAGTGTGGGAAATAAGATCCCAACACTTTATAGCTAGACACCATGAGGAGATTTGTATCAATTTTCACAAACCTCAAAGGAGAAAGCACTCTAAGACACATGGTGTCGCCTCAAGCTTTTCAGTCTTGCTTAATGAGCTAAGCCAAGCATTTAAGGCTAATTCAAATTTTGAAGCCATTCTATTTTTCTAGAGAGAGAAAAAAGTCAAAATGTGCAGCAAAGGGTTATATTTTGGTAGCAAAGGACCTTGGAATCCTGTGAAGGGGTATATATAGCCAAAACACCCAACTAAAGCTTGCATGCAAGACGCAGAGTTAAGGCGTCAAATGCCTAGCCAATTGTTGAAATCCAACTTCCAACGCTTGATGCCAAGACCTAGCACTAGACGTTAGATCATCGTTCGACTCATGAACTAAGCATTGGACGTGTAGCTTGTGTTCCTGACACCCTCTAATGCGTTGTCGCTCTCGAGCTCCTATGTTCTATTGGTTCACAACTTTGGATAACCTAGATTATCCAATATATCATTAATGCTCAATTATCATTCTTATTTTGTAGTTAATTGGGTGATCCGGGTAGCTACTCCATTCCATTCACTTTGTAATGCCCTATGAAGCAAAGTCATTTAGGTAGCTACTCCATTCCACCCACTTTAGGTGATATCGAGATTAAAAATACACTATGTGATTTAGGATTTAGAGTAAATCTCATGCCTGTATCTCTATAAAAGGAAACTTAGATTGGGTGATCTGAAACCCACTAGCGTTACCTTTCAGGTGGCTCATAGAATTCTAAGGTCACCTATGGGTATCCTAGAAGATGTCCCTATTATTTTAGGGAACTTTTATGTACCCTACAATTTCATGGTGATAGAGATGGAGGAGGAGCGAGTACCCATAATTTTAGAAAGACCATTCTTGGCTACAGTTGGTGCCATGATAAATATAAAGAATGGTATGATTACCTTTGAAGTAGAAGATGTGAAAGTGGAGTTTCCCTCACTTAGCCTAATAAAAAGAACCCCTACGAATACTCTAGTGTGTAAGGTGGATCTACACTAAGATTAATGTAAAGTTCTAAAGAAAGATCCACCGATACTTGAAAAGTGGAATCAAGAGAAAAAATTTGGGAAAAGTAAAGAAGGATGGAAAAAAGAAGATCTTGAGTGAGTTGAGATCACAAGTGACCCAAAGTCCATGTTTTCTATACCTTTGATCGATCTCGGTTCATTACCTAAGGAGAATTCATCATGTTTGGGTTTGTTTAAAAAAGGCCATAGTTGAAGTTTAGCCATATGAGTGACCCTACTCATGGGAAGGCGTGTAAACCTTTTCTGACCCTGCATCATTAACTGGTTCAAAGTAAAGAGGGTTGAGCTTATGACTCAAAAAACAAGTTCTTAATGAGAGACAACCCATTTTTTAAGATTTTTTATTTTTTTTATTTTTCTGATATTTTCTTGGTGTTGATAGGTGACTTTTAGTTCCGTGTGTGTTTTTGTGTTATTTTTATAGGTTTTAGGTCATGCTGATCATTTATGGTTTACGTTGGGTGTTTTCAAAACTTAGCATCGTGTTTGGAGTCTTTGGAATGATATGGGAGCCAATTGCTTATACTAAGTGAGAGTTTAGCTGAGAAAAGGCCATTTTTCTAAGGGACTAGACCGAGTGTGCAGAGCACTCAATCGAGTGCCCTCTAAAATTACTAAATTAGTGTTTATGGAAAAATGGGAGATAACTCACAAAATATGAGGGACTCGATCGAGTGTACATAGCACTCGATCGAGTGCCCTCTATTTTTGAAGATTTTCACTAATGGGCAGAATGAGCCAGAATTGCATTTTTACAAGGGACTCGACTGAGTGCCTGTTGATCTAGTTGTTTTTATTTGACCCCTCTCTTCATTTTCTTCATTCCTCTCATTTCACTCCTCTCCCTCACTACTCCTACTCCCACTCAAAATCCACCCAAATTACTTACGAAAAACTCAAAATATTTCAATTTTCAACACTTTATGGAGGTGATTTCATACACTTTGTGGAGAAATTTGGCACAGAGATTCGTGGCAACATTGCTTTGGTATACTCCTTCCTCAATCTTGCTCCTTCTTCATTATTTTTTAATAATTTTCTGATTTATGTTTAAATTTTTGTTGAAATTTTGTTATAGATTATTGTGTTTGTGATTTAGTTTGGTTTCTTTAAGGATTGTTGTTGAACATAGAAAAATTTTAGGAATTTTTTTAGTATAAACCCTAGGTAGACTAGACTCCCTTTTAATACTTATCAACCCTTGTAGTTTAGAAACCCCTAATGCTTCTAGCTTTAGATTACAATGTGTTTCTTTAGGAGAACCAAGTCTAAGGGGATGAGAGACCCTTCCCTCTAAGAGTAGAAGTCCCACACATGGAGATGTATGGGATTGATTTCGGGTCCAATAAGGAGTATATGAGGAAATTTGCAAGCCTCTAGGGCACTAGGTCTCAATGGGGCGGTACATGAGTTACGCTCTAGGTTTTGGTGGGAATCCCTGTTGAATTTACATGCCCCAACCTACACGAATTTGACTTTAGAGGTTCTCTCCTCTTTTAACATGAATCGATCCCCTGATAATACCACTGCTAGGATCTATTTTAATCTTCTAGGCTATCCTAGGTTAGAGGATTACCATGATAGTGTCTTCTAAAGAGACATCATAAGGCTAACCTCCTATGTCTCTAGTCACTCCAAGGTGTCTTGGATCATCCACCCAGTGGTTTGGGTAGCTTATAAGGTCCTAGCTTGGACCCAATTCTTCACGGACGCTAGGGGTAGCGTCTGCTCGTCTCATGAGATTTATTTTTTGTGGCATTTAATTGCCAATGAGTCTAGACCTATTCCTCATATCGGTATCCTCTTAACATATTTTCAATCCCACTCCCTTGCATTTTATTTATGACAATCTACTTACATTATGCAAGTTTATTTTTCATTTAGTCTATGATATAAAGATTTGGACCTCTCCTATCTTACTAGACTTGTCACTTGACCAATTTTCATAAACATACCCTAAGTATTTATTAGGCTTGAATACATGTTTAGGAGTGATTCAATGGCTCATTTCTTGCTTTAAATTTCATAATCCATACTTTGATTTTTATTGTACACATTCAAGTTTATGATGTTACAAGGCAAAATCATAAGTGTCGCTTGAACTGAGCCATCTCTAAGTTGGAGTTCACCATAAGGAAAAGTCTCTTTAGGCTTCTTTCTTTATTTAAGTAGTCAATTTCTCCAAGTAATCATTCATCATACTTACATTGCATTTTAATTAACCCTAACTTATTGGCTCTTGTCTCTTGTTTTATGCCTCCTATTATTTATTGTGATTGTTGTAATATATGTACATAATTCTTACTTTGTATTGAGATTGTATGATCACCTTTATTTTATGCACTAATCAAGACCAATTGATTGAATGCCATGACTACTAAGATAACAATTAACAATCAAACTTAGGTTCCCATTAATCTTCAGAAAAATTAACAACCTGGTCACAACACTAGATTTATGCACATTAATCTTAAATTGCTCAACCAACTTAATCTAGAGTATGTTTAACACTTATTTTTTCATGTTAGCCTAGGATTAAATTAATTTGTTCTACATATAAATGCCAATTATTTGTACACATCCTCAAATTGAAATAAGTTGCTCATTGTCAAACTTTCTCATGTTTTGAAGAACACGTACGTGAGTTAATTTTGGGATTTAAACTCAAGGATCACTAAACAACCCATAAATGTTGGAGGCGACTCCTTGACCCTTTTCAATGTCACAAAGTCGCATAGCTGATCCTTATTAACTCTAGTGGTGATTCACTCATCGAATCATCCTCCCGAAACCTAGTTGGGTTTCTTTATCCTTTGAACTTACATAAAGCCCCTACAATGCTTCAACTCTTCGATAAATCTTTGGGGATCTCTCTGATGTTTCTAATATCAATCAAAAACACTAAAAATACCCTTGAAGGCATCATATATACACAAATAAGAGGAAATTGGTAAAATTAGACTAAATGCACTTATTTTACATGCAAAAATCTCTAAAATATCCCTAAAGTATACGCTTAAATAAGACTTATCAGTTTTCTTAGAATATTAGAAAGTTCGAACCCATTATGATTAAAAATGTCCCTTTGCAATATTGCTTGTGGGTTCATATAGTAGTTTTAACTTTGCAAAGTTGTACATTTATAGAGCCTCTTTGACGTGTAAGTTGGCTGACTAAATCAAGGTTTTAGTGCCGCAGACACTTGCGAAAAAAAATATTTCTGTGATAGGATGTAGTTTTTGTTGATTTTTGCTCAAATAATAATGAAAGTGATTGGGTTGCCGTGATCAGCTGGTCATTCCTAAAAAAAATTAAAAAAAACGTCCCCCAAAGTTGTCAGAAAAAAAAATCCTTATTAAAAAGGTTGAATAAAAATTTGATAAGAAAAATTCCTAGCATTCAATTTCGTGCTTTAATCATAGTGAATCATAATTTATAATTTTTTTTTTCTTGAATGCCGTTTATAATTAAAAAAAAAAAAAAAAAAAAACTCCACGGACCTTGGCTTGGTGAACAAGGCCACTTTTCTTGGGGATCAAGTTCAACATGATCAAAACATTCATTTATTGCATATATTTAGTAACAGACTATATAATAAGGGTTCCACCAATCTACCAGAGAGTTAAATAATCCCTATTAATACCAATCTATTATCCATTACACCATCTCAACACCAAAATCTTTAGTATGGAGCGACATCTACACGAAGAAGCTGGCATAAAATTTCGAGTCGATTTGTTATCATCATGGTTAGGCCAACAACTTGTGGCAGAGATTCTCCAACACAACACAACCGATGAAGAAGATCACACCACTACCAAATCATGCCTACATCCTGTTTTTACAGGAATGACGTGCACTAAATGTGGCGAACAAAACAATGGTACAATCTCTACGGTACCCTTCTGGTATATCTATGCAGATTTAAATATAAGTACGAAGGAGATGGATCGTATTCGAGATATTAATTTTAAAGATTTAATAACTCGAAGAAAGTTACACCTAGTTATTGATTTGGACCACACGCTTGTTCATACTAGAAAATCGTATAAGTTAAGTCCTGAAGATAGGAAATTTCTTGGACCGAAAAAAAATGGAGTTGATTATAGCTTGAGAGGGGAAGTAGGTTCTTTGTTTCGTGGAAGTGACGGGTGGACAAAACTACGGCCTTATGTACGCGACTTTCTTAGACAGGCGTACACGTTGTTTGACATGACGATATATACCCTAGGGGGTAAGGATTATGCTTGGAATATGTCGAAATTGTTGGACCCAAATGGGGTGTGTTTCAATAATTGGAGGGTTGTTTCGAGGGAAGATTGTGTTGCGTTAGACAAGCATAAGAAGACTTTAGACGTTATTTTAGAACACGAGCGTGTTGTCGTGGTAATGGATGATAATGAAGACGTGTGGGAGGATCATAAGATGAATTTGTTCAAAGTAAAGCCTTACAATTACTTTCACTACTTTAGTCCGGAAGATAGGGTTCATGATGCTTCCCCTCCACGGCTGTCTTGGTCTCAGTTGAATGGAGATGAAAGCGAGGAGAATGGGGAGCTGGCAATAGCTTTGGATAAGCTAAGGGCTGTTCATGCTGCATTCTTTGATGATTCATCTGTGAAGAGAACAGAGGACTATGATAGCCAGGATGTGAGGCAAGTACTTCAAAGAGTATTTATGAAGCCAAAACCATTGACTAAGAAGCAAAAGAAACACAAAGCTAAGAAGATCAATGTCTTGTCACGAGCTCCACAAGCTGCACGTATATGAACCACTTACTAACCAGGGTACTCTGCCTCATGTACAAAGACGTACTACTGGTGTAAGATTCTGAGTTTTGTATGAAAATTTCCATGTTTTTTTCGTAACAATTGAATTGTCAAGCGAATATTTGTGTTAGTGTCAGGATTCCGATATGGGTTCTTGAATGACAAGGAAGTTTCCTCGTAACATAGTCTGCTAACTCAATGACATCTTTTTTGGTAGATGTGAAACAGACAGTTTAACAGTAAACTTTTGGCCTTATGCTGCTGACTTGCCTGATTATGTGCGATGATGCTAATGTAGAAAAAAAAAGATAGGTCTAGTACCTGATTTTGCTATGTGTTGCTTTTGATATAACTGCAGTCTTTATTCTTGTCAGATCCAGGTTTTTTGTTTAATTATGCAAGTCAAAAGTGAAATCCTGTTCTTCCTTTGTTTTGGGTGGTTAGTTTTGTATCTCTAGCTCATAATTATTTGCCTCCATTTTTGAATTTGATTGTGCGTTGAAATACATAAAATCACAGGTACATAACATGTGAGCAGTTTTGTATCTCTAGCTCTTAATTAGTTCCACTATGGATTGTAGATTTACAGTTCAGATATGTGGGACAGTATAATCAAATGTTCCCTGTGCGTATTGGACAAATGTAGAAGTGAAAGACATAGCAGACTAGTACAGTACTAACAGTAGCACTTATTATGTTCAAATTTTCAACCGAGGAAACACAATTCAACACAGAAAGTGGAAAGAAGATCAAGATGAGACCCACCATCAAAGATTACTCACTCAGCTGCCTTCACCATCAGCGAATTCTGTTCACCCCTGTACAAATTTGAACCCTCTATCTTCTCCTGACAGGAACATCGTGTTCACCCTAAATTCAACAGTTGGTTTACATGTCTATTACACGCCAAGTGTCCCCCTACGAAATTTGGCATGTATAAATTAAATCATAAGTTCTGAATTCGTTTGGTGGATTTGAATGGAGATTATAATCATATCATATCATAGAATAAGTTATACAAAAATACAATGTGTTATGGGCGGAAAACACTGCCTACGACACGACGTATGAGTTATTCGACACCAAGAAGCCCGCCCACCATGTCAAAAACAAGAAATCAGCAGAGCATGACAAAAGGGCCGTCCGACATGTAGGATAATTTGGCACAAGGGGATTATCAGTCAAACCCAAGGCATTTATTAAAAAATAAAGAGCAGTTATAGACATGAAGAATTTTGTAACCGGCAACGAGGTTCCAGGCGATAATCGAGGAGGATCTTGGCTAAACCGCTGAAATAATCACAACTAAATTTAAGGGCATAAACCACTCCCAAAGGATCTGTAAATGAAGATAACGAAAATACTTGTCAAAATCAAATAAAGGAAGCCTCATAAAAAGGGGATGATCGAAATGTAGGAATTAGATTCGATTAGCGGAATTTCAACAGGATCTCATGCATATAATAATACGAATTATCAGAACAATATAACATACCCTTGATGCGTGAATTCCTCGAAGCAAAAGGGCACGTTTTACGGAGAATCTAGAACGTCAAATGTCATTCCTCTAGTATTGGTACACAAGCAGGATTGGATTACTCACGTATACTAGTACAGAATCAAGAACGATTCATGATTGCTTTTTAGGGTTTTAGGTTATGTGAGAAAAAACAAAAGCTAATATTGAAAAATAATGATCTAGGGTTTTCAACCCCATATATCTATATATATATATGATAATAAAGTAACTCAAAGTGACTCAATTACCTAATTTGATCAACTTACAACTCTCACATAAGTATATGAGATTTATCCAATCACTGCTTATTTGTGTGACCTTATAGGACTCAGTTATAGTTAATAGTATACTAATCTAATTAGTATACATATTATAGTTGGTTTCTAGTAAAACACTATAATTATCTAAAATAACTGATTTTCATTATCTCCATAATTCATCCTAATTACATCTAGTTTGTTACACCTGTTGAAGACATTCCTTCAATCTCCCACTTGTCTGAAAACAAGTGTGTGACCATAAACTCCTTAAGTCTCTTAATGTCGAATTTGATAGTATGATCACATATCATGTCATCCATACTAATATTCAAATCATTTCTTGAAATCTGAGCTTAAACTGTCCAAAACAAATGATTAACTCTTAATCCATTTGAGCACGGCCATGCATTTTCCAATTCTTACTCTTCAAGAGGCCCAAGACACCCATCCTAACAATTAGGAGGACTTATTCAATCTTGTATAACCAAAACTCCTACTTAATTTTTAGTAATCCCGAACATTCCATTTATAACCTCCTTTTACGGCACGGCGTTTGAGAATATCAAAGACGTACTAATCACTAAATGAGAATAGTGTCATACTCATGTCAAAGGAATCCACTAAATATAATAAATGTAATTCTTAAAACATTTTGAAGAATATCAAGTAGGTCTACCCAATATGTATCCATATACATATCCATATAAGTTACTAGACATCTCCATGTCCCCATAGCCCATGAAACTGCGCTATCAATCAACTTACATACTAGACCTTGAATGAATCATTTATGTCCAAGTTAATGATTCGAACCAGGGACTAACAGTATTTTATAACCTCGGTTTACTTAATAGGGTTTCATTCATCAAATCACGCATTTGACAAGCCTATGGAGAGTTATACAATACTTTGGACATTTTATCTAAATCCAAACCACATTTAAAGAAGAATAAAACTTTATTGATAAACATAAACATACATATCCAAGTGTTTTATGTCTGTGACTAATTTTGAAATAAAATAGTACACAACTAAAGCCACTCTCCAATATGTTTAAGCCCTAAACCCCTAGTATGACTTTCATGCTTGGGTTGAGGCAACGATTTAGTTAACGGATCAGCGATATTATCGTCCGTGTGAATCTTGCAAACAACCACATCGTTCCTTTCTACTATCTCTCGAATGATGTGAAACTTTCTAAGTACATGTTTGGACTTCTGATGCGATCTTGGTTCCTTACTATGAGCAATGGCACCATTATTGTCACAATGTAAGACAATACCATTTCCAGTACTAGGTACTACTCCTAGTTCAGAAATAAATTTTTTCATCCAAACTGCTTCCTTTGCTGCATCAGTTGCAGCAATGTACTCAGCCTCTGTTGTAGAATCAGCTATGGTGCTTTGCTTTGAACTCTTCCAACTCACTACCCCTTCATTTAGACGAAAGATGAACCCAGATTGAGATCGGAATTCATCCTTGTCTGTTTGGAAGCTCGCATCCGTGTAACCTTCAACAACCAATTCACTTTCACCTCCATACACTAAGAAATGATCCTTAGTTCTTCTCAAGTACTTAAGGATATTCTTAGCTACATTCCAGTGCGCGTCGCCTGGATTCGATTGGTATCTGCTACACATACTCAAAGCATATGAAACATCTGGTTGAGTACAAATCATGACATACATAATGGAACCTATAGCCGAAGCATAAGGTACATTACTCATTCGCCTAATCTCATCAATGTTTGAAGGACATTGAGTCTTGCTTAGCGACAAACCATGTTGCATGGGGAGGAAACCTCTTTTCGAATTTTCCATATTGAACCTAGTAAGAACCTTATCAATATAAGTTCTCAAACTAAGTCCAATTAATCGTTTAGATCTATCTCTATTGATCTTGATCTCCAAAATGTACTCAGCCTCTCCAAGGTCTTTCATAGAGAAACAATTCTTTAGCCATTCTTTGACAGAATCAAGCATGGGAATATCGTTTCCTATGAGTAATATGTCATCTACATATAAAACCAAGAAGACAATGCTACTCCCACTAAACTTCTTATATACACAAGATTCTTCTTCATTTTTTAGAAAACCAAATTATTTGATAGCCTCATCAAATCGAAGATTCCAACTTCGAGATGCTTGCTTTAGTCTATAAATAGACTTTTTAAGCTTGCACACCTTCCTAGGATTTTCAGGATCCACAAAACCCTCAGGTTGTGTCATATACACATCCTCTTTCAAGAACCCATTCAAGAAAGCGGTCTTGACATCCATTTGCCAAATTTCATAATCAAAGAATACAGCAATCGCTAGGATTATCCGAATGGATTTAAGCATCGCAACTGGTGAAAAGGTTTCATCATAGTCAATACCATGAATCTGCCTGAAACCTTTTGCAACCAATCTAGCTTTGAAAACATCAATGTTTCCATCCTTGT
Organism: Dysphania ambrosioides; assembly: GCA_026401315.1. Classification (NCBI taxonomy): domain Eukaryota; kingdom Viridiplantae; phylum Streptophyta; class Magnoliopsida; order Caryophyllales; family Amaranthaceae; genus Dysphania; species Dysphania ambrosioides. The sequence goes on along the minus strand of CM048670.1, from coordinate 12,456,145 downwards.
CTGTTTTCAATTTGAAAATCCATTTGCAACCAATAGGTGTTATCCCATCAGGCAAATCAACCAAGTCCCATACTTGATTCACAGACATGGATTCCATTTCAGATTTCATGGCTCCAAGCCATTTTTTAGATTCTTGACTCGCCAAGGCACCTTTATAGCTAGTAGGTTCCTCATGTTCTAAAATCATTATTTCATATCTTTCAGTGAACAAGAAGTCCACAAACCTTTTTGGTGGATTTCTTGATCTACTTGTTCTATGAGGGGCAACAACAGGAGAAATTTCCCTTCTCAACTATTTGAGAATTTTCGCTCGAATTAGATTCGAGTGGAGCAGTAGGAGGTCCAAACATTGAATGATCTTCCTCCAGCACAAGGTCATGTATGGGAGAGGGTTCATGCATTGGATGCACTACCTCTACCACAGGCAATGGCACAAGTACTTCTGCTTCTGACATGGGTTGAACCATATCCGTTTGTTGCACTTCTCGAACTTCTTCGAGAAATACATTACTCCCACTTACCTTTTTGGAAATGAAATCCTTTTTCAGAAAGGTACCATCCTTAGAAACAACCACTTTGTTCTCATGACGGTTGTAGAAGTAATAGCCCCTTGTTTCTTTAGGATAACCTACAAAGAAACACTTGTCAGCTTTAGGAGTGAGTTTGTCAGGCTGTAAACATTTTACATAAGCCTCACATCCCCAAATGCGTAAATAAGACAAGCTAGGAAATCTTCCTCTCTATATCTCATATGGTGTCTTATCGACTGCCTAGGACGGAGTCCTATTTAGTGTAAAAGCAGCAGTTTCGAGAGCATGTCCCCAAAAGGATAAAGGAAGGTCAACAAGACTCATCATAGATCGAACCATATCAATAGAGTTCAATTTCTCCTTTCAGATACACCATTCATTTGAGGTGTTCCTAGTGGAGTCCGTTGTGAAAGAATCCCACAACTCTTCAAATTATTACTGAACTCTTGGCTCAAATATTCACCACCATGATCTGATCGTAATGCTTTTATTGTCTTCCCAAGTTGGTTTTGTACTTCATTTTGGAACTCTTTGAACTTTTCAAAGATTCTGACTTCTGTTTCATTAAGTAAATATATCCATATCTACTTAAATCATCAGTAAAGGTTATGAAGTAGCTATAACCTTCCCTAGCTTTTGTACTCATTGGTCCACACACATCTGTATGTATCAAGCCCAATAGTTCATCGGCTCTTTCACCTTTTCTAGAAAAAGGTGATCTTGTCATTTTGCCCATCAAACACGACTCGCATACATCAAATGATTCAAAATCGAAAGATGTTAGAAGTCCATCTTTATGCAACTTCTGAATGCGACTTTGGTTTATGTGGCCCAAACGACAATGCCATAGATAGGTAAGGTTTATATCATTTGATTTATGTTTCTTTCTATGTTAAGGATATGCTTATCTTGGTTGAGTAGATACAACTAATTAGTATTTCTAGCATTGGCATAAAACATGTCACCTTTATAGATAGAGAAACAACATTTCTTTATCGTAAACGAATATCCTTCATGATCCAAAACATGAATTGAGACAATTTTTTTATCAATATTAGGTACATAATAACAATTATTGAGTTCCAATACTAATCTAGAAGGTAGAGGTAGATAATAAGTTCCAACTACTGTGGCAGCAACCTTTGCTCCATGAGCTACACGCATTTCTACCTCTCCCTTAGCCAGCTTTCTACTCCTTTTGAGTCCCTCCACATTTGAACAAATGTGAGAAGCACAACCGGTATCAAATACCCAAGAAGAAGTAAAAGTTGCTAAATTAACTTCTATAACATAGATACTTGAATTAGAAGCACCTGTCTTCTTGTCCTTCAAGTATATGGGGCAATTCCTCTTCCAATGACCAATCATGTCACAGTGGAAGCATTTACTTTCAGCAGCCACCCTTGGCTTTGCTGTAGCATTTGGCTTTTCAGAAGATTTGGAAACAACTTTTTGTTTGTCATTTTTAAACTTCTCTTTGCCAGCCCCAACCTTCTTAAAACCTTTTCGGTTTTGAACTATAAGAACATCTTTCTTTGGCTCAAAATGGATGTTTTGCTCAGCGGTTATGAGTATCTCATTCAACTTATGCAAATTGAAAGGCAATGAATTGTTGTTATAGTTACTAGACATGATATCTACAATAAAATATGCAAGATTTAATATGTTTATCAAGATGAGCTTTAGGTATTTAAACCTTTTAAATAATAAAAGCTACCACTCAATTCATTTAAAATGTCCCTTTTTGAATTAAGTGATTCCAAGATCCTATCTAAAATAATTTTAAGCGGACTTTGGCCCTACTCTTAAAGTTGTTTTATCAAGGTAATTAAACTCTTTACTAATTATAACACTTGTAATTCTTGGTTGATAGGTGATAACTCCTTATCTTATTCCTATCCCTTTGCTTCAAAACCCAAAACCCTTTTGATGATTTTGTTGAGTATAACCAAACAAGACATGTAAATTTCCCAAATTTACCCTATTTATCCTAAAATCATTAGCAATACCCTGCTTAGGCAGAACCTATCACTAATGATCGAAGGCTTTAAAAGGTGTTTGTTTGGAAAAGCATATTAACTCAATATTATATAGGGACCTAAGTCATGTTGATTTATTTAAAAGCAAAGTCATAACATAAATAAATCAACATAATCTTAGAAAGCATATTTAAAGCAATATAAAATGCGAAAATTAAATGTGATCCTAGTGTGACCCCTAAACCCTAAATACTTCTCTTCATGGGCTTCATCCTTAAACCATCATGAATCACCATCCTTGATCACCATTGGACCTTCACTCCTTGGATCTCCATCCATAGTGAATATATAATATTTTTGAAATTTAAAATAACAAATTTGAAATATATTACAAAAATACAAATGATACGTAGATCATATTTAGGACACAAAAATACAAACGATATGCAGATCGTATTTTCTATCCTAATTTGGGCCATAGCAGTCACCTCATGCCATCACAATATCAAATATTACAAATTACATAAAATAATGACAACAATAATAATATCATATATTATTAAATGCATAAAATTAAATAATAATATCACATATAATTAACCAACATGCATAATAACATTTATTAAACATTAATAATTTAACGTGTCATTAAAACTATTAAAATTAAAACAACATGCTAAAAGCAATTATTACTCAACTTATTAATCACATTAATAAATTAAATAATAAACCAACCAATTAAATATGCCATAAAATTATTATAAGGACATATTAAGTCTAATTTAATTAATCAAATTAATTAAATTAAACATTACCATAAGAAACTACTAATAATATCATTATATTAGAAAATAAATATCATGCTATTAACAATTAAAAGAAATTTATTATTCAATTTATTAATCACATTAATAAATTAAATAACAATTCAACCATACATAAAATATGCCTTTAATGCACAAAAGCATTCATCATTCAATTTTATTAATCATATTAATACAATCAAATAATGTTCAAAAACAATAAACTATGCCATGAAATAAAATAACATAAAGCATTTATTATTTAAATATATTAATCATATTAATAAATTTAAATAATAACAAAATGTGGCATTAAAAAAATTTCAATTTTACTAATTATATTAATAAAATTAAAACATAAATCCTTCAATTTTACTAATCAAATTAATAAAATTAAACAAGATATGATAAAACAAAAAAATAACATTTCAATTTTACTAATCATATTAATAAAATTAAAACATTAATCCTTTTGATTCCATTAATCAAATTAATAAAATAAAACATTAATTATTTAATTCTATTAATCAAATTAATAAAATTAAATAATTATCCATGAATAACAATTATTGATTAAATAATTTTTTTTAACTAATCTTATTATTTTGATTCAATTAACATTAAAAAAACGGTAATTAATCCAAATTAATTAGCTAATTAAAATTACACAAATATAGAAGGAAGGGTTGCTTGGGTTGACTGGGCTTCAACCCCATCAGGCCCGTCATGGCCCTCACCCAGCTGCTCCCAGCAGCGCTCCCTTCTTCACGCAGCCAGCTTCTTCAACTCGCTGGCAACGATCGACGGCGAGCCACACAAAACCAAACCCACCCCATGACTCCCCAGTTGCCGGCGAGCCTCCCTGGACTGTCATCGACGTCGTCCAACCACCGGAGCTCCGCCATCATAGCCTCAAAGAGCCGACAAAAATCGGAGCTTTTGGAGTGAAAATCATGCAACTTTTGCATGAATTTCGGACAAAATTTATGGGGAAAGCATATATTCATCTTATAATTATAGATTGGTATGAATTAATTGTGAAATTTCTCAAATTTCAAGCAATTCAATCAATTTGGGGCATTTTTTAGGGTTCTTGTGTCGAAAATGTAATTGTTAAACTGTTGAATGAATTTCTATGCAAAAACCCAATCAAATTGTGTATCCATGCTATTCAAACAACATTTAATCAATTTTTGAACTTAATCATGCCAAAAATTCACAATTTTTGTGGTTGATGAATTCGAATTGGGTGACTTGCGAAGAACACGAGAAAATTTGAAACTATTTCAATTAATTACGTGCTTAGTATGATTAATTCCAGCATCAAATGCATTAATATTAATCAATTCCTACTGATTAAAATCCAATTTTAATCATACAATTTTAATCCACTTATAAAACCTCCCCTAACTGAATCAAAATAACAAACTTTCATACATAATCATATTAAAATATACAAGAGGCTAACTGATACCACTGTAGGAATTTAGATGCGATTAGCGGAATTTCAAGAAACGATTTCTTAGCATCTAAAACAGGATCTCATGCATATAATAATACGAATTATCAGAACAATATAACATACCCTTGATGCGTGAATTCCTCGAAGCAAAAGGGCACGTTTTACGGAGAATCTAGAACGTCAAATGTCGTTCCTCTAGTATTGGTCCACAACCAGGATTAGATTACCCACGTATACTAGTACGGAATCAAGAATGATTCTTGATTGCTTTTTAGGGGTTTAGGTTATGTCAGAAAAAGCAAAAGCTAGTATTGAAAAATAATGATCTAGGGTTTTCAACCCCATATCTATATATATATATATATATATATATATATATATATATATATATATATATATATATATATATATATATATATATGATAATAAAGTAACTTAAAGTGACTCAATTACCTAATTTGATCAACTTACAACTCTCACATAAGTATCTGAGATTTATCCAATCATTGCTTATTTGTGTGACCTCATAGGACTCAGTTATAGTTAGTAGTATACTAATCTAATTAGTATACATATTATAGTTGGTTTCTAGTAAAACACTATAATTATCTAAAATAACTGAATTTCATTATCTCCATAATTCATCCTAATTACATCTAGTTTGTTACACTTGTTGAAGACATTCCTTCACTAAAACCAGAGGAAAACACAACATACACGTTTATTACTCTCTTAAAATTACACTTGTATTCACCTCTATGTACTAAAAACATTCATAGTAAAACGGTAGCCTACTCCCGCGATTTTTTCCGAATTTGGGTTTTTCGCGTCACCAATTCATTATGTCATTTACATCAATTATCTTGTTTTATTTTTGCTTACATGTAGATTAGCTAGTTGTAAAACATTCCAACCTCAAATTGTTACTAGGTAACAATTTTTCATAGAAACATTTGGCAACCACCGTGGGGCATCGGCTAATTTAATACGCCTAATCTTAATCACCTTGATAGTTCCATCATGTCTCAAAAACATAGAGGAAATGACCCATAACGAGCTTTTGGATGCCTTCATGAAGACAAAGGCATAATTAGAGGCTTCCCAAGAGCGCATAGAAGAGATAGCCCAGGAACAAGACCAGGCGAAAAGCTTCTTACAAAATGTGCGCAGGGAATTCGAGTCCATTAAATGTAAAACTAGAGTTAGGGGAAGAATCATGCAACCCCATTCACTTTGCCCTCAACTCTAGTACACATGAAGAGCAAGATCAAGGGAAAAAGACAGAGATCACCAACCGAATGAGGATTACCACGAAGAACAAGATGGTGATATTATTGCGTCAAAGATAAAGCTACTTGAGAGCCAGAATGCCCAGATCCTCAAAATGTTACGAAGGACACCTAGAGTTCCCATACCCATAGATTGGGAGAAAGCTGACAGATACGAGACATCCATCTTCACCCCAGAGATTGAGGACGTGATCATTCCTAAATGGCTAGTTTTCCCCAATTGGAATCCACTTTATGACGGCAAGGCTGACCCGTATGCGAATGTAGAGGCTTACAAGGCTAGGATCACAAATATGTGCTACCCGAAAGAGTATTATCATGTCCTAATGTGCAAGTCATTTGGTTGGACACTCACTATCCTAGCCCTATAAAGGCTTAAAAGTTTAAAAACATTTTCCATTAGTAGCATTCTTGTTTTAGTCAATAAGTTTTATTCGCTGTTCTCGACTAGCCAATAATTTAAAAACCAAACGAGTGATTTGTATTGAGTCATTCAAAAACCTGTTCCATACGAGAATACTTCACAAGATTTAACAACGAGATGATCAACATCAGGCAATGTGACCCAAGAACGGCTATAAAATCTTTCAAAAGAAGCTTAATTCTAGATTCTAAACTATACGTTGAACTCATGAAATATCCATGTGCTACCTTCGAGGACGTCAAAAATAGGGCTCTCGCGCAAGTAAGACTAGAAGATGACAGGGTTGCTAGAGGACTTTCCCATACCAACCCACAAGGTGATAGGTCAGGATTTAATACTGAAAGACGATCATTCACACCCAAGAGGAATGACTCACGAAAAAAACTTACGAATCACGAGGAAGCATAAAATGACGTATGCTTAGGTAATCACCCAGACATCAATTAATATGGTTTTAACACTAACCTTGCTAGACTCCTTAGTGCATTATATGAATTAGAGGAAACCATCATATGGCCACAAAAAAGCAACAAACCTGATGACTAAAAATATAGGACTTTATGGTGTGAATTTCATCATGACCACGGGCATAAGACAGAAGAATGCATAACATTGCTTAAGGAAGGAGCTTTTCTCGTCAAGAAGGGGCACTTGAAGGATCTCCATATAATTAAGGAAGAAATCCCTAATAGGGTTAACGAAAATGGAGTCCTCTTTACCTAAGCCTACGCACACTAACTTAGTTCATTTCATCACGAGAGGATCTGACTTAAGTGGACTAACCTATTTGACTTCACAAAGAGTCTCTCGGAAGATGACGAGGACACCAGAGGATGGAACTAATGAGTCACTTTGCTGTATGCCTATTACATTCGATGAAGATGACATCAGGGACATAGGGCACCATTTGATGGGCTTGTAATCTTACTTACAATTAGAAATTTCCTACTAAGAAGAGTATTTAAAGATGGAGAGATCTTAGCAAACGCCGTGTTCTTGAATGCTCTTGAGGAAATGGGTCTGAAATAAGAAGACTTTGTTAAAAGGTCAATCGTATTGGTAGGCTTGAGCGGAGAGTCCACACATACTATAGGAGAAACTGGACTTCTAGTTTATGCAAAGAAGGTCAAGTTCAATGTAATAGATGCTCCATCAGCGTACAATATAAGTATCGGGAGAACTTCGATCCATGCGATGAAGGCTATACCTCTAACTTTCTATGAATGCATCAAGTTTCCCACTCAATAGGGCATCATGGAGATCAGGGGGAACAAGATATGGCTAGAAGATGCTACTCCATGACTTTGAAACCTCCCACGGTAGCCGTATAGAAATTACAGCAAGGATCCAACCATGTGTCGGATGCACAGAGTATAGATGAAGTCGCGTTTGACCAGAATAAACCAAAACGTGACATCTAGGTAGGATATTCTCTCAATAATAACTTAAGACAACATGTCATAACTTTTTTGCAGGAAAACACGGATTGCTTTGCATGGGAACACTCGAATATGGTTGGAAAAGATCTAGACATTTTATGTCACTAACTAAACATAGATCCCAGTTACACTCTAATTAAGCAAAAACGGATGCGTTTCACCCCTAAAAGGAATCAAATCATTAATAAAGAAGTTCAAAAATTGATAAGACACTGGGAAAATTTGTGAGGGGAAGTATCTAGAATGGTTAGCTAACATAGTTGTCATTAGAAAAAAGAACGGGAAGTGGCACTTTTGCATAGACTTTACAGACCTAAACAAAGCCTGCTCAAATGATCTGTTTCCAGTACCAGATATTGATGCCATGGTGGACGCAATGATTGGACACGAGTTGTTGATTTTCTTAGGCGCATATTTCGACTACAATTAAATCCTCATACATCCACAAGATCAAGGAAAGATAGCCTTCAGGACTAACAAAGGTGTCTACTGCTATAAGGTTATGTCATTTGGTTTAAAGAACACTAGGAAAACTTACCAATGTTTGGTAAACAAGATGTTCAAGGATCTACTAAGTGAAACCATGGAGGTTTATGTAGACGACATGTTAATAAAATCTAAGCTGGCACAAGATCAAGTGGAACATCATACAATAAACATTCGATATATTACAAAGGTATGTAATGAAACTTAATCCTACTAAGTGTTCTTTTGATGTTTTGTTAGGAAAACTTTAGGTTACATGGTTACACAAAGGGGAATTGAGGCCAATCCCAATCTAATAGTAACGTTCATGAACATACAGTCTCCTAGAAATGTCAAAGATGTCAAAAAGCTGAGAGGACGAGTAGTAGCTCTTTAGAAATTCATCTGAAAATCATCAGATATGTGTCGCGTGTTATACAACATGTTGAGAACCAAGGATTTCAGTGGACTAACCAACATAAGGAGGCATTGTAACAACTAAAACAATACCTAATGAGTCTACCCTTAATGTCCATACCTAAATAAGGGGAAGACTTGCAATCATATCTAGCTATCATCTCACACTCAATAAGTGTAATACTAATGCGAGAGGATGAAGGTAAACAACTTCCCACCTACTATATTTCTCTGCTAGACGCAAAGACAAGATATTTAAATCCCAAGAAACAAGTTTTGGCATTGGTAGTTGCATTTAAAAAATTAAGACATTACTTTGAAACTCATATATTAATCGTCGTTACTAATTTTCCTATCAAGAATGTAATGCACAAGCTTTAACATTTAGGAAGAATGAGTAAATGGTCAATGTTATTAAACGCCTTTAACACAAAGTATTCGCTACAAAAAGCCATGAAGTCATAAGCATTGGCAGATTTTATGGCTAATTTCAGCCCTGATCTTGAACCATTCACAACCAAAGAATTGCAATATGTGAAGATATGCTAAGAGGGGAGAAAATGGACATTATTCGTAGATGGATCCTCAAATATAAGAGGGTCTGGTTTAAGAGTTGTGCTGAAATTGCCACAAGGGGACACGATCATAGAAAATATATGTTATGACTTTAAGGCTACAAATAAGGAGGCCAAATACGAAGTTTTACTTACGGGATTAGCATTAGCTAAAGAGCTTCGGGCAAAAACAATAGATGCGTATAGTGACTCTCTACTTGTCATAAGTCAAATAAATGGGAAATTTGCAACAAAAGATTAAAAATGATAGCACACTTAGCCATTGTGAAAGATAAAATCAAAAATTTTAACGCCTTCACTATAAATCAAATGCCTAGAGAGCAAAATGTCCAAGCATATACCTTTAGTACATCTATAGGAACCATCAATCCCAAAGATCAACTCCTAGACGATTAGTTGGTATATGTCAAAAATATTGGCAACTGCTGGACTACTCCAATTATTAATTACCTTAAAATTGGTGACGTACCAGGCGACAACTTGGAAGCATGAAAGGTATGATTTAGAGCTTCTCGTTTTATTTTGATTAACAATGTGTTATTTTGAAAGTCACTTACAGGACTTTATTTGAGACGCTTGGATGATACCCAACAACAACTAGTCCTTAGTGGTTTACACAATAAGGAATGTGGAAACCATGCGGGAGGAAGAAGCTTAGCCAATAAAGCTATCCGAATGGGGTATTATTGGCCAACCATGCGACAAGATGCCTCTCGATATATGGTAAAGTATGATAGCTATCAAAGGTACGCCAATATCTCACATAAACCTCAAGAATTATTGCATACCCAGTTGTTACATTGGTCCATTATGAAATGGGGAATAGATATCGTGGGAAAACTACTCGTCACACCAAAACAGAAAATGCTCATGTTAGTTCTAACTGACTACTTCTCCAAATGGATTGAAATTGAGGCATTCCAACATATTTGTGATAAGGAAGTGGTATCCTTTTTATGGACTAACATTATATACAGGTTTAGAAGTCTATAAGAGATAGTATGCGATAATGACTCATAGTTTATTAGCAGCAAGACAGCGTTTTATGACAAATGGAATATCACATTTAGATTTTCAATTCCTGTCTACCCACATGACAATGGTCAAGTTAAATCCAGAAATATGGTCGTTATCAATTCTTTGAAGAAAAGGCTAGAGAAGGCAAAAGGAAAATAGGTGAAGAAATTGCCAAAGATCGTATGGGCTAATAGGATGACACCTAGGGACATTAGAACAAGCACCAATACTTAGTAAGTGCTAAAACTAAGTGCATTGGTTGCTTTAAATTAAACAAAGACATGCATGCATCCAAAAACACAAGTAGAGAAACAAACACCAAACTACGCGACATAGAAACAAAAGACGTAAAGAGCATCAAAACCCCCAAACGGCAAAATAAGTAAAAGCAAACCAAGTGATAACCGTTCTTTTAGCGTCGTTTTACTAAAAGGCGAGTTATACAAACAATATTTATGAACGCCCTAATACTACTACAACTAGTGTAATGGTAAGTCGGGGGTCGAACCACAAGGACAAGGGGTTATAGTTTCTAGACTTAATGTAAAGGGTTTATTTGGGATTTGATTGAACTATACTAATAACAAAAAAATAAAGCAAGAATAAAAACGATAATATGCTATGGAATAAAAACCGAAAGAGAGCACCCATTCGGCCGAATGGGCCTTGATTCGGCCAAATGGGAGTTTATTCGGCTACTCCCGAGAGCTTGAGTCATATGCTTGCATCCATGCCTTCCATTCAACCAAATGGATGTCAGATTCGGTCGAATCTGAACCTGAACTTTGCTGAACAGCTTCTTTGAAGTGTCTAATGGCTTCTGGAGTTTGTGAGATCTTCGAGAGTGACTTAGAACGCATGCCCAAGCTATGATATGCGCATTTAAACTCTTGATAAGAGTGTCAAAGCCTCAAACACGTCACATTTTACTCGAAATCATTGAAAGTACCTGAAATAACCTAAAAACAGCTTGAGGACAAGATCAAGGTAAAATCGAATGTAATGTGCATAAAATCAATCTAAAATTGCGTGACTCGACACTAAAATGGGGTTGTAAACGTGCTCTAAAACGAGCACATCACCAAGCTATAACCGTCACGTCAAGCGTTGTCAAAAGTTATATCAGCACACATTGTTTGAAACAAACAAAGAGTTAAAGGTTCAAAGAGGGAAAGGATATTGTTTAGTACATGGCTCCAAATAACTAAAAATTAAACATCGACAATAGGGTCATCAGTTATAGCTGCTAGAATCTCTTTATTATGCACCAAGGAAGTAGCAATATCCATTTGGTAACTTGTACCCATTTCTTCCAATGAAATAAGGTCCTCTAGCTCACCTTCACATAATCTTCACAAAATAAAACTAATAAAGAGACCTTAAGTGGATGGAAACCACTAGATCCTAAGGCTAGGATGTGAAAGGGGTAGAAGTATAAAAGAAAAGGAATAGATTAAGATGGATCCTTGATGTTTACCATTGAGGATAACTCCTTTGCTTGAGTCTTGGTTGAGTGCTTGAAGAAGATATGGTTGCTCCTTGTGTAGTGGCTTGAGTATTGCTTTAAGTGGTAGTAATTATGTTTGATTAAGGTTTCTTTGTGTTTGTGTTAGGCTTGAGTGCAAATTTTAGCAGAGATCAGTATCTTGGTAAGTTGCTCGTGTTGGTGAACCTTTGGGTCTGGAAATGGGGGTATTTATAGGAAAAAATACCCGGCTCTTGGGCATCAAACACCAAGGCCAAGCATCAAGTGCTAAACTTGGGCGTCAGGCACCCCCATAGAGAATCTTTTGCTCCGAGTCTTAGAAGCTTCAAGCAAGCCAGGAGTCTTTTTTATGTGTCGCAGATGACTTGGGCGTCTGGCGTAGGGCTAAGTGTCGAGCTCTCGGACTACGGGCATGTGGGGTTCTGTTACAACTCGAGTGTCAAAAGCAGAGCGGACATCAAGCACTAGCATTAGGCGCTGAGCATTGGCTTCCAGCGTCTTATGTCAAATGTGTGCTAGGCGCTGGAATTGTGGGCTTGGCGCCTGATCTCTACACTTGACGCTTGAAGCTTAGGAAGATTTTGATTGCGCGTTTGGTGTAATACCCTGTATTTTAGATATTACATTAAAACGTTTATATGTTAAGTTATATTTAAAATTATATGTATATTATATTTTAGCATTTTAAATAAAATTATTTTAAGAACATTTTAGTACAAATTAAATAATTTAAAAAGTAGTTTGGCGTCAATCATAATTATGACAAGTTATTTACATATTTTTTTTAAAAATTTATTAAGAAAATTATTTCATAAATATTTAATTCCTTAATTATTCCATTAAATCCCCAATAAGACATCTAAAATATCCCAAAAAAATCTCGGGTATCCTCTTCCATTCTAGAATTTTCTAAATACTTTAAAAAATTTGTATTTATTTTATAAAAAAGATAATTTTAGTTGAAAATAGAGGTTTAATTTAAAAACAATACATTTTCAAAAAAATATTTAAGTTGAAATTTTATTAAGTTTATTTTAATTTAATTTTTTTTAAAAATAGGATATATTGACAAAAAATAATTCAAACTTATCTAATCATGGTCAGCTGCCATGATTAGTATTTTAAAATAATAAAATACTAATATATATATAATTTATCTTTATTAACTTGTTTTAATTGGATTGTTTTGAATCAAATGATTTTAATTGGTAAAACTAATTAATAATTAACTTTGTTTAAAATAAAGATTTTTCTGAAAATTTGAAGGATAAATATCATTTTAAATTCATACTTATCTTTTGGTTTTTAAATCCTAAAATTTATCGTAATTTCTATTATAAATATACCCTTAAACCTCACCTAATTCTTATATTAAAATCATTAAATTCTTTCTACTTCTTTCAAACTCTCTCCCTCTCTCTCAAGCCACTATCTCCATCTCTTCGGCCACGTTGTGCCACCAACAATCATCAGCCATTTGGAGCCTCCTCTTTCCTTAACTATTTAACTATTTTAATTGTTTTTCAAATAATTTAATTTTGAAACTATTTCTAAATTTAATTAAGGTTTCAATATTTTATGCGTAATTATTGTGTTGCATTATGTTGATTAGTTCATTATAATTGATAGGAGGATCAACTTGAATTTTAGTATGGAGTTGCTTGGAAGTACTATAATTTAAGGTATGTATATATATTAAATATTTTTATGTGCAATTAAATATTTTATTTTATAAATTATATTGTGTTAAAATATTTTTATTATGTATTTTGCTAAATAAATTGTAATTGGAATCTTAGCTATTTGCCACTTTTTTTAAATATATGTATATATATGGTTATATATTTAAAATTCCGATTATAAAAAAGAGGATGATATATATATTTACCTTATTTATTTAGTATGTATCATGTTTCAAAAGGGCCGAATAGTATTTGAGATTTAATAATTTTCAACGAGCTTTAATAATTAAAGCAGTGTCTTTGTATTTAAAGGAGTTATAAAAAAAGAGTTATTATTATTATATATTACCGCTTGATTTCATAATCAAGAAAGGTTCATGCTTTAAAGTTCACTTGTTGGAAAATAAAAGAAAACTCCAAGGATAGATCCGTGATGGAATAACTAACTTGGGGGGTGCGCACACTTAGGATCAAGGAGGGGATATAAGAAGAAGAAATTATTTTATCAAGTGTTTTAATAATTTCATTTGTATTGGATTATTATAAAGGAAGGTATAAAATTTATTAATTATGAAAAGGCAAGTTCAAAACAAAGGAATTTATAAAGCAAAGTATTTCTTTTAGCACGTATATGTATACAATGTTTTTAGACTGATATGTGTTTTCCTATTTATTTTTTATTCGCCCTACATATCATTCATGGTGAGTAGGTTTGCAAGAATAAATGTGCATGGGAGCATTACATCAAGGGGCACATACTAGTTAGGAGTTTTTATAATTTTTCTTATTCAACTTTTAAATCTTTGGATAATCAAAATTCTTTTTTAATAAATAAACCACATTTTTCTTCCGCTGCAATATAGTAATTAGTTAATACAGTCGAAGCGTGTTGACACGTGGTAATAATACACCTAAGTTACTAAAATTACTATTACTATTATTATTATTATGTTAATAATTTGGGTTTTGGGTCATGTGTTTGGGCCAATTTTATGTTTGGGCTCGGGTTTGTATTTGGGCATTTTTGGGGTTTGGCTTTTGATGTATTTTTTGGGATCACATGCACTCTACTCGACCCAAGCAAAGTCATACCTGCAAGGGTTGTTTTGTCATAGGACCGAGAGACACGATTTCGTGTCTATACAGGTCAACCCCGCATAACGCTATAAACATTGTAAAGGACTCAAAAATACTTTGATGACCCAATGACTCTGTCCAAATGGCTTAGGAGACATCCCTATAATACGTATTTTGTCTTAATGGCTCGAGGGGCATCCTTATAATTCGTACATTGTCTCAATGACTTAGGAGGCGTCCCTATAATACGCATCTTGACTCATGGCTCATGGCTCAGGGGGCGTCCCTAAAATTTGCCATAGCTTGGGAGGCGTCCCTACAATATGTAGATCATCTCAAGGCTCAGGAGGTGTCTCCACAATACGCTAAGTAGTACCACGCAAACATGGGCCTAACAAAAAATCCCCAATGGATCATTTAAGGGTTTCAATCCCTAATGGAACCATCCAAAATCCTTCTTGCTAGCAGATGAAAACTCCTAACATATTAACATCCCTAGAGAATTAACATCCTTGGCAAGGATAAAAAGGGAATATAAATTATTCAAAGCCTCAATTGGGACCTCCTAAATGGAAATACAAACAGAAAAATTCCCCAACAGAGTTCATCTATCCCCTAGCAAGGCCAAAGGTATTAAACCCTTTAAAATCGAGCTAAATCGCCCAAAGCTGTGAATCAGCATAAGTTTAGGGACCAATATAAATGCAAGCTCCCTAATGGAGCAGGGTATCATACTCTTAAAATGCTCAAGCCTCCTAATAAATCGCATGAGCATAAGGAGCAGCAGTTGCAGTCCCTCCTAAAATGTATGTCACTATAGCGGCTCTCATCTAGCACAATAGGTCGTATATCTCTAGTAGAGTAGGCTAGGTCTCTATCATAATAGGTCATGTCTCTATCATAATAGGCCATATCTCTCTAGTATAGCAGACCATGTCTCTCAGCCATGCCACCCCGATAGCGGCTTCCCTGCTGGTGCATCAAGCCAACCCATAAGCTATGTCATCTCAGTGTCGGCTCCTTATTGGCATAGCAGGTCATTCTCTAAGCTATGCCATCTTGCCGGCGGCTCTTAGTTAGCACCAGTCTCCTAAGAGAAATAACCCAAGACTCTAACTCCTATCATTTAGACTAATCGATGCAAGTTCCCATCCTCAATGGGACTGATCCAATGGCACCCAACGGACTAGTATTTGCGGACTTACCCTTATTTATTTTGCAGGTACCGATGTTAGAAAGAGGATTTAAGATTTTAAAGCATATTAGATCTTCCTCCATCCGAAGTTATAGTTTGACTGTCATCTTCACCTAGGACTTGGTCAAAGTGGGGGCTTCTGTAGACACAAAATCATGTCTCCTCGTGTAGCGGTCCTATGACAAACCAACCCTTTTAGGTAAGACTTTGGTTGAGTTCAAATTGAGTGTGTGTTATCCCCAAAACACCTCAAACCCAACTCCTAAAAAGGACCAAACACAAACTCGAGCCCAAACACCAACCAAAATCACTCAAAAATCAAGCCTCAACCATGTGCAAATCCTAAAGCTCTGAGCATTTTTTTCTTTACGCTTGAAGCCAAGCGTCAAGCGCATGAAATAAATCTTCATAAAAAGTGGACGTCAAGCACCAAGCTTAGTGTCAAACATCGATTTGTGGTGTCTAATGCATGTCCAGCGCTTGACGCCACAATAAGGTGTTCAACGCCCATTTAACACCTAAACTAAAAATGGTTGATCAGTTGTCAGTCCTTGGGTGTGTCACCCAACCTTGTGTGCCAATGCAAAAGCACTATTGGCTCATCTCAAACTTCTCTGCACTTGAGCAAAATATTTCTTTTCAAGCGCTCAATGCACAGGCCTAGCGTTTGACACGTAGCTCTAGCATTTGACGCTCGGTCCTAGCATCCAACGCCTAGGAAATTAAATTTTTTGCCTATAAATACCCTTTGAGTTTTTTTAGCCTAAGGGTTGGTAATTTTGAGAATTTAGATCATTATTACTCTTATGAAATACACCCTTACATACTCTCAAACATAAGAAAAACATAATCTCTAGCATTCAATGCATTCCTCTTGCCTTAGATTAACAAGCAACCATAACTCTTTCATCAAGTACTCAACAAATTAAAGACTCAAGCAAAGGAACTATCCTTAACGTTAAACACTAAGGACCCATAATCTCCTTTAATACATTAAATGCTTTCTCTACTTCTACTCCATTCACCTTCTAGTCTTTGGATCTACTAGTTTTTATCCACTCAAGACCCTTTGATTAGACACTTTTTATGATGATTATGGGAGGTGAAACTCCTCTCACATGAACACCTATTTTAATCTTTATGAAACTTTTGTGTGCCTTGATCAATCAAAGAGACATCACCCTTGATGATCTCTTGTGATCAAATTATACACATCTTATTTTCAAATGTCTCTTATTACCCATGATGAGATAAATAAGGTGAAATTCCTACTTCACTTGGTTAAACTTCAAAACCCTAACTTTAAGAACCTCACTCAAGAAAGCATCTTTATAGATTAGTCTCCTCCTAATTATTCAAACAACCCCTCTCCCTTTTGTTTTACTTATTATAAGCTACTTTGTGTCTCTTTATTTTTCATTTAGTCTACGATTCCAAGATATGGACATCTCCAATCTTGCTAGACTTGTCACTTAACCTATTTTCATAAGGAAACCCTAAGTATGTATCATACTTGAAGACATGTTTAGGAGTTATCCTTAATGCTCATTTCTTGTTCAAGCATCATAATCCATACTTTGATCTTATTTATATCTCTATATATCAATGTTGTTCTAGGGCTAAACCATAAATGCCTCTTTAACTAGACTCGTCTTCAAGTTGGAATATGTCATGGAGATAGGTCTCTTTAGGCCATAATCTTCATTTGATTAATAAATCTTCAACTCTTCATGCATCATACTTATTTTACGTCACTTTCAACCCTTACACATTTATTATTTATGTCTTGACTCATGTCTCTATTATTTCCTTTCAATTATGCACTTTCATTACATAATCCTTACTTTGTATTTGCATGACCAGTTTTATCTTATGCACTAATCAAGACATATTAATTGCAACCACGCGTAATAAGATAAATTTGGACATCTGGCCATAGGAATCCTTAATCTTATGGACAACTAACAAAAATGACCAACTAACAAAAATGACCAACTAATTTAGACTTATATTCATAAAGCTTAACTTACTCAACCAATTAAGTTAGAGTGCACTCATCACTTTTTTGTGCATGTTTGCTAAGGACTAAAACTGATTTATTCTCCATCTCTATGCCAATTGTTCGTACACATACTTGGCTTGAAATAAATTGCTCAATCCCTCAACTTCTCATGGTTCGAAGACCACTAACATGAGTCATATTGGAATTCAAGCCCAAGGGTTTCCAATCAACCCATAAATGTTTAGTGGCGACTCCTTGACCTTTTCAATGTCTCTAAAGCTGCATAGCAATCCTTATCAATGCTCCAGATTGTAAGGAACTAGTGGGGGAGAGTTCCTTCCTCTTTTCTTCACCGAAAAAGGAAGGTTGGCTTGTAAAAAAATAGGCTCTCTAGTGGCAATTCACTCATCAAATTGTCCACCTGAAATCTAATCGGGTTCCCAACCCTTTAAAGTATGCCATGAAAAAGCCCCTACACTATCCGAGCCCTGAAGGACACTAATGAAGAATTAAGGCCAGGTTTGGATCAAGTTTAGAATATGAATTTGGATTCCCTTTGATTTATTCACTAATGAGAAAGTATGTCCTCCTAAATAAAATGTGTTCTTTTCTAGGCTCCCCTTCCTTGGCAAGTGGAATAAGATCAGGAAGAAGCGAGCTGTAGCCTTAATCTGTGATGTGTATGGAGCTAATCTACTATACTTCCTTAATCTTACCTTATTTACTTAGTTCAATAAAAGAGAGAACACAGAGGCTATTTACTTTACTTAACTTATTAAATTAAAGTAGTTTTGAAAGTCTATTCATAAATAATATGTTATGGACTAATACAAGGGTGCTTAATTAGCTCCTGCCCTCCTGCCTTTTAGTTGGGAGCACTGCCTTCTGACGATCACCCTGTCCTTACTCAATCCCTTCTTTCTCTTTTCGCTATTGTCTTTGTTTTTGGCCAATCCATCATAAATCAACTGTTCTTGGTCCTTATAGCTTTTGGTATGGCTCTTATCGGTTTAAGATCCCTAACTCTCGAATCTAATCCCTCTCCATTGGGGTTAGGGTTACAGCGCGATGCCAGCCTTTAATAGAATATCCCCTGTCCCTACCTTTAGTGATAGTGATTAGGCTCACCCTATAAGTAAGTAAAGGTTGTTCCCCCAATAATCATAGTACTAAGTACTTCCTCACGAGCTTTAATATGATCTGATTTATAAGTAATCATCTCTTGTAAAATATGAGCAACACCAAATCCTTCTGGTGCCCAAACCTCCATTTCTCCTACCCTCTACTTTCCTTGATTGGCTCTTCCTCGAAGGGGTTGTTGGGTAACAAGTGCATAATGTCCACTAGAACATCCATGGATTTTATCATCAACTTGATGAATTAATTTAATTATATAAGAATTTCCAATTATAACTAGTTGTTCAAAAGGATCTCCCGTTCGTCCATCAAATATTCGACTCTTTCCCTGATACTTGGGTTCAAATACCCACATATTAACTAATTTATTACCAACTTCATATCATTCATAAAACACTAGTTTTCCCGAAGCCTCTTGCTCATATCTCTCATCAAAAGGTGCTATTACATAATGTTTATCTAGCAGACTCCCCGCTAACCCCAGCGAACATTCAAATATCTGCCCTACATTCATTCGGTTGTGATTCAGCTAGAGACGTACAAGAAATGGAATATTGTCTCTAAGAAATGGATATACCTACTCTCTTGCATTAGTAGCAACTAGATCTTCTTTGTCCTTTAAAATGGAAAGAACTACAATCGGTAATGTTCAACAATAAGGGGGACACGACTCCGGGTCTTGATGGATTCTCGTCTTCTTTCTTCTAGAAATTTTGGCCATTGATTGGACAATCGGTGTTTCAAAAAGTTAATAACTTCTTCTTGACGGGGCACTTCCTTCGAGAGTGAAATCGCTTAATTATAGTAATGATTGCCAAGGTCAAAAGCCTAGAAGAGGTTAGTCAATTTCGTCCTATTGGCTTATTTAATGTGATTTACATTTGTGCTCAAGTGCTTAGCTAACATAATAAAGGGACTCTTGCCTAGATAACTTTTGGAAACTTAATTTGCATTTATCCAGGCCGTTTTATGAGTGAAAATATTATCTTAAGCCATGAATTAATGGATACAATCAATAAAAGGGGACGAGGCAATGTCCATCTAGCCTCTTTGAAGCTAGATATGCGTAAAACTTACATTAGTTTCTTGTATCTCAGTTCGTAGTTTAGTAATGTTAGTCTTTTCAAAGCACCAGGTCATGGGTTCTATGCTTCTATCCGTATGAGGCAAATTTGACTTGAGTTTTTCTTTTCTCCTTAACTTTTGTAGGGAAAAAAAATACTTTTGTAGGTTGCATTCCAACTTATAGGAGAAGCAACTTGAAATGCGCGAAGTTAGGTGTTTTTTTTTATCTCTTTTCCTTCTATTGTCAATTTGCAGTATAAATTAGCTAATCATACATTTTTTTTCTTTATTTTAGATTTATTATTATGTACATGTAAACGAGCACACATATTTTTAATGTATACCAAAATAATAAATTTTACTTCATATAATCTTGAATTTTGCATTTGGAATGAAAAAATAGACAATGAACATGGTTTTACCTACATTAATATATTATTTTTATATTTCAAAATAAATTTAAATACCTTTACTTTTGTTCTATTTATTAATGATGATAATATTATTAGGTAGATTAACACATACTTTCTTTGCTTTTAAAAAATTGAAACACCTTTACTTTTGCACTATATATAGCTTGACCATTTTTAACTCAAACTTCCTCTATTTTATTAAAATTTCAACACTTAATTTTTTGCACTTTTCATGCACTAGATTTGCTAAAAAAATTACACTCAAATCTAAAAATAGTTTATTACCGTATAAAATATTTGTAAATTAGTCCCAAGGTATACTTTTCAATGACACAAACAAAACTACTTTCTCCTAGCTACTATTGTGTATTGATGATTATCACTTGACATTTAACCAGTTACCTGAAATCCGTTGTAGATTAATGTTGTGAAATTCCTTTATTTTTTTATTTTATTGCACAAAATTTTGTATATAGACATGATACAATAAGATATCTTTATCGCAATCAAAGTTATCCTTTAATATAGCAAAATACTCCTCAAAATTGATAAAAGAAAATGAGATATATTGTCTTAAAAGGGTAAATTTTATTATATTGAAGGTTAATTTTTATTAGAATATGACATTCTATTTGTATCCCACGTGCATATATAATGTTTTGATTTTTTGTATTTATTCTCTTCTGTTACATTCTTTCTATTTCATTTGGCCTGGTGATGTTAGTCAAGTTTTTTCTTACTTTTATTTTATTCTTTTTATAGATAAGAAAATTCACTATTTTATCCTTCAAACTCGTGGCTCGTCACATGTTTAACTTATATTATTTATTTATATCAATTTTTTCTAATAATTTTTCATTTGTAAGAAAAAAAATAAACTAATTTTCCATATATACACTACTTTTTAAAATTTAATTTTTTGTTAAACTCCTAAAGGATGCTTCTACTTACCCCATCTCTCTCCATAGACAAGCCAATCAAGCAATCATTAACTTTTCATAATACTCATAAGTAGAGTAATCAAAAAATGATCCGACCCGAATTATCGACTCGAAGCTGTAATGATTTGAAACAACCTTTACCTATTTTACATATGAAATTGGGGACATGTAATCTGACATGAATCCGATATGATATTAACTAGCAATTAATATGACTTGACATTATATGATCCAAACCCAAACATGCGCTCAGCCCGATATGGGTCGATAACTGGTTTAAACCGACTTGACAATGACACAAACCAAAAATAGCACCTAACCTAATTAGAAGCCGACACTAATTCTAACTCGATACAACATGTTGTAGACTCATTCTATATTGACCCATGGCACGTTTTATTTTCATCCGTTGTTGACCCGACTCGTTATTGACTAGAGTCATAATAACCTATAACCTGGTTTTATCCAACCCATTATTAGGGATGGCATTTCAATTCAAATCCAATTCGACTCTAATCCGATCCAAAGGAAAAAGTTTGATTCAAACCCGTTTAAAAAACTCTGAATTTGAATCCAATAAAAAAATCAGAATCTGAATAGGAGATGGATCAGACTCACATCTTGTATTATATCCGACCGAATATGATGTGAGTCTGACCCAAATAATATCCAGCTCATATTTTAAAAAAATTTATTTATTATTTATATGATCAAATATTAATTTATTACAAATTTTTATTACTAATGTTTTCCATTTTGTAAAATAATTTTTCTTAATTACAAAAAGGGTCATTTTATATCATTAATGCTTAATTACAGTCCTTAATTTGATTAAAATTCCTCTAAAAAGGCCCTTGTTTTTTATATCTGTTTCTTCTTTTATCATTTTTTTAACCATCGATGTATTATTTAAGTTAATCTTACTAGAAAGTTTTTATCTTATTTTTTCCCAAACACATCTTGTTGTTTTCACTTAAATGATATGTTTAAAATTTTAACGGTGATGGAAAAATATCA
This sequence comes from Dysphania ambrosioides, assembly GCA_026401315.1. Taxonomy (NCBI): domain Eukaryota; kingdom Viridiplantae; phylum Streptophyta; class Magnoliopsida; order Caryophyllales; family Amaranthaceae; genus Dysphania; species Dysphania ambrosioides. The sequence goes on along the minus strand of CM048670.1, from coordinate 12,433,730 downwards.
AATATTGTGTTTTAGTTTCACATTTCTATCCACTAATCTTATTAATCCAAATTGTAATATATACTTGATCGTCACTTTCATCAATAAATATTAACAGTTAAATAAGAGCACAATTAACTTTTCTAATTTTTCAAATAAATTATAAATACAAAGTATCAATCATGTTTTTTTTTTATTGTCTATGATAGAATATATTTTCCTCTTCCTTGATTATTCTTGAGGCATACTATTTTTTTTTTCTATCAAGAGGAAGCTAGCTAAGTTCTCTGAATTTAATTGATATATCTCTGATCAAGTAATGTGTCGCATATTAAAAATGAGAGGCACTATTTAAAATTCAAAAAGTCCCACATTGAATAGCTAATTGGGTAATATTATAAGAGAATAACTTTGTAAAATCCACCTTGAAAAAGGGAGGCTTTAATATAAAACTCAATTGTCTCACATAGAAATTTTTTTACGAGATAGCATGAGGATGAATTTATAAAACCTCATACTGGAAAATGATGTAATATTATAAAATTCAAGTATCCCACATTATAATAAAAAAAAGAGTGGGGATAAAAATTAAGGGATATCATGATAGAATAACTTTATAAATCCAGACACTTAAAAAGAGAAGCATTATAATAAATTCTAGTATTTCACATTCAAAAAATATTAAGAGATATTATAAAAAATAGTTTTATAAACCACAACATTAAAAATGAAGGATTTATCATAAAACTTGAGTTTCTGCATTAAAAAAAAAATGAGAGATAACATGGAATAGCTTTTTAAACCCTTACATTGGAAAAGAAATTAAAGTTTATAAAAAACGTAAGTGTCCCACATAGAGAAAAAATGGAAAATAGTACGAGAAAATTACTTTATAAACCTCACATTGAAGAAGTGAGTTTTCATCATTAAAGTTAAGTGTCTGACATTAAAAAATATGGGAATAGCATGAAAGAATGACTTTGTTAAGCCTCCACATTGAAAAAGGAAGGCAATAGTGTCCTACATTAAAAGAATTTGGGAATAACAATGAAAACATAATTATATAAACAAACTTGAGTTCAACTTTTGGTTTAGCGGATTTTAACGGAGGCCCAACAAAGGTCTAATGGATTGAGTCGGATTTGAAACTCCGAAGATAGTAATCAGGTAGGATTTGAACTTTATGATTTCAGACTCGGATTCAAATTCGAATCCAAAATGGAGATCCAAAAACTAGGTGGATCGAAGTCGGATTTTGATAGGTCCGACCTGATTCCGACCCATTTCCATTTGTACCCATTATCATTGATCTTGAGAATTTAATATACTTGAAGTGCTAGTTATCCGACTAAAATCTAATTTGAACCCGAAATACCCAACACAAACATCGCTCAAACCCTACTTAGTGCAACCCAAATCCAAATTAGCTGAATCGAACCTAAATTGTTCTTGAATCGATAAATAATTCGAAATGACTTATTTGAGCTAAACACGAGTTATGCCAAAACTTGACTTAACATAACCCGACTCGAATATGACCAAAAACCCAACATAAGCCAAATGCCCGAATTGACGGCTCTAGTAACTGTTGTCCAAAATTTAAATGACCAATTCTTGGGGTACTCCGTAACTAATACTCTTAATTTTTTTTTTTTTGTAACGTTTCATAAAATATCGAATCGTTTAGTTGAGGAATACGTGGGATGTGATGGAGTTAAGTACGTTGGACCGATTAAAATGACATTTTATTGTTCTTAGACGTAGTTGGTTAGATCAAGTCAAACCATTTTTTAAGGTTGGTTTATCATTTTTTTAAATGCGTTTTTTTTTATTCCACTTTGCTTTCTTTATTAGATTAAAAAGTCGTTGGTTAACCTAACCCCCTTGTTTGAGTTCATTGGACATTTTTCATTTGGTAAATTAAAATTGTACGATTTTTTTCCACTAGCAAATAAATCAAAATAAGCTAGTGTACTAATACTTGATAAAATTAAAATAAAGCATGAAAGCAGCATAAATCCCCTTAAACAGTGTTTATGATGATAATTTATCCTAACATTAAATTGAAGAAAAGTCTAGTAGTCACATTTAACTGATCGATAGTTTTAATGTGTAACTAGTAACTAAATATAGTTCTCCAAAATTAAAATTATATTTTTACATCTACCAAGTAATAAAAATAATTTAGTTTCCACGAATTATTTTTATCAATAAAATATCTTTATTAATACGAAGATGCCTCATTTCTCATTTTGTCGCTATCATAAGAAAAACAATGTCTAGTCATGTTTGAACAATTGAATATTTGAACTCATCACCCCTACTAAAGTTTTTTTTTTTTAAGGTAAAGGGCGACCCATGGGGCAAGACAACTACTAAAGCTTATTAATTAAACTTTCAAAACCATTTATAAATATTACCAATAAAAAAGAAAGGTAAATAAACTAGTCTAGTAGGAAAAATATCATATTAATACCAATTAGAGTAATTGAATTTGATAATTCCCTTTGTACGTGTAGTATAGAAAAATACACTCTCGATTAACAAATATAGAGTCCTTAAATACCCAAATCAAATTAAATCTTTATTTGATAAGGTAAAAATGTGAAATTAAATATTTGGCTCAAAATTGAGTGTTTTGGATCATGCCTTATGCGAATATGTGCGTCTTTGTCACGTTGAATTAGAGTTCTTACAATACTTTTAAAGTAATTGTAACATAAACTTAAAATTATATTGGATTCAAGATGCCTTTTTATGACTGTTTTAACTAATACTTATGTTCATTCACATAGTAAATTAAGACTAAGTCGATAAGGCCCATAATTGAGTTGCATCAACTCGATACCCAACTTAATCTTGTCTAGTTATTTAAACATCTTACTTTTGTTTGCTCTAGATACGGAAAAAAAAAAAAATACCTATGAAAGAACATTGCCAATTCAAGTCAAACATTTGTACTACGTGTTAGCATAAGTGCAATATTAATTTTGAGTAGTTGAGACTTGCACATGAATCTGTTAAAAATGAAAATGTGAACGAGTACTCTCTTTAATTTTATAAACAATAAATTCTAAATGTAACTGAATTTTATTTAATGCATTGGGCTGTTAAGACTACATGGTTGGGTTTGCTTTCTTTTCATTTCCTCCATTGATATCCTTCCTATTTTGCCTGATTTAAATTCAAAGAACGAAATCAAAATTATAAATAAAAACAAAAATAAATTGGAGGAAACCCAATGTATGAAAACTTCCAATTATTGAAATCTTCCTTAAACCCGTTATTTTAATTTGTCCTCTTCTCTATCTTCACTCAATCACAAAACCCTCATTCTTCTCTTCCCCCATTTTCTCTCTCGTCAAAGTGCACAAAATTCAATCAAATCCCAAAATAATTTTCAATTTTTTTTTCTGGGTCATTGTTCAATTTTTCTGGGTTTTAATTTTTTGATTGGTTATAAAAAAAATGAGGAACATAGCAACCTGTTACAGTGAACATGCTGTTAGAGTTTCAGATTCATACTGTTCAGGACCATTAAACAAGTCTTACATCTCGCCAAAATCAACCCCTTCAATCCAAAATGTTGTGAGTTGCACATACAAAACCCAGATTTCCATCAAAAGGCGCCTGTTTGTCACAATATCATGGTGCAGCAAGATGATTTGTCAAGGCTTTTTCATCAGAATCAGTGAAGAATTCTCAAGGGAGACCAATCAGAACCCCTACAAACATGGGTTACATCAGCTGTCCAAAATCAAGGGCAGTAAAGTGCTGGGCAGTTCTAGTGATGATCAGAAGAAATTCAGCATTACAGTCCATTGGGATCTCTCAGGAGCAGAGTTCGAGGGGGCCGGGCCGGTCCCGGCTCGGGGGTACTACGTCGTTATTTTGGTGAATTCCAAGCATGCTCTGGTCCTAGGAGACAAGGAAGAGGAGCTTGTTGTGAAAGATTTGGTGGTGGACGGGAGAGAGGTTCTGAGGCTCGCATTGGTCTCCCAGTGCGAGCATTTCAACGGGCAGTGGAATAACCAAATAAGTTCCAAGGCGAGATTCAATGTAGCAGGCGGGGAAGACCATGAGATACTGATCAAGTGTTGCCCTGAAGACGACGGGCCGAGGAGCCCGGTGTTATCGGTTTATATAGATAAGAGGAGGGTAGTTAGGATTAAGAGACTGCAGTGGAACTTTAGGGGGAATCAGGTGATATTTGTGGATGGGTTGTTGGTGGATGTAATGTGGGATGTTTATGGATGGTACTTTGATCAAACAGTTGGTGAGCTTAACAATACGAATCACAATAATAGTAATAAAAGTAGATGTGGTGTTATCATGTTTAGGACAAGAAGTGGGTTGGATAGTAGGCTTTGGTTGGAAGAAGAAGAAAAGAAATTGGCTGATAGAAGTGTTGGTAAACCTGAATTTTCTTTGTTGATTTGTGCTTCTAATCAAAATCCCGTCTAATCATTCTTTGTTTTTTTTTTGGTTTTTTTGACCAATTTTTTGTCACTTTTCTGTTGTAAATACATGTGCTAGAAATCCAGAATATAATGAAAATCTGATTTTTGTGGATTTTAATGGGAATTTTCTATCTCCAAAGAAGATTTTGTTAGGATTTTGATTGATAATGGTGGCAATGTGCATTTATTTTGTACTTTTGACTTGTTAGTTGTGTTTATCGATGCTTTAGTTTTTGCGGTTATGAATGACATAGGTTGCAGTTTTAGGTCTAAACTTTTTCTAATTTTGTTGGGACTCAAAGGATTAGTTTGAATATTATCAAGTGGAGAAAGTGATAGCCCCAAGTCAACAACCATTTCGTTATAACTTGGTAAAATTTAGTGGTTGAAAATTGAAAAGAATATCACATAGGCAACTTGTAAATTCCAATGTCTTATGTATAGGTTATCTAGTTGAATCATGTCATACATTTGAGTTGTGATCGAATAAACTAATTCACCTATGGGGTGTGGAGTATGTTACAAATTGAATTGTCCACATTATGTATTTTTTTTTTGTTTCATGCCAAAAGCGCTATATCTTCATTTTATATTTTATTTGGATTGAATAATGTCAATAATATTTCAAGGAAATATGAGAAGTTGGTTAAACAAAAATCGCTTTATGAAGCTTTTAGTATGTACAGTGGCAATTTTAGTACGGATTTAGTGGGTTCAGCTGATCCCGTACTAAAAACCTTATATATCATTTGGATCATACATGTATGTAAGATGTAACCCTTAGATTAGCGGTAAGGCATTACTTCTTTTACCCTCTACTCTTAGGTTCGAGTCTAGAAAAGCAACAAGTCTCTTTTTTTCCCTCTTCTTTGGTGCTTATTCTCTTCGCAAATAAGATCCTGCACCCGGTGTAAAACGCACAACATTTTACATAAAACGCAAGTTTCACAGAGCAGGGGATTGAGTGAACATTTTACTTGGTAATTGGGAAAAGAAAAAGTTTTTTTTTGCATATGTTCATTGTAGCACGTACTGTACAATAAGACAAATGCTGACCAATGCAAATGTTCACAATTAAAAATATGATTTTTTACATCGGGAATCATGACAAAAGCTAACCAAAAATAATGCATGGAAAAATCATACAATACACGAATGAACATCCTATAGAAAACAACTGAACATTAAGCATTAAAAGAATGAACATTTGTATTATGGAAATGAAGCTATAACATTCGTTTAGAAATTTTTTCATAATGAACATTATATAATAATACATTGAACATTTAGTAGTATAGAAATGAACATTTAGTATTATCCAATGAACATTTATATAACTTGAATGAATCAGTTCAAAAAGAATGCATTGGGATGGAGCATTAATTTGTAATGATGATGTATTGGGATTCCTTTTATCTAATATTCAATGATTCTTACGTAATTGTAATATTTAATATTGTAAAAGTATTTAATATTATAATATATTTAATATTGTACACACTTAGTATAATGAACATTCTACTGAAATAAATGAACATTTAGTAACATTACAATGAACATTTAGTAACATTACTTGAGTGATTCTATTGAAATTTTTTTACAATGAACATTATATAATCAGATACTGAATATTTAATAGTAAAGAAATGAATATTTAGTATTATCCAATGAACATTTATATTACTTGAGAGAATCAGTTCAAAAAGAATGCATTAGGATGGAGCATTAATTTGTAATGATGATGTATTGGAATTCCTTTTATTTAATATTCAATGATTGTTACGTACATGTAAATCTAATGTTTAATATTTTAATATTTAATATTTTAAATGTATTTAATTATTATAATATATTTATTATTGTACATGTTAGGCTAATGAACATAGATATTGCTTGAATGAACATGCTACTTTAAACAAATAAACATTAGGTATTGCTTGAATGAACATTATGTATTAGTACAAAAATCTAAGAGATTGTATTGGGATGAAGCATTATTTTGTAATGATGATGCATTGGGCTTTGCTTTTTGTTTATTTAATATTTCAATGATTATGACCGATAATATAGAGTTCTTTTCAGGATTTACTTCAATACGTGAGATTTTGCAATGTTACTTTTGGCATTGCTAATTTTTTATTTTATTGCTGGTTTTAGTTGCGTTATTTGCGTAGAAAAGCAAAAGCATAGCCAGAGCATTCCCTTTTCATATTTCGAATATTGGAAGAGGTTCCACTGAACATTTACTCAAATTTAATGAACATTAACACAATTTCACTGACCATTTATTCCATTCCAATGAACATCAATTCATTTTCACTGAACATCTACTTAATTTCATTGAACATATCCATATTTCGACTGAACATCTACTCAGATCCACCGAACATTTATTGAATTTGACTAAACAAGTACTCAGTTCCAATGAACATCTACTTAATTCCAGTGAACATTTACTCAAATGCACTGACCATTTATTCCATTCCAATGAACATGTAGTCAGTTTCACTGAACATCTACCTAAATTACTGAACATATCCGTATTTCGACTAAACATCTACTCCGTTTCACTGATCATTTAGACAATTCCACTGAACATGTCCTTCATTCCACTATACATTTTTATTATTTCAAGGACCAATTTGATAATTCCACTTAACATTTCCTTTACTTCACTGACCATTTACTAAATTTCACTAACTATTTGCCCATTTTACTCATCATTTAGTTAATTCCACTAAACATGTCATTTTACTGAACATGTATTCGATTTCACTGAACATCTAATTAAATCCACTAAATATGTCCTTCATTTCAATGACCATTTCCTAAATCTCACTGAACATTTTCTCAATTTAACTGATCATTTAGTTAGTTACACTGAACATGGGCAACGTTTCACTGAACATTTGATAAATTTCACTGAACATCTAATTAAATCCACTGAACATGTTCATTGAAACCGGACCTACACTCAGTTTCAATGAACATCTACTTAATTTCACTGAACATATCTTAAAATCCAATGAACATCTAACTAAATCCATTGAACATGTCCTTAACTTCACTGACCATTTGCCAAATGTTACCAAACATTTCCTTCATTTCGCTAATTATTTACTTAATTTCGCTAAACATCTAACTAAATCCACTCAATATGTCCTCCATTTCTCTGACCATTTACTAAATCTCACTAAACATTTCTTCAATTTAACTGATCACTTATTTCCTTCCACTGATCATGTCTTCCATTTTGCTGAACATATACTCAATTTTTAATTAAATCCCACTGATAATCTACTCAGTTTCATTAAACATATACTCAATTTTCAATATACATCTTCTTACTTTCACTGAACATATACTCAGTTTTTAATGAACATCTTCTTACTTTCATTAATTTCACTAAACATTAACTCAATTCCACTGCACATATAGTCAATTCAAATGATCATTTATTTAATTCCAATTAACACATGTACATTGTAACTGGACATCTACTAATTTTTAATGAACATTTAGTGAATTTCACTGATCATTTAGACAATTCCACTAAACATGTCCTTTATTTCATTGAACATTTGTTCAATTTCACTGACTATTTAGATAATTACACTGAACATTTCCTTTATTTCACTGACCATTTACTGAATCTCTCTGACCATTTCCCATTTTACTGATCATTTAGTTAATTTCACTAAACATGTCCTTCATTTCACTGAACATTTGTTCAATTTCACTAAACATCTAATTAAATCCACTGAACATGTCCTTTATCTCAATGATCATTTACTAAATCTCACTGATCATTTGCTTAATTTGACTGATCATTTAGTTAATTGCACTGAACATGGGCAATATTTCACTGAACATTTGATAAATTTTACTAAACATCTAATTAAATCCACTGAACATGTTCTTAATTTCACTGAACATCTAATTAATATCACCAAGCATCTACTCAATTTTACTGAACGTGTAATTTATTTCAGTCAACATCTACTGAATGTCCATTGAATATTTACTCATTTTCACTGAATATGTACATGAATTCACTGCAAATCTAATCAATTACACTGAACATCTACTTAAATTCACAAATATTGAACATCTATACAAATACAATAATCAATAAAAATACATGAACAATAAAAACGAATCATTACTCAGGTATATTTTCGGCTTGCTCTGCTATTTCTTCTAGCAAAATCGGACCTACAATTGGCTCAAACATGTATGCCTTCTTCTTCTTCTTCATTTTTTTGGCTTAAATTATATTTATAAGAGGCTCTTCTTCATTTGTATCAACAATAACCCTTCAATTTATGCCAAGAATCATAAATAAACCATTTCACCATGAACAATCAAGAAATAACAAAAAATTGAAATAACTTACTTATCTTTGGCGCCATACATAGTGTAGACTTGAGAGGGTTAGTGATTAAACTTGGTGGGAAGCCAAAATTTTGAAATTAGGAAAGGAAAGCACGAAGAAGACTTCAAAGATGGCAGGCAAAGATGGTAGTGTGTGAGTTTACCGGGAGAGAGAGAGAGAGAGATGAAGAGGAAAGGTTTCTTTTTTTTTTTGGGAAAATGGGGAGGAAATAATGGCAATTACATGGGGAATACAATTTCCATATTTTGTGAAACAAGGCACGTCCAATCATCTCAAAAAATGATGGTTTATGGGGGGGGGGGGGGGGGGGGGGGGGGGGGGGGAATTTTTCAAACTGCAAATGGTCATTGGATTCAAGGAAATTGTCAGTGCATTCGCTGTCGTGTACACAATGCACATTACACTTCCGTTTTATGTAAAATATTGTGCGTTTTACAATGAGTGCACGAGCGCATCATGCACCTGGGTGCAGGGTGCATATACTAGTTCTTGATTTTCTTCGCACTTCAATTGCCCTACTATAATGACCTACTCTGTCCATCCGTCCCCATTTACGGTCTGCTTCCTCCACTTGTTGGACTGTCACCGGCCCGGTGCTGATCTCCTGCGTCAGCAACAAAGCTTCAATTATGCTCTATGATGCCACACCGCCTCTATTGCTTGTCGCCTCAACTATATCCAGCCATGGCCACGCCACTCTCGTGCTCCACCACTACACCGCCGCCTTGTCACAAAATTTCTCAATTTTCATTAGTCATTCCAGATAGAAGTGTGTTGTGAATTTTTAGAGCTCCTGCCTCCTTCATCTCGAAATTCTTTATGGTAAATTATTTTTTCTTTTTAATTATTTAATTACTAATAGCAAATTAATTCAATCAAATTGAATTGTTGTAGTTTGAACAATAATGTCATATTCAAGTTATGATTTAAAATTATAATTGATTTATGATTTATATAGGATCATGAATAATTTGAGAGTTAGAGTTTGCAAACTAAAGACACAAGAATATTAAAGCCCCAATTCTACACACTTTAGTTTTGAATCTCCACTTAACCAGGTCATTATCCAATACCAAAAATGAATTTTGAAATACTTGCATGTATGTATGGATTAAATGTGTAGAACTATTTTTGTGTGAACTGGGAATTAATACTGTTGTGATTTAACTTTTTTTATTGTTTCTCGAATTAATGTAGATTAATTATTGTTGATGGTCAAATTGGTAATGTTAGTGGCTGGCATGTGAATGTTTGGTATGTGTTATTGTATATGTTGCGAATTATTGTGTCGGTGTCGTATGGTGTTGTTGTTGTGGTGTTTTAGTGGAGTTGTTCGATGGTATTGATGGGGGTAAATTTCGAACCCATAAGGAAAACCCTAGCACCACCACTAATTAGGTAAACATTATTGTGTTATATCACATTAAAAAGGTGGACACGTTTTGTGTCTATAGAGGTAGAGAGTAACTTCTAAGGGCTAAAGGCTCAACTTTGAGGCTATGTTAAGATTTTTTTTTTGGTTTCCCATCAAGATTGATAATTAAGTTAGTTTAATTATTAATTTTTTATTTTACTTCACGAGATGTTAGATTAATAATAAAAACTTTAAAGGTTAATATATACTACATTTTATTCAAAAGTGTGTTTTGACGCCCTCTTTAAGTTTCAATTCCTACAAATGATAATCGGTCATCGAGCATAATCATAGTCATTAATACATATGATAATTAATACTCCATAAGTTTTACTTTGTGTCAACTCTCTAGTAATTATTAACTGACATAGCATCTAACATCATAAACTTTTTTTGTGCAATGGTGAAATAAAGCAAAGAAAGACCCACACTCTTGATCACAAACCATTTTATAAGGGGCACTAAAACTACTAGAACAAACTAATAAGAATCAACATGACTAATACAACTAATTTAAGAAGAATAATATTAGACGTCACAACTAGGGTTGGAATAAGACATTAAAAGAGACTTCTTCCATAGTCAACCACAAAACTCGTGGGAAATACTCTTTCTCTTCATTCTGTCTAAAAAATGAATAGAGCGATCCAATAAGGATGACCCATGGTATATTTTTGGACCCACAATAAACTTGACTACCATATAATTTTTCCTTTTCCTCGTTTTCTCATTGATAGTAGATTAAATAATACCCTTTTGACGAGATAGAAAAGCCATATTGCTTCTTACTCTATCATGGGTAAGGTAACTATGACTCAAAGTTAGTTTATCAAGCAACTCTCCACTTCACCTTTGGCCATCTTTAACCTCCTCGATTGTCTTTAAATCCTACACATGTGAAGAAAACACCCTTGGATTTTATAAAGCTTTTCTAGCCTCTCATAGAGTTCTAAACTGCTTAGGGCTCATCTCATTTAAAAAAGGTTTCAAGTTACATGACTCTTTAAGGATTGCTCCTTCTTTAAATACATTTATAGAGGGACTCCATCTTTATGTCTTTGTTTTTGGGGAATTTACAAACCCTCAAAACTATCATTGAATAGGAGTGGAATAATTTTAACTCATTTCCTCCTTTAAACTTTTCATTATCAACATGAGAGATTTTCATAGCATTGATGGCCTCCTTTTGTTGAATTATAGACTAACTTGTCTTTATAAGGTGAGCTTACAAGGAGTGGTCTTGGAACTAAATCCCTTAGGCCCTGTATTTTACATTTAGACAATCTTATGTATCTTAAAATATATTTTTCTCAACAATATGTTTTGTGCCATTGTTATTTTTCTTTTTCCTCTTTGTGCTTTAATTTGATATAGATTTTACTCAATCTTGATGCTGCTAAAATTCTTCATTAATTAGTATTATGATTATTTCTTTAAGCAGAAGGGAGTTGATAATCAGGTCAAAGAGGGGCAAAAAATGAGGAACTTTATGTTTGTGATTATTTGCTTCTGCTTTAAACTTTGAGGATATTATAGTTCAAGAATAATAACTTCCAAGTATTTTCCAAAAAAACTTCAAGTAATAAAAATGAGGATGTTTAATTGAAGCAAGTTTTCATAAGATAAAAATAATAACTAATGACATCAGACGCATAAAACATATAGTTAAATTTGAGGCTAGCTCTCAAATGATGAATGCCATCAAGTGGTTCAATTCATGGAGTATGACCTAACCCTTAGATTTATGTTGAATATCTCTAAGGGCTTATGTTGTCCATCTTGTTTTCTTTCAATCATTAAGATAGCATTGGAGTTAACACTCTATGCTTAAGATATAATCAAATTAATTGTCTGATGATTAAAATACTATGTAGTGAGGTTCATAAGTAAAGTTCAAAATCTAAAAACCATCATCTATAAAGTATAAACTAAGGGAATAATTCCTTTTAGTGATATTTCTTGTAGCATAATTTTTGGTGTTTCTTGTAGCATAATATAAACTTATTATAATACTTAGTTTTGAAATTTTTTAATACACATGCGTTAACTGTTGTTTAATACTTAGTTTTGAAATTTACAGATCGAATTTGGGATAATTTGATCATTGATTTGTCGTGGTATGAAGAAAGATATTTGGATTGCCTTATAATTCAAGGTGTTTTTTGTGTTCCTATTTTTTCTCTTTAAGTTATATAAAGAATATATAAATATACAACTAATTAGAGATAGAAAAATATATGAAATCAAAGTATTTTATTTGTTGGACTATGGTTAATGATTGAAATAGTGGTTTGAGTTGATATAATGGTAAAAATAGGTTTGATGCAATGATAGGATAGGCTAGTGTAGTCCCATTATAGGGGAAACTCTGTCGAAATTTTTAGTTAAAATTATTATACATGTCATCATTAGATGTACTAGTTGATATGCTATTTGATTTTTTTAGTGAAAAGTGTTAAATATGACATTGAAATGATTTGCTTAATATATAAAATAATGTTTTTGATGATAAATTACATAGCCTTGAACAACCTATTCAAGTTTTTTTTTTATATCATATGAGTTATTCAAAATGGATCAAGATTAGATGTACAATAATCGGACCATAATGGAATACATTCAAGGGATTAAGGAGTTTGTTATAGTTGCACTTAGAAACCAATTAGACAATCATTCCAAGATAATATTATGTCCTTGTTGTGATTTTAACAAGTTGAGGGGTTATCGTGACATTAATGAAATCAAAGATCATTTAATTCATCAAGGTTTTAGATTAGATTATAGGACGTGGAATTGGTATGTTGAACTACTAGATTTTAGGGCAAGCGCTAGTAAGTGTGATAGTAGGGAGAAAACACCTTGCAATAAAGATGGATTGAATGTTAATGAAGTGTACAATGAGGGTAGTGATGAGAATAGAGTGGAAGAGGATATAATAGAAGAGATGTTGCAAGATGTTGAGGATTATTTCATAGAATGTCCTCATATTTTTGATGAAATACTTAGAGATGCATAGAAGCCTCTGTATCCTTCTTGTACTTCATATACTAAATTAAGCTCTATGATGAAGCTCTTCAACTTAAAGGCAAGCCACAACTAGAATAACAAGAGTTTTACACACTTGTTAGAATTTTTATTGGACATACTTCCCAAGGGCAATGAATTGCCACTTTCTACCTACAAGGCCAAGATACTCATGTGTCTTATGAAAATGGAGTATGTGAAGATCCATGCATGTTGATTGTGTTCTATATCGGAATGAATATGCAGATCTAGATGAATATCCAATATGTCGAGTGCCTTGCTACAAGAAAAAACAAAATGAGGTCGACTTGAAAAAGAAGAGGATATTAGGCAAGAATCTATGGTTTCTTCAAATTATATCGAGATTAAATCAACTTTACTCTAAAGATAGGAATACAAAATTGCTATGGTGGCATGTTTAGTGGAGGAAGAAAAGGGTAGGTAAGACATCCAACTAACCTCAATAAAGGAACATCGATAGGATTTTCACAGATTTTGGTGGGAAAGATCAAAATCTTAGTCTAGGTCTTTGTACGGATGGAATGAATCCGTTTGGAACCTTGAGCCACTAGTACAACACTTGGCTGGTTCATCGATGTTATTGCTTTTTATATCTGGACCTAAATAACCCGGTAATACCATAGCAATGTATCTTGCCCTTTCATCGATGATTTGAGGTTGTTATGGGAGGAAGGTGTCTATGTTTTTGATGCTTATGCATGCCATGATCTTCTGCACAATCAATGATTTCTCACTTATGAAAATATTTTTGGTTACACTATGAAGGGCAAGATTTTATTCCCGGTATGTGAAGAAGATATAGAGGTTGTGTGCCTATAGAACTGTGGGAAGCATGTTTACATGGATTTTTACAAGTACCTTCCTTAAGATCATCCTTTTAGAAGAAAAAGGAAAGCTTTTAATGCCTCTATAGAGTTTAAAGAAGCTCGTCTCCCTTAACATGTGAGTGAAGTATATGATTGGTTGAAGGGCATTGAAACCATATTTGGAAAGAGTTTTGAGAGTAAATCGATGGGTGGTTAAAAGAAGAGGTCCGTGTTTTGGACTCTTCCATATTGTCTCCATTTGGAGGTATGACATTTCCTGGTAAAACTAAGGATAGGGTAAAGTTAAGAGAGACAAAACTGCTATGAGGGCAAACTAAATTAGCTTCTCAAGAACATGGTAAGCGGTGGTATCTTCCTCCAGCTTGGTTCACACTATCATGGAAGAAGAAGATCAACTTCTTTGAGTCTTTCCATGGACTAAAGGTTTTAGCTAGGTTCTCTCTAAATTTTTTAAGACTTATTTCAATGAATGATTTGAAGTTAATAGGAATGAAATCCCATGATTGTCATGTGTTGATGCAATAATTTCTTCCAGTTACTATTCGAGGGATATTTCCTCCACAAGCGAGATACACAATTAGAAGGTTGTGCATCCTATTTAATGCTATTTTTAGCAAGGTAATAAATCTAACAATGTTAGATGACTTTCAAGTGATGTAGTTGAGACCATATGTCGATTTGAGATGTATTTCCCATCTTCTTTCTTCGATATCATGCTTCACTTTGTCTTTCATTTGGTTTGTGAGATTAAGATATCTAGGCTAGTTTAGGTGAGGTGTATGTATCACTTTAAACAAGAGATGGGTACTTTGAAGTGCAGAGTCATGAATCTAGCCAAAACGCAGGCTAGTAATGTATAGAGAATAATTGTTGAATAAGTTACACCATGGATTTCATAGTAAATGGCATGGGTTCATGAAATCGGGGTGCCAAAATCAACAAATGCAGGGAGGCTTAAGGATCATGACACTATTGTGCAGAAACCAATTTCAATTAGTTTTCATTTGAATTATAAGGCCAAATTATTTATTTTACAATACCTAAGTGAAGTCCATCCGTACTTAGATGAGCACATGAACACTCTAAGGAGTCAACATCCTTTAAAAGGGGATTTATAGTTGGTGAAGGAGCATAATGCTCATTTTTTGAGTGGTTTAAAGCAAGGGTCATGGCTCAATTATCTAACACACCCAACGATATTTTTGATACATTATGATGGCTGACATATGGTGCTAAAGTTGAAGTTATGTCGTATGAGAGATACTATATCAACGGTTATTTGTTTTACATGAAGTGCCAAGATGAGAAGTAAATTATGCTTAACAGTGGTGTAATGTTCATTACCTTATCATCAAAATTTCTTAGTTCGAAGGACCGAATACTAGTCGATAAATGAAATTCATACGATTCGTTCATTGTGGATATTTATGAGCTTGACTATGTGTATTTCAAAATTCCTCTTTTCTATTGTAATTGGGTTGATAATAACCACATTGTTAAGAAGGATGAACACATATATTTAACCCTTGTGAACCCAAATTTCATAGGACATCATGTTGATTGTAGTTGGTTGGTTATTATTGAAGGGAAGTGATGGATTCTTGGCATTGGGGATATTGTTGATGAAGATGAATACGATGAGCGGTTTGATGTGACCCCACCATCCACATGGAATATCCCCAAATTAGTTGTCGATTATGTTAGTCATATTCTATGACACAATGACCATGATGAAGGATTTGATATAAATAGGGAGTCCGAGTAATAATATGAGTAAGTTCAACTTTGAACGTGAGTTTTGATTACATAAAAAACTTTGTGTTCTTCTTGTTTTTAATTTCACCATGTAATTTTGTTTAGTATGACTTAAATTCACAACATCTAACTATGTTTATTTGTATTTGTCATAGGTTCATAGAAATGGACGGAGAGAAAAGGTCGACACCCAATAGACGAAGAAGAAAAGAGTGGAGGAAAGGTCCCTTAAAAGGGATTAAAGAAATCCCTGGTGTCTAGAGGGTGTTGGAGTGGGATGCACTTGGACTCCCCTATGGGAGGTACCCTAAGGATTATAATAAGCACTTTAGGGAGATAAGTCATTCCAAGATATCCATCTTAATAAAGGACTAGAGCTCATTCTCGAAAGGTGTGATAGCCACAATATGGGAAGACGCAAAGGTAAAATTTAAAATTCGCAACATATAACATTTTTTATTTGTATTTTTCATATTTCTTAGAATGTAACTGTGTTCTTTTTTCCTCCTTAATCATACAGAAATAATTCTAGATTGAGGAGGATCCATGGACAAAGTAAGCAATGCTCACCTCTTGCGATCTCAATTGGAGAGATTTCAAGGCCAAGTCTTCTGCGTGGCTGGATCTCTTGTACAAGGAATAAGGAGGGCCAGACCAAGAAGCAACCTTAGGAGCTATACAACTTCATCTCCGATAAGGTATGGAACTTGTTTGTGGAGATGTATTCTACAGAGGAGTTCAGAGTAAGGAAATCTCAATTACAAATACATTGTTCAACGATAGTAATCTTAATTTAGGTAATTGTACTTTATATGTTCTTATATTAATTTACTTGTTTCCTCTAACCAGTAAAGATGCAAGAAGGGGAAGAGGAGTGTGACTCAAACCTGTATCCTTATAATATGGGTCATTACTCATATGCTGAGATGAGTGAAGTTTGGTGCTAAAAGGGCTTCCTTACTTCTACTGCATTGTCATCGTCTAGTTATTCATCCATTATTTTGAGCTTACTAGACAGGATGACAACGATGTGGCTTCTTGCGAGATCAGTCCCTAACGACAAAGGATGTCTCATGGTGCCTGACGAGCAAACCACGGATGTCTAGGATTCCATTGTAAGCTACTTGAACTTCATTCAGTACCATATTATATAAATAACATATTTATCATTGACTAATTAATTTTTTTGTAATTTTGTTAAATATGCACGAGGAATGGAGATGAAGATAGGGGTCTAGAGATTTTGTCTCTCAGACATGAGACGGCGTCTTATCTAGTGCTCTCTAAAAAAATACCATCGGGGATGGGTGGTCTGTGACAGGATTGGCATAGGCTAAAGCTTTGTATGGTTCTGATAAGAGGAGCTCAATCATCTTGAGGGTAGAGGACATGAAAGTTCGAATTGAGAACACTATGAGAGAGGTGGAGCAGCGAGTTTGAGAGCAAATGATAAGGGAGATAGAGGAGAATATGGATGCTATTATCTAAGAAAAGTTCAAGGCATTTGCTATGCAATACGATATCCCAGCACTATCTACTTAGGAACACGAGCGTAGAATCCAGCTAAACCCTCTAATATTCCCATCTAGCATTATCTCGGGGGCTAAAGATCCTTTTTAGGATCTATTGGTTAGTGTACTTGTTCTAATATCCAAACTTTTACTTTAGATCACTAGTAACTAATGATTTACTGACAACTTTTTGAACTATTATTATAGTGGAAAGTATCTTGTTAGCTGTTGCACATAGTAAACGAGAATGAAGTAATTAATGTTGCTTTAGGAACCATGCATCGAGCTCTGACCAAAGTCCACCATTCTCACATCCTTACAGATCATGTCAAGGTCAGTGTCAATGACTATGATAATATTTATAAGGATGTTCTCGTTCCTGCCTCGTCTGCTTTCATCTAAAGGCTTGAGAAAGCTCATGAGACCTTCACTCAATAGTTGAAGCACTTAATTTAGCTCCTGACTACTGACATAAATGCATAAAAACCTTTTGAGTTCAAGTGAATACCAAATTATATTACTAATATATGAATTCTCCCTAAGTTATTAGAATTGTTTGAAAGAGCCACAAGGTGGGGTTGGGAAGAAGGACGCAACTGAAGGTGTTGACAATGGTCTCTAGACAATTGAGTTCATGAAGAAGGACGTCCCACAGGCCAAAATCACCGACATATCCTTGAGCCATCTCGGTTAGAAGTGCCAAAAAATAAGGGCATAGTTATCTAGCCTTCCACGAGATAGTGTCGTCTCCTTACTTTGTGGGAAGCTGACATTCGGGTACAAAGATGACCAGGACATTCACATCATGGAACAAGATGTCACTCAGCTTCTCATGGGATAGGAATTGAACGTATGTGTGAAACAATTGTTTATGTTATAAGATACCTAACCTATTCCTGAGTTCTTATAATATGATATATATATATATATATATATATATATATATATGTTTTCAATATGATCTTATTACTAAATGTTGTTATTTGTGATTGTTATTGTAGGGCTTGCTATGAGTTGACAATTGATGAAGGATTGAGATCCTTTGGTTTCATGTTCCCTACTAACATTTCTACTACCATGGAGACTACTAACTAGGGATTCATCATTTCTTACCTTGTATCTTCAATGGCCAGTAACCACAACAAGTGTTTCATCTTCTGCCCGCATCAGGAAAGGTATGGAATTCAAAACCTTTTTTATGTATATCTCATAATGGATAGTTTCTATCTTATCCCTATTTTAACCATTTTACTAACTAAATTGTAGGCCTCACTAGATTTTACTTGTTCTATCCTTAGAGAAAAGGATAGTATACATTTTCAATCCTCCCTAGAGATAACATAATTTAGCTATTAGGGATTTATTAAATACATAAGTGTGAGTTGTATATTTTATTTTACTTTTAAGATTTACAATAATAGCATAGTATGATATTGACTCCATTCTTTTTGTTTCAACTACAGTGCTTTTAAGAGCTATAGAGTTCAATCCAGGCACCTGTTAGGAGTAAAGTTGAACTGGATTCCAGCTCAGGTATCATTTTAAGTCTAAATAACTCAATTAGGTAGAATTTTTTCTATAAAAGTAGTATTTGGGTAGAAATGACCAAGTTTGCCTGAAATATGCATTTATCGGTCCAAGTAGATTATTCTGAGTTAAAGTAGCTCAAATGTATCAAGTATGACCTTAAAATATACTTAAATTGGCCTATTACATCACTTTTTCTTATAAATTAGTGTTTGGGTAGAAATGACTATGTTTGACCTAAAATATGCATATATTTGTTCAAATAGATTGTTTTGAGTCAAAGTAACTCAAATATATCAAGTATGACCTTAGAATACCTAAATCGTTCCTATTTCATCACTTTGAGTCTAAATAACTCAAATAAGAAGAATTTTGGCTTAGAAAGTAGTGTTTGGGTAGAAAGGACAAAGTTTGACATAATATATGCATACATCGATACAAATAGATCGTTCTGAGTCAAAGTAACTCAAATAAATCAAGTATAACCTTTGAATATGCCTAAATTGGTCCAAATAGAACTATTTGATTTACACCTTATTTGCTTTTTGAATGCATTATCCTTAGCAAAAAGGTGGCATAGAGTTTGGCTACTTTTTGATACATTTTGTGTTTTACATCCTCCACATGCATGCTTCTTGTGAGGATCTTACAACAATACATATGATTTATACCCTTTTTTATAGTAACTTTTTGAGATCTATTGATGATGTACCTGGAGTTGAGAGTGGATGGATGTGAATTGTATTGAATAGAGCTAGATGGAGAATGAATATGAATTGATTGGAATTGGATGAGAATGAAGGGCCCTTATAATTTGATTTTGTTGGGATATAGATATGTTGTTGATTAGAAACAGGTACCTTTGTATTATAAAAATGGAAATAGACTTAATTATAGAAGAAACTCTGCCGAAATATACACTTAAAAGTGTGTCAATAAGATGTTTCTATTTTATTTCATATAATACTTATATTTTCTCAATATTTCAGGAATTTTGATGAACAACCCCATACTCACCTGGACAACTCTAATTAAGTAGCTCTTCCCATTTGTTTTTGTATATTATAGCATTAGATTAGGTTTCTAGATTAGATTCAGTCATTTCATGATTAGATTAGATTATATTAGCGTCAATAGGTTCAATTCTATATTATTTCGAAAAAATTCTTAGCTTAGATTAGATTAGGTTTCTAGCTTGATTAGTTGGTATAATTATTTGTACATTATTAGTTTAGACTAAGTAGATTAGATTTGTAAATGTAACAATTTTGTGAGAATTTAATAATATTTTAGCACATATTCATCTCTAATGTATATAGCACATAATTCCTCTCTATTGGCATTAGGTATTGGGAGCGTGCATGCAATTCTATTGGCATAGGGTATTAATAAAGCTAAAAAAAGCATTAGTGATGCACTTTTCTGGAAAACCGTAGCATTTATAGCGGCAAGTGTTGTGGTTTTCTAGAGAAATCACATCATTTGAGTCTTTAAATGCTGCAGTTTTCAAAAAAAATCGTAGCACTTGTTAAGCTCAGATTAAAAATAATTATAAAAAGAATTCATAAGTGCTACGATTTTCATAGAAAACCGCAATATTTATACTTTTTAATGTTGCAGTTTTCTAGAAAAAACCTTAGCACATGTTTATTTTATTCGTGCGTAAGAAAAACCACAACATTTGTACATATTCCATGTGCTTTGTCTATATATGCTTCTCCTTAATAACCGCAACATTTAAGCCTAGAAAACTGTAGCATTTAAATGTTTTTCTACTAGTGTTACCTCACAAAATGACTCAAATCCCGACACTGCCTCTCAAATACAATGAAAACATAACCTTAACTCCCAAATGACCTAAAGCTATCAAAACCCGAAGAAAACCATGCGTCTCCTCCAAAATGTCTCTAGAACCGGTAAAGATCTTACCTTACCTTCGAAGTGTCCTATGTCCCCGGTAAAATCCCGAAATTACCTCTAAAATATCCCATGTCCACGGTAAAATCCTGAAATTAGCTCCAAAATGTCCCATATCCCTGGTGAAATCTCGAAATGACCTTTAAAATGCCTCATAACCCCTGTCGAATCTCAAAATTACTTCCAAAATGCCTCATGTCTCTAGTATAACCTGAAATTATCACAGAAATTCCTCAAGTCCCTAGTAAAATCCTAAATATACCCCTAAATTTCCCCACCGATAAAAACTCGAGTTTACCTCTGAATCATTGCATTGGTAAGGCCTCGATCATCCCACCGAAACCTTATTGGGACAAAATCTCAAAATTATCCAGATACCTGTAAGACCTTGTTCTTCCCATGGAACCCTATCGCGGACCAAAATTACTCCGCCCGCCGGTAAGACCTTGATCTTCCCATCAAAACTCTATCGGGGTTAAAATCCAAAATTACACTGCCTACTGGTAAGGCTTCATCCTTCCCATCGAAATCCTATTAGGGTGAAACCCGTCCAATTGCTAAAAACCTGACCTTCCCACCAAAATCCTATATGGGGTAAAATCACAAAATTAACCCTCACCACCATGAAATTGCCTAGGTGGGTAAAGCTCCAAAATTACCCGTAAAGCTCTGCAAAAGCCCCAAACCTAACATGAGGATTGTGTATTGAGTCAATGCATATCGAGTTTGTTTTATGCATCTGAAATCATTTTGTAATAGAGGCTGACTCCCTAAACCTAGCCATGTATCAGTTGCATTAGAGGTGATGGTGTAGTTACATCATACTTGTAATTGCATCATGTATATGTATCGTCTCTCTTGACGTTGACCCTCAAATACTCATCCCTAATCGAGTTAAGTCTTGTACCATATCCTTTTACAAGATTTCATCTATTGGGTACGAAGACTAGGTATAAGTTGAGGAGAATATCATTTTCAGCCAATGGCAACTATAAAATAAATGGCCCAACTCTTGGCTTAAGTCAATGAATTATCTAAATCTCTAGAGGATATGAATTCCTTTCTTGAGCGAATCGAGAATGCCAACATCCTATAAAATTTGGCATGGAAAGTTGAAAGTATGGTCTATCAATTCACCAATAGTGGACTATACTTTGACACAACCCCTAATAAACTTAAAGGAAAAGTTAGCTTCCCAAATTGATTTTTCATTAAATAAATCCCAAAGTTTAGATTAATAAATGATCCAAGATATCACACCTTTAGGGCCACCACAACCATCTAGGGGAAAAATCTAGAATTATTCCCAGTAATTGTTCCTATGTCCCTAAAGCTAATCTACCAAAAGTGTTTCTATGCCTTAAAGGACCAGGAAACCGATACATGGGAGGACATCACCAATGCCTTTATGAACCAATACTATACAAATGTTTAATTATAAATAATACTTTAAGAGTTAGAGGTTCTTTGACAAGGCACCAACAAAGGGTTCTAGACCTATCTGAAATGTTGGAAGGAAATAGCCTCTCAAATGGTCTCGAGACCATCCAAAAAAGAACTTGTGAGGACCTTCTTCTCAAGTCTTCTACTTAAGTATAAGAACCATATATGAATTACTAAGATCATGAATCTTTTGAGTGTACCTACAACATTAGCAACGACATTCATGATGATCTCTCAAATCATATTGCTCTAGGAGATGAGCAATGGATGTGTAATGAAACTGAAATTGACTCCCTTTTTGAATCTGATGATGATGAAATCGATGCTCTTGAGGCTCTAGCATCACAAAATAACACCTAAAATAGCAACAACAATGACCTTCTTGATGACACGTCCATCAGTGAACAGGGAAATCATGATGTCTCAAAATTCAATAAATGGCACATATGGAAGTGGTGATAAATCTAAAGAATTATCAACGTCACCTGAATGTGTCTATCGCAAGTCTTTCTCCTTACCCTTTGGGCTTGAGAAAATTGAAAGAGAAGTCCAAATTTCTATCCTAAGTTACAACATTCATCTATTAAAACTAATAGTGCTAGTTCCCAACACGGTACGTGGATGAAAGAAGACATCGAAGATCGCAACTCTAGATGTAAGAAACTAAAAATCATTACTAGAGAAGGCCCTATGGTAGTTTAAGTCTAAGTTAGTTGAGTCTAAATGCACTAAGTCTTGGCTTATGTTGGTTGTGTGATAGGGTTAGGAATCTGTTGTTATGACACCTACTTCTAGAAAACCTCAACTTAACCTATTATGAGTAATGGGCGAGGTAGGGTCGTGATCCACAAAGAATGGCTCTTAATAACTACCGAGTTCTAGCAATCTAACTATAAGCTAGCTCTAACTAAAATGAGAGAAGTTTTTAAGTCTAACTAAAAAGCTAATGCAAGGTTATAAGGATTGATTCTATAAGATAAAAGCACTAGGAATTTCAGGATTCAACACCGATTCCTAAAGTAAATGAGTTTAAACTGGAGATTGGACACAAAATAATATAACAAAGGGCTCATAAACTCACTACCAAACTATGTACCAAACCTAAAACATGTTGCAAGGAAGGGATTTTATCTAGGAACTAACTCTTGGTCATCTCTAAGGAAACAAACACTACAATTGGGATTTCTCGCCTAATTATTATCTAAAGAAACCCTAGCAACACAATAAACCAATAGCTCAAAAGTCAACAAATTTAATATCGGGTCCCTACCTAGTTCTAAATTATTCAATGTCTTTGACCTAGGAACTTGAATAGGAGAAACCTATATGACCAAATCTAGGCTCCAACCAAAATCCAACATCAAATTACCAAATTATCATCAAGAAACCAACTCCAAACCCTAAACATCATCCATGCTCGGGATTAGGTTTTCACCCTATCCCCTACTTAATTTGACTACTCATTCTTAATACTAATAAACATAATGAAATTGATAAAGAAAGACATCCTACCAAAATTCGAATAAGAATTAACTACTTTATCAAATAAACCTAGAATTAACAAGCATAAATCAACCAAAAAACAAAAAATAATAGGAAACAACGAAATATAAAGCAAGAGAAGGGAATGAAAATACTGATTTATATAGAAGAATATGATGTCTAAAAAGTTTCGATGCAAATTCGTTGATAATACCAAATACTGAGAACAAATATTTAAACTAAACTAGAGATTTTGTGAAGGAAAAATAAAATCCTAAACTATGCTCTATACTCTCTAAAACTAGGCTAAAATTATCAAAGGTGATCTATTTCATGTGTTCCTTTGCTTATCCCATAATTCCCCTGTAGAAGAGTTTGATTACAATATGTTGCAGGCATAAATCGCCCTGAGCGGGCGCTCATGCTCATAAGATATATTTTGAGGACTCTATGAACTGAGCAGGTGTTCAGTTCAAATTAATAGCGCCCACTCACAAGGAAAAAATGCCTTATGAGCGCCATTTTGATGGCCCACTTCCATCCTGCTCGTATTCTTTTATTTCTCAACTTGCTTCGAACTAAGGGGCTACTTAAGAATCCTTCTGAGCCACTACTCATGTCTTTATTTCTTGAGAGGCCTCTTAGGTCTTTTCTCGAGCGATCTATTGGCTTTTTTTCTCGGCTATTCTACTACACGTCTTTATTTCTTGATTCTCATGATCACACTAATTAGATACATGCATCAATCCAATAAAATCATGCATAAAAGTACAACAGACACAAGAAAGAAAGGGAAACTGGACAGAAACACGACAAATGCTCCTAAGTCTAGATCATGCATAAAATGATGCACAATGGCACAAAATGAGGCAAACTAGGGCTAAAAGAGTATAAAATTTCTGCTAGCAAGGCACAAATGAGTGACATAAATGTCACTCATCAAATTCTCCCTAACTTGGCCTTGCTCATCCTCAAGAAAGACTCTAGGACAAAGGAGAGAGAGCATGAATACACTAAAGGTACAAACTACAAAAATAAAGATCTAACTCACTTTCGTAAGAATTATAATTAATTTTAGCATTAATCTATTAGTCCTTTAACGTCTTAATTGTTTAGGAGGATGAGTGTGTTCTCATAAGGTTTTCCTAGGAGATGACCCATAACTCTCAAAACAAAAGACAACCAACACAAGAATTTTAAAAACTAAATAGAGAAAATTAGAGAAATAGAAAGAAATAAAAGAAAGATGGAATGAGAGGGCACTTACGGGACAACATCATGATGGATATCCAACATTCTAAATAATAAGAGAATACATGCTAAAAAATGCATAAGAATGAATAAAGGATAATCAAGAAAGAGTAGGGAACTATAACTCTCATGCTCCTAAACTAAAGCACAACCATGCGCTTCCCGAGCTACTCTTAATTGCCATGCTTACTTAATATGCTTGACCTTTGCCTCCCTACACCGACAATTACTCAAATTCCTATAGTAAAAAGGACTTTGGGGTAGAATATGAATAAAATAGTAAAAGGATTTGGATTAAAAAAGGGAAAGGCTTTAGGTAGTGATGCTAGGCTTATCTTTATGAACAATAGGATTTCATATGATCTTGACCTTCACCTCATTCCATGGCCTTGAGCCCTCATATTTTGATGGAATACCATCTAGTCTCTTCCCCTAAGCTTATTAATGAACATATATGAGTTTTTTCGTTCTAAGATCTCTATAAAGCCTACTACATCCTTCTTTATCATTTTCCTTTTCTCATTATTTCTTCATTTTTTCTTTTAAACTATACATTTTTCCTTCTCTTTTTTTTCGATATATATTTTCTTATTTTTCTCACTTTTTTTTTCTTTTGATGATAGCTTTGAAGGGATATTATTCAACAAAACACAATTGTTATCCCCTTAAGCTTCATTACTCCTAAAACACCATTCATATACTCATATCAATCTTCTCACCAAAGAAATCTCATCAAGATGAAAGTAGTGAAAGCATATATGTTGGGGAAATGACTATCAATATGGTAAGAAAGATAGAATATACAATAAAGGAATAAAGGTTAAGGGTTAAGGAAGAAGCAATAGGGTTCAAGAGTGCCTTTGTCTTTCCCAAAGAAGTTCGACAGTGGTCTTGGGTAGGCAAAGGACAAGTTTTTGATCAAACCATGATAAATTAAGGATCCTTGCCACTTAATGCAAATCATGTTATGTATTAAAAAGATTTCCTCTCCATGGGTCGCAAATACTAATCCTAAGGATTTCTCTCAGCTAGGGAAAAGGTGGGGTACTTATCTAAGGGTCATAATCACAATAGTTCCTTAGCTACCTTAAAAAAATTCCATCCTAAATTCTTTCCAATGAAATTTAATTATAAACTGTGTAAACTCTTAAAGTTTAGGACAAAGAATATTCAATAGCGTGTATGTCCTATTTCTGCTCAACTTAATGTAAGAAAAACAAATCAAAAAGGAAAACAAACTACTTTCCTTGCAAAGTAAAACTGAAATGTTTTTGACTTTTCTAGAATTTTTTTGCAAAAGAAAGGAGAAGAAAAGATAATAGAAAGATCCATTCACAAGAGTATGATAGGGGAAAGTTTATCTAATAATGAACACAATCAACAAACTAACCATGGTCATCAAACCAATGGTTTCCACAGAATGAATCCTAAAAAATAGGCTAAATACCTTCCATAATCAAATGACAAACACCCTCAAACAATCAACTTCCTCTAGATTAGAAAAAAGGAAAAACACAACATTAAAAGCGATAAAAAGGAGAGTAGGAAAGATTATACCTTAGCCTCTTGCATTCACTCACTCACTAACACTCATAAGCAAATATTGGTTAGTAGGATGGTGAATAATTATCACCTAAGAGGAAAAAACAAGAGAAGCATGTGAATAATAATACCTAATCTAGTTCAAAACAAACTAAAATATAGAAAAGAAAATTTAAAAGGAAAACTATACATGGATTATAATGGAGAAAGAGTAGAGGAAGCTAAGACCTAACCCTTTTTGAAATAACCCCTCTAAGCTTAAGTGAAGTACAGTCCTTAGTGCAAAAACTGAGAAATAAAAGGGAAGGGCCAATCATTCATTATATAACTAGCTAGAACTAGGGGCCTTACCCTT
Organism: Dysphania ambrosioides; assembly: GCA_026401315.1. Taxonomy (NCBI): domain Eukaryota; kingdom Viridiplantae; phylum Streptophyta; class Magnoliopsida; order Caryophyllales; family Amaranthaceae; genus Dysphania; species Dysphania ambrosioides. The sequence goes on along the minus strand of CM048670.1, from coordinate 12,406,826 downwards.
CATATGCCTCTCCTCATCATCATAAGAGGAGAAGTTGTAGGTTGGATCAACATTGGAACTTAACACATTCGTGTAGGGCGGCTAAATATATTATAGATGATCAGGGAAGTTCCTAAAGGGAGACACACCTGATGGGCCATCCCACCCACTTTTATAACCTTGGAGCCAACCCTGTCCATCATATGGGTAGGCGAGATCAGCTTATAGTCACAACCCCCACTCTAAGTATAATCATAAGGGGGAAGGAGGTGACATCAGGGATAAAAGGACCCATCCAATATGGGTAAGTGGGTGTGCCATCCTCGGACCATAAGGACACAAGACTAAGATGAGGGGGATCATAAGGGTAGTTAACGTAGGGGCGAAAATCCCCACGGTGAACATGATAGTCGTAAATTTATTCTTGTGAATCATACTACCCCTTTAGGCCTCTAGCTAGCCCTACATTAACATGATAAGCTTCCTAAATTCTTCTTCTAAGTTAAAAATAGAGTAGGGGACCTAAAAAGAATATGTACCTCCTTAGATCTAGGCGGGGTTGTGCGGGCACTTGAGGTACGTGGTTGTTGTACTTCATATGTGAGAATCTTCCCCACGTTGCCTCCTTCTCACGCTATATTGGTCAGCTTAGGGTTTTGAAGGTAGAAGCATACAATTCTCTGTACCTTCCACCTATAGACCTCTAGGTTGGCCGTGTATTAGAGGAAATCCATCCTCTTCATATCCTCGATTTTGATGTAAATGTCATGTATATCGACGGGGGTAAGTAGCTGACACTATGCTGCAAAACCTAAAGTATGTGCAATTACGGTAACCATGCCTCCCATATAAATATCCTTAGTCAAGCTACCTCTCTTATGCTCAAGGCACCTCACTAAAAATTGATGCCCAAAGTTAAGCATACTTCCTAACCTCTCTTTTCCTACTGCTACCATTCATAGAAACTCTATCTCATCTCTCATTATCAATCCTAGGACCTTTTTATCAAAAATAGAATATTTGAATAATCTATAAAGGATCCTTAAATAAGGTGTGGCAGGTGTTGGATTGGTATTCCGTATTCTCAATGATTGTCCACAATCATATTACTTCATTGTAATTCATAAACTCGCCTATGTCTAAAGCATAGATATTGTTGGAGGGATCCCATTTGAAAATTTAGTTTAGTTAGGCTAGGGCAATGGACTCCGATTAGTTGAATAGTTAAAAGATAATCAAGTAATCATTTTCCCTGATTTGGGTCCTTTATAGTTATCTAAAGCAACCCAAGCAACATAATAGGGACAACACAACAAACCAATAGCTCAAAAGTCAACAAATCCAACATCGGGTCACTACCTAATTCTGCATTTTTCAATGTTGTCAACGTAGGAACATGAATGGTAACTTATATATTCAAATCTAGGCTCCAACCAAAAACGGATATCAAATCACCGTATTATTCAATAACAAACCAACTACAAACATTAATCATCATTCATGCTCAGGGATTGGGTTTTCACCCTATCCCTTAACTAATCTAACTCTACTCATGCTTTAGGGTAATAAACACTATGGAATTGATCAAGGAAACATATTGTTACAAATTGGAATAAGAGTTAACTAGTTATTGATTAAAACCTAAAGAAAAAAAAGCATAAATCAAAGCAATGACAGAAAATAATAGAAAATAACGAAATCTAGAATAAGGGAAAGTAAATAAATTACATATTTATTTAGAAAAACCAAACTTTAACAAGCTTCAATGCAAATTGTTAATGACAATGAAAACCGAAAACAAATCTTCAACTAATCTAACAATTTTTTATCAAAAATAAAAAATCAAAGGATATTTATCTCTATTCTCTAAATTAGGGCTATAAAATTATGAATATAGTGAATATCTCCACTATTGCTACCTTCCTCCTTAATATAGCCCACGAAGAATTTGAAATCTACACAGAAGTCACCCAAAATAATCCTGAGTGGGCGCTTAGGCTAAGTAATGAGCGTCTACTCATAAGGAAAATCTTGGCTAATTTTTCAACTGAGTGGTCTTTCAGTTCAACCTATAAGCACCTGCTCTAGAGGATATTTTGCCTTATGAGTGCCCTCTTGATGCCCGCTCAGCTCCCGCTTGCATTCTTCTATTTACTACTGTGCGTTGAACTAAGTGATCGCTTTGGAATCCCTATGATTGGCCACTTGGGCATTTATTACTTAAGAGGCCTCTTTTCTTGAGTGGTCTCTTAGTTCTCTTCTCGGATTTTCCATTACACAACTGTAATCTTCGTTTCTCGTGCTTATGCCAACTATATTCCTGCATTAAGACAACAAAAAAACATGTATAAAAGTAGAAAAGGCACGAAAAATAAAAGGAAACAAGATAGAAACACGGCAAATGCTCCTATGTCCAAATAATGCATAAAATGATGCAATATGACACAAAAAGGGAAAACTTAGGCCAAAAGAGTGTGGAAACTCGATTTGCTAAGAAGGCATAAATGAGTGACATAAATGTCACTCATCATAACTCTTACTTCACTAGGTTAAGCCTCAAAACCCTATCTTTGAGCGCCTCATTCAAGGATCCATCTTTATATATTAGTCTCCTTTTAATAATTTAAATAATCCCTCTCCCTTTCATTATATTTTTTGCAAGGTACTTTATGTCTCTTTACTTTTACATTTAGTCTATGATGTTATGATATGGACATCTCTAATCTTACTATACTTAGAACCTAACCCTACAACCCCTAAGTATGTATCATACTTGAATACATATTTAGGATTAATCTTAAGGCTTATTTCTTGTTCAAATATCATAATCCATACTTTGATCTTATTTTTGTTTGTATATGTCAATGGTGTTCTATGACTAAACCTTACTTGTCATTTGAACTAGACTTATTCTCTAAGTTGGAGCATATCATGAGGAAAAGTCTCTTTAGACTTACTTCTTCATTTGATGAAGTAAATATCTCTAACTTGTTATGCATCATACTTATTTTACATTGTTACTAACCCTAACACTTTATTTCTTTGTCTCTTGTCTCTATTGTTTCCTTTCAATTATGCACTTGTATTACATAATCCTTATTTTGTATTTGCATGACCACTTTTATCTTGTGCACTAATTAAGACCTATTGATTGCAACCATGCCCAATAAGATAAATTTGGACAACCGGCCATAGGGACCCTAATAGTGACCTCCTATTTTCGGCTTATGTGCATAATACTTAACTTGCTCAACCAACTAAATTAGAGTGTGCTTATGACTTATTTGTGTATGTTTTCCTAGGAACTAAAACTGATTTTTTCTTCAACTCTTTTTTAATTTCTTTACACATATTCATAGATTCAAATAAGTTGCTCAGTCTCGAACCTTTTCTTGGTTCGTAGACCATTTACATAAGTCATTTTGGGATTCATACCCAAGGGTTTCCAAATCACCTGTAAATGTTTGATAGTGACTCATTAAACCTTTTGATGGCTCTAAATTTGCATAATCGATCCTTATTGATGCGCAAAATAGTTGGGCAATAGTAGGGGAGAGTTCTTTACTCTTTTCTTCACCGAAAAAAAGTTTAGATTGTAAAAAATTGGGCTCTCTAGTTGAAATTAACTCATCAAATTATCCACCAGAAACCTAATTGGGTTCTCTATCCTTAGCACATACAAAAAAGCCCCTGCACCCTGGTTTGTTCATGCTTAAAGTCTAATGACCCTATGAATTTTTTATGCAAATTTGAATGTTGGTTAATGCTAAACCTTAGATTTAGGCTTTGAGACACTCTAGATATGCGAAAATGAATCTTTGTCATTAAAAAAAAATCAAACTTTTACCCATTTCTTGAGAACTTGACCTTGTAGGGTTCACGTAAGCTTATTTGTTAGGATATTGCATGAGTTTGTAGCCCATTCAATATTCAAAATCTAAGAATTTTGGTATTCAGGCTTAAATGCAAATTTTCGATATAGTTTTCATAGTTTGAAACCTTATGAACTATGATATCTTGGTGAAAGTATATGAACCTTGAGTTTACAGCCCGCTCCTTGTACCGACAGTCAAAAGCTAGCAACTAGGGACAAGGATAAGGAACTTGAAGGGGAAAGCGGTTGAACACACCTCTGATGTTGACTGTCTGATCATTGCTAGCTTTCAAGGGTTGTGTCTACCCTTGCTGTGAAGACGCCGAGACCTTACATCCGCGCTCAAAAGAGCCAGGGAATAAGCAAAAATCCTCCCAAGGAAAGTGCCAACCCTTTTGAGATAAAGGCCTAAGGAAAGTGCCTTAAACTGCTATCTTTATTAGGGGTATTAATCTTGCAATACCTAGCTTTGCATACATTTAAAGTGGTTTAGACTTGGTGGTTGAAGTTTAATTTGTTTATTTCATTTGGTATTTGGATTTTCTTGGATTGTATTTGAACTTGGACTTTGGCTATTTAATGTTTGGATTGGGACTTTGGTGTGTACTATTGTTAGGTTCGTAATTTAAGTTGATTATGCATGAGTCTAATGCACGACTTGTTATTATGATTCATGCAGTTCATGAGTCTAGTACATGACTCACTATTATGTATGCTTACACATGGATGTATTATCCAAGCATTCTTCTGATGTTGTTCAAAATGGAAATCATGCTGAGAATTTTGGCACTAGTGGAAAAGCTTAAATATGCGGCAGGGTTTTTAGGGACATTTGCGGCATCAAAGGGCTAGCAGCAATACAGATAACAGCAAATTAATCTATTTAATTTTAAAAAATATGCCGCATATTGGTTATAAATTTGCAGCATCACCTAGCTACAACTGCTGCTAATTATACAATAAAATACGGCATCACCTAGATTCAACCACCGCTAACTATACAATAAAATGTGGCGTCACCTAGATACAACCGCCGCAAAATACAAATTAACCAGGTTGAAAATTGGCCTGTAATTGAAGAATATGCGTCACCTAGCTTCTAGTAGTATTAAGACTCTAGACCATTTGAGTTGTGGCATATTGATGTTAGGGACCATATAAAGCTAATAGCTACACTGTTTGTAAACTTTTTCTTACTATAGTTGATGACTACACCAGAGTTACATGGACACACCTCATGAGAAACAAGAGTGACTATGTGTTCCTTCTTAAACAAATGATTAACTACATTGATGCTAATTTTTAGCTCAAACTCTTAATTGTTAGATTTGAAAATGCTCTAGATCTTTGTAAAGGAAAAATGAAACACTATTTGTTAACAAAGGCATAGTTCATTAGAGAAGTTGTGGTGATACACCACAAAAAAATTGTGTAATTGAAATAAAAGCATATGTATTTACTTGACACTGTAAGAACTCTATATTTTTAATCTAAAGTGCCTGCCAAGTTTAGGGGAGAACGCATTTTGGCTATCACTTATCTCATTAGTAGAATGCCACTGAAGTCTATTGATTTTCAATCCCTTTATGAAAGACTCTTCTAGTAGAAACCCATTTTGGATCATTTGAGGGTTTTTGGTTGCATATCTTATGTCTCTACTCCCAAGTTTCTAGAAAAAAGTTTAAGCCAAGAGCATCTCCTTGTCTTTTTCTAGACTATCCATCTTCACACAAGGCCTATATCTAAAATAAGAAGACTCCCTTCTAACAATGTAAAACATATATTTAGATTATATCATCCTCACTAGTTCTAACATTCACACCATTGAGTCTACTGGAAGTCTAGGGGCAGGATCCATGTCTTAGGACCCTCCAAGAGAGGGGAAATCACCCTTGTGAAAGAAGGCATAGAGGGCTAACTTTGTGGAGTCGGATGCCCTATAGGGTTGAATCTAGCGCATGTTCTGAATTATGTGCAAGGTAATATGGGTGAGGCTTGGCACGTCATAGCGAGAGCAACCAAAAAGGTCTAAATCCTTAAACAGCACTAAAAAGGTAATAAGGCCTCCTATGCTATCTCAGTCAAACTACTAGCTACTTGGGTTGGTATTCCATTAACTAGGTCATCAAACCAAAGGATCCATGACCCAAAGGCCCTATCTACCCCACGAATAGGCCTAGACTCATTGGCAATTAAATGCCTCAAAAATAAAGCTTGTAACGCAAGTAGACACCACCCCCAGTGTCTCTAGAGAATAGGATCCAAGCTAGGACCCTATAAGCTACCCGCACCATCGGGTGGATGATCCAAGTTACCTTGGAGTGACTAGGGTCATAGGAGGTTAGCCCGGTGATTTCTCTCTAGAAGACACTATCTTGGTAATCCTCTAATCTAGGATGATTGGAAGCAAGAACCTCATTTATAGGTAAACCTAAAGCCTAATGAACATCACCTACGGCAAAGCAATATTGATCCCCTAGAAGGTTAAAATATATCATAGTAGGGGTAGTATTAAAGGATCAGTTAATGTTAAAGGATAAGAGAGCCTCTAAAGTCAAATTCCTATAGGTCCGGCCATGGAAATTCAGTAAGGATTCCCAACTAAACATAGAGAATAACTCATATATCACCCCCTCGAGACCTAGCGCCCTAGTGGCTTGTGGGTCGTAAAAATGGGTAGGGATGAGGTTTCAATCGGTATTCCTTACAAAATTTTGCATATACTCCTCATTGGACCCAAAATCAATCTCGTACATCTCCATGTGTAGGATTTCTACTCTCATGGGGGAAGGGTCTCTCTGCCTCCTAGATTTGGTTCTCCTAAAGAAAGATATTATAGTCCAATAGTTAAAACACTAAGGGGTTCTAAATTACAAGGGAAGAGGGGTCCTAAAGGGGAGTCTAGTACTACCTAGGGTTTATGCTCAAAAAATTCACAAATTATCTATGTTCAACCACAATCCTCAAACAAACCAAACCAAATCACAAGCACAACAATCCACAACAATATTTCAACAAACATCTAAGCATAAATAAAAAAAAACACTTAGCTCCCAAATCATCCCAAAGACTCCAATTGTGCTCCTTTGCTCATCCTTTGATTGGGCTTTTCTAGGGTTTCACTCTTGACTTATTTGGAGCTTTGTTCCTTTTCTTGAACTTATCTAATGATACTGAGTCTGTAGGAAACCTAGAAAGCAACACAAACACTATAAAAATCCGTGAACGTGTCACATAATTACAATTAAGAAAAATCCATCTAAATCTAACCTAAAATGCAATAATCTATATCTAAAATGACCAAAAATACCATATAAAAATGAGTATAAATGGGGCTTATCACATCATAGGTAGAATATAGAGTTATAGCACATGCACCTAGTGAAGTAACTTGGGTTGTCATACTACTAAAAGGATTGGGACTCACCAATTTAAAACCTATTACACTTTATTGTGATAACCAATAAGCCATACACATTGCTAAAAACCATGTCTTCCATGAGAGAACTAAACACACTGAGCTTGACTGTCACTTCACTAGGGACAAAGTACTTAAAGGTCTACTTTAGCTTAGCTATCACTAGTAGAGAAATGTCTATATGATGCAGTTTTCTAGCTTTAAATGCTACGTTTATTGATACGAAGCACATATAGGCGAAGCACATGGAAAAACAATAAATGATGCGGTTTTTTAGATGCAGCAATAAAAACAACAAATGTTGTTGTTATTAGAAAAACGCAGCAAATATATTTATTAATTGTTGCAGTTTTACCAAAAAAAACTGTAGCATATATTTTTAAAAAATAAAAAAAACTATTTTTTTATCATTATATGCTGCGGTTTTTTGGAAAAATCGCAGCAATTAATAAATATATTTGTTGCGGTTTTTCTAAAAACCGCAGCATTTGATTGGTTTTTTGAATTTTTATTTTTTTTATTTTGAAATTTATATGTGCTGCGGTTTTCTAATATAATTGCAGCACTTATAAATCAAATGCTGAGGTCATACTAGAAAACCGCAGCAATTGATCGTTTCCCGAACAAAAAAAATGTAATAGGTAATTTTATGTGTTAATTACATATAAAAGTATATTATTAATAATTAATATCTCTTAAAATTGTTATATTTACAAATCTAATTGTTATATATTATTACAACACAACATATTACAATCAAGAACATAATCTGATCTAAGCTAAGAATATTATAAAGAATGTGTTAAATAATGTCATAAAAGATAAGAAAAGTTAAGAATTAATCAAACGTGAAGCATATAAATCAAAAATTCTATTATGACCACTCGTTTTGGCATGCAAAATCGCGATCTACAATATTTTATACTCAAAACAAACAACTAATTCATTCTTCATAGATTTCAGGTGCTCTTCCGAGGTTTTAGAAACTTCGGAGAGGAATATTTCTTAGCCTAGTAGTCCGAATGGAGTAATTTTTTTTTAAAACCCCCTATTTTTAGAGGTACTACACAATTATGTTACCCTTTAGTGGTCTCGATGACGTTTTATTTGAGATATTGAAAAAAATCTTTGAGAACCCATAAAATTGGCTACGAGACTCTGAATGAGGCTTATAATATGTCTAAACTAGGTATTTTTTCGAGATTTACAGACCACAAATCCATCAAAGGGGGATTTGTCCACTTATTTTCTCCAAAAAATGCCTCTAACACCATATAATCTATGAAATTTGATTTTGAAGGGTTATTCCTTCATAAACACAACATATAATATGCAGATCTGAACATACAAGAGTTTTTCATCTTTACATTAATATATCCACAAATTACGAAAAAAATTTAAAAAAATATATATACTAGGGTTCAAGGCATATACAAACCTTTAGATTTTGAACTTTAGAGTATGTAGACTTCTTCAAAATGAGATAGATGAGTAAGCTTCAAAACGCTTCACTACGCCATATCCATGGAGGCAAGAGTGGGAAAGAGGAGTAGGTTTCATTTTTACCAGACAATTTCATGACAGAAATAAATGTTGCGGTTTTCTAAAAATAACAGAAAAACTTATAATCACAAGTGCTGTAGTTAATTAAAAAACCAAAGCATTTGTAATAAATGTTACGGTTATTTAAATAACCGCAGCACTTGTGGTTATAAGTGCTGCATTATTTTAAATAACCGTAGCATTTAGGTTAAAATTATGTTCTTCCTATTCATGTGCTTCGAAATGTATTTAACCGTAGCATTTGAGACGAAGCAATTTAAGTGTTTTCTACTAGTGTATCTTCCCACTCATAATCAGTTAGTTAATGCCTTCACCAAAATACTTCCTACTTCCCAACATGCTTCTTTGCTAAATGAACTTGGTATGGTTCCTACTCCTCCCCTACCAAGTTTAAGAGGGGTGAGTAGGGTGTTGGTCTTAAACATCCACCAAGCTCCTCACAAGAAGTTGACATCAAGACACCCACTGCAAGCTGAATTAGTTATATGCAATGAATTCTGTAATATAGTTGCAAGTAAAGATTCTTTCTCATTAGTTATAACATATATATATATATATAGGTAAAAGTTAAAATAAGAAGGGTACTTAAAATGAGAATAATGAGAAGACATCTTGACTCTTCATCTCCTAAATTCAATAGATGATATTTTACATATATATACTAATCCTTTTTTAACTCATAGTGACCAAATAATTTTTTTCACTAATAATGACTTTTTTTTTTATTGTTATAGTGACTCTTTTTATTATTATAGTGACCCCTTTTAGTTGTTATAGTAACCATTTTTTCTACATAAAATCTCTATCGTTGGATCTTATCATTTAAAAGCACTAGTGGAAAAAACCACATATGCTCCGGTTTTTTAAAGGCTTTATGCTTCGGTTTTGGCCCGAAGTAGATTTAACCGGAGCATATTGCAAATATCTTTATGCTCCGGTTTGAACCGGAGCATAATGGAAACTTTATGCTCCGGTTCTTGGAAAACCGGAGCATATAGTCTCCTTTTTAAAAAAAAAAATTAGACTTTATGCTCCGGTTCTTGGAAAACCGGAGCATATAATAGCATTTTATGCTCCGGTTTTCCAAAAAACCCGAGCAGAAAGTCTTTTTTTTTTTTTTTTTTTTTTTTTTTTTTTTTTTTTTTTTTGCAAATGCTAATTATTGTTATTGGAAATATTATTCAATGCGAATATTAGAACAAATCAAGCTCAAAGGATTTCAATACACTTTATATAAAACTAGATTCAAATATAATTCTTCAGCAAATGACCTAACAAGAGAGCAAGAAAAATCAAAAACGCCAGAAATGTTAAGTAAATACAAGAGTAAAACTGAAAAGAATGTTAGCATACTTAGACTGACACACTTAGATTCGCTACAACAGATTAGTACATGACTACTATGTTTAGAAATTTCCTTCACTGAGCACAATAAGACTTTGTCGTACAGATGAAATCATCACTGTAAAGATTCTTAAGTTATTCCACATGAGCTAGCAAGAGAAATAATTTATTGACGACTAACTAGCCGAATTTTTGTTCAGGCCTCACTGGATCAAAACTTATAGAGTTGAGCATGAAATAAACAAAACCTATATATTCAGCAGCTTATACTAAATATCAGAATCAGAAACCTTCTCCTCTTTAGGAGGTGCATATTGCCTGCTGAGCTTCGACTTTGTCCAGGGATCCAAGGGTACTCTCTGCGGTGGTTGAGGATTTGGAGGTTTTGACTGCCTAAGCTCATTTTCTCTGTCAATAAACCTGTTTGAAATAGCATATTGAAATTTATGTTAGGTATGACACAGAGAAAGGAATTGGAAATGATGACACAATACATCCTAAACAGCAGAAGGCTACAACATATACACAGCAGAGGAAACCGGGTAAAATATGAATCACATGGCAATGGTGAAGAGCTATGAGTAAAAGAATTTGAAGGGTAAATCACTCAGTGTTTTATTATCATAATGCAAGACCTAAAGTCATTCAAGAAAGAAGATATAGTGCCGCTTTAAGTTTTGTTTACTGCTAATTTCTGAATTTGAGCTAAATACAAAAAACAAAAGTTAAAAGCTAAATTTGAACAATGTTCACAACCTGGCACAAAGTCTTTGGGAAAAATCAAAACTTATGACTACTGTAGACTGATATCCTAAGAAGTTGGTACTAAAATTTAAAATTTTGAAAAACCAGCAAATATGAAGAAAGATGTGCACGAATTATCTGCAATTTGTGAACAGTCATAAGAAAATATATACCAAATATATACCAGCAAATATTAATGATTAAATCCATTAATCATTTGACCATCACTTCTTCTGAGCTCAGTACATGTTTCTAATAATGGCCAAGCAGATAAACCACCAGGGTAAATAAGAAAGGCAATAAAAAAATAAACACCTCACCGCATTGTCCCGAAACACTAAAGTAAAACCATCACAATAATGGGATTTATCGTTATACACACGAAAATCAAAACATACAAACCTTATCCACCTAGAAACATCACTCTAACAGTTAAGTCCCTCCGAAATGAATATACAGACAAACTGAATCTTCATCCTCATGGCATAATTCTCCAGAATATTGAATTGCGTCAAAACCTTAAGTGTCAAGCTTTTAAAAAATCAGTGCCTCCCAAAATATTCGAAGACATTATGTAAAAATCATAAAAAAATAAAAAAAATAAAACCACTTTTTTGGGCGACTCAAGACTTATACTCCACAAAAAAGGAAAAATAGTTCTAATTTCAAACAACTAGAGTTTAAATACCGCAAAAGAAGCTGCATAAGTAGCTAGTCAAATCTTTAGCATGAACAAGATCCTTATCCCAAAACAAAATTTCTCCTTTAAAATGTTGGAAAGGAGGAATTTGCATTTGGTAGGTGGTCCTATAAGACAAGATGACAATTCTACAGCAAAACTCCAACTGCATTCTAATGCTGCTCAAGACTAATTCTCAGGATTCAGCACAATCGAAAACATCAC